>CM072881.1:17117500-18317500 GCA_036937835.1 Pampus argenteus
CTCGCCTTCACTGCCTTTTTTCTCTTTTTTTCCTCTCTCTCCGGTCGGTGCTTATGGGCTGCAGCTTAGCTTGACTTTGACTCAGATTTCACAGCGAGGGAATCCAAGTATTGGATTGGTTGAAGTAATAATGAAGAGATTAATGTCTTTTGTTGGGAAAGTTCTCATTCAAAGACGAGATAGACTTTTTTTTTTTTTTTTTTCTCTCCACCCCGACGCTCAGGGGGGGCTGTGATGAACTTTGCTGCTGAAGATGGATGAAGGAGGAGGAGGAGGAGGATGAGGAGGAGAAGAAGAAGAGGAGGAAGGAATTGATGGTTAGCTACAACTCTACAGATGAGGGGAAAAGAGAAAAGAGCGATGGACCAAGAGAGCATAAAGAAATACAGCAACACAGCTCATTGTCTCCATCCTGGCCCTGCCATCAATCTCCTGAATGACAGCTGCCTTACACACACACACACACACACACACACAGCCGCAGCTCTGCCTGGCTGCCTACACGGCTGATTCCCTGAGTGATAATTCATGGCGCGGTATGGCACAGCACAGCATTTGTTAGAGGTGGTGTTTTTCCTCCTGTACTGACAGGCTGTGTAACTGGTCTGTGTGTGTGTGTGTGTGTGTGTGTGTGTGTGTGTTGCAGATATGGACAGTAGTCGTATGACTGCTGACATCTGTGTGTGTGTGAATAGTACACATGTGTTTTAACAGTGCAGCTTCCTCGCGTGTCGTTGAGGTAACGAGTGTGAACAACACACAGCAACAACAGCTTTATTAACAGAGCTGCTGTTCAGCTGTTGGGTGATAAAACTCCCCGACGATAGACAGGAAGACCTGGAGGAAGAAACAAAGCAGGACTGTTGTAACCAGGCTAAACAAGTGCACATTTATATGTTGTTTATATACGCGAGTGGACAACGTGAACAAAGTGACCAACAGACGGACGAAGCGATCTGACGTCATCACGAGGAGGAAGTAGAGGCAGCTCGAGGTTGAAGCCTCGTCTTTTAGCTTTCAGCTGGTTGACATCTGACGTCATAAAAAGCGTATGTCCCCTTTAAATCCAATCTAGAGAGTATAGAGGGTGAAAAGAGCAGGAAGCCCCGGCAGGAAAACCAGGTACATTATAATCTGCAGGATTTTTTTAGATTGTTTTTACGTGTGTGAATTGATTAAAGTATTTGTAAAACACCGACTAAGCTACAGGGCCTGTTACAGATTGATAAATGGTAATACAAAATAATCAATGTGCACAAATTGTCAAAAAGAAAAGTACTATTTATGGATGGAGGATTTTGGATTAGAGCTGTAATCTAAATCGACAGAACGAGACCACATTTCCCCGACAGCAGCTGCACATCTTTGCTTCGTCTCACAGCTTATTTGAGGAAATGTACCTATTTTTTTTTTTTCTCAACGCTTAAAATAATTACATTATTGATTAGAAAGCGGTGACACTGTATAATACATCACGGTATTCATTTGCACAAATCTAACATGTCATTATGCTGCATTCGAGCAGTGGAGGTGGTTTCTCTGTAAAACCGACACATGCAGGCAGGTGAGAAGTTCTCAAGGTACCTGAAATATACTTAACATATCTCCAGATGGTTGAGTTTTACCACCACGCCATCCTAAAGCCAAGGAGACGCAACTGTCCATCATCACCGATAAACGACCAGTTGAGCTGATTATAGTGTCTGCATACAGTGATGAAGGGTTTTAGGGTGTTAGCAGCGGTCGGGTTTCACTACGGGAAATCAAAATCAGCTCACTACCCGAACAGTAACAACAAGAACAAGCCTGCAGAGCAGAAACGGTAGTCGATTCATTTCAAAATGTAGCTGTTAAATGTGATTAGACATCGAACCTACTACTGCGCCTCAAACGTACCCGTCTCACAGCAGCAGTACTTTTAAATTTGACTTAATTGTGTTCATGTAGCTGAGAAACAGTATTTGATGTGGATCAGCCGTGTCCGTCCGGGGAGTTGATCTGTTTAATAAGGTCAGAGCGCAGCGTCAATACGGATCCGCTAGATTGGATTAATGCATCGATACTGTACCTTCTACCTGTCTGTCTTTAAAGCGTACACACACACCGAGCACTTCTCTTGCATGTTCTGCTGCTCCTTTGTCCTTTTTCAGAAACTTTCTCTTTGCACGTGCTCACATGTCCACACACACACACGCACACACACAATGAAACCTGCTGGCATGTTAATAGGTTCTCAGTGTGTGTTGCACCAAGTAGCTCTAGTCTGGTTCACTTTAGCAGAGCAAACGGGTGCAGCCGAGTGTAGCAGGTCATTAAGGGAGCATTTGGCAGATAAATGTGGAGTAGAACAGCCTCAGCACCTCTCTGCCCTCGACTCTACGTTCACGGACAAAAATGTCTGAGTCAGAGGTGCCAAACGTCCTGCCTGTCGGGGTCACAGGGTGAGGAGGAGCTGAGCTGTTTAACACCACCGGACAGAGAGGAGAGAGGGAAGAGAAAGGAGGTGGGTGAAAGAGAGAAAGGAACACATCAACCGCTGGAGGAAGGAAGAAACGGGGGTTATAAAGGAGGAGGAAAATGGCTGCATCTTCCTTGTACATGATCCAGTATTATAATCACTCTCTGTGGGGACTCGCCGCTCGTTCTTTGTTGTGGTCGATGGCTCGATTTGAACACAGAGTCATTGTGATACAGCTACAATGCTTTATATCCTGTTAGTATATCTTGTTTTTTAAGTGTTGCTGTGTTGGAGAATAATATGAACGTGACGAGATGGAAGAAGAGCACATATTTCACAAAAAACTCGTTTTCCAGTTGAATTACTCGCTGTCTTCATGCCATCATTTATAACCAGCGCTACCAGCCATACCATAATAACGTTTTCTGATGAATCGCATCAGTTTTCAGGGAGACTATTGAATTCTGCCTGTTATATGAAAGCTAATAGTGCTCAAGTTTAGTTAACAAGACAAAGAGTGTGAATGGTTGTGTATGTATGCATGCAAATACAAAAAAAACAAAAAACAAAGTCCAGCTGAGGCTGATGGGAATGTCCTTAGTTGCAAATATTTGGTCATAAAGACATGTTGTGCAGGGTAAAAATCAGAGCATCACCAGCGTTGTATAATTCATCCCGAGGGAGCACAAAATGTTACAGGAATTATCTAAAAGTTGTCGAGCATTTGATTCAGACTGATTAAATGTCACTCGGTCCGACCTCTTGAGACTCGCTTCTTCAAACACGAGACCGACGTGTAAAACTGCCAACACAGTTAGATAATGAACACCTTGTGGCGGCTCGCGGCTTGTCAGGTCTACTGATGACGACAACAACAGCGACTGGTGGCGTGAAGAGAAGGAGCTGGTGCTTTTATCTCTGGAGAGAAACCAAAGAAATGAAACAACGGGGGGGAAGGTCTCAGAGGAACAGCGTATGCCATGTGGGCCCCAGGTAATATATGACTTGTTGTTGTAATCGCTGTAATGAAGCAGGGAACTGGCTGGGAAAGACGTGTCCGCTTTCTCTTCTGCAGTCCAGCGAGGCCCCTGAGAGCCTCGGCAAATGAGCCCTGCGGTCCAGGAGACGAAGCGGGTTGTGTGTCATCGGTAGGAAGGGAGAGGAGAGGAGAGGATGAAGCTGGATGAGGGATATATTGGCTAGAGGAGCAGAGTGTGTGTGTGTGTGTGTGTGATAAATGCCTCATTTCTGTGCTGCCAATGAGAGGAGCACAGACAAAATGGATGCTCCTGTGTCCCTGTTCTTTATTTTATCCAGTTTAAAGCCACATTTGGCCATTGATCAGCGGCCGCGGCACCATCTTTACCGCCGGAGCCAGTAAAGCGGTCGATAGTAGAGATGTAGGTGTTTTTAATGCAGATGACTGTGTAGCCAGTGCATATCTTGGCCTTTGTAGACATAGAGACGGTGAAGTACTCTGTAAACTACTGAAGCACAACATCCGCTTGGCAATTTTATCATATTTTCTATAGATAATTATGTCCTTGAGCCTAAATGTGGGCAGATGTTTGTGTATAATAGGGTTGTTATGGAAATTAGGTGGCTGGATACAACAAGGTGAAGGTTTAACCCCTGAATATCTGTTTTCTATATACACTATACATCCAAACTGAAAGAAAAAGCCACAGTGATCACAGCAACTCTTCTGTTTCTGTTATCGTGTTAACACCAAATGATTAAAATGTAGAGCGATTTAACCTCGACTGTGCTGATGAAACCTTTGGTGGCCCCAAAACGTCCAGTCATCATCCTACTTCAGTGTCTTGAACTTCGTCCACAAACTTCTAATATAAAAATTAATAATATCTAATATTTTTTTTTACCAGTTCCTTCCAAAATGACTCATTTGACTTTTCTCAACAAGTTAAAGATGCATAAACTTTGTTTTTCTGGTGGCAGCAGAAGAAGCTGCCCACACAGCATTGACATATCATCACCTCACGGAGCAACGTCAGCGTTCATGTGGAGCCGTGTTGGTGTCACTCAACATATTTAATATTCACTCTTCCTCCGGAGAAACGTATACGATCCTTTAAGATGCTAAATGCTCCATTATGTTCACTGGATAGTTGCTAAATAATATTTAGACATAGACAAGGAAGGTTTATCAAAGTGCTTTACGCATTAGGAAATGAAATATGATGATATATATATATTAAAACAAATTAAAAAGGAGAATAAACATTATGGTGCAGCTGCAGCAGCACATTCAGTTCAGATCGTCTCATATTTAATTTAATAAAAGAGACGATTGCAAACAGAAACGTCTGCAGCCTCGATTTAAAGGAACATCAGTCCGTGTTGATAATGACCACAAACACTCGAGATATGGTAACGTCATATCTCGACCTCATCGTCCAGATACGACGTTACCACACTCTGCAGCATCATGTCAACACATCACAGGACTTTAACATCTTAAACACCAGTCTGCAGGCAGCTGGCAGGTGTGTGTGTGTGTGTGTGTGTGTCTGTTTGATCAACCAGGCCTTTTTTGTCCACACTGTCCACTGTATACTGTTGTTTTTTTTGGCTGCGTGTGCACAGACGTGTGTTTGTGTACGTGTGGGAGTGCTTTTGGATCATCCTGTAGACCAGCTAGTGAGGAAAAGAGCCGTAGCTTGGCTGAGGATCTATTCCCCTTCTCTCTCTCGAAACACAAGGAAAATAGCACCGTGGAGGACGGGAGCAGATGAAAATAGCTCAGTAGGCAATAGCTGACTCACAAGGCAAAGCTGGGAGTCAGGAAAGCATCCAATCCAGTACACAGCAAATCCAATCATGTTGTGTAAGCACCTGTAAATCAAACCTACTGTGTCTACTGTGTCTTTTGTCCACATGTTCACTATGTGGCTGCATTAAAAAAAGAGGGCGGTGGCATCACAGGTGCCATTTATCACTTTTGACAGCATTGCCCAGAGTCATTAGAGCAGCAGAGGAAGCCCGAGGCCGCTCGGCTGTGAGCTAACTACGCGGCTCATTCATCATGCCACTCAACGAGCGAAGGCTGTCAAAGCTCATGTTTTTATTAAGTGCTGTGAAATGGAACAAGAGTACGAATCAGACTTGTATGTAAATCAGAGACGGATTAACATATCGGCTACATGTACTGGTTACTCATGCACACGCAGGGAGATCTCTCACCAAAAATACATATACATGTAAAGAGAGACACATGGATGTTAAAGGATGAGATCAGGACCTTGGTGACGTGTAAACATCATGTCTGACTGCTGTTATAAACATATATCTCTACATCGTCTCTGTAAACGTCTGTATCCAAAACATCAACTCAAGAGCAGGATACTACAGTTAAAGCTTGTGTGTGTGTGTGTGTGTGTGTGTGTGTGTGTGTGTGTGTGTTAAAGCACTGAGTCCCTCCTTCTGTCTCTCTGAACCTCACTTTGCTTTTGAATATTTTACACCGTCTGCTCCATCAGTCCCACCGCTCACTTTGTTCTTTTGTGTTTGCTGCTTGATGTTTTCAGCATTTCTTCAGTTGTCTGCAAAAGTCAAACCTCTGCTAGAAATATGAAACGGTGTTATTTATTTATTTTTTATTGTTGGTACATTTACTGCTGGTTTCATAATTAAGGATCAACTGTCTGCGTGTGTCCTCAGGTTAAGTGATGCAGTCTCTGTTCGGCGGAGGGGAGCTGGGGCTGCTGGGAGGAGGCGGCGACGCAGGCGGTCTGAAGGAGGATGGCTGTGGCAGCGTGGCGTGGCGTTCCTCGCCTCGGCCCCCAGATGACGTCTACTCAGCCTCCCACTTTGCCCTCATCACGGCTTATCAGGACATCAAGACGAGGCTGGCCTGCCTGGAGCGAGAGAACACGAGCATCAAGAGGAAGCTCAAGATCTACGAGATCAAGGTGAACCATCTTCACTTCAATAAAGTGTTAATAGGATATGAGGGGTTTTATACATACAACCATTGCTAAAGCAGAGTAAAGAGCTCACATGCAGCATCCATGGAGCCTGTTATCTGTAATAACTGCTATATGAGATCTACTTATTGTATTATTTGCCAGTGAAGCGTTGGCTGTAGCTGTTTACTTGGCAGCTTGTGATGGCAGGAAAGTGTGGAGTTAAGTCACCTGTCAGCTTGTCGGGTGGATTATATATTTATTGTATAGATGTCATTTACACCTGGCTCAGATTCAATACCTGCATACATACTACATGGGAAATATGTACATCTTATGAAGAACGGTCACGTCAACGGGCCGAGGGGGGTTCATAAGGACCGGTCCGGTGGGTCAGCAGAGTTCATGGCTTGAAGGCAGCATAGCAGCGCCTGTAAGATCAGTGATGGGAATCCAGTCGGTTGGATGAGAGAGTTGCTGAGGCAGAAATCCACCTCCTAATAGTAGCTGGGCCAACGTTCAGATTTACAGGGGGAAGGTGGGGAGAGTGTGGGAGGACAAAGAGTGAAGACAAGTAGAAAAAAACTAGTAAAAAGAGGAAGGACACGGAAAAGGAAGAGAAATGAGGGAGTAAAGGGATATAATGATGTGAAGAATAAGGAGGAGATAAAATGATGAAATTAAAACCAAAGGGAGGATTAAAAACAACCCATTCCTGGATGTTCTTCTCATTATCGCTGCTCCGTGGTGAATCCTAATTCACACACTTTCCCATCAGCGTTGTGTTGCAGGTACTTTTCAGCAAGCTGTTAAAAACAATGAAGGGAGAAGTATTAATAGTTTGGTACTTTTTGTTCTTTTTTTTGTCCGAGAGAATAAAATACTTCAAATGACGAACAGTTATCAAAGAAGCTGCTGAATTTGACCTGCTGAGGGAGACATTATGGTCTGTTAGAGACCATGATGGTTGGGAGCTTTGATTCTATGGGAATGACATTTCTACGCCTTTGTTGTGATTAGAAAGGTGTTTAAGGTTAAATTATTGGGTGGAAACGAGTCCATCCTGGCGTTTGACTTTATCCGTCCTCTCTTGATATACAGCGTGTGTGTGTGTGTGTGTGTGTGTGTGTGTGTGTGTGTCTGCAGAAATCCTGCATCTGTCGTCTTCCTCACAAGCGTGCAGTTGGCTCGTTTCCACAGAGACAGGTGTTGGTTTTCGGCGGAGCAGGTGCAGATGTTGTCTGTTTGGAGTAGGTGGTGTCCCACCTGTGCTTCTGTAAATAGAAATCACAACAATGCAGCCGTCACAATATTGACTCCATGAATTAGCATTAATCCCCGTGTAGTGGGACCTTTTGCCCAACTATCAGTAATAGTTGTTGCTGCAGGCTTTTCTCTAAATGCAAGATGCTCACAGCTGCAGTAACAATCGCAGATGGAGGAGCTTCCTGCTGCTTTGAACGCGGGTTCAATCGAGGTTGTTCTCCGGTTTCAACAATCCTCGGGTCCCCTGGAGAGTTTCGCCCATGTTGTGAACGTTTACTGTTAAACTGAGCAGATAGAGGTGTTCTGCTAGATGGAAAAGGGCTGTTTGCTCCTCAAATAGACATCAGTGGCTTCACACTCTAAATGTAAATGTGTATCATGCAGGTTCAAACATTCATACGACTTCCTATCACAGGAATCTGGTAACAAAACATTTAAAAATCGTCTATAACTCGACAAACTTCATTAACACATAATCAATCATCTGAGATATCATGACTTAACAATAATAACTTGATTGCATCGTGCAATTCTCCAGTTGAGTCAACAAATGTGAGCAGATGGACGAACAGGATAACTGATAGATGCATCGACAAACAGCAGCTGAATCGTAGTCCATCCGCAGATTTCATCGTGTGGGATGAAATGAGAAAAAAAAAGATAGAAAAAATAAATTGCATGACATTAGTTAAAACGACACGATCCTCTGAGTGAAATCTGGGCCGAACAGAAGTTGTAGATGATGCTGAAGGAAATTTTAATGATCGCAGTATGAAATCGCAGAACACAGCAAGAAAACAAAGAAGAGGTGAACAGATTTTTACTTTGTCTTAATAACAGCAGGCGTTTGTTATGTTTGGTTGCAGTTCCCTATGATCAGCGAATCTGGGGAGGACACAAACTCTTACTGCTCCTTCGAGAGCAAAGAGACGGCGCTGCTGCACTCAGAAAATGGCAACCTGCAGCAGAGAGTCAACATCCTGACCCACGAGGTAAGACATGAGGACAGGAGAAGGAGAAAAGAGGAAGAGGGGAGGGATGGAGGAGAGAGCGGGGAGCAAAAATTCAATAAAACCCTTATCGTACTGAAGGTTTTTCTGCAGAAATCCTTCCCTGCATGTGAATTAATTAAATTAAATGAAGTGAATTGAGGCCAACCCTGGTGGACACACACTGGAAGACGTCCAGAACTAATTAAGCACTAAAGCTGCCTCCAAACAAAATCACTGAGATTGGTGTTATTAAGAAACTGTGACATGGGATTTTCACAGAGATCTATTTCTGAGACGCGGTATAATTAGGACAAAACCTGGCAGAGACGCCTTAAAATTAAAAATAAAAGTGTTTTTATTTACCAACACATCCTGCAGCGTGCAGCACATCTTTACATTAATTGCTGTTAACTTTTTTTAAACTTTTAAAACAACATCAGGCAGTTTTAGGGAAACGGAAAGGAGAAAGACAGGAAGACAGCGGTGAAACGTTGGCGGTAGCTGGAGCACAAAAGAGGAAGGAAATGGTTTATGAGAGACACGCAAGGTCACATGGGCTCCGACAGCAGTGATGAGATGTGCCACGGCTCACTGAGCATGCTCTAATAGGACAGGACCCCCCTACACACACACACACACACACACACACACACACACCTTACTTTATTCATTTTACTTGCAGTTATCAAGGAGAAGTAAAGAAAAGTGACATATTTACTGTCAGAGAAGGAGATGAAGGTCACGATGTGTGTGTGAAATGTTTTCTATATACAACATTTCATTAAATATGTTCAACCAAGGTAGGACCGACAATACAGGACCCCTAAAGGTCATGTCAGGGGTCAACCTGTAAATAAACACCACAAAAAGCTCTAAATAAATAAATAAATAAATAGTCGGTCCTGCTTTATTAGTTGATCTTCAGACCACGTCTTAAATTATTTCATTATTTCTGTTTTATGCATATTTTTCTTTTCTTTTTTTAAATTTGATCATAATCACCAAGTTAGGAGCTTTGAAATCTAGGAATTTAAGTTCTTCAGAGGATCAAAATTAAACCAAATCCTGAGTAATTGCACCAAATTACACAGTTCAAACCAACACTGATCAAACCAACACTGATCAAACCAACACTGACTGCAACATGTTGCAGCAACATGTTGCTCCAACAGCCAACGAGCAGCAGCGGCTGAAAAAACGAGCAGCGACACACGTCATGTTTCACTTCACAGTTCACACTCGTCGTCTCACCTCTGATGACACGTTTTTCTCCTGCGACGATCGTGATGCACCAAGTGATCGGAGCTGAGAGTCTGAATTATACGTATAATTATTATTATTATTATACATATTTACCATCAGACCTGAGATCAGCAGCAATACAATGTGATTGACTGAATGTAATTTGAACCAAACTACCTACTCTCTACTAACCTCTTTTGATGGACTAATTGATTTATCTTGCAGCACATTGTACCGGTTGACATGTTCCTTCATTACATGAACACACACTAAATGAACTCCGGTTATCTCCTGTTAAGATGCTAGAAAGACCCGAAGGAATATTATTAAAGTGTAAATGCTAAAACTGAGTGCAAACATGCAGAGTTATAATTATATCATAAAGTCAGCAAACTGACTCGTGTACATAATCTCACTTTAAACAGCCGCAGATTAATTTTCAAGAAACAAAGTTTGCAAACCAGAATTTATTTTATGTCTATAAATAAATATCCACTTTCCTGATTAAACCTTGACTCATATTCTCATCATAATTGTGGTTTTTATCTTTTTTTTATCTCCAAATAAATCAGTTAAACTGCTGCTTTTATATGCTTTTTCTTGTTGTTGTTTAATTAGATTTTCTACTCATGTGTTCGTCCCTTTTCACAAATCTAGCAGCAGTGATCTTGTTCTCCTCAGTCACGACGCTGTTGACAAACCGTCCTCACCTTGCTGCCAGCTTTCTACAGCATATGTTACCATAGACACGCTGAATAGACCTCGCTGCTCCGCTCACAGCAGCCGTGTAGCTCTTTGTCCTCGCCGCCTCTCTTTGTTTATCTCTCTCTGTCTCTCTCTCGCTGCTTCTCCCACTCTCTTTCTCCGTGTTGTCTAACGTGACCATAAAAATCTTCCCTTCTGGATCGTCGTCATGCACTCAGCTTGCTGCACATCGCTGCCCTCAGATCTGTCAAACAGTGACATTCACCCCCTCATTATGTCAAACATGAATAGATGAGCACGACATCAAGAAATTAGTTGTTTTTTTTCTTATAGTGTTGAACATGATGTCTCCCTTTTGTTGAAATGAGGGAGGCGTTGCTGTGTATGTGCTGGGGTGTCCTAAATTTGCTTGGTTACACAACACTTTTCTTAATAGACTTTCACAATAAAAGTTTTTTTTTTTTCTTCCCACCTCTCTCTGTCTCTCTCTTTGTGAGAAAGTTTGAAAACTGACAGAGAAAAAGGGGGGAGAGAAGTAAATGTGTGTCAAGCTCTTTTTTTTATAAACTTGATTTCAGCTCCAGAAGAGGAAGGAGAGAGAGGAGCAGCTGGAGGATGTGATCCAGGCCTACGAGAAGATTCACATGGAGAAGAGCAACCTCCAGAGGGATCTCGACAAGATGGTTAGAGACATTATTCAGTATTTTACAGCAGCTTTACACATTAGCCATATGGCCCTTTTATTAATATCCAGTTTCACACTCAGCTGATGAATATGAAACGTAAACTCAACATCAATGAACATAAAAGATGTTTAAATTTATTCCACCAAATACACTACGTTATATCCATTTACACACTATGTAAACCCATATTTTGGGGTCAACCTGCAGGTGTCCACATACTTTTGGCTGTGCTTCTTCATATCACATGATTATCACCTGCTTTCAGGTTGAATACAGGTGTGCTGCTCTCACACAACGCGCTGCGCTGGAGGTGATGATGGGACGTTAATTGTGTCTCTGCTTGTTTTTCTAACACTGTTTGTCCTCTGAATGAGTATAATTGTTGTAATGAGCCGCCCCTGAACACAGAGGTCAAAGGTCAAAGGTCAAAGGTCAGAAACTAAACGGCTCACACGGCTCCAATGTAGGTTGACTGTTTAAAGCATCGGCTGCTGATTTTCTGTATTTATTTTATTGTCAACAAATCTGTTTTTGTGCTAACGTTACATCTTATACTAAAGCTAAATGTTGCAGCTGAGTAATTAATCAGTAATTCAAGGGTCTAATTCAAGTTGCATTATGGGAAATGTAGGATGGACTATGCTGCTCATTTCAGAGTAATCACCTTCTGAGGAAACTTTTTTTATTTGAGTGGAACGTCCTTTAATTCTCTCCTCTGACAAAAACATACTTAATTGAGTTTTTATGTACTGTTGTAGGTACATAGATTGTTGCCAAAAAAACCTTTAAATTTTCAGTTCATCTGATCGTTTTTGTCCATCTTTCTGCAGGTTTCTATTATTTAAACACTGCTTCTATACTTAAACTAGCTCTTACTGTAACTTTATCCTGTAACAAATATTTTGGCCGGTCTTATGCATTTTTTTTTTAACAGTGAGAATCACATTTTTGGACAAGTTTCTGTAACTAGTTGCGAATCAAAGCCAACGTGGACCACGCAGACGCTTCCAACTGAACAGATTGGCTGGCTGGTCTTTCCCAGATCCCCTCTGTGATAATAAACCGTCTCATATGAGAGCGGAGTCCACTGAGCAGCTCATGCCGAGCAGCCTCAGCAGTTTTATGTGCTCGGAGTGATTAAGGGCCGAGTTGTGCCAATGATGTCAGAACTGCCACCTGCCAACGACTGACACGGTGTCAATGTCACCTGAAGTTGTGGCTGCCATCATTAATATGGCTCCATCTGCCTCCTGCGCCTCATTGACCTTTAACCTTCCAGACTTGCACTCATTCACTAGTCTGAATAATGTTTCTATATACTGTGTGTGTATATATATATATATATATATATATGACACATTCCTATAAGCTTTTTTCACCTTTCTCTCCAACTGGTTGTCAGCCTGCTGAAATCAATAAACACTGATATTGATCTGTCCTCATCAATCAGCAACAGTAAAAGGAATCATCCGTGTGCATCCTTAAATCTCCATGTAAACCTGCATGTGTTTATTATTTCTACGCTGTAACATAATGTTGTTTTACTAGATGAAGGTGTTCATCTGTGTATGAATTAATCATTTTTATATAAAATATACTTTGACTGTTAGTTGCTTTTAAGCCTGGCAGCATTTTAAATGAATGTATATAACATCCTGAATCCTTCATACTTCAATTAAAGCAGTGAAAATGTGTGTGTGTGTGTGTGTGTGATTTCAGACCAGTCTGGTGGAGAAGCACGTCGAGCGTATCCTGAGCCTGGAGTCCGCTCTGAGGCAGAGAGAAAACTCTCTGCAGAAAATCAACATACAACTGCACAGCAAAGACATGCAGTACCTGCAGCTCCACGCTGGCCCCGACACACACAGTGAGTCTTATGAGGAGTCTCATGAAAACGTCCTTCAACTGGCACCTGAAACTCTTACATAATCTAACTTTATATATCTCCAGTTTATCATGTCTCATCTCATCTGCTTTCTCATCAGAAAGCATTTTAATTGAGGTCAGGTGATGCTCGACCTGGAATCAGCGTGAACATTTAGTTCCTCGTCATCAGTCACTGTCACACAGAAACAGACCTGCTACAGTATCTACTGTAGGTGATGCGGGTGATTGAAATTCAGTCGTTCTGGCTTCAGAAACAGTTATTGATTGGAGACTTTCTCTGTATTATTCAGCCTGTTGCTTCCATCTGTACCGCTGAGCGATTTCTGTTTGTGAGTAATCTGTACGACCAAATGTTAGAAAACCTGCGGGATAATTTCTTCAAATGCGCGATACTTCCTGTAATAATAAATAAAAATGCTTCTTCTTTTACTGTATTTATAAGAGAGAAATAAACTCCTGACTCAGCAGCAGTCTTCAGAGGTGTATTCAAGGTAAAACATGGAGTCCATTACGGAGACTCTGGTAAACTTTAGCTGTAGTTGCTCTACTCTGCCCTCCTCAATGATGTGGGTGGCTGATGGAAAGAAGGAAGAAATGTGTCACCGCCACATCAACAGATGTCCTAACTGAGGACATACCTTGATGAAGAGGAGGTATAATTTACCATCGAAACCATCACATTTAAAAAGCATCTGCCTTTTTATTTTTTATTTTTTTGCGTGTGCAGAGTCAGAGGTTTGAAGTCAGAGACGTGTGTGTGTGTGTATGTGTGTGTGTGTGTGACATGAGACAAGGCCTCGTGTCTTGTGTACTGTACGGTATGTGTGCACCTGTGATAAAAGTCTTCTGAGTCTGTGTGAGCGGAGCTGCATCGCTAACATGCCCACACAGATCACATCACCCAGGTACACGCTGAAAAGAAAGACGCTGCCCTTGAAAGAAGTCAGCTTTTTATTTATTTATATTCTTTGCTCTTTCATACTTGTCTATTGTACAACAGCCGTGGATGAAAAGAAGACAGAAAAGCAATAAAAATGTTGTTTTCTCTCATTTTTTCCCTTCTTGTCTTTGTCTGTCCTCCCTCCCTCCCCCAGTGCTGGACTGTCCGGCTTTGACCCTTCAGAGCTCCCGCAGCCTGGACGCCCTTTCAGATTTAAAGCTGCAGCGTCTGGAGGCGGAGCTAGAGGGGGCGCGGCACGAGGCCCAGGGGGCGTGTCAGCGTGAAGAAGAGTTGAAGGCTGAGTGTGAGAGGATGAAGGAGGACATGAGACAGCTGCAGAAGAGCCAGAGGGACAGGGTCAGTGTTGTTTTGTTTTAGTCACAACCAAATACTTTCTCTGATGCATTAAAGTGCCTGATTGATTTGTGGGACTTATCAATGATAAACCTGATATTGGATAATTCTGCAAAACAGCAGATTACTTTGAATTATAATCTGTTTCTGCAACATTGATCAAGGTGAATTTAGGTTTAATGACCTTTAAACAGAAGCATGTTTTGTCGTATTATTACGGGTCGAAAACTGGTATTTCCAATAAATCTGATCTGATATCAACGCAACAGAAGGAAAATCCAGATGATAGACCGTGTTATTCAAACAGCTTTACAGCCCCGGGTGCGACATGCAGTATATTTCTGGCTCGGGTGTCTCCAGTGGGGAAACAAAATGCTGACCTTGCCAGTTTAATGTCAAGCTTCACAGGGACAGAGTGAGACTCTACACAGGAAGTTACACTGAACTGCTTTTAATCTGCAGCTACATTATTTTCCATTAGTGCTGCTCTGAATATTGTTCTTAGAGCTGCCACATCATAGCATCTAAAGTCCTGTTTTTATTTTCCCTGATGACGTTGCATCCAAACGCGTCGCCTCCTTTGCTGTCAGATTATGTCCAGTATTCTTACAGCACCTGCATATTAATCTAATTTCATGCTCTACTTTGACAGGAAATGACTTCTCCGTGCAAGCAGTGTGATGTGGAGTGGATAAAGAAAGTGGGAGATGAGCAGTAAGTGACCGCGGCGGGCCTCATTAGAAACGAGACCAGCTCTTTCCCAACTCAGGCTAACGGGGTTCAAACGCAGCCCTTTTGTTGTGTATGTGTATTATAAACTCCTCTACTATATGTGCAGTCAACTGTAGCACCACAGTTTCTGTTGTGAACATTTGCTCAGGGGAGGTTTGAGTTTGAGGTTTGAGCAGTAGGGGGCAGTGTAAGCACAGGCTACGGCGCCTTAAATGTCCTCATGTCTGTGAACCTGTTGGACATCTTTATGAAGCATCATGTCCAGACACTTCTAACTAAGCGTGCTTTCACACACTCCTCCACACCTGAAACCAACAGAATACGATCAATATGTGCTGTTGTCTTCCCTCTAATAGAGAAATACTTAGTGATAGTGATTACCCCAAATTACCCCAGCATTGCAAGACTGTTTACAAGGTGTCACAGGTATCGTAAAAAAGAAAAAAAAAAGAAAGAAGAAGAAACCACAGCAGGTTGGCCAGCTTACTCCCACACAGCGAAACCCCAGAAGTGTTTCGATGGGGAGCAAACTGAAAGTAAATGCTGCAAAGAGAAACTGAGCTGTAGTGACTGTGTGGTGGAAGCCTACAGCTTTTTCCAGACCTTGGTCACCTTTTTGGTTTTTAGTCAACAATATCACTCCCACTAAAACCCACAATGCCTATGATTTATTTCCTGGTGCTTTTTCTTGTAATTGGGCTCATTTAGTGTAAACTGCACAGATTGATATGAAGGGTTTTTATGAAGTGCTGTGGAACATAGTCACAGATCAACTTTTGCTCCAATAACCATCAACACTTCTGCTTATGTCAATAAATGAGCTTCACTGTGATCTTTAATAATCATATTATTTATAGTACTAATCAAACAAATCTCATGTGCAAATCTCTACTTGTGTGTCCAAAGCCTGATATTATATTATATTTTATTCCTCTGTGCTGTTGTCGTCCAAAAACATAAAAAAAACACACATCACTAGTTTGACTCTTGACTTTATAAATAATATTAACTCAAGAAGCTGTGATATGTAGCACAAGGAACTGAAAACATGATCACTGTTATTAGTCTGTGGTCACGTTAGTTTGTTAAGAATCGGATCCAAACTCTGCGTGGCACATTGACGTCTTTTTAATCAACAACAACAACAACAGTCTACGGCTCAAAAGAAATAAGACATAATATATTAGTCTTTATATACACCCACAATAATTTATGAAGAATAATTATATCTCATATTAGTCAGAAGTTTTGTTTCTTTCTTGTTTTTGGAAGTTTGCAGCAAATATTTAGTGAATATATTTGTTAGCATTTGTCTTCCTATAATCACACACACACACACACACACACTTCATGACCTACACTACACATAGTTCACAGCTTCTTTGTGTGTTAAGCTGAAAGTACTTCATGCAGATAGAGTATAGATTGTATAGATTGCATAGTGTGAAAAGCCCCCACTGAGATCTGGTGGTCGTTTAACACCTGCCTCCTCTCATTAAGCTGGAAGCAAGCTAGAGACCAAAATTCACTTTGAAGTGACGTATATATGTATGTGTATATATGTGTACACTATATATATATATATATATATATATATATATGGCTGCAGTCATCAAAAACAAATGTTATGCAATCAAGTATTAACTCTTGTGTGTTTCATGTGTTTAAAGCAAACAGAAAAGAAAACATGGAATGCTTAAAAGTGTTTTTGGCGGTACAATGTCATAGATATTGATGTAAGAATAATTTTGGTTATTATCAAGAAAACCATGAAAAATGAATAGTTCTTAGTTCTTAAATTAAACTCTCATGAGCTATTTTTGTTGTTATCATTATAATTGTCCAAACAAATGTACCTTTAGTTGAGCCAGGTATTAAAATTAACAAGAAATTAAAGAAAACAAGGGTGGTCTAATAATTGTTTCCATGACTGTATATATATATATATATATATATATATATATATTTATTTATTTTCTTCCTGAGAACACGACCACATAGGCCAAATATTTATCACAACCACGTCATGCTAAGTGCTTCCCCCACCCATACCGCTTCACCCCCCGAGGCCATGTCCTGAGTGTGAGTGAGCTTCAAGAGATTTGAAAAAGAACATCTATTATTACTGAGTTATCTAACAAAAAAAAAGCTCACATCTCACAAGCAGCTGCAGTGAAACGTCTGATCAGATCAGAGGTCAGATTTCAGCCCACGTTCACTTCACTTCACTTCACTTCGCACACACACACACACACACACACACACACACATGCACATGTGCCTAATCAATTCATCGATGCTGCATCAACATCATCACAGCATCCACTGTACATATTAGAGTATGTGCGCATAGTTACGAGCAAACCAGTGAAAGTGTGAAAGATTAGACGGATAAATGCACACTGGCAAATATGCAAAGTATTTTTAGACACACAGAGATGAAAACAGACGAGGGAACCGACTGAGGACTTTTCTAGTCTTTCTGAAACAATGATTGAGAAGCCGTGTTAAATGTGTGCCTGCGTGCGCTTATGTGTGCGTGTTCACACGTCGACTTTGACTACACGGTGCCATGAGAGGTGTTGCAGTGTCTCACACAGATTGTCAAAACACTGCAAAAATTGGAAAGTGAGACAGTACAAGTGTGAAAAGGAAGATGGTGCACGGATCTAAACACATTATTCACAAAGAAAGAGCACAAAGTAGAGCTGAGAGGACAAATGATCATCTCTGGATGCTTTGGTGATGTCAATATTATACTTTATACTCCACCCACTATGCCAGTAAGTAACCTGAATGATTGTAATTTTCCTACTCATGCATCACATATATTTATATTATTGCAGGTACATATAATACAGGGACAGCATACATTTTTAGCTCGGATGACTCTGATTCATTTCAATGTTGGTACCACGTTCCACCAACTCCAACAAACAGAGCGGGATGCTGTTTGTATTAAGGTGGGGGATGAAAGGAGTTCAATACCCCACTCTGTCTGACTCATAGCGGTTTGGTGGAAAACTAAGTGGGCCAACCAACCAGTGGAAGATATGACTGATCTTCAGTTGTTTTAAAATTTCAGGCTTCCCTGAAACAGGGTCTCAGACTTTATTTTTTAATTAATTTGCTCGCAGTGGAGCTTAAGAAGTGTTGGTTTACTGGTAATTACTGCTAAGAAACACTGGAAAACAGCACTGGAAACACTGCAGCAAACACAATGAGTGCAGACATGTGAACATGTAAAAACTGTTGTGTGAATAAAAACAATGCAGATAAAAGTTTCTGCTGTATTTAAAGGCTTCGATTAATTTAACAGTATGTTTTATTTGCTGTGTACGCAGGTTGTCTTTGTCTACGCATTTGTTTTATCTGTCACAATCTCTATAGTGGAATAAACTGAGTCAACAAAACGGGTTAAATTGGTTTTCCGAGGTGCTTTATCGGATGAAGGCGACACTCTGGTGACACTCGGCCTCTGTGTTTTTCCAGTTATCCACAGTGACGTGCTGTCTGTGCTAACACGTGCCCTCTGAAGAGGTTTGGTTTTCCAAATCTGTCAGTGATTAATGTGATAAATGACACTAATCAAACCTTGACTCGGCTTCTTGTTAGATGATCGTTTGATCCTGTAATCAGTGCAGGAATGACTCAATTTCAAGTCAAGACTGCAGCATTTATAGAAATTGGTTATGCGTGAGAGATAAGCTGATCAATATCAGATTAGTAGTTAGACACCAACAGTGACTGTCTCTCTGCTTTCAACCACATACGGCAACTATCACTCTTTATGCCATCTATATCAAATAATAGATTATATTATACTCGTATCTACTTGTATAAAACTCGCCTCACAGTAAGTTTATGTTTGCAGGATTCAGATCTGTTTCAATCCGTGTAATGAGATGAGACTTGTTGCCATGGTTAAAAACACGGACGCCTGTAAGCCGACCGTCCTTGTTTACGGTTCTTGAAATAGAGTTGCTCTGTCAGTGCGGCCCCAGAGAGAGTCATCACACATCCTGCAAATGGAAATGGTGTGATTTCATGCACTTCAATTATGTGCTGTGACTTTGCACTCTAAAAATATGAGCTTCTAAGCCTCTCAATTAACCAGTTTAAAGAGGAGAAGAAGAAGAAGAAGAAGAGGATCGGTGTGTGATGCAGTTCAGCTGTAGTTTCACACATTTTAAGTAGATGATTATTGTACACGGTTTTAAAGATTGAACAGTGTTTGTATAATTAGTTGTACTACATTAACGTTTCACCAACATTAGAATATTCTGTAATGACAATGATTAGGATAATTGTGTAATTGCCCTCCTTCTCCTCCTCCTCCTTCTCTTCCTCCTCCTCCTTCTCCTCCTCCTCCTTCTCTTCCTCCTCCTCCTTCTCCTCCTCCTCCTTCTCTTCCTCCTCCTCCTCCTCGCTCCTCCAGGGTGAATTTGGCTCTGGCCTACACCGAGTTAACCGAAGAGCTGGGTCGCCTCCACACGCTGAGCTCCAAGCAGAAGGAGATCCTGAGGAAAGCCTCACACGAGCAGGCTAGTCCAGGTTAGCATCTACCCGTGTGAAATACTGCAAATGAATGAATGAATGAATGAATGAATGAATGATGTGGAAAACCGGCGTCACCTTCATCTCAGTGCTGCAGTATGAAGCAAAATTACACTAAAAAATACCAGCGTTCAAAATGTCACGTCAAAGTCAAATTACTCAGCTAATTCATTCAACTAATGTGTATGTTTGAAATAACATGACAACATAAAGTATTTTATGAGCTCATCATATGGTTTTTATGTAAAATCCCTATTTGTAAAGTAACTATATTATCTGTAATAATTTCATATATATATAATATATCTCAATGACTACAAATAAAAAATATAATATGTAGTACAAAAATTCCTTCTGAAATGCAGTAGAGTAGAAGTACTTTAAAGCAGCATGAAATGGAAATACCCGATTAATAAACAAGTACCTCAAATGTGTACTTGAGTACATGCCCTGTTGCTAGGCGATACCCTCAGTAAACAACAACGTTTTATATGTAAAACTGCTGGTACTCAACTTAAATAAATTACTATCAATACATCAATAACAGCACTGTTGAAGCTCTCTGACTTGAAGCTGAAAGTACAACTGCTAGTAGCAACACCTTTCTCTTCCTGCTTACAAAGCCACACACACACACACACACACACACACACACAGTTAATGTCTCACAACTGTGCGTCTTCTACCCACCACAAACCAAAAGGCACCGCATGCAGCGTCTCTTCTGAGCAGTAGATGTAAAATAATGTTGCATAAATTAACAAATAACTGAGTTTTAACACAAAAAAAACAACAACAACAACCCTGAAAAGCCTGAACTGAGTTTGACTGTGTTTGTTTTTCCACATTAATGTAGAATATGTGACTTGAATGGCACTTCTGTTTAATTAGATTCATGATTTATTTTTATTTTTTTTTTGAGAATTATTGAAAGACTCAGTGGGAATTTATGCAGAGCCATGAATATTTCTCCTGGGTATTTTTACTGTACTGTAAGAGTAAGCGTGAACTGAATAAACACCCCCTCGTTTTTCTACCTTAAACCAACCGGCCATAAATGCCGTTTCCTCTTTTGATATGGGAAGTAGAGACTACAGAGGTGACTGACTCATCAACATATCCTGTAATTACAGGAAACACTACAACTGTACTTGTACAGATATGAATCTTTTTATGAAAACATAGAGGAACATAATGTGCACTTCTATTAACTGAGGCGCCTCATGTCTGTTTATTAGTGTTTATTTTGTCTTCTGACAAAATGCATATTAGCATTTTCAAAGGCGGCTGAACGACGGAGGGAGCAGCCGTCATGTCTGAGGGGAATAAAAGTCTGAACCGGTGACATTTTCATGCTGCTTGTTCTGGAAATGTCGACTAGATTTATGTAATAGATTGTGTTTGATACAAAAACAAACATATCTCCTCGTGTTACACCACATGGCCAAAAGTATGCAGACACTGAACCACATTATGTAGATACCTGAGCATAATATATGTGTTGTGTGTGCTTTTGGTCATATAAGTGTATTTGTTGTTGTTTGTTTGTTTTTAAATGTGTTTTTCCTCCCTGTGTGTTCCCTCAGTTCAGCGTCACTCTCCTATCCACCACCAGCGCCACTCTCCAGTATCTCAGCGCCACTCGCCCATCTCACAGCGTCATTCTCCAGTCCCGCCTCCGCAGCATCACTCCCCACTCCAACAGAGACGCTCCCCGGTGCTGCAGCGCCTCTCCCCAGACATGCCCCGCCGCTCGCCCCTGCTGGACGTTAATGATGGACCGGCCTCTTACTCCTGCAGGCCGCCCACCCACCACCTGCGGGCCAGCTTCCAGGGCCGTCGCAGTTACTCTGAGGTTGCAGACCCCTCTGCTTATCAGTGCCCACCCCGCTTCTCCCTGGACCCCGTTTCCACGCTGCCTAAACCCCGGCCCTACGTCGAGGGCTACGTTAAACAGCAGCCACAGCATGTGGGCTCTCCTCATGGTGGACTGCAGCACAGAGGATCCCCGTCTCCCCATCAAAGTGGTGGAGGAGACGGGGGCCTCGGGGAGAGCTCCATGCGCCACTCAAGAGAGATGCCATTCCCGCTGTCTGAGGTGGCCCACCTTCGTTTTGAGCCTCCTCCACCTCCCACGCAGGCCCCTCAGCCCCCACAGTCCTCTGAAGATGAGGAGGAGTGGACCTGCCCGCACCCCATCAGCCCGCCGCGGACGCTGGGCGTGCTTTCTGCTGCGGTGCCCAGCGGCGTCATGAGAGGCCCGGCGTCCTGCTCAGCCTTTCCCATCCCTCAGAGGCCTAACACCCTCAGCTGCCACCCGCAGGCAGGGTACATGTCAGCGGAGCATGCACAGTCCTGGCCTTCAATCAATGTGAGTTGAACTTCCTGAAAATCTGTGTGAAAGCGTCTGTGCAGCTGAGTTTGACTCATACATTTGCAGCAATCAACATTTTGAAAAGTGTCGCTTTACTTGATGTAGTTGCTGCAGCTTCTTTCCACTGCATGTGTTACTCATCTCAAGGTTTCTGAGGGTTAGTTTCACACCTAGTTTTTATTTTATTTGACAGACTACAAACACAACCTGAAGTTGTTTACACATCGAGATCTAACCAAACATTAACCATAGCTGTGAAGATTAGAAAACACACGAACAAGCGTATATGTGTTGTATATTTCAAAGGAAATACTTTGTAGTCATTGAGATCTCTTCATAACGCTCTTACAATGTCAGCGATGGGGGACAAAATCCACATATATTTAATATTTAGTCAAGTCAAATTCCCTCTTTTTGTTACTGTACTTCCCCTGCAGATGAACAGGAACGTTCCTACATTATTAGAACATTTCTATCAGTCAGTATGAACAGTATTGAATCCGTCTCTTCTCTCTGAACTGGATAAAACAATGAATGAGTGACTGGATGAGAGTTTTCACCTGGATTTACTAGTCGGTCATGATGATGATGATGATGATGATGATGGTGATGATGATGATGATGATGATGATGGTCCCTGTGGTGTAAGAGTGAAGTAATCGCTCACTACGTGATGTAATGTTGCTGCCTCCCACAGACTGACTAATACGATCCAGTGTAGTGAGTAAGTTTAGGACCACATATGCTTCACCCTGTTGTCTAATCGTGTGTGTGTGTGTGTGTGTGTGTGTGTGTGTGTGTGTGTGTGTGTGTGTGTGTGTGTGTGTGTGTGTGTGTGTGTGTGTGTGTGTGTGTGTGTGTGTGTGTGTGTGTGTGTGTGTGTGTATCTGCAGCTCTGGATGGAGACTGAAGAGAGTGACATGCGGAGCTGCCCTCTCTGCCAACTGATATTCCCCGTCGGTTACCCTGACGATGCCCTCATCAAGCACATTGACTCCCACCTGGAAAACAGCAAGATCTGATTACCATGGCAACCAGCCTGCACACATCTGCGCTCTCCTCTTATGGATTATGTAAGAGACTGCGAGACCCGGCCAAATGAAAACGCAGAATCACCGGCGATCTATTTACAGCGTTGGCTATAATCTACACAGTAGGTGGGGATGCAAAATGGCTCGGGGCCTTTTTTTTTTTTTTTTTAAATTTGTGGAGCCTGCTTGACAAAAGTATTGAACACGGGTCCGTCTTGGATTTGCGTAGTGGTTTGCTGATCAGACGGCTCTGCCTGTATAATCACTGGATCTGGTTGCTGCTGTTTTGTTATGAGTCTTGTTGTGTGATTTCAGACAGTTTCAGGTATTGTGTCGTTTTCTGCTTCACAGTGTCGTTCTCTTTGATTTAGTAAAGGATGATGAAGTCGATGTAGGAGAGATTAGGGGATAGTTTCAGTGTTGAACAGTAAATGATCTTTGAATAGATCGATTCTCACCTCTTAGCTTTAATTCACCTGTTTTTGAAGTTTTCTAGCTCACGTGTACTACAGTATATTTTACAGAAGAGCCTGTGCAGTAAATGCCAAGGACTGATCTGGTAGAAGCTAACTTATGGAAATGATCCAGTTGGACAGATAAACAAAGTCAAATTAAAGATTCGAGTAAAAAGATTTGAAGTTTCGGAGAGAAATGTGAACGATGCCAGTTGACTTTCATTTCTCTTAAACGAGGAACTACGTTTCCATGACGGTTAATATAAAACATTCCAGTTTCACACTTAATTTACTGACAAATCGACTGGATAATATGAATGTGAAAGTGTGTTTGGATTAGGCGGTTTTACAGAGATGATGCCCTGCAGGGCGGGGCACCGATGCAGGGAAAGTTTTAGTCAGAATATACCTTTATGCTTGCGGCCTGTTAAAAAAAAAACAAAAAAAACATCTAAGTATCTTAGCACTTTAAGTTAGCATAGCCTTTACAATGTGTCTGTTTTCAGTCCATATTTATATTGTCAATCTGTAAGGCAAAAAAAAAAAATCTGAAGATATATTTTTGCAAATGTTAACGCACCGCGTGTCTCATGCTGGTGTTTATGTGCTTGCACACTGCTGTAAATACTGTAGAGGAGTCGAAGGTCCAAATATAAAAGACACTTTTCTGTACAAAGACTTTCAGTGATCACCTGGGACTCTTCTCGGTCTTCCTAAAGATCTGACCTACAAAACAGTTTGATGTCACGACCGCCCAGACCACCCAACAAAAAACAGTGTAAAGAAAAATCACACACACACACACACACACACACACACACAGCTGGCTGCATGAGATCAAGACTTCTGACCTGCTTTGGGGAAAAGGAGGCAGGATTTTTAGTAAACTGTATTTCTATCTCGGAGATTTGAAACCAGGAACATCGTCTCCAATCAGCAACGTTATCTCTGCAGGGTTCAAGACGACACTCTTCTTTTGATACTTGGGTTTCTTTTTTTTTATTTTATTTTATTTTTTTTTTAATCACAAGTGGAATCTCAACTTGAGATCTTCTTATGGGACTTTTATTTATTTATTTATTTATTTATTTATTTATTTATTTTATTGTTTTGGTTTGTTTGTTGTTGTCTTTTTGGAGAAAAAAAACAAAGAAAAAAACAACAGAGTTATACTGATGTCAGCTAATCTGAGGCTTTCAGTTACATGTGCCAGTTTCTAATGTCGGGGACGTCCCTTCAGATCCACCCATGCATTGAACATTTAACATCTTTTACTCCAAACGCTGACTTTTATTGTGAAGGTTTAGAGAAAAGAGAACATTTCCAATCGGGGGTCAAAGGAATGTTAGTTTAAAGGATCATGGCTTATAATCAATTTATTTATTTTCATAGATTTAGCTTTCGGTGATTATTAGTTTATAACTTTGTGCTCAACAATCAGAAGTTTTTCTTTCAACAAACATCCAAATCCAAATTTATCTGGAAAATAAAATAAAGACAAATGGTAAATTAGTCTTACTATTATCTGTTGTGACTTCTTGATACTTAATATAATAATAATTCTGACCAACTAAACTTCTCAGTTTTCATTCCTGATGTTTCAGGTGCGCTCACTTCTGATTTCTCCTCCTAATAAAGCGGTTTAGGTGGTTCCCAACCGCTTTATTTGTGGCCTAATAAAGGCAACATCTTTGAGATGTGAGCAGTTAAATCAACGAGGGATTTTCCGCAGCGCATCACAGTGAAAGCGTCGTCTTGCGTAACATGAAAAGCGCCTTCAGAAGAAATTGAAGCACACTTATGAAATAAGAAAACATGCAGAGGCCAAATATTTAACTGAATGTGAGATAAGATGCGTCAGGATCTGATTCAGCTCAGTGGGTGACATTGATTGATTCATTGATTGATTGATTTATTGATTGATTGATCAATTATAAAGTTTGCATGATGTGGAAATGTTGAGGATAAAGAAAGTGGTAGATAAACGCCTCAGTCAGATACAGTCAGTTGGTGATGTGATGTTAAAAATCCACCAGTATTATATAGAAAAGTCAGCATCAAGTTGAAGTTGGTGTCATTTCAGTTATTATTATTATTATTATTATTATTATTATTATAACAGCCGGACTAGCTGAAACCTGTATATACATACATGTACATATATGTAGATTTCTCTTTCTTTGAGCGGTAAGCGCCTCTTATCACCTCTGCCAACCAGTTTCCTGGGGGAATCCCTGAACACGATTCACCACTTTACAGGGAAAACAAAACAAAAACATAATTTTCTTAATCTAACATTTTTTTTTATTTCCTGTCCTATTATTAATCATCTTGCAGCCCTGTCGATGCATCTCAAAAAACCCTTGTGTTTGAAACCTTCGAGTATGATCACCTGACTGCTTTACTTTGAGTTATTAACTCTGTGAGCACAATGTTACCATAAAAACCGACGGCCAAAGCTACGAAAATAAAGCAGAATAGTCCTTTAACATCCTGAGTACAGAGATACTTTAGCAGTAAATCACGAGGGCTTTAATGACTCCTGATTCTTCTATACTGTATGTATGTTCCTATATCAATCTGTGTAAAAAAACAACATATATATTTAAAGCTGTGTACAGACAGATATTTTGCAAGTGTGTACGGCTAATGCAACATGTACTCTATTATTCAACAACTTCAAATTGGAGTGTCTGTAAATCAGTATGTAATCCTTTCCACCACCACCACACTAAATATGAATTATACACGAGTCATATACCCTACACCGTTCCTCTCGTGCTCTCCATGTAGTGGTATATTAACAGTAAACTAACATCCAGCTGCAGCCTGCAGGTAGAAATCAGTCTGTTTTTAAGCTGCATTGTGTGTGACATCAATAAAGGCAGTTTAAGAGCTGTTTGAGCACTTTTCAGCCAACGTCATGTTTGATACTGAACTGACTCTTCAACCACAAGTGCATTTGTTTGGTTTTAAAGAAAGATGGAAAAAAAAAAATGAATGTTTTGTCTGAAGGTTTCAGTTATTATACAGAAATATGTATCTGATGCATATTTCATCAGCAAAGAAAGAAAGAAGCACAGTCGTTCGTCTGTAATATTGCATCATAAACCGTTCAGTCACTATTAGAAACGCCACAAGAAATTAAACTGCATATATAACTTTGACTTTCTCACACACACACACGCACACGCACACACACACACACACACACACACAACCCGCCCCTGTGCTTGTTTGTGAAGATGCTGCTTTGTGGTTACCGGTGCTGGATGTTCACAACCACAACCAGTTGGGCAGCAGTGCAGAGTGATCGTACCTTATATGAGCTCACAGTGCGACGCATGTTAACACTGCAACACATCCACACATGCAGAAGCTGTGCTGAGGTCTATCATGTACAGATTATAATCTCTCGTTCATCTTTCTTGTGTGTGTGTGTGTTTTGTTTTTTTATGTGCCGACTCACTGTCAAGATGGAAAAGAAGATTAAAATCTGAAATCATCTGTTTTTCTTCTGTGTGTGTGTGTGTGTGTGTGTGTGTGTGTGTGTGTGTCCAGACAGCTAACCGACTCCTTGGTTTTACTCAGGATTTTTCCACAATCCAGCAGCGGAAAGATCATATCTGTCAGATTAAAATTTAATATTTGCCTCAGATTTACTCAGGAGATCAATGGCCAACAAAGAATTACAGTCTCCTTTAACTAACAGTGAGTCAGGTGACCATGAAGACCTCAGCACTAATGAACACTGATGAGAAGTAATATGTGTGGTGGAAAAACACTGCTGGCATTCAAGGACTTTACAATGTGATAAACAACAACAACAACAACAACAACAACAACAACAACAACAGAGGTATATAAAGAGTCACGTTATTGTTTTTCTGTCTCTGTAAATATTCTAATAAATAAACTGGAACTTGCACTGACATGTTGTATTAACGACTTCTTTATGCACGAGTGATGACGCATTTCACGTTTCTTTACAGGACATGTGACTTAAAATACTTTATGACACATACTTTATGTAAAGATACGGGAGATATTTCAGCTACCAGAGGAGTGTTCTTCAATTCTTCATCCTCTTTTTCTGTAGAAACAAGACGAGAGGGTAAAGTTTGTAAGATCATGAAAGTGGAAAAAATGAACTGGTTTCACAAAAATGCACAACAATATCTTCAATATTGTTTTATAGGTGTAAAGAGTCGACAACAACATGGTCAAATATTGTTATTTACCAAAAAAAAAGGAAAAGGTTGTCATCGCCCGGGGCAACATGTGTGATGATAAAAGGGTGGAAAGAAATAATCCAGCAATACAACAAACAACAGATCCACAAAGTACATCAAAGACACAATAATCATATGTGGGTTGAAGTTTCAAAACTCAGCCGTCGCATCTTTAATGAGGACAAGTTACAAGAAAAAAAGGTGTCAGATCTGCCCATCGGTGACTGACGAGGGGGGGGCAGCAGAGACAAAGACACGTCCTGCACGGATCACAGCAACAACACATGTATGCATGTATGAGAGTTATACATACAGAGCCACGTATGAACACACACGTGGATCAATGAACATAGAAACACTAACCAGTTATATGATGTCATTTCTGACGCATGTCTGCAAGTTTTAAGTTACATGTTTTTTTTCTCTACATAGCAAGAAATTAATATTAATTAATATAATGATAAAAATCATGAGTCTTATTTTTCTAAAAATCTTCATCATTTTGTTGACAAAATATTAAAATGAAACATTTGTGTCAAATAATATTAAAAATGAACATTTTTGGGCATCAGAGGGTTAATTTATGGTTTTATTACGTTACAGTTATTCGACTTTTTACAGACGTTACAGATGTGACGTCCTTTTATTAATGAATAAATGATATTTATGACAGCAGGTTTGATGACTGTAGTGAAACTAACAAGCTTTAATAAATTAAACAGAAATGTGTTTTTAAATCCTGAAGATCTAAATGTTTTTATTACATATTTCTGACTAAACACTGATAAATATGTATTAATCTTTATATATATATATATATATAATTTCATAATCTGTGTAAGTGGTCATTCAATCATTGGTACCATTTTTACATTAATTGTTTAGGTTTTTTTACATTAAGCATGTGATGCTTTTTTTTAGATGAATCAAGTGAAGTTTACTGAAAATGTTTCTGTCATAAATATGTAGAAAATATTGAATATTTTTAGGATGTTAAAAGAAATCTGAACGTTTTCTGTGTAACGTAAAGGCCGAATCATGGCCTCTCTTCTGCAGCCACCGAGCTTCTCGACAAGCTCGTTTCCTACATCTTTAGCTGTGTGCCGCTAACCTCAATACGTAGCCTACCTCAGGAAAAAGAAAAATGCATCCACCCATCCGGGCCACAAAACCACAAACTCTGGTAGTCTTGCATATATGAGAAACTACAGGCAGCACAAACATGCAGCGAAAACTAACAGAGAAAAACCACAGGAACTCAGTCAATAAGTGATCAAAAACAACACGTCTATACTCACACAAAAAAAAAAATGCAGCTGTCATACTGTAAATACCGCCAGCATGTACGTTTCACTCTGCCTCACATGCATTGACAGAAGAACAGGTACATACAGGTACAGCCGTTTCTTAGAAGTTTCTGTCGTTTCTACATTTCCAAAAATCCTCACCGCATCACTTCTCGCCTGTTTTCCTTTCAGCAGGAAGGGCAATGTTTAAAATATTATAATAAGCTATAGTCTGCTTGACGTGCTTCCTACCAGTTACAACAGTCACTACAGTCACTTTACTGACTGGTTTGGTTTAAAGAGTGCAACATAAACCGTTGTTTTAGTGACAGTTTTGGTTTTTTTTTTACCTGTAGTGAAGGTGTTGTGTTTGTATTCATAAGAATCCAGAGAAAAAATCAGGAGAGGAAAGTGAATATGAAGCTGTTTTTCTCCCAACACCGAGGCTCTGGGCCCAGTTACAGGAGAACTGATGAATGAAACATGAACCCAACTGCAAGAAGTGGCATCACTATAATAGTTAAAGAGTTTAAAGGAATATTACAAAGCAAAACTTGATGTAACTTCATGAGTCATGTCGGAGTCAAACATTGAGGAAGTTTCCCAAAGCTTCTTATTTTTGTGTGTGTGTGTGTCAAGAAAAACAAAAGTGTTTGTCGTAAATTCAACGTCCAAAAACGACATAAAGTTACGTTTGAATGACAGACGCCATCTAGTGGTCGTAGTAGTTATGACATTGATATGAGGTCACTACTCATGGAGAGTTGGGTTGGAGGGATGGAGGGACATTTTTACCGTCACGTCGTCGTCACGTTAACCATGATGTCCACTTTTTAACGTCATATAAAGATATTTTTACCACATTTTACTGATCATTTTAAACCATGATCGATTCTCAACCTCAAACATAACCAGACTTAAACCAGCGTATTACACTCCTATGTTGTTCTGAAGGGCAGGAATGTTTTTAACTTTATATATATATGTATAGATTTTTAAATATATTATTTAAAATGGTAAATAGATTGCATTCATATAGAACTTTTTCACTGCTGAAAACATTTTTAGAAATGAAGTGACAGTATATCAGCGGTACAGACACCGAGTAAGAAAGCATTTACATTTGTTCCAATTGAAAGTAAAAAAAATAATAAAAAATTTCCATTGAGTGTTTTTGCTTCCATGTGGGAAGTGTTTCATGAGCCCACTAGATGGCCACAAAACCACATAAACCACAGTTTATATATGACTGCACCATTGAGCCATATTCACATGTTGATTGTGTTGACATACAAATACATATTTATATTCAATATCTTAATGTTCTTTCACTGATCAACAGAAAACAAGTACATCTTTATTTTACAGTAGTTTTATTACTTTTGAAATAAAAATGTCCCTCGCTGTCCAAAAATGTCTCTAATGTCTTCGCTGTCCAGGTGTTGTCATTTTCAAAAAAAAGTGCCCTGACAGTCAAAGATGTCCTTAATAAGCAATAATGTCCTCATTGTCTCACTGTCCATTTTTTATAAAGTTGTCCTCTCTTTAAAAATAAATGTAAATAAAATGTCCAAAAAAATGTTTGTTACTTTTAAAAACAGATGTGCTCATTTTCTAAAGACTTTTAAATTTATTATCTATAATGTAAATTCCACGTTGACGGTGGAGATCTTCGCCTCTTCTTCAAGTTTGTTAAATCTGAAAATGCGAAGCGTCAAAACACAGTAAAGTTTAACCAGCTGAGCGTCTGTCCCACTGCTCAGAGTTTAATAGATAAACATACTGACTGAAAGATCAAACGATATTACCGTAGTATTGATTATTGCATGACATGTTCCTCTCAGTGACTATAGAGTGACACAGCTGATCAGACGCAGATTTACCACCCGCTGATCCAGCAGGAATCAGTGCTCATGTCCCTCATATCCCAGTGTCAACATGTTCATCATGTGGGCTGGCAGAAGGCCCAGGACAGCGATCGAAACCCCCAGCGGTGTGGCTGAATGAGTAAACACACAAATAAAAACACGTTATGATGACACACATATACACACTAACTCACATAAACTCCTGCAAGGACAAAGACATAACAGAGCAAACACACACATGTATCCATCCCAACACACACACACACACACACACACTTTCACGCTCTGACACTCCAGCACACGTAATCTGCTCGGGTAGAAGCACAGCTAGTGTCGGCGTGAAGCGGTGAACTGCGTTTGAACCTGTGACCTCTGTAACTCACCCATATTGATGGCTGGCAGCGCACTCGCTCACAGCACAGCGGTTCAGCAGGCATAGCATGGCCCCGGGGACAGCAGGCGTCAATGGGATGGACGGACGGATGGACGGACGGATGGATGGATGGATGGATGGATGGAGGTGAAAAATATTGCCAGAGAAGTTTATTTGTTAAGATGTTATGGTGGAATAACAAAGAGACATTAGCATACAGTATCTTACATCTACAGTGTTTGTTTTACTCTTCATCCTCTGGGAAGAAGAGGAGCATAAAGACCATATATAAAGAGGGATTTGAACCCAAGAGGCCCTTTTTTCCCCCGCCCCACTCTGCCTTTGATTGGCTTGTACCATAAAAATAATCACCCATTGGTTGGTGGATGAATCTTCGAGTTTGCATTTTTGATTGATTATCTTGGATTTTTGGAGCCAGAAGTGATCATATCTGGACCAGAGGGTAGAGCTGAGCCTGACGCTAGCCGCTAGCTTGGTTAGCACGGTGTATTTGTATATTTCAGTACAATTCACTATGTCATGTGACACCTGCAGGACCACACAGATTGGTCCCCCCCGACACGCATTAGGGGTGACACAGAGGTGAGCCGCCGTCAGCATAAATCATTCATTTCATTTTCATGTATAATTGTCTAATTTTGCATTAGCATCACACTATACAATCCTGTATGAAACATTTAGCTTCATGCAGTGTCAGTCGTTCACGTTAGCGCGTTGTTATCCATATCATATAATCCATTATGGATGCTAGAAGGTAACCACGGTATTAGGATGGAGCTCTTCTAAGAGGTGCCTGTTCGTACTGTCAGCACTGAATCCTGCTTTAATATTTCATGGAGGACAGGCAGCTGCTGACATATCACACACGTCTTTACCAGCGTTTCTAAGGAAAAATGGCTTTCAGATGCCTGACACAGTACTGTGAGTTCATAGTCGTCCCACTGACATACATTCGTCTTTCTTTCTTTCTTTTAAAGGGGAGGGATGCATCATCACTCTGGCTTAAAAACATCATATAGAGCATTGTGATAATTAGGGACATTAAAGGGGACATATTGTGGACATTTCTAGGTCTATATTATGGAATATATTTACATGATATTTACAGTTATGCCCCTCCTCATTTATCTTTAGGACTTTACTTCTTTTTTTTCTTGTTTTTTACTTGAAACTGTAACTTCAAGCCAGAATCTGCAGAATCTGATGAGCAATGCCGCTGTCATCACGAGGAGGAAGTGGAGGTAATAATCTGACATCATCACAAAAAGCATCATATGTTCCCTTTAAGATTTCTTTGGAAATAAAATGTTTGGGCCTCCTGTCCACATACATTTGATCATATAGTCTACAGTATTAACATTTCCTGGCTTATCTTTATGCAGATATAATAAAGGCCTGAATTAATACAGTGTTTATTGATTGTATGATTTTACTGTGCGATTCAATTATGCTCTTTTCTACTTCGTGCAGCCAATAATGATTATTAATAATTATAGAAACTCATCGACTTTAACTGTAAACTGGACTCTCATTCTGCTGCTTCGACATGCAAACTGCTTTCAAATAATCTTTGAGGCAAATAAACGGCGGCAGGTGCTTGAGAATCTGCCAAATCAACCATATGGCAACCCTAAGGTGGAAGTAACAGGAGAGAGTCCACAGAAGCTCTCATTTCCTCTCCACAGTCGAACATGCAGCTCAGCAGAGTACATCCAAGCTGTGGCTTCTGGTAACAGATGTGACAAAGGTGTTGTAGCCCAGAGCAGCCCGCTTGACCTCGGCTGCTTCGGGGTGACAACGTGGACGTCTTCGCTGGAAAAGTGTTGATCCTGTTTCAACACTTGTAGCTTTATTGTCAGTTACAATATGGAGTTGAGCATCAGTCTGGTTAAGAGTGAGGCCGGCGCTGTGAGACAGAGAGAGACGGAGATATGTCTGTCTGCAAAGTACATATCGACTCAGTGATTGGTGGGCATATTGCTCAACTCGGGGAGGTTTCATCATTAGCCTGCGCTGCATGGCAAACGGGTGGTGTGGCCCCTTTTTTTTCCCTTACAGGCGGCAGTATCACAGCTCTGATCTGTCACCCTTCGCTTGCCTTAATGTGTGAAAGCAAGACGTGTTGCGCCTATTAGCACTTCTTGGCAAGGCTGGCATGCTGATCCCTCATCCCCGGGGAGCCCGGCAATATGGTGCCGCATGGTGACCGCCCGCCAGCCCTGGCTCCCGCTGTCACAACACATCACACATCCCCAACAACCACCGCCACCACCTCCTCTTCCACCACACCTCCATCACTGAGGCTGGATGAGTGACAGGAGCGCCAAACAGCCAGAGCCAGGGGTCCTCTGGGTGGACGAAAAACAAAAACTTTCTCAAGAGGACTCATCTTTTTAATTGAACGTAGCAGCCGTGTTTGTCTAGATACGTTGCAGTGCGTGTATCAGTCAGTCTCTCTCAGTGTGTGAGTATTTTGTGGAAGCTTCTGATAAAGATAGCATTGAAGATTATAGAGGAAACATACTCTAGAGGATCCGAGTTGGTATTTTGTTAATTAGCTGACAGGAAATGGGGGGAGAGATGCAGCAAGTCTGTCTTCACTGAGTTTTTATTAGCTGTGAGTCTGTTTTTATGCAGCGATTCCTCTAATGCATGAGAGAAACAACAGTAGGTCTGTGTTTTTGGTTTTGGACATATTTGTGTGTAGATTTGATTCAATCCAGCAGCATCACGTCTACTGACATTCAACATTTTACTCATTTTTCTATCTTAATTTAACCCAGATATCACATCCAGGCTCTGAAAAATGGCAATAAGTTTATATGTTGCATCTTCAAAGATCAACAATCAATCAACAATCAACAAATCAATCATATACTGTATAACATGCAGGTTAAAGGATAAATCTGGCAGTTTTCTGTATGATTCTTATTATTAACAATGAACTGAACCTGTTACAGGTATTATGTGTGTCTCCATCTTTAAACTAACATGACAAAACTCTTTAAAAGTTTGAAGACAACAACGAAGGTCTATAAAAGGTTTTGGATACACTCACAATACTTAATATAAGTATTAATCAGTATGATCAGTTCGTTGTTGATTTGATGAAGAGAGACACGTTTCAGCAGTCAGTCTTTTCAAACGTGTGCCATGAAAACAGTATTGAACCAAAAGTTGGGATTAAATTTTCATTTCATTTTAAATCAAATCAGTAGTTTAGTTGATTAAAATATGAACTTTTTTTGACAATTTTATTCAGGCAAAAGTCTTGAATAAAATCAGTTTTTATCAAGTTTTTATTGTGTTTAGACATCATCATCATCTGAGAAATTATTCTTTCTTTTGTTAAATGAAAAAGGAAAAAAACAACATGATTTTGATTAAAATTCATGAATATATTTCTTTAAAGAAAAGTTTTACTTTTGGTACTGAAACCATCAACAGCAGCCTCATAGCAGGAACGATGGAGGAGAAGCTGCGGTAGCAGTTGTTTGTAAATGACACACAAGCATGACTGGCAATAATGTGGTCGACAACAGGATGATTCATGCAACTACCACCATCAGTCTGTAGTTTTTTATCATAATTTCACATCCAATCCAACTGTATTAGTAGCCAAACAAAAATGCGTCCTTTTTAACCTAAACATGTAACAGCGGTGGACACCTACAACGCTCTGCTTTCAACCAATGTAGGTTTATTTGTGGGATGATGGAAAAAATGTGTATTTAGAGAGTCAGCATCTACCAGATTGGAAACATCTGGCCACCACACATGATATTAATGATATGTGCATATAATAGTTTCCATTTGATATTCATTTCAGAAGACGCTGGCAGACGGTGACTGTGCCGTCTGAACCTGAACCTGATGATAAGTGGTCTCCCTCCGTCAGTTAGTGAAGATAATGTCGCCTCTGTGAGTCATGAGGCTTCCACTGAAAGCTGCAGACCACGAACATATGAGTCGTGCTTCTGTGTGGGATCCACCCACAGCTTCTTTTTTTTTTTTGTGGTAAGTAGATAATTTACAGTAAAGAGGAAGTGAACGCAGCTTATAATTTATTTTTGTCAATTGAAGCTGTAATCTAACATGAGATACTGTTTTATTTTAATGTCCTGCATGTTAATTTGCCTTCTATGTGTGCAGATTCATGCATAGCATACGCCACGGCTTTCTATGAATGCAAATGTCATTTAGACACAACATGCATGGCAGTTTGTTCATATCAGATAGAAATAAAAACCCTCGACATTTCATGACTTGTAGATTTTACTTGTAGACAAGCACAAACAGACAGATTTCCACCATTGATCAGCTCTAAATACGCACTCAGATTAGATTCAGTTTGTTGTTTTCATATTCAAGTCATAATAAATATGTTTATGAGACCTCAGATAGATCTGAGGCCCAAGAAAGAAGTGGGACTTTTGAACCGCTCCTGCGCACTACAAGACTGCTGAAATTCATGGTGCCATACTTAGACCAGTGCAAACTAACTAACATCTGAAATCTTATCACTTTATCACGGCCATATCTGAGGTTAGTATCTGCTCTTGCTTTAAAATAAATTCCACATTTCAGCATCATAAACAGCACTGCACAGGCTCAGCCACAAAGCCACAGGTTTTACTGTGTGTACGTGGTGCTTTGCACACAGCTGTGTAATGAAAAAGTCAGCTTGCTACATAGTGTGAAAGCACCAGCATAGGTACCAACTGCATCTATACCATATATGTGCTGTAGTAAGAGTCAGTGCCACAGGTTAAAGCTGCAGAGCTGCTCTGACATTTGCTCTCATCCTCTCTGCCACCCCAGCATCTCTGCCCACTGGGTATAATGTGGCGCTGTGATGCATCATAGCCCCAAAACCAGCGACAGACAGGTTCTGACCTGAAATTAAATAAAACTTTCATATGCCAGAGGTGATGCCTGGACAGTAAAGGATATTTAATCCCTGTGCTTGAAGCAGGAGGAGCGAGGGAGGGAGCTATGGCAGGAAATAAGGGTGAGGGAAGGTAGGGTAGCAGGGGTTCATCTGCTGATGTGTCGCAGCTCCACGGCTGGCTGGACATGCTCACATTAACACTGACAAGACAAAGAGGTGACACATCCCGGCCTGCAGGGGCCCGTGTATATGGACACGTTCATGCTCATGCACACGCAGGCTTTTACTCACATTCACATGTGCACACATGCAGTTACAGTATATGTCAGGGTGCAACAGCAGCATGAAGACTCGGGACGCTTCAGCATCAGAACACTTTATTTTTAACACACAGTCATTTGCATGGTAGCGTCTCTCTTTATCCTGCACATCTTTTCCTTCTTACGAGGTCACGCCCATTAAAAATCAGAGCATATTCACACTGGAACAAAAACACAACAACACACGTTTACAAGCACACATTTTTTTAAATGTCATGCACACATCACACATGAGGAACACATTATGGTTCACAAATGGTTTGGCTGACAGATGAGGGATGGCATCTCTGCTTTGGACAGCTTCAACAAGCAGAGGGCACGCGGCGGTCACCAGGGGGCAAGGCTCCGGTCAATGGGGGCTGGCACAACATCCCGAGGAGGGTGTCGGGCAGGAGGAGGAGAGGAAGGGAGGATGGGGAGAGGTGAGGATGGTGGGAGGGGTTGCGGTGTCACTGTAATGTCAGCACGTGTCAAGTGCAATCATCGCTCACTGTAATTTTCTGAGCAATTAGAGTACGTATATTGAGAAGGCTCGCCAGCTGATAAACACGAGGACTGGCTGAAGGAGCTCCTCCCAGCTACGTTGGACACACACACACACACACACACAGACACACACACACACACACACGATAAAGAAAATAAGAACAAGTTAAGTAAATAAATTGTAATATTCTGTTTTTTCACTTCAGGTTTTTGGGAATAACAAACTAGTAAATTAATTAATTTAAGGGGAAAAACAACAGATTTTATTTACTAGAATATGACAACTTCTACCAAAAAAACCACAAATTCAGGGTTCTGCTTGAAGTGCACAATGTTCTCACTAAAAAAACATTTTCAATAATGAATGGAGGCTCATACGGTGCAGTGCTGCTGGTGTGTGACAGGGACGTGATTTGGAAAGAGCACCTCGATCTGACACAGTTTAAAGATGGGCATGTGGTCCCAGTCCTCTCAGTCACAAACTGGCTGATGACTGACTGACTCCCCCCCTCATCACTTCAACTCCCACACACACACACACACACACACACGCACATGCACAAGGTCACATACACCTATTGTACGTGTGAACAGACAGATGCACACACACAAACACATGGGCATGTGCAGAATTTGCACACTTGCAGAGTCAAACATGTGCATCAGTTCACCTCATGACAGAGTAGCTTCCTGACAAGACATAAAATTATGAACCTTCATGGTATAAAGCAGCTTTTGATTGCAATTCAAGAATATAAGAGTCAACGTTTCAAAAAGGTTCCTGCACACAATAATGTTTTAGTGACAGTTGCGTAGGATCAAAAACTCTTGACTTTAAAAGAGAAACCAGAATATCGGGGGACATATCACGCTGCTTGAGGTGCAGGTGACCAATCAGAGCAGAGCGGGCTCATCACGAGGGGTGAGGGCTTTAAGATAAAGGAACTAAAACTGGTTCAGACTGAAGATGACCTGAGAGGCTGCATAAAGAGCTAGATGTTTATTTATAACACGATTTCATCATTAGAAATATGAAATATCCTCGGGATCGATACAGGTCACACACACGGATCAAATCACAGATACCACGGCACCTGATGTGGGATTCGACCGGTTGAAGATGAATTTTTGTGACTCGATCACACGTCTCGTGCTCCAAGCGAAACTAAAGATATGCTGGTATTTATTTAACTAGACGTGAGATCTGGTGCATAGACAGAGACCACAGGAGGAAATGGAAGAACAATAAAGTGAACAGAAATGCTTAGATGGAGAGTTTGATAAGAACTGTGTGAATCTAAATTTAAATATATATAATATGTATAAATATTTTTCTGTTGGGTTTCTGTAAATAAAATGTTCTAGACCTGCTTTATATGACCTGACCTGACTTGACATTTACATCATGTGTGTGCATGTGTAGAAACAGACTTGCTGTGTGGATTAAAACAGGCTCACTCGCCGTCTCACACAGACTCTCTGCTTCTATCAGAAAGCTTTAACATCTTCCACCAACGTAGGCGTCCTCCCATGTCACCCAGTGTTTTACTGACACGCGTCTATCTGGGACGAGTCGCTGCCCACACCCTGTCTGCTCATGTCGGCTGGTTGCTCGTCACCGGCAGCCACCAGAACACGAGCATCTGTCTCCGCCGACCCCGGCTAGTGAGGCGGATCAGGATCTGACTCCAGCCTGGATCCAGCTCTGACTCAGACAGTCAAGTGTAACTGTGATACAGTTGTGGTTTTTCACAGCAGCTCGAGAGTCAAAGATTCACAGATTCATTCAGTGTTGTTGACTTATTCTTTATCTTAAATCATTCATCTGCAATTCATTATTTCCTTTTACTTCTCAACATTTTCTCTGGACAGATTTGATGCTTTTTCCTCTGGTATAGATTTATACCATAAAATATGGACAGGCCCACTAATCTGTGAGTGTACATCCGTGTCTGATCCTGTCTAAGTGTGACAGGTGGTGGAAAGGGAAGCAGGAATAACACAGTGGACAAAGACAAAGTGAGATAAATACAGAGAGGAACAGAGTAAGATTTGGGGCTGCTCCTCCTCCTCCTCCTCCTCCTCCTCCTGCATTATCTTTAGTTGCAGGGTGTATAAATACCCCACTTTCCCCCAGGGTTAACTCAGCCCAGCAGGACCCTCTCTGCCCCCCTGCTCAGAGCCCCCCTCCTCATCCTCCTCCTCCTCGTCCTCTCTACTCCTCGTCCAGCTCCCTCTTACCCCCCACTCACCTCCCTCTTACATCGTCTAATTAGGATCTTGGGCCTCGTTAGGGCCAGCTGCCCCGGGGGCCCGCTGATACCAAAGCTGATTCTATCTGACGTAACAAGTCAATGCCAAGGGGACAGATGCTAATTTTAATTAATTAAATGGAACGGTCAGCTCGTGACAAACAAGGGCCAGAGGGAGGGTCGGTCGCCGGTGTGCGTGGACCAGCCAGACCCTCGTTCCTCTGGAGGGGAAGATCAGCCCAGTTGTTGTTGTTGCTGCTCTGCGCTCCCAGATGAGAACTTCACAGGCAAGTCACGGCTGGTAGGCCGGAGGTGATTGGAGGTGGAAGAAAAGAAGATGGCAGCCCACCTTGTTAGCACAAATTACTACATGCATAACCCTCATTTCAGGGTGACGTCGTTGAGAAATCCATGCAGGAATTTCCCTTGATAATTGTCATTAAAATGACGATCGTAGGCAATTATTTTTGTCTTTTTTATGGATCAGTACATTCAGCTGATACATTAGAGTTAAAGTATTTCCATTAAGGTTGTTATCTGTTCATTTTTCCAATATTGTGAAATGCAAGTATCGATCTGAAGAACCAGAACATATGTGAGAAGTTGGAGTCAATAAATTTCACTTGATAAATAATGAATCAATGACTCAAAAGTGTTGATGATAATTGACTACTTGATCTAGTTTCCATATGTCTAACTTACCTGAGTTTATTTCTTAGTTAACGTTAAGGAAACGTTGTGGTCACGTTGTGTTTTGCAAAAAATCTTTGCTGTTGCAGCAGCAAAAAAATAAAAAAAACAGGATGTTTTTATCTTTTGAACATTTAACAGAAATCTCGATCTTTCATTAACTTTAACACCAGCTGAGCTGACCAATCACAGGCTGGTTAACCTGCAACAGCTCCTTTCACTTCAGGATCTATTTGACATATTTTTATTGTAAATGTCTTGACTTGTGGTACTTTTACCATCATACTACATAAATACACTGTGCAACTATTTGACATATAACACATTTAATTCCAGCGTTTTTTAACACAAAGGTAAAAGAAGCTCCGTGTGACTGTTTTAATGTTAAAGCTCTTGAACGTTCATTTGCTGCTGTTAATACCCACAGGTGAGGCAAACCTCAGGTCTGTCGGTGTCTACTGGATACTGATGTTTCCCATCCTGAAAATAAACCGTGGTGATTAAATGGTGTATTTGAAAGAGCTGGTGTGCAGCCTATTCTGGTTAAGGTGATGAACACCAAAATAAACCGCCACATTTCTCCTTGATATTAAGAAACACCCCCCTCCTCCTCCTCCTCCTCCTCGCTGTCTCTCTATTTCTCTCTTCCTCTGACCTACTTTTGGCATTTGATCCTGACTGGAAGATCAACCCCTAGAGGGTGCACGGTGTCAGCCTTGTACCATGTCAATTCTCCACACAAAGGGCACCCTTTGTCACTTCATATTTCCGAGGCTCCCCGACCCTGAGCTTTTTCATTGTTGTTTCTGTGGCAGGGGTCACTTCCTGGTGGTGGCCCTCCCTCCCTGTTGTTCTTCCTTGGGGTGCACCTGCTGCCGTTGTTGACCATCATTGCGTTCACGAACAACAGGGGAGCGAATGTGTCACTTCACAGATTATAAATGTAGTCTTTATAACCTTTATTTCATCAGGTAATGTCATTGAGATCTGAGAGGACGTAGAAGTAAAAAGCACACAATAAATGTATGTATATCTATGTTATATTATGACAATATAAAGTTTTGGAGGTTAATTTCAGTTTCTTACAACTCCTGTTTTATTTCTGCTGGTTACGGTAAAGATCTGGGAACTCTGTCGTAAACAAACCAAAACTTTATTTGGAGGTAAAACTTTATTTGATCCGTCATTGTTCAGGGAAACTGCACACATGTAATTTAGGCCAACGAACGTTTACAGTTTCTACCATTAACCTTTATTTTCAGTTTGGCCAACCTGGAAGCTGCATGTTTCACTCATTTGTGTCCCAACATACGAATATAAGATTCAATTTATATTTAATTAATTCTCTTTTAATTCTCTCTTGAAAGCAGAGAAAGTTTAGTTTGAACTACTTTCCCCTCCTCTCGTCCATCTCCTCTGTGGTCTATGAGTCAGAGTCACGAGGCATTTTAACAGGGTGTCCTTGATGAGGCCGAGCACAAATTACCCAAAGTGCCATCTTTGCCATCGCCACTTAAATATCTGACAGCAGGAGAGTGAGGGCTGCTCCTGGCAGGAAGTGAGCCCAGAACCTGGCGTTATTGGTGGCCAACGCTGGCCGACCGTCACGGCCAACGCTCCGCCGGGGGTCAGCAGCCATCACACACGGCGGCCTAATGCTGCTGATGAGAGAGAGCCCGCCTCGCAGGCCTGCACGCCCCCGAGGTGTGGCCACTCAGCGTCAGGTTAACCTGAGCTGACAGACCGTCCACCATGCAGCACTCACACACACACACACACACACACACACTGATTCATAAAATTACACACACACACACACACAAATTCATAAAAACTAACTATAGCCACATATAACCTCCTTCTTTTACACACAAAGGAAAACCAGTGCAATCTTTAAAAACAACTAAAGCACATAATAGTCTAATAAATTAATACATTTTTCCTTTATGAAAATCACAAAAACACAATAAAAATGGTTCGATGTAAAGTTCAATTAAAACAAACATTTAGGAGATGCAGAGGGGAAATATAACAAAGTACATTTACTCAAATACTGCAATTAAATACAAATTTGAGGTACTTGTGTTTAATGTTTCAACCTTTTACTTTTTACTTCAGTACATTTACTACATTAGTTACTTTTCTGATTGAGATTTTACATAAAATATAATATTTTATATTATTTAATATTCTGGTCGTTGTTTAAAGTGTCTGCGTTCTACTTTTTTTATTATTAATTGCATTAATTTATTAAAATCATATTTTACACTTATATAATATAATGCAGTACTATTACTAATAATCTACCTAAAGTACATTGATAAACTACAGCATTAAAAACGATAAGCATGAAATATACTGTAATAATATAACAGTCTAAAAGCAGCCAGTACTTTTACATTTGGTACCTTAAGTACATTTTTCTGATAATTCTTCCGTACTTTTACTAAAAGTGCATTTTAAATTCAGACTTTTATTTGTTATTATTTATTTTATTTGTCTATTTTTGCTCATGTAAAGGATCTAATGTTCAATATATGTGTGTTTATTCGTAGCTTTCACACCCTGCGTCTTCATGTGGGCATTATTAGTGGTTAGAAACCAGATTAGAAACACAGAGTGGAAACTGTTTCAGGTCAACTGTAGCTCTATTGTTTAGTTTTTATCCGAGAGCTTTTTAATACTTCCTTAAAGGTCAGTTTCTGTCGTGCACAAAATATTACAGCACATCATTTGGCAGAGATAAGATGTGATTATCTCTTTTTGAAATTAAGACTGCATTTAACATTTAACACGGGGAGGATTTGAATTCCTCGCGCTACGAACTCCGGCTGAAGGCACACAGATAATATTCCCGCAAGAGTTTGGGATTCACTGCTTTGCTCAAGGGCACTTTCAGGCAGTGCCAAGATGTAATACCAGACACACGGAGCATAACGTTCCCTGAAGTTCAAAATGTCACTTCAGATCTTGCCATGCGAGTCATTAGCGAGCGTCGATGAACGTGACGTCGTAGCAGCGACGTCGTCGGTGGCGTTTCCAGCATGTTACACAGCATTCACCGTTCAGGCTGATCACAGTTCAATCAGTCAACACAAGTAGAATTTATTGATTTATGTGAATATATTAATGTAGTTTTTGGTACCAGATAAGCTACTTCCAACCATCGCAGGGAACAGATTGCAGATCGGTAGCGTTTGTTGCTCAGGTTGTTCGCGTTGTGAACATGTAACGAGAAATATAAGTGAAACCATATTACGATTTTTGTTGAAGGGCCAATCAGAAGAGAGTGGGCTTTTTGGGAGGGGGGCGGGGCATTAAAAGGACAGACAGTTTCAGAGGTTGAACTGAAAGAAGATGCAAAGATAAAAATAAGAAGTTTTAAAGTTCTTCATTAAGATAAAAAATATGAACCTGGACGTTTGTGTAACATCGACTGGATGACGAGCCAATGACGTCGCTGTTTTCATATGATTTTCACATCATAGCACTATGATTCACCAAACATATTCAGAGTACAATCTGACAGCTTCAAACTGTTATCGTCTGACACAGATTGAGATATAATTAGACGCAGCTTGCACAATGAGACGTGCAATAAACGTACGCGATTATCGTTGTTGCACAATCTAAAGGCGTTTTTACAAAATAATAGTAGATGATAAAACATGATATTACACTAAAACGAGAAGAGAAGAGTCATCGAGTCAGTAATCACACTCAGTTATGTCAGTTACACAACAATATGCAGCTAAAACCTTTAATTGGACTGTATTGAAATGAGAATTTGTAGGTCTTACTTTAAATGTTCAGCTCTCCCTCTGATATATATGTACAGTATATATTTGTTGTACATATGATAATACATCTATTGCTTTTATGTTTCTTGTTCAATAAAGATTTATTGGAGGGGGGAAAAAGCAGTGCTTTGGATTGGATGTGGGTTGTGGGTGAAAGGAAATACCATGGTGTTGATCTTCAGGAATGCGGCATGCCAGAGAGCCGGATCGACTGGCACCAAACTGGATGCCTTCACCCGCCCCCCTACATCCACCACCACCACCACCCTCTAAGACTCTGGCCTTCTTTTGAGCGCCATGTCCCCAGTCTAACTCCCTCTTACTCTCTCTCTTCCACAACCCGTGAAACAGAAGAGCGGTCATCTCAACTTCCTCCGACGGGATCAGCGATGGTTGTGCCCAGGCCTTCGGACAGACAGCATTCCTTCCCCCTGCTGCTGCTGCTGTTGCTGGCCGGCTGTCGCAGCGAACATCCAGAATAGATCTCTGACGTCCGCCTGGTTACTAGAATACGCCAACGTCCCGAGAATCAAAGGGACACAGAGGATAGACACACACAAACACACACACACACGCACACACACACACATTGTACTGGCAAATTAATTTGAGACAAAGGCACGTTCACACACACAGAGAAACGTTGATACCTGCAGTATGTTGTTGTTGTCAAGGTTCAAACCATCAGACTCGTGCTTCTTCAAACACTCGTATCAGCCATGAAACCTGAGTGCTGTCAGATGAAAAGAGCTGTCTCATTGGTGACCGGATTTTGACCCCAAATGCTAATTGCACATATCGATATTGTCGATTTAAAAAACATGAACTACAACAGCGAAGGTCCCCCACAGCTGATGCATCGATTGTTTTCATGCCTGATTAAATGTCCAAACCGTAATCTATAAGAAAAGGACGCCAAAATCTATGTTTCTCTTATTGTAGGTTTTTTTTTCTGCCCAACTAGCAGCAAAGCTCGAGGTATTGAGTCTGTTGGTCAGTCAGTTACCCACTTTGGTACAGACTGAAATATCTCCACAACTAATATCAGAAATATGTTTATTCACCTTCTTGCAGAGTTAAATGTGAAGACTCATTTTAATATTTGTATGCTAAATATGATGATAGTTAGTTTATCTGAGCCTAAAGACTAGAAACAAGGGAAACATCTAACATCAGCGAACCTCGCTCTGTCTGAGAGTTAAAAAAGCAAAAGTAAAAATGAGAAGTTGTGGATCTATAAAAGGGCGTGACCAATTTGTCCAATACTTTTAGTTTATGATCAAATACCTGCAAAACTAACGATATTCTCATAATCCTCAACTGTACTTTGTGTGTAATTAGCAAATGTTAGCATGATATATAAATGAGAACATGATAAACAAGACACCTGCTAAGCGTTAGCATGTTAGCATTGACATTTTAACCCTTTTAGCATGCTGACATTAGCATTTACAGCCTCGTTAATATGTGTTTAAAACCCTTAATTAACTAAATTACTCCATAATGCAGGAACCTAATTGCATCCTTTATATTTTTCCATTGTGTGCATGAATTTAAAACATTTTGAATACACACTTAATGCTGCTTAATGAAGAACAAAGAAGATGTTCAAACTGGCTCAAACTTTTAAAAGGCTGGCGAGGAAACGAGGGTTTGGCGGCGGTTGGCATGGTTGTCACTTTTGCTGGTGTCCGTTTGTGTGATTCATGTTGACTGAAGCCCTGCGTTTGTCAGGGGAGGTGTCTGCAGTAAAAGTGCCACAGCCCTCCAGATTGACACTCATTAGTGAAGAGCTCCGAGGCACGGGAGGGGGCCCGCAGGGGGCAAGAGGGCAGCTAGGAGGGCGAGAGGCCACATCCCACTAAAAATAAATGATTTCTGATGATTGATACAGATAGCAGTGGACTGATAGGGCCAGATGAATCAGAGGGCTTAGGTGGTGGCGGTGGCAGGCAAGACCTCTGGTTGGCAAGCTGTTGTCAGCTGAAACGCCGCTTAAAGCCACCGTGTCCAGCTAAACGTGTCTGATCTGACTCTCCACACACACACACACACACACACACACACACACACACACACCACCTCGGTACCAGTACACCTCCCCCTCCTCATCCTCCTTCACTTGTTGTGTTTGACCACCCCCAGCAATGCCCCCTCTGCCTCCTACCACTCAAGCCATATACACAAATACACACACTCACATTACACACAAATGCAAGCGCTCGCCCAGCAGCAAGTGAAACAAAGAGAGGCTACCGGACACACACACACACACACACACACACACACACACACACACACACTCTTCTTAAACTCTCCATGGCTTCACATACCCCAGAACAGCATGTCCATCACTGTGTTTGTGCATTAAAACCGCAGCTCAGGTCATTCATGGCACATGTCTCAAGCTGCCAATCATTCAATCAATCGAGGCTTCATTACAGTGATTGTAATATCGAGGCCCGCAGCATCAAGCTTGCAGGACGTTAAGGAGCAAAGGAGGCAGGATTATTTTAATACAGCGTTCAGATCAGATTTCCTTCAAAAGTAATTTTCTGCTGCACCTTCTCAGGCGGTTCTTCAAAGACTCAGTTAGCACAGGGGGGGGGGTCAAAAGTTTTTAATGGATCTTCATTTAGGAGTTGATAAAGTTCCTAAAGAAAAAGTTTGACTCTGATTTCATCTGTTTTGCTCCACCTTTGCTCCACCTGTTCCTCTGCTCTACAGTGTTGAGACATGTTCTCCATCACCTCTCCTATATATTTAGATTATAGGAAAAAGATCATATTCAAAAAGTAAGACTATAAAACAGAGGTTGAAGTCTTGAAGAAGTTTGAAGTTAAGACATGGCGGTTGTAGTATGTTATGGAGTTTAATGTACTTAAAGCCACTTTATGCTGTGTGATTTGGGGCTGTCCCAGGTAATGGTTGAGCTCCTCCGAGCCCCTCTGAGTCTCTCCGAGTCCCTACAGGCCCCTCTGAGACCCACCGAGTCGCTACAAGCCCCTCTGAGTCCCTACAAGCCCCTCCGAGCCCCTGTGAGTCCCTACAAGCCATTCACAATAGGAGAGTAAAAATGTCAAGAAGAGATAAACAACTGGATGCATGATTGCAGGATGTTTCCTCTGCTTCTGCTCTTATGGGCCCCGGTGAAGCACTCTTTTCCAACAGTGTTCTTTCTTAGCTACGGCTAAATATACCAGGCGCCTGACAGAGATGTCAGAGGTAGACTGTAGGGAAAATAGACTACGGCAAGGACAGGTGACCGAGTGGGTCAATGTGAATGTTAAAGACTGCTGGATGAGAAGATCCTACTTAAACAGGCTCAGGAAGTATAGCACGAGGCATTTGACAGTTTGAAATTAACATGAAGTCAGCAGGAAATGTGGCGTAAATCAACAAATATTTGACGGCCTGAGTTCAACGTCTCATATTTCTGCTGCATTCTTGTGAACATCCTCTAAATTCCTGCAGCTAAGTTACGGCAACTTTAAGGATAATAAAGTCATTTCTCAAGTGTCAGTATGGTATTAAGACTGCAGGGGACATACTGCGATACAACAGAAACCATGTGAGGCTCTGAACCTGGATGAGGAGTCCATGAATTATTGAATAAAGAGACTGTGCTTTTGTCTCAATAGGTGCCACAGACCCATGGAAATACTTGGCTGAATCGGCAGCACCTGACACCTTGTCCAGCAGGATTTATGACCTGATAATCAAGGCATTAGAAGAAGATCCAGAGTGGCAGCTGTACATCAGCTGCCAGGCAAAGACAACAGAGAGAAAACATACTGTTCTGTATTTCATCCATGTCCTAATTAAGTTTAATAAAGGACGGGTTGAAACAACAGACCAAATGAACACTTCCTTTTAAACGTGCCCATAATGTTTATCTGAATATGAATCATCAGACAAATCAAGTGGATATGTCCCAAAGTTACTGTCTTGTCTGTATAATATTTCCCCAAACAGGGAATATGGTACTAAAAGACAACAGTAACGTTGATATATATCCATTTTATTTGACTAATTTGGTTGATTGAAGTCTCATAAAAGCTTCAGATAAAGATTATTTTTCTTTTCTTCTTTGGGCATTAGCAAATTAGCCAAGAAAGGTTCACAATTTTTGCTAACCATGAAGAAAGAAAATTAGCAAATCATCATAAAATAAGCCATAACAATAAAGAAAATTACAAGACGAGCGCTCGACGGCAGGATGCTGCAGAAACGCAACACTTGTTGTTGTCTCTTCACAAAACAGTTTTGGCAAAAACAAAATGTAGAAGTTGTGTTTTCAGGAGGGGACTGGACTTCGTTTATGGCTCCAGGCTTTAAGTTAAGCTACGCTAACTCTCTCTTGGCTCCTGAATCTTCTCTCAAACTCAAACAAAATACTCCTGTAACAATTTATTTCTAACGTCTCCTCTCATTCCTCTTTTATGAACTAAGCTCAACAGTTTCATTAAACAGATGCTGTATGATTGAGTTCTGCACATGTACATCATGAATATATTCAGTCTCACTTCCATATTCTGTCTTTTACACCAAGTATATTCTCTGGACCGTTGGACAAAGATTGATAATCGATAAACGGTAGCAGCGGCCGTGGACCGGCTGACCTTGACACTTAGTGTAGCAGGGTCAGTTTGGACGTGACAAGGGTGATGATTTCTTAATGTAGTCAGAGGGCGCAGCGAGAGGACGGCGGCCGAAGTGGGGAGTCTGTCCACATATGAGCTGGGGGTAAGGAAGGGGGGGTGGTGCCTGTAAGGAAAGCCTGGTAATGTTTTGCATGGTTGGTGGGGAGCCGGGGGGGTGATCTGCATTCATGGAGCAGGCCAGAGGAATGTGGAGAAATGCACAGCTGCCCTGTTTTGTCATAGCTGTGCACTGTGCTGTCTGTGTGGGTAACATAAAGCTGCCAGTGTTGTGTGTGTTTGAGTGCAGGACCTCCCATGGATGTGCAGGCCACAGATGCACAACTCAGCATGAATATAACTTCATGCCAGCAACTCGTACAGCTAAGTCAGGGCTTGAAAGCAACACTCGCCATCAGTCAGACCCTAGTTTATTTTAGTTCGGCTCATCAGTCTGTCAAATATATTGTATGTTTATAATGAAACTAATCTAAACTACATGATGCCTAATGCACCTGCTCTTCTCTGAGGAGATAAAATCAAATTATCACAGAGGTATCGATAATGATTGATCTGTCCAAACAAAATGTGACGTTACTCTGAGGATCATGTTGAATGGATGAAATCTTTGTAGTTTTTGGTTTGAAGTTTGTAGTTTCAGTACTTCTTAAGATGATCTCAGCCTCCTCTGAGCATTTAGGAGTCACTTTATTTCTTCTGTGGCACTAAATCACTGGAAAACTCCTCGAACAGCTGACTAACAACAATCATGTGTTAAATGGTGCAATGTAATATAAAAAAAAAAAAAACTGATTGAGAAAAGATAACATCTTGGAGATTTCTTGGCTGATAAACTGTAAATGGTTGTCAATTTCTGAACAGAAAAGTCAGAAATGAAAACTGGTTTGAAATTAGTTTCAAAGGTTTTCTGGAAAAGCAGATGCCTGAAAGTCAAAGTGAAAGTTTTGAACTGTTTGACACTAAAACTTTGACTAAAACTGTAGATAATGAAGCGGATGTAACATTGAGCCATTTTGATGAAGTATTTTTTGTTTTTTTTAATGTCTCGTTTAATGTCAAGTAGAAAAAAAAGCGTCTGCCAGAAAGTTGCCAGCGACTCCAGAAAACCCAAAATGTGCCATTGAACCGAGCCGTTGGAGCTCAGAGTAAATATGAAAATGTGATGACCTGAGAGGTCTGCAGCAGCGTCAGTCTGTGTCTGACTAGCTGCTGCTTGTTCCCTTAAGCTTACACATCCCCTCTGTGTTTACAGGGGTTAGCAAGGGTTCAAAGGCTAACCGGAGAGTGCACTCCCCCCCACCCACAGCAATCCCCCCTTTAAACAAGCTCTTGGTGAAAGTGTCTGGGGGGGTGGTCACATATACCGATGGAGATGTCTATGAAAGGCAATCAGAGGTGACAAAATATCCTCAAACGTTCACATTGGAAAATAAATCCTCACGTCGCCTTACGTGAACTTGGTTTCAGTCTCCTTTCCATGTTTTTTTAGGCCTCTCTGATAAGCAAAGAACAATTTCCGAAAACACGGCTTAATGTTCTTTATGTTGGATTGTCATCTGAGAGCTGCGAGGTACAGCTGCAGGTCTAGTGTTGCCCCACCATGGCTGGGGATGCCTGACAGGACAGAAAGCCGCCCAGCATTGATTACCAGCTAATTATAGGCTAAGGAAGTGGCAGCTTGTTTGTTTCTGGGTTGCTGAGGAATACATTTGCACTTCACCAAGAGTTGTGCTATCGAGTGCGAATTCCGCTGAGCACTAAGTGCAATCTTTTCTGTCTCGCTCTATGTGGAGATCACAATCTCTCTTTCCTCACTTAATTCCACCACCCTCTGTTTTCACAGCCTCTGTGGGTGGTGCCTCCCGAAGCCCTCTTTCACACCCCGTGCGGAGATTTGAATAAACATATGTTGCGTTAATTATGAATCAGTGCCATGGTGCGCCTCAAACAGGAAGGCGTTCTTCAGGAGCCCACTTTGTAGAGTCTGAGCTCCGGCTAAGTCGGTCTAATGAGAACCGTTTTACATGGTGATTATGGGGGACATCCTCACTCCTGCTTCTCACAGCTCCCAAACACCTGCTGCCAGCGCTGCATCGCAAACACACCCAAACTAAAGCCAAGCTTCATCACATTTTTACTGTGGTCTTTAATAAACCTGTCAACAACTCAGCAATGGGTAGCAAAAGAACCGTCTATCATAATACTCCTGCAGTATGTGCTGATGTGTCAATCCAGTCTGTACATTTAAAGATTTAAAACTCTCCTATAGATGATATTTTAATTTTATTGATGTAGAAAATAACTTTATAGAAAATCATTGGAAAGGTTTGAGTATATAAAACATATAACATTTATTAACCGTAATATTTCCAAATACAATTCTAGTTACATACATCTATAAGCGCCAAACTGGTGTTCAAGTAAAATGAACGCCACAGTTCAGTCTGTACATTTGATTTGTGATTTCTGTGTCATGCATGCTGTGCCCACCCACATCGGCGAGATATTTATGGCCGAGGGTTACGCACCCAAAAAGCACAGTTGACTTAAAACATGAGTGATGAAGAAAAAAAAAAAAAAAAGACAAAAAAGTATAACAGCTATTATTATTATTTAGAAAAATTAAGTAAGGAAGCTTCATTTCAGACACTTTTATGAAACACAGTATATAGTGAGTGCATATTTGACATTGTGGTCATGAGTTAGAGCAACATGTAGCCTCCTCAAGTTTCAGATTGGGGTTGGTGGGCCGCTGCAGTGCAGATTCAGCGGGAACAAGCTGTAAATTCAGTGGCGTCAACCTGAAAACATTATACCAGCAAAAAGGCGTCAGTATGCTTCAAATGAACCCGTTCACACAAAGAGTCCAATCCAGTGTTTAAGCCTGCTGTCGTAGAGTAAAATGAATCAAACACACTGTTGAAGTATCTTAAAGTGACCGTAGATACTGGCTCCAACTGACACATCAACATCTCTCTAGAAACACAGAGTCATTTATTTCATTATGGTCTCAGTCTCTATATTCAGGTCCTCTAATAAGTGTGCTGATGGTCATTTTGGAAATGATTGGAAAGATTTGAAGACCTATAGGAGCTTTGATGTCGGCCATGTGGGCGTTGATTGACAGCTGTGATTGACAGCTGACTCACCTGCTGCTCTTTTCTTGCAATATTTTAGTAAGTTTAATGTTAGATGATTATGATATCTGCCCTGTTAGCACAATTTAGCTATTGTACTCTGTGTTACCAGTAAGCTAACGTTAGCTTGGGTCACAACACATCGCACTTCTTCGTTCTGGCTCCAAATGCACCGACCATACGCTGCAATGCAAAACTCGTTATGTCAGCGGGTTGTACACAAGAAAAGTGCCGAAAGAAGCTGTGTGAAGTTTAAAAAATAGAACAAGACTTTCTTTCACACCTTTTACACATCTGAAAGTCAGATGACGACCCCTGATAACGCCATCCAACAAGCACATACTGAGTTCCTTGATGTCAGCCGGGGGATCCACAGTGTCATTCATCATAAATAAAACCTTGGCTTGTTTTTAATATTTTATCAACAGCTAATGATTTCACGGTGTAATCTTGTAATCATCGCCACCTCTTCTCTTTGACAGGATATCGTCTGCTTTTAATTGAGAGCTCTGGTGATACTGTTAATGAAGACATGTAAAGACATCCGCTGATGTGGCCGTCTATCACGTCTAAATCTGTTGGCGCACCGAACCTGTGCACCAGCCAACTGCGCTTGCTTTTACTACATTCTTTCACATCCATCGAGATTTTATATCAGTGTCCAGTTGCAGCACAGCTCTACCTCTCATGTCTACAAGTATGAGGGATGTTATAATTCACTATTTATAACTTCTGCTCACCCAGACTGATTTATCTTGAGAATCTTAAGATAATCATAAATGTGGATCTTTATCAGGAAGGTAACGGGGTGGGGAGGAGTGGGGTTAACCCTAACCTTTAACCCCAACCTTAACTCACAATTATAAATCTATCTGCTACTTCAGCACCACGGACAGTGTCATGGATTTATCAATACTCAGCACAGTTGGGCTACTGATATTTCAGAGTCATGGTCGGGGTCATAGGTTCTAACTTGCTTAAACCTTGATGAGTCAGGCAGACTAGACTAACATATTCAACTAAACCACCCCTCTGCTATTATGGGATGGATGCAGGCAGGTTAACAGAGAGGGTTTCATGATGAATACCTGCACCCTGGTGTGTTTTACTTCATGCCTGAGCACATGAGACCCACCTGATCTGCTAATAACAGACTCAGGAGAAAATGAAAGCTGATTCAACGAGGTGATAGCCTGAGGGCTCTAACCGGAAGCAGGGAGAGCAGAGCGGAGGAAGTGGTGACTCCAGCCGGGGGGATTGGGCACGCCTGGCTGGCCGTGGCGGCCGTGGTGTCGCTCACACTGTGGCCCTCTCGCCACCCGTGTCAACACTGATGACTTCAGCGTGTGCCCTTGTGAGCTCACCTTGCTAGGAGAGACGCAGGAAGTAGGATTAGAGCAATGACAGTGTCGAGGGGGGATAACTGTGTCATACCTGCACTGGAGGGGGTTTCATCTATTAATGTGTGTCTGTATCTTCACACACGTGCAGCTGTTAATACCGCAGGGTTATCTCTTTCATCTGTGTTTATGAAACAAATCCTCTTTCCAGGCTGGCTGACCAGTGACAGCCAAACAAGCCACTAAAAGGTCTTAAAGAGCAGAGGCTCGTGCATGGCGGCAAACCAGTTTCCATTTCATGCAGACTTGCAGAAAACAAGGCGATTCGTCATGACAGCACAATGGGAAGCTTTGGTAATCACAGCAAACGTTTGTGAAAGTTAATTTTGCATATTTGACTGGAACTGAAACCTTACCTGACTGTTTCTGAGGTGTTCTGCTGCCACAAGTTTCAACTTCAAATACCAAGCAGCTCAAAATAAGCTAATTATATCTGGTTTGACACTCAAGTGTTACGAAACTCATTCATTCTGCTTAAACTTGCAAACACTTACGGCCTCACAACTCTGTGTTTCTGCTGAGAGTAAGATCATGAAGTTCATCATCATAAAGGAAAATGCAGGTGTGTGTCAAGAATTTGATTGTAAAGTTTTGGGAATCAGGTCCTGACCTTTCATAAAGAAACATATATGTCATATGACAGGATTGCTGACCTCTATATCTGCATGTTATTATACACTTTTTCAATTGGTTATAATTAACAACAACAACAAAAGAAAGCAACAAACAAATCTTCAGTTGCACACATCAGATAACCACATCCTAAATCAATTTAAATTAACAATCAATTTTAGAAAACTTGTTTATGCCTGAAAAACATTGATTAACTTCACAAGACACAATAATAACTATAATAGCACAACAAGGCCTTTAAAGTCACTTAACAGCCTTTTCACCTCACAAGCAAGTATTTAAAAAAACAAAGCGTTTAAATGATGTGAATGAAGAATGAAAACAGGATCATGTTCATGGTGCAACCTGTCAACAAAGAAACTGCTAAAGTTAAAAAAAATGAATTTCCCACCTCTCAAAATGCACAGAAGCATCTATGATTTATGTAAGATTTGACCAAATTACAATAAAATCACAATTTTGCTAATAAATAAGCTTAAACTTCAGAACTAAGTGACAAATAAATGTTTTTAGGTGGAAAAGAAGAAAGAAAAATCAATGTTCTTAAAAAAAATCGATTTAAATGATCAAAGAACTTCTGATCAGACAATTTATTAAATCCTATGAGCAAAAAGTTAAATTTGATGTTAATTTATTAAAGTTAATTTAACGTCGAGCAGTCTGTGTCAAATTCACAGTTATATAATTACATTTTTGCCTAATTAATTATGTTTACTTTTATTTCAGCCCTTTACAGAACACTTAATAAACTCATAAACGCATGAACAGCATTAATTATACATAATAAAAAACAATATTACCAGTAAATAAACCTTTAAACTATTTATTTATCATTTTACTGCAGTTATTTTTACTGACTTTTATTTTTTTGTGGAGTCATTTTTCAAATATTCCTAATTATCGACATATATCCTAATATAATAATTACTCCTCTTCCTGTTGTTGTATTGGGAGCAGTGTGTGTGTGTGTGTGTGTGTGTGTGTTACTCTGTGACGAGGGGATGTCTCTTTCATATCAGGAGCCTATCACGTCCCGCCTCTGTATCAGACACACCTCCATAATATGACCACATACTAATGTATATATGACAGGTTGGAAAACTGAGCATGTGTTCGAGTCTCTGGTAGCGACTCCACACGTCCAAAAACAAGACAATCACCCACTCAGGTAATAAAACAAAGTTTAGATCAATGGTGTGATGAGTCCGTGAGAGGGATGTGTTTAAATTAAAGCCTCTGAAGGAGAGACAACATTCAAAGTTGATGTTATGTCAGTGCGCTGCTGAGAACTAAGCGGTTAAAGTCACAGGTGAGGATAAAGCCCAGACTGTGCTGTTTGCTGCTATTTCTCTTCATGCTCTTATTCAATTGGACGTGAGAGCGGAGACTTATGCCAGTACGCACAGTCCCGGAGCGAGGCTGCAAATGGGCGGCATAGGTGGCAACCTCTACCTCAGCATGTTGAATGGGACTGAAACGCAAACTTTCGGAAAGAGCACCGACATCAGCAGTCACCTGCACCGCGGTAGCAAGGAGCTGGCCGAGTTCAAGATGGGGATTCAGGACGCGAGGTATTACTACACGGACTCTCAAAGCGGGCAGGACGCCCTGGCTCTGCCGTACCACTCGGAGCAGGCGGTGGGAGGATACGGAGCTCAGCCCGCCAGGTTTTACGCACAGAGCCTCACCAGCTGTCCGTACGGCGGCGTGCGCTCACCGCCAAGAAGTGGAGCCGGACAGGGTTACATCCCCACGGCAGGAGACAGCTTTCCCTCGGGCCATAAAGACGTGTACACGGCTTCTCCGGAGAATTACCCGGCGAGCTTTCAGCACAGTTACCAGCGTCCGCCTCTCTATCCTTTACCTGGGCTACAGGTGAGCGGGAAGACTCAGGCTCTGCTCAATAACTACCCGCTGTGGGCCAAGTTCCACAAGTTCCAGACAGAGATGATCATCACCAAACAGGGCAGGTAAGTCTGGCACTAATTAACTCAAACTGCATCATGGAAACACACAAAGTTTGTTGTGTTGTGATCACCAGTTTATCTGCTGTTTGACTCTGCATCACTGGTCACATGATGAAGGTTTTAACAACTTTTTTGGCTTTTCAGAATAATAAGAATAAAATCAGAGCTAAATGTTCAGCAGTTAATAACTAAACTGGCAAGAAAACACACAGTTTACAGTAATTTATAATGATTTTTTTTAATTGGCTTAAACAAGGTCTCTTCTCTTCTCTGCATATTGGACCAAATATGAATGTTGTTCAGGTTCAGTTGTTGAGCAGTAATGATGAAGAGGAGGCAGCATTAGGAGCTGCTTGACCTCAACAGTCACTTTAACACAGCAGGTGTTTAAACACGCAAATCAATTAAGCCTATTAGACTGAAAACGTGTACATTATATTATTATTATTATTATTATTATTATTATTATTATTGTTATTGTTATTACTTTCTTCAGTAACTGGGTGAATTTAATCTCTCCACTTCTGTAATTATCTTCAAATCAGTGACAAGTCAATCAATCGGCTGTAAAAAGAGACAATGAAGTGAGACATAAACGTCTCTCCATCATTAAACCTCAGTGAGACTGAAATTGGGAACTTTTTTTTTAAAAGAGAGAATTTGTAAAAATCTTTTTCTTATTTTCTTTTTTTTCTGGGTGTTTGCGCTGCGCAGCTCCAGACCGGCGCTGCGCAGCTCCAGACCGGCGCTGCCGGGCCCTTCTGATGGGTCACCGAGCATTAAGATGCAGTCATGTCGATGAGGATTAATTCACTAATATGCGACACTTGTGTTTGACAGAAGGGTTCAGGCCTTTGGGTTTCTCATGGCTCAGAAAACAAGTGCGCTGTCACTGATATTTCCAATGATCTGAGTCGGCTTGTCAGCTGAAGACCCAGTTTTTAATGAAAGTGACTTGAGTAAATATTATAGCCTGAATAATAATCTCATAATGACATTTTCTTCTTGTTGTTTTTGCACACTTGTGTTTTTGTTTTTGTTTTTTTGTTTTATTTTGTAAAATGAGGATTTTGAGTGCAAGCTGCATGTCACAGACCTGCAACATGTCCCTCTTTACCTGCTGGCTTTACTTTCTGGTTGACTACTTCAGGTGCTTTTGATTTCAGTTAAAAAAAATCATTTTTGAAGTAGTTTCCAAAGAACTTCTTGACATTTTTTTTTATTTTTTCCAACTAAAAAGAAAAAAGAAAGAAATACCCTGCATATGCAAGAAACTCAGTTTCCATATTACTTCAACATATAAAGAATTGTGTGTATTTGGAAAATTATACACAGTACATTTTATGAGTAATAATAATAGTTTGAGGAGGAAGCAGAGGTGGTTTTGGGCAAATTTGTATTTATATATATAATTTTATTCTGTTCGTTCTTATTTTTCTTACTGTGTGTGTGTGTGTGTGTGTGTGTGTGTGTGTGTGTGTGTGTTATTTGACATAACTTGGCAGGCTGGTGTGTGTCAGTATCAGCTCATGCAATTATAATATTTGATATAGTTTTGCTTTAAAAACCAATTTCAACCCAACTTCAACCACCCACAGAACAAAGACTGCGGGGAAAGATACAAACACACCAACATTTAACATTTAACCTTCATGTAACCATGGGTGCAGAGGTGTTTTCCTTCCACTTGTGACAAAAAGCACATTTTCATGTTGTGCAAAAAACCACAAACCCCACATTACCAAAATTTCAAGTCTTGCTGATAAAAATGTCTTTTATCTTCCCTACCAGCCTGACATGTGCAGCTGTAAGAAATGATGCAGATGTCAAATACCAAAACTTTTAAAAACATAACAAAAACCCTGAAAGATTTTTTGGAAGAAACAGGAGGAACAGCACAAAAAAAAGGATGTTTTTTTTCAATATCAGAGGAAATATCCTTCTTAAATTTTCATCTTGGGTTTGGCCTCCTACAATAATTTTGCAGTGATTTTATGAGCAAAGTCTGAGGGTCTGCAATGTTAATCAAAACCCAGCGTCAAACACCAGCGAGCCTTTAGATGGCCGAGAGGGGCGAGGCACCTTTGAAGTTCAGGAAGTAAAAGACTTTTTTTTTTTTCCTACTTTCTTCAGCCTGCGCTCTGTGCTGGTAGACGCCCGGTGTACAGCCTGACAGATCTCTCAGAAGTTTTGCTCATGTACCACACCTGGGCTTTGAAATCTAGAGACATTTTCACGGCCTGTAGCAAAAAGAGGGGTGGTGTTGGTGATGGTGTTGGTGGTGGTGGTAGGGGGGGGGTGGATTCATCTCTACCTCTCGTGAGCTAAATTCAGATCACTACGCTTTAGTTGATGTGTTTGCCTTCTGATCTATGAAGGCAAAGTTCATCGAGACAGCACGCAACAGGATGTCGAGGTAAATAAAAACAGAGCAGTTATAGTTGATGCAAGAGGGTCAAAGAAAAAGCAGAGAGCTGCTTTTTTAACAGCAACAATTAATGGGGTTTTCTGACATAGTAAAAATGTGTCAAATGTGTCTAAAACTGAAAGGAGAAAGTGAAGTTTTTGTTTTTCTTTGTTCATTTGTTTGACCAAAGTGAGTATCCTGCACACCTGATGTGTTCTTCAGTTGAGATATGAGTCAAGAGGACGAACTTTTCCCTGCAGGGGTTTCCAAAAAGTACATACATAATAACTGTGTGTGACATGTTCACTGACTCTATGAGTTCTAGGAAGGAGAAAAGACTGTCTAAGCTTTTATCATACAACACTTTTAAGGGAAATAATGCAGAAGTTCAGCACCAGAGGAATCATGCTCATCTGCTCTCTCTGCTCCACTGAGTCCACGTCGTGACACGTATCAGTCGCATGTCTGGGAGGAAATTATTCTTTCATATTGTTTTTTTTTTATTTGGCTCCCGAGAGAGTAGGTGTTTATTTCATACTAATGCTATGAGTAAAGAAATCACAGAAACTTAATTATGAGCAATTTTATGCAGATTTGTTTAAAAAAAAGGGACATTTGTTTTTATAAAACATTAATAAAAATATATTTTTTAGATATATAAAATCACAATCAGCACACCTTTTAAAAAACAATAGTCTGCAGCTACTTAGATAAAAAAAATAAAAAAGCTCAATATTTATATATAGCAATGAAGAATCAAGTTTCTTTCCAGTAGTATGTCATTTTTTGGAAATTATCGCTTCACATCACCAAGGAAATTAAAGTGGGCGTCTTATCTATTGTGCCTGGCTTCAGACATTTTAATATAGAATAATACAGTGAAGTTAAACATATCAATAATCATGTCAGTGGAAAGAAATCATCATCACGCGTATGTAAGGTGCTGTTTTTAGGAATATTTGGAAGTCTTGTATATTAATTATATTTCTCTCTATCTGTATCTCTGTCTGAAAGCAGAAGTATGACTTGTCACTTCCTGTTCAGCTTATGTTTATGTATGCATATGCAGCTTTTCGGAGAAACATCTAGTGCCAATATTTTTTAGATAGCTAAACAAGTGCTTCCTCTTACTCTGTAAATAATATCTTCTAATAAATGAACGACGATGTCCACCACGTTGTTTTAACCACCAGCCTGTCCGTGTTGACCTCAAGGTGTTATTTTTCACCAGTGTTTCTCTATATTTATTTCCAGTAGCGTTAATTAAAATTAAAATAAAACCAACTACGTGACTGAGTGAACAGTTTGCTGCTCATTTAGCTTTTTTCTTTCCTGCAAGTTTTTAATGTCTAGAAATTCAATGAAACAACCAAAACTAACAATGAATTGATCTTATTAAGAAATATCTGTGTATCCGAAGCCTGATATATGTTAAAGCTCAATATTAAAAACATATTAATGAGCTGGGTGATGTGTTACTTCATCACCATGAACATACACACTGTAGTTTAATTAATTTTTAATAATTGATCTCACACACACCTTCCTGCTGCTACAAAATAGGCCTCAATAAATGCATAAAATCTACAGAATCCAGCTGTTTTATGAAATTATTCAATATTATGCAATATTTTACTATATATTCATGACAGGGTTATAAAATCTTCAGTAGGAACCAGCAGGCTTGCAGACACATTGTTGGTTTCCTCTTTTTTTTTTTATCATTGGATTTATTGTCAATAATAGAAACATAGCCAGCCTTGCTCTACATGAGGCGTGAAGCGTGGCATCAATCCCATGGTGCAACAGTATCAGGTGACATCCTGCACTACAAAAAATTTAAATTTCAATATCAATACCTCTGCAATAAGTGAGTGGAGAAGCAGGGCTAGTCCGTTTGTGTCCGGCAGCAGCTGTAGACTGGCATGTTTTCGTCACACATGATCAAGCGTACGCTCAGTGACAAAAACTGGACCTGAACTCCTGTCTAGATGAATCAGCGGGTGCATTCATGTAGAAAAGTCCTCTCCCTGGTGAATAACCAGTTCCTCTCCTCTCAAGCTTCTTCTGCCTTGCATCCTCAGGACAACCCCCTCCCTCCCTCCCATCACTCCACCCTCTGCTCTTTCCTTTTCCCTTTCTCTAACCTCTGTTTCCCCCCCCGCGGTTTCCCCTCCCATGCCCTCTGTCTACACCCCCCCTCTCTCTCCCCCACCATCTTCCTCTATCTCCAACATCCACACAGTTTATTTTGATTTTTTTAAATGTCACCACCGTCGTACTGTCTCTGTATTAGTCGCTGGTTCACCACACTCATCTGTGACTGCTGTGACTGTGTGGTATTATGTCTAAAAAAGACAGTTACAGTTATGAGTATTCATGTGCGTATATATACACCTGGATCAGGAGGAGGTGGCACCAGACATTTTTGTCATTGCTATAAAGTTTCCATTGAATCAGACTGGCACAGTGGCATGTTGGTTAAAGGGACTGTAGGTATTAAACTGCTGGTTTTATACCTACTGGTTCATCAGCCTGCTACTAAAGCATTTGCTAAAACAGCAGAAAACTGCAACTCTGTTTTTCTTGCGGTTGTAACTGTCTCTTAGAAATAAAATACTGCATACGTCAAACTGTAATCGGAAAACAGCAGAGCTACTGTATGCCGTCTTTACCACACCAGCACCGCACTCACAGTACCTACACGCTAACATGATGCTGTGTGTTTTGTGTTTTTCAGCTTCTCCCGATGAACTCTATAGCTGCTGCTGCCTTCGTATGCAAATACCCCTCTGTGTTGTGTTTTCTACCCTCCCCGCCTCCTGGCAAGTTCTGATTTCCTATAAAAGGCTCTAGTATGAGTGAATCGACAATATCAGTGGAGCAAAAACGATAGCCACTCATCGACTTTCTAGATTACTCTGGCAGAGTGTGGGTTGCTCTATTCATTTGCTGAACAGCCTACTTTCTGTTTTCACTTGTATTCAAACACTGCAATGGAAGAAGAGCCCTTTCACCTGTTCTTTGCAAGCCACTAAAGAGCCACAGCCACGATTGTGTTTCACTGAGAACTATGATTGATTGTTAAACTGGACTCGCCATGTAGCCAGAAAGAGCCAACTGGGACCCCTCAAGGCAGGGTTTTGTCTTACCACTGGAGGGTTAGGAGAGTACACGTGTTCAGTACTGAAGCATGAAGAATATATTTTATCATGCATAATATATTTTCAAAGAAAAACAGTGGGAGGGTGAAGATTTTATGAGGTCTATATGTATATTGTGAGGCTCTACTAGCATATTTTTGCATGATTTACAGTTCAAAAAGCTCCTTATTTATCATATATTGACCCTTTTATGCAGCTTTTAGACCTTTGACTATGTTACATGCAACATTATAACAGTATCTATGCCAGAAAATCACATGCAAACATGCAATTTTTCCTTTAAACTATTAGTATGTAGTCGTACAAGTTTAACAACATTATTTCTGTATGATTAAAATGAGGAACTAGATCGAAACACACACACACACGTTTTGACGGCAGCCTTTCATACTCATACGTGCTACTGACACATTTCAATCAGTATCAAGCACCACGATGTCTCATAGAAATAAACAAATACACTAATCCGTTATGACAGCATGTGACAACTGATTTGTGACAAACATTTGGGGCAATTTTTTTAAATTTTTTTTTAAGTGGTGATTTTGCCATATAGACACATGCATGCCAACAGTTTCGAGGCAACATATACACAAAACATCTTATCGTCAATGACAGAGCCTGCAGGTGCCTCGCTAGCCTCAAACGCTTCCTCTCTTTACACAACTCGTTTGTTTTTACACCACTAAATGACCAAATGCTTCAGGGAGGACACGCTGAATTTAAATGAGCTAAATTTTCACTACAGACGAGTTGACAGTCGCCACCGCAACATGAAGAATTATCTTTTCTCGACATGCTTTATGTCTAACAAGCTGAATTATCATCATATGATTAATCCTTATTTTCAAGAGAACACCAGTCGGTATATTTATAATGATCAAATACTGCAGATCTTATCTTATTTCTTCCACCCACACCGAAATGTTTTAGAAAAGAAAGAAGAAGGCGTTTCTGAAAAGGAAAGGTTTTTTTTTTTTTCTTTTTTGTGTTCAGTCTGCACTTTTACAATGACTAATTTAAGTCCGATAGAGCTTAATTACGTCTTTTAATGACCCTTTAAATGACAGGAAATTGCTTCCAACTCTCTCAACTGATATGCACTGAAACAAAACATTTCTGCACAAATCAATCACTGTGTTTTTTTGTTTTTTATTCAGCTTGAATTTTGGACCCCATGTAGGATGAGCAGTTTAAAATTAAAACTGTGATGGACGGAGGGCAGTGCCGGTTGCCTTTCACTCATTACAGATGCTCCATAGCCTCAGGTGCTGTTAGCCCAATGAAAAAAAGCAGCTGGGCAAAATGTCAAACATGTTGCCCTGATTTATTAACACCAACTACACTCTGGTGACCTCATATAGACCCAGAGAGAAGCACAGATTCACATACATGAGGAGATCGATGCTGCTCTTGTCAGTGGGTCATTATTTGCTGTTTGCAGACTGTTTACATGTGAACAAATAGTCCGACATTAATGACATGTGATTATTCACATTTCTACGAGTTAGATGAAAAGATCTACATCACTTCAAATATGAAGCTACAGCCAGTTAGCTTAGCTTAGCATAAAGAGTGTAAACAGGAAGCATTTAGCCTAGCTAATCAAATCCACCAATCAGCACCTCTAAAGCACATTAATTAAGACATTATATCTCATTTGTTTAATCCATACAATCACCGGACAATTTACGGTTATGATAAAAGCATCTCGGCCTGCTAGCTATTTCCATCTGTTTCCAGTCTTTATGCTAAGCTAAGCTATCCAGCCCCATGACGCTAACCTTTTATTTAACTGACAACCAGAAGATTAATACCACTGTCATCATATTCGTACAGTAAATATGAAGCTAAAGCCAGTAGATAGTTAGCTTAGCTTAGCATAAAAACTGGAAACAGAAACAAACAGCTAGCCTGGCTTTATGTGACACATTATATCATGTTTGTTGGGGTGACTATTTCCTGGCTGTATCTTTATATTTAATCATATCTAATAACACTTTGGTAAACAGTTTGAGACAAATGCTGATTTTCGGAAAATATCGATACCATTCTTATATGCTAAAGCTAGTAGCGGGCTTGGTTAGCTTAGCATAAAGGCTGGAATCAGGAGAAACAGCTAGCCTGCTGTCAAAGCACAACAAACAACGACAACAACAACAAAAAAGAAGATATAATGTGTTAATTAGTGAGATTTAGAGTTGTTTTCCTCCCTGCATCCAGTCTCAATGCTAAGCTAAGCTAAGTTAACTAGCTGCTGGCTATAGCATCATCTTTAGCTTCATCATTCTTCTCTAATTCCCAGCAAGAAATCAAGTGTATTTCCCAAATATTATATTTTAAATTGTTTTACGGGTCAAAACAAGACAACAAATACGTGACTGACTGCTGAGTAAATGTGTTCGCTGCTCATTTGTTCTAAATGGGAACCAGACAACATGGTTTCTCTGTAGATGCACTTTAAATGTGTATATGAAGCCACATAAGCCACTGTACAATGTCAGGAGTGGATGTCTGTTGTGGTTTTGTGTATTTGGTGTTTATATCTTTAGCCATATTTGTGTGTGTGTGTGAGAGTTTTTTCCTTCGGTCTGACCCAACCTCTGCTTCTTCTTCTTCTTCTTCTTCTTCTGCTTCTTCGTCTTCTTCTTCTTCTCTTGGCCTGTGGTACCTGGGGACAATCTGACCTCCTGGTTACCTCGTCTCACTGAAGCCCTCTGTGATCAAAATAAGTTCAACATGCAAAGCCCCGGCAATCAGAAGCAGCTTCAGCGACATGTTTTATTAACAGCAACATTAAAAATTCACCTTCACATCCCCTCCACCTCTCGTCCGTTACTCACAGCTCTGATTCTTCAGCTGGCGAAGCAAAGACAAGCAGAGTCACCTCCCTGTTTTACCTAAATGTCTTTTAATAGCACATATTATACATCTGAATTCTGTGGTCATTAATAATACTTTACGCTGCACAGTCTACATGTATTTTATATCCCTTAAAATATAAAAATAATGTAAATAAATAATGTTAACTGCTTTTTTTTCTTATCCAGGAGGATGTTCCCGTTCCTGAGTTTTAACATCAGTGTCCTGGACCCGTCTGCACACTATAACGTCTACGTGGACGTGATTCTGGCTGATCAGCACCACTGGAGGTACCAGGGTGGCAAGTGGGTCCAGTGTGGGAAAGCGGAGGGTAACATGCCAGGTATGTTTCAAACCACGACACAAAGTAAAACCCAAAGTAACGTGCTGTAATAATTTATGGCTATTAGAAACATTTCTATGATCAGAGAACATCATGCAAAAATATAAGATACCGCTAAAGAGTGATGCAGTATGTAATATGTAGAATATGTATGCAATAGATATGTTTTATTTTGTAGAAAAATGGAACTAAACAAAGAGAAAGATTGGAGAGTGGAAAAGGTGTAGGGCATTTATTGATTATTTCCCCAATTTCCCCAATTAATCAAATAGTTGTTTGGTTTGTAAAATAGCAGAAAATGATGAAAAACAAAAAAATTCATGTTGACGTCCTCAAATGTCTTTTTTTTTTTTTTTGTCCTGACCAGCAGTCCACAACCCAAAGACAATTAAACGATTTATTATATGTTGATCGACTAATTGATTAATTGACTAATCGTTGCAAACAAACCATCATTTTTATTATAAGATTTTTAAATTTACTCTCAGTAACCAGGAATAAAACAAACAAAAAAAATGATACCTGAAGTCTTCATGGAGCTTAAATTCTGACAGTAGGCAGATGATCGAAGGCTAATCAATGGCTAATGTGTGAGAAGCTGGACAATCAATGAGCTGGATCTTCAGCTTCATCGCGTGCAACATGGAAGATGTCGAGGAAGTGGTTTCTTTAGCAGTATTATAGCAAACCTACATGCACGCAGTAGGGAAACCAACATGTGCATCATGATGCAGCAGTAGTCTGAGTCTAGAGGTTTTTGTGGATATTTTGATATTGCTGTTGCAGTTTCATTGTACATTGTGTGCATGTGAAGTATTCCTTCAGCGCTACATGAACCACAGTTTGACTCCAGTATCTTATACAGCTAAACAGTAATATTAAGTAACACAAAAACGGGAAGGGGAGATGATGTATGTCTGCAGGCATCAGATAAGGAAGGTGAGACGGATGTTAAATTATGAGAAAATGTTGTTTATGTAAATAGTTTAAGAGAGCGTAAGATTGCCTAACTCACTTGAAGCTGTGAGGTTATTTTCACTATTGATTAATGTCCTGGTTTTTAATTTGATATATTTTTTAAATTAAACCATTTTTGGTGTTTTTTTGCTTGTAAATCACTGAAACAATTTATTAATCGACTAATCGTTTGAGCTCTAATAGCTTTACTGCAGCCTTTTCTCATATCTCATCCATACGTTTTGGGTCCACATGTTGTAATCGATTTAATGGCAGAAACTTTTGGAGCACTTCTTTAAGGCATTGAACACATCTTTTCAATAACTTCAGACATGATTAGAGGATTTAATTAAGACTTCACATTTAAAAGTGTTTCAGCTTTACATCTACATTTCATGGTCAGAACTATTTGATTTGAGATTATGTTTCTCTCCTTATTTATTTCCAGTTTGCAGGAGGAAGATGGATTTATTATTTTTTTATGTTTCCATCCATGCCTCTCACTCCTTGCGTTGCCTTCCTCAATTCATTCATTAATTCTTTCTGTTCACACCTCGGAAAAAAAAAAAAATAACAAAAGCAAGTCAACCAAAACGGCATTTTGTGTGCGATTGATGATAGGCTAACCACAATTATATAAATGAGAGAGTCTGCAAGGTGTTGTAACACATGTGCCAGGTGTTGTGAATAGGTGACTGCAGATGTGCTACAGTTGTGGAAATTGTGGTAAAACAACTTTACTCAATTAGATTTAATAGTGCAGTTATGTGGTGTGCTCATATAAGGTTACCAGGTCGTTGTGGTAACACTGTGAAAGATCATGGCGCTGAGATTTTATCCTGCAATAACAGTGCATCAACTGTAAAAGGGAATGAAGCAATATTGTCCCTGTCAGCAGAAAATAGACATTAATCAACCAAATATGTTTTTGGGTTTTTTTTGTAAATCTTTATTAAACAAGGACCGTGCATAAAAACATTAATCTCAAAATGAGAAGAGATGATTTATGCTACCAAGTATAACTACAATATTATAATTCATTACAATAAAAAAAAACGTAATCACTATAAAATTAATGTTGACATGACTAAAACTAAATGTTTGATGGCCGCAAAAAATTAAAGCAAAGAGATGTTTGAGTTTAAATCAGATCGAGAGAAAAGTGGATTTCCAAAACTTAAGAGGTTGTATTTACACAATAAGTTACAAGGATGGAAATGTAATGATTTACTGTCAGAAACATTTAACGCTTGTTTAAATTATCTCTATTATTATTATCTCTACCAGCAGGATATACTCTAAACTTTTTGTTTGTAACGGAAATGGTTTTTACATCTTCTCGCCATCCTACTTATGAAGATGAATCAAACACATAAAAAGGGATTTTTCTTGTCTGTGTAGAGATAGTTACAGGAAGTATATATATATATATATGTGTGTATTGCACTTTTAGTTTAACCAGAAGGGCAGTAACAAGGTTTTCTTTCCACCCGTTTTCTCTATTTTTCTGCTAAAAGAATCCAGTTTTTCTGCAGTGAAATTCATTTGATAATATGTGATAATAATATGATGATATTATGTGTTAACATGGAGAATCACATGTGAATCTCTAATTGTTCGCTGTAAAACATTTATTTAGTTTAATATAGCTGCAGGAGTTTCCACCACCACTGCTGTAAAACGTGTTCTCATTGGTGTGTGAAAATGAAAGAAACAGCGAGATAAGTTAAATCAACCTGAGATAAGAAGTTCAACTGGTCACATTCACATCAAGTTACACTCAGATTTGCTTTCTATTTATATCATCAAAGTTATTTCATTTAACATGAAGAACGTACTGATGTTGCTGCTGCTCGTCCCAGAATCAGACCAGCCGAATGCAAACGGTTCGAATCGTTTTACTATGAACACAAACAACCATGACTTAACATGTATTAAAGACACAGAAAGTTTCCACCATGTATGGTGTCTTAGTTCTCAAACAATGCATGCTGGGAAGTCTGATCATGTTTCTCTGTGTTGAGCAGTATATTCAATTTACTTCATATCAGGTACTCTTATACTTTAAGTTTTGAAATGGTCATTTTAAATTGAAATTAATCAAACTTTAAGTCAATTAATGGCAAAAGATTAGTTGATTCTGATAAGTTTTTGTATGATTGTATTCAGCTCTGACATTTGAATAAACATGCAGGTTTACAGATGATTCATGCTTGGTTAAGTGTTTTTTTTTTTAGGTGTGACAGGAAATATTTCAACACTTTTAAATATCAACTGTAAGGTGATGGAGTCGTAGTTACAAATGTAGCTCATGATTTGCTTTTATACCTGCAGGAAACAGGATGTACATGCACCCCGACTCTCCCAACACCGGCGCTCACTGGATGAGACAAGAAGTGTCGTTCAGCAAACTCAAGCTCACCAACAACAAAGGCAGCACCAACAATGTGGCACAGGTACTGACTGTCCCTTTTTATGCTCTTCTACAAACAACAAAATCCAACCAATATGACATCATACTCGGTGAAAACGAACCACATTATTATCACATATAAACGACTTGTGTGCAGATGTCCTGACTCGCCTCTCTCTCTCCTCCAGATGATCGTGCTCCAGTCTCTTCACAAGTACCAGCCTCGTCTCCACATCGTGGAGGTGAAGGAGGACGGCACGGAGGATCCCATCCTCTGCGCCAAACCTCAGATCTTCGTCTTCGCCGAGACTCAATTCATCGCCGTCACTGCTTATCAGAACGCGGATGTAAGTCTCATCGATCACATGAAACACAAGCGAATGTGGAAAATAGAGTTTTAAAATGCACAAATACAGCATCAAGTGTAAAACTTTGCTTAACTTCAGCTCAGTTTTTCTTATTTTTATTAAAACTCTGACTTGGAAAAAAGCCTGAAAGTAAAATAACCGTGATTGAAGTGATGATTTAGCATCTGTTACTTTATTTTATTTTATTTACCTTCTTGATTTGGCACAACGGGGTCATATCACCATAACAACAGCTCTTATAACCTCTATAACGTCGTACTAATGAGGTCTAGAGTTCAATCATTTATATCAAAGCCATGTTTGAGGTAGAAGCTTTAGTTAATGCATGCATGCATCAAAAATACATACACACTAATTTACACTCCTACAATCTACTGCAAGGGTTAGCGTGGCTCACTATACGGTAAGTAAGTTCAACCAAGAGTCACCTCGCCTCAGCTAACCTGCATGCTGTAGCTCACTCCTCCCCAGTAGCAGCATACAGTATATCTTTAACAGCTGTTCAAATACATTGTTTAAGAATCACTGTATGCCAAGATGAGACACACTCGCCCTGTGTAGTATAATATATACACCATGTGTACTTATACATGTGCCCAGTCTCAGGTTCTGAAGATGAACTCTGTAAAACAACAAGAAAAGAAATACATGCATGTTATCCTCATTAAATATTAGTCAGTGACCTACTCTTACGGCTCTCTTGTTTCTCCTACGTGGTCGCTCACTCCTTCTCTTTTTTCCTATGCCTCTCATACCCTCCTCCTATTCCCTACACAGATCACTCAGCTGAAAATAGACCATAACCCCTTCGCTAAAGGTTTCCGCGACAATTACGACACGTAAGTAACCTGGAGAACAACTGTGTTTGTAAAGAGAAAAACCTCGCAGTAGTAAATCTCCTTTTAAAGAGGGTAAAGTACAGTAAATTAGTGAGACTGCATCACTGCTGGTGCTTAAATGTCCTGGCTGCTCGCAAAACTCCTTTAATATTGGAATAGATGCAATTACTGCGTAGCTCGAGCATGCTGCAGTGTAGAGGTGTGGGGCTGCTAGATGTTTGAGGTTTTTGGCAGGAAATAACACCTTGCTTTTTTTTATACCTCTTCTCACACTCTCTTCTCTTCCCCTCCTGCCTAGGCTGTACACTCCTCCCGACTCTGATCGCCTCACCCCCTCCCCTAGCGATAGCCAGCAGCTGCTGCCAGGGAGCTGCTACCCCCAAGGCTACCTCTCAGAGCAGTACATGAGCCCCCTGCCACAGAGCCGCTTCTACAGCCGGGAGCCCATTGGCATGGGCCAACAGCACAAAGACCCATCCTCCAGCCCTGGTCCACATAGCCGCTGGTACCTGCCCTCTCAGCAGGGTGTGGCCCCCAACCGGCTTGACTTCACTTCCTCTTATGAGGGGGACTTCTCCGGAAATGGCTTCTACAAACCTTTCCCCTTGCAGACATCCGCTCACCATGCCCTTAGCTACTACCCAGACCATCCTTTTGCATCAACTAACGTGTCTGTATCAGGGGCCACCTCGGCAGGCTGGAGTACCAGCCGACCCACCCCTCAGTACCTCAGCCATCCCAGTAAACCTGGCCCTAGTCTGAGCTGGTTTAGACCCATATCCTCCTCCTCTTCTTCCTCCTCCATGTCACCCAGCAACCCCAGGCTGCATCCTCCCTCGCTTCTGGAGTCTCTCCAGCCACCTCTGCTGCAGGACAAGCCCAAAGACACTGGAGCCGTGGTGGTAGAGGAGTCCTGGCTCGAAACGCCTTCTGTGAAATCAGCAGACTCTGCAGACTCAGGCCTTTTTGAGGGCGGCATTGCGGACAACAAGAAGAGGAGGGTGTCGCCCTACACGTCCAGCACTGAAAACTCCCCGCCTCCACACAGTGGAGACGTATGTGAGAAAGACAGCAACAGCAATGCAGACTACTATGGCTATTACGCCCACTGAAGAGCTCACACATCACCGCCACCACAGTCTCTCCTAGCGTCTTCCCACACCTCCCTCATGGACACGTCAGTCTGTCCATCCAGGTCATGATGAAGGGCTGGAGCACAACAGTACAAGTACCAGAACCACATAACAGAACATGCATCCCCATCTGCTTTCACATCACAGTGTGGGGAGGCTATCTTTAAAGTCAAAGAGTCAAATGACTACAGAAGGAAGTTTCAAGGTTACTGTCAAAGTTAGTGTTGAACAGGAGGCCGAGCGGATGTGACTGGTCCAGTGACAAATGCCCTAGAGTCACATAAACACCAAACAGACGTACTTTACAGACCTGTGACTTAAGCCTTTGAAACATCTGGATATTTGAAAAAAAAAAAAAAAAAAAAAAAAGATCTGCATATCTGCTTGGTGACAGACGCCTGCAGGGATTGTCCGTTCTTTCTGCGTCAAACGCTCTCTCTGTCTCTTTTACTTTGTCTTCTTGTCTCTTCTTTCTCACCCGCAACCATTCACACGCATACTCTCACGGTATGCTCACGTTCACCCCCAACCCTGTCGATTCTGATAGGAAATTACAATTCACACCTCTTCTCTTTAATCCAGCCAAAGTGCAGCTCCCACTAGTGGCGGCAGAGAAGCATTGCAGGCTGACAGCAGGCCAGAGTGTCTGAGTAAAGTAATGTCAGGGGGTTAAGAGAGCTTAGCAAGCACATGTTCTGAAAGTAAGGCCACTAATCTGTCTCAGCCCTGCTAGGACAACCGTTTCTGTGTAGGTTGATCAGCAACCACAGCAGAAATAGCAAGTCTGTACAGCTGGAGACAATCTAACATATCTCACAACTGTAGCAAAAACCCACAATAGCTTGAGAGAGGTTTCTCTAAATGTTTGATCTGGGGTGATTTATGCAGCGTACAGCAGAGTCAGTCGAGTCTATGTCTGTTTGCACTATAATATGATTTAATCCTAGCACTATATGTCCCAAACACAGATTGAAACGATGGTTAATTTGATGAAATTGATGTGAATTAATCCTATAAAACCAACAAATGTTGGTTGAAATAAAGAGAGGTCTTAGTATAGAGAACGAGAATCATAAAGCTTGATAAAAAACAATCTCAACACAAGGTTTTAACCACATCTCATGGTCTTCTTCAGTGGATGGAGTTGCTCAGGTGTCATTACTTGGCCCACATGTGGAATTTCAGTCAGGTGATTAAACGGGCGGTTTAATATGGAGGATGGATGGTAACCCTTGTCTCTCTCTCTCACTGTACACTGACTCCTGGTCTGTGACCTTTGACCCTGGCTCAGTTGAGTTTGTTTTCGGTTTTCGGTTGGTCTCTTGTCATTTCCTCTGTTGTTGTGTCCCCAACAGCAGCGTATGGGAGTCTCAGTGGGATAAGTTGGCAGCATCCATCGTGTTAATACCGTCTCCTAGAATCTATGTTTACATACATTGTTTTCTCAATCACATTATGGTGACGACCGACTGGCAGATATTATACTGCATGAACAGATAAAAAGGATTAAAAAAAAGAGCTTTTAATTTTAATATGTTCAACATTGTGTCATTATGTTGAGAGAAAACTCAACTTTTCTAGCAAAACATACTAGTAGTTGTGTGGATTTTGGTGTTAAGGCAAGTCAATTTCACTTTCTAAGACATAACAAACTGTAGAACATGTCCTACATTTGGAAAAAAAACCCTCTTTAACCGGGACAAAAGATGGATAACCTCAGGAGGCGCAACAGAAAAGGTCTGACGGTGACAGCTCGGACCTCTCACTGCTTCACCAACCTTTTCCAAATAAGCCGTTTTTCCCTCGCTGTGATGTGACACGCGGAAAAAAAGTTCATTCAGTATTTAATTGTTCCAACTGAGTCACCACACACACACAAATAAAGCCTGCAATCAATACGAGCACTGATAACATACATACACCTGGAGAACATATGAACATGTTTACCACACTGCAGTATTTAGACGAGCCTGGCTTCACTACGAGGTATTTCAGAGCGAGTACTTTTCACGCTGTGATTAGTGACCAGCTCTACAACATCTTAACCTCGTTTGTTTAAATTAGAGAAAGGAGCTCAGTGCTCACGTGGGACACATCAATGAAATTATGCAGCATTAGGCTTAAACTCACTCTAATCCTGCATCTATTTATCAGTTGTGCAGTTTCTTAAATACAGTAGGAGCAGAGCAAACGTGTGAAAAAGTGGGTCATTCAGAATGACCACATGCACCTGTAGGTTAAAACAGACCGACAGGTGCATGACCACGATAAACAGGAAGCACAAAGTGACCAGACAGACACTCTGAATTTCCCCCCTAGTCTTCGGGGTCCTATCATGTACTGACACCAGCTGACAGAGGTCCGGCTTCCTGCCCGGTGACAGAAATGAAGAGTGAGGCTGCAGTCGGCACCTATCAGAGGTCTGCCCCTCACTCGTCACCAGGTGTGCTAATAGCCTCAGACAACACTGGGGGCGACAGACAGGTGCTCACACAGTGCAGACAGGGTTCACTCAAGTCTTCACTGGGGGTGAAGTGAAATTAATTATAGTTTTGTACCGTATTGAATCGCCTGAAATGTCTAAAATGAATAAAAACATGATCAGTGGTCTACATACAGTACTTTATACTGTATTCTGATTTTTAAGCTTTATCTACTGTTAATGTTACGATACAACAGCTAGTTGCAGCTACTACTACTGTAGCTACTGAGAATAACTAGACAACAAAAGATTAATTCAGTACACTTTAGTCGGGAAATTTGCTTAATCGCTTTCATGCTGAAAGTTAGACGAGTAAATCAATACCACTTTAATATCTGTGAAACTAAAAATGGAGCTAGGAGATAATTAGCTTAGCCTAGCATAAAGGATTGAAACAGGGAAACAAGCTAGCCCGGCTAGCTAAGAAATAACCTGATTAATAAACCCTTATACAGCCATAAATGCTTTTGTTTTTTTTACACACAAGTTAATTAGTGAGCTTTAGAGGTGTTGGCAGACATATTTTGTTGTCCACTAGCTAGCTGTTTCTCCCTGTTTTCAGTCATTGTGCTAACTGGCTAAGCTAACTGTCTTTTGAGTGCGCGCTTTAATTTAACGGACACATATAAAAGTGGTGTTGCTTTTCTCATCTAACTTTTAACCAAAAGGTCAAAACTATTTCTTTAATTAAAATCTTAACGTCTGCCATGCCTGAAAGAAACAACAACAACAACAACAACAACAGCAGCAATAAACAGGGAAATGATTAAAGCAGCTGCCACCAAACATTTACGTTATCTGGAAATTTGGCCATTTTAGGGACCTGAAGGAAGTTAACGAACAATTATAAGTTACAGATGGTGAATATTTTACATTTTGGATAATAATTTGATGGATTTAAGGCCACCAAAAAACAAATAAGTTGCCCTCCTGGAAGTGCGGTCAGGACTTTCAAACAGTGTTGAAAACTTTGTGTTGAGTAATTACATTTTAAGAAAAGTTAAGTTGATTTTATACGAGCTTACAAGCATCTGTGCAGACTAACACTGAAACAACTGGAAATTAAAGACAATTACAAACATGATGCATATGTAAAACCTCTCAACACATGCAAAAAGGACAAACTGCCTGACAGTAAAGTCCAGTACCTAAACATTTAAAAAAAAATAATGTTAAATGGTAAATAAGTGTTATTTTATTTCTGAAAACAGAATAGATGTTTTATGATCAACTGATTGAAAAATATCTGTTTCAAAAGATGTACTTTCAGTATTTAATGTTTTTTTCTCTCAGAGAAAAGGGTGCTTTTCCTTAAATTTACCTGAATCAAGCGGTACAACGGACAATTCATGTTTTAAGTGCAATTAACAAAAAAAAGTGATTTAGTTTAGGATTAAAGATGGCAGTGCAAAAACCACGAGAGCAAAGTTGTACGTGGTTGTTATTTATTGTACGTGCTGTGGTTTGTTATGTGATATAGGCTCACTGCCAGTGACCCTGCACCTATACCAGTGTCTCACATCATCAAAAAAACTGCAGAAAAAACGCTTTCAGACACCTCAGGAACGACCCCTGCTGGATATCTCAGCTATGAAAAAGCAACTTTTCAGCCAATGAACCCAAATTAACCCCTGTGTTAAACCTCTAATACCTCCATTTCCCACAAGCCCCTGTTTCCCTCAGTGAGAGAATAAGACCCGGCAGGTTGAGCTACAAGCATGTTATTTTTTTTGTGTGTGATCCATGTGCACTGTTTATGTCAAGGGAGCAGTAATCCTCTGTTGACTCCTTCATTAAAAAGCTTATAAATAAATAAATTGCAATGCATAAATGAAATGAGATTTTTGAAGGGGAAAACTGTTATTTATTAAAAAAAAAAAAAAGGTGGCATAATTGTGTATTGTACTATTGTTTTTTTATTCATGAAAATAAAGCTTGAACATGAAAAATGTCTTTATTTGATTTGTCATTAATTATATTGATCTGAAGGCTAATCAACTGAAAGCAAAGACCTAATTTAATGAATGCTATATATATATATATATATATATATTTATTTATTTATTTTTTAATTTATTTTAAGAATGTCAATATATTAGATATATTTATCTGCAGTGTAGTGCAGACATGAATTATTTTCCACCCAAAAAATAAAAACACAACTGTGACGTCAACAGTTTAATGTACTGTATAAGTACAGTATGTACATGTTTCCAACCAGCTGGACATTTTCACTATTAATGACATAAAAATACAGCATAATATCTTCTCTCCGCTTTTAAATATGTGTATGTGTCTATGATGAATGTTAAGTGTTATTTTTAAATAGTTACATGTTCCAAAAACAAAAGAAAACAAATTTAAAAAACAACATTAAAATATTGTTTTTTTATAGATGTTGCATCACCGCATGTATTTAGACAGATACTGTCTTAAATGTCATCAATAGGTCCTGTCTCATCCTCCTTTTTTATACCATAGCGATCATCCTCAGCATCATACTCGGCTCTTAGTAACGTGAAGGCCACAGATACCAAGTCGGAGTACTTCATATGCAGCACGTTAGTATTGGTGCACATCTACTGTAGTTAGCTGATATTATCCAGGAAGGGAACCTGCCTTTAAAGGATAAGGCTGGCAATTTGTGCAATGTGCTTCTTTTCTAGTTTATAATGTTTTTAATCTCCAGAGAGTAGTTCTGTGTAAGGCACCATATCACCACCTCTTGATGTTGTACATTGTAGGTTTTGCAAAGAAGTTCAGTACAAAGTCAAGAGGTTGTGATGTGTAGCACAAGACGTTAGCAAATCTCTATAAACGGAACCACTTTCCTGCACATGCTTAGTAGCATCTGCCTTACACTTTCCTGCACATGCTCAGTAGCATCTGCCTTACACTTTCCTGCACATGCTCAGTAGCATCTGCCTTACACTTTCCTGCACATGCTCAGTAGCATCTGCCTTACACAGAACTACTCTCCTGACACTCAAAACATGGTTGCTGTTATTAGACTTTAAAGCCGTTTCTAAATGAAATTTGGATACAAACACAGTAATTGTGAGTAGATCAGTTCATTATTAGTTCGAATGCACATGATGATAAGAAATAAAATAAAAAAATCACCAGCATTATTAGGTGATTTAGTGACGCATATTCCAAAACAAATTAGCAATAAATCAAATTACCAGAAAGCAGTTGCTCCCTGTGTGTCTGGAGACCCTTTGGTCATCTAGCCCTGACTACAGTACATTTATACAGTCAAACATTTGTACTTATAAAATGCAGTTAGCTAGTTATGAGGAGACATGATTCGATTAATACACTAAAACAGTAGGCCTCTTTCTAACCTGACAGACAAATGCAGTTTTGATATCTTTAAAAGGTTTTTCATTTTAAGTCCTGGTCTGCCGAGTGTGCGTCACAATTAGAGTCTCAGAAAACTTAAATATTTTGATTAAAGTCATCTAAAAATAATAAAATGCATTAAAAAATGTCTTGATGAGAATAATCTTTTTGTTTTTCTTCACTTGAGTATATTGCATACAGGGTCACTTCACTGGTGACTTTCTAATAGGTCTAAATCAGGTGCTGTGGGTTCCCATGAGCCAGTCATGGGTGTAAAGAAGAGATCAGCACTATCTCCACTCTGCTCACATCTATCAGAGCGGTTCATATATGCTGTCCAAATATCCACAGCTGGTATTTTTCCATTTCTGTCCTCACCACAGAGTTATGTTTTCAGATTTTGCAAAACCTGGATCTTCTCTGAGTTTCCAGTACGTCCCGTTTGTCAACCAGACGTCACGTCCACAGGAATCTTTGGCTTTCCTGATGAAGAAGAAAATAATCATTTGAAAAGAAAAAAAAAAGTATTGATACAAGTCATGAATATGCACATATATTGTTTTCAGCGATACAACCATATAAACCTTCCTGAAGTATGTTTCACTTTTGTTTTAGACTAAACAATTAACCAAGAAAATAATCAGAAGCCTTAAAAAGGAACTTACTTGAAAAAACGTGGCGTATGCTCTTCGCCCCTTTTAGCGAGCTCTTTTCTCCTCTCCCTCTGGATTGCCTCTATGTCATCTTTTTTACTGTCTGCTCCATCCACGTCTCCCTCCTCCAGCATTCTGCAAGAATTTAATGAATGAAGAGTTATTCATTACTTCCTATTTTATCTTGAAGATCTCCACTTCTGCTCACCTCTGGTCTGGACGCAGGCGGCTGTCTGACGAAGGCAGGAGGGGCTTCAGGTCGGGGGTGAGTTCATTCAGCTCCATGGCGAAAGTGGAGAAGCCATAGTACAGCAGGTGATCGTTTGGCTGGCGATCTGTGGGGTGACAGAAGCCTCTCAGGTGATCTGCTGCACAAACGTGGCGCTTGGCTTTATGCTGATCCCTAGCTTTGGCAACAGGAAGCGCTCCTGTGTTTAATCATCTAACTTCCATGTCAAAGGTAGATAATTTTGAATCTTGGCAGTCAGTCGAATTAAATCAACACGTGACAGAGAGGTGAACACAGTAACAAAGATGTCCTACGTCTTGTTTGGGACTCACTTGGCTTCCAGACGCATTTCGGAGTGGGCAGAGTGTCACAGAAGATGCCTTCATGCCACAGACCTCCAAACCGGTGAATGACACTCCCGCTTTGGTCCAACACCGTGCCCTGCACCTCGTTCTTGTTCGTTTCTGAACCCCAATAACGAGACTACAACAAGAGAAAGACTTTATTAGTCAAATAAAGTCAAACCAAAAAGACGGAGCAGAAAAGATTTAAAATCCAGAGGTTAAAGTAGCATCCAAACATTTAATTCACCTTGACAAACGTGATCTTGCAGGTGCAGACGTTGCTCTTGAGGTTGCGGATGGTGACTTCTCCGTAATGCTCCAGATAGCGCTGCTGACTGAGGACGTTATGGATGCAGGTCACCACTTTGTTCCACTCATAGTGGTCTCCATACCTGGACAAGGACACCACCAATCAGCAAGTTCAATCATTAGTCAATTAATTGTATATTGTGAACTGAATATAGGACCAATCCTAAATTGCAGCTTTAAATTCAATTAACTTCTATTCTAAAATGTTCCTCTGTGCATTGAAATATAAACATCACACCAATTTTATCAGACATAAATTATGACGCGTTCACAGTCTGTTGGGCATCACAGGCACCTGTAGACAGGTTAGGTTTATATGGTTTGTTAATGGCCATCTTGCATTTACCTTGGTAGAGTGACATTCACCATCCCTGTTGGCAGAATCTCCAGCGACTTTCCCCAGAACTTATTTTTCCACCGTTGGTCTGTTTAAGGATACAAATAACACAAAAACAAACAAACAAACAAACAAACATACAAACATTATCTTTATGTCAATTAGCAGCTTTCCAAAAACATTTAAGACACGTCTGTAATTTAGGCCATTAACTGAAGACTTACCTTGCCAAAAGGAGAAGTTATCTGAGTCTGCATGGCAGGCGGAGATGGGAGGATGGTGACACACCTGGTGAAGTAAAAGACAAAAATCATTTTTAACTATTTAATCTTAAACAAACAGACTATCCCTAATTATTATATTTTTCTTCTTTTATGGACCTTTCCTTCAGCATCACATAGCAACTTGTTCAGGACTGTATGTTTGAAGGATCTACTATTCAAGTAATTAATTGCTCTGTAGAGAAATTACACTTAATTATTATTAATTGCTGTCACTTAAAAACGAATGATATAAGTTCATTTTTTAATAACATGATTAGTTGCAGTGATTTTATTTAAGCAATAAATCACTCAGTGTTGACCTTGTGTAGCTTCGTGTGTCTGAGCTGCTCAGTTAAACCTCTCTGTAATTAACCTTAATATACCAAGAAGGGATCATGGTGCTAAACTGTAATTCTCAGTTTTAAAAGGACGCTTTTATTATTATATTATTATATTATATTATATTGTGTGATCAGTTTTCTGCTGGTATACCTGCTCACTGATGAGGCGGAAGCCGCGGTCCTCTCTGACACACTCATAGGTTTCCCCCAGCACCGGGTTAAAGGGCTTGTAGCGGTTTCTGAACGTCGCAGTGGAGTAACCAGAGATAGCGAAGGCAGCAATGTAAACCTGTGAGAGGTAACACATCATTTATTTCAACATCAAAGCAGGTGCAGATTTATCAGAGTTTCTTCTACGTCGTCATCTATCTGCTCGGTAGTATGACCGTCTTACCAACATATTTACTCATGTTTGGACAGTCTCACCATTCTCTGGTAGGGGTCTGATGTGTTGTTGGCAGTGTCCAGCAGCTCGCTGTACTCCAGCTCCTCACACAGCCTCTGCAGCAGGTTAACGGGCTCATTAAGAGCCGCAGGCATGGACACTCGAGCCAAGTCTTTACCTGAGGAGAAACAACACGAGAGTCATTGTTTTAGTCCAGGTCTATACCCATGTTATTGTAGAGGGATATTAGTTTTAGTCCAGGTCCATACCTATGTTATTGTAGAGGGATATTAGTTTTAGTCCGGGTCTATACATATGTTATTGTAGAGGGATATTAGTTTTAGTCCTGGTCTATACCTATGTTATTGTAGAGGGATATTAGTTTTAGTCCAGGTCTATACCTATGTTATTGTAGAGGATAGCCATGAGGCCCACGTGGCTGTTGTCGGGACAGTGAGCAGGAAGTGTAGTTCGGCGTCCGGTGCTTTTAGGAACAACACTGTTAGGAGTCCTGGAAATGCTAGCACGGTAGTTCCTTGTGGCTGATGCTGTGATGTCGGTGACACGAGACATAATATTAACATTATTAATATTCAGGCAATAAAATGTTAGATATGGTCTTAATACTGATGCACATGTACCCACCGTGTCCTTCCTCCGGCTCCGAGTTGGTGGTGGTTCCATCACTAAGACCCGATTCGTCAGACACCTCAGACGAACTACCACAAAGGATGTCATCGCTGGCGTCAAAATACTCTGCAGCTGAATCTGCTAGTGACGGAGGCCCGTGGGATGGATGTCGGGACGCTGCTGCAGGCTAAAGAAAGAGGAACAAATAAAGCTCGGCATCAAACACCACAAGGGGATAAGTGCCAGAGATGCTGAAGACGAAGCTCACCTCAGTTAAAGCGTTAGACTGGTGGATGCTAGTGTCCCAGACTTCCTGCAGCTTCTGCCTCTCCTGCGACAGAGTCTCGTGCACCGACTTCAGAGAAGCAAGCACTGGAGAGGAAATTTCAAACGTTTTCATCTCTTTCTCCAATCTTATCCCAGCGTAACTCAAACTCTATCTCCAGTATCATTTATACTATATACTGATATATGCATGAAAGTGTTTCTGACCTCGTAGCGACATGGAGCAGATATCCTGCTGGACTTTCTTGCCCTCGGGTGATGTGGCGACAGGAGGGGACAGCTGTGAGTAGACGTAGTCGGGGATGGAGGGGACTGATGCACCGAGGTGAGGCGAGCTGCTCAGGTGGCTGGAGGACAGCTGAGGAGTGGACGGAAGAAGACGGAGGACGGCTGATTTTGACTGTTATGCACCACAACACCAAGAAAAATCCCTTCTATGTGAAAACCTACTGGGCACAAAAACTCTTCAAAGTCACGTAGTGACACCGAGTGGATTATCCAAGTGAAAGCAATTAAATTGAATTGACCTTGATGGAAGCAGAGTCAGCATTAATGCTATTATTTACCTGTGCTTTTCCTGCAATGACAAGTGAATGTTGAGAGGAATATCACAGCTATCTGTATGATCTATATTATTCTAGTCTTCTAATCAGGGACAGATTAACTACAGTTTTATGGGTCAAGCATGGATCTCTAGTGTCACAGCCCTGGACAGACAAACAACTACTCAGGCTCCTAAAGAACTACTGATGGAGGTCCTACAATGAGCGCAGGGTCACATGATCGATCCATTCATTTACTCACTCTACAACTCTAATGTTTGTATAGGTCAGAATCTGTACTCTGTACTCTAGTGTATAAATATATATTAAAATAAAAGTTGTGTATGTTGAATAAAACAGTGCTTAATAGGCTGACGTCTACAGTGAATGTACCAGACTGGAGTTTACATTGGAAACATTATTCAGTGTGAAAAAAAAATGTCCTTCATGTCATTATTTAAAACAAACACATTTCATTTTTATGGATGGAAGTCAAAACATGGAATAAATTCAAGTTGTCTCATGCGCTGCTGTCGCATTGGCCACTCACCGATTTAGTAATCCCACGAATAGGCTTTGGATCAGAGAAAGGCCCCATTAAATTACTGGAGGTTTGACGTGCCAAATAGTCAAACCCAATGTGCTCCACATATTACCAGTAATGGAGTTACGTTATGATTTCAATAAAAAAAAAACAGCTAAAACATTAATTATCACATCATGTTACATCAATGTACAAATCACTGTCAAACAATGTCAGTCATATCTTATCATATCAGGCCTCGTTCAGACTGTTAAACCACATTTTGAGGTGGTTTAAAATGTGAAATGGCACTTTAGAGGGGAGGCGTCTGTACAGGTGGAGTACAACACCAATATACTGACGCCTACATCAATTAATGCGCCTGCAGTCTGAACAAAACCGAACAGACAATCACAAATCATTCTCACCATCCCCAAGGCCTCGACTCTGGACAGCGTGCGTGAATGACCCCACATCTTCCCCGACTTCGGCTTTTTCGGTTTCTCAAGTGAGAGATTCTGCATGAAAAATGGAGAAAATATCACAGAACACACCTATAAAAATCATTAATTATGAGTATTATGAAACACAGAAACTCAACAGCAGCTCACCTGTATGCTGATGATACGCTGCAAGTCTCCGTTGGTGAACGTCTGGCCTGCCTCCAGCGCCTGCAGCCTCTGGATTAAGCGGTTTAGCTCAGAAAGATCTGAATGGCAACGGTTCAGCTCTGGAAGAAAACATTAGAGGTTTATTTTTTTAATCAGGTTTCCATGAGTTATAAGTCAGATATTCCTGTGGTCGGGATCACATTTTAAAGCCCAGCTGAAGTCACATTTAATCTTTTCAGTTGAAAATAATGTTAATAGTTTTATACTAGTATACCAGTTTATTTAGTGACTCATCAACAAGCTAAGCTGCAGGATAATATGCATGTTCATGTTTGTAAGTTAGATAAGGAGACTTTATCAGGAGAGCTAATGTCTCTGGTGTTGTGTAGCAGGATGCTATCAGGCTCAGTGTGACCGTCTGCTCTGCTTATAATGTCTCTGGTGTTGTGTAGCAGGATGCTATCAGGCTCAGTGTGACCGTCTGCTCTGCTTATAATAGAACAAGATCAAATACCTTGAACACAGGTGTCTGGATCATGACTCTGCTGCAGCCAAGCAGACACTTTAGTGTTTGCAGCAGTGTTATCTGAGGGCAGCACTCCTGATGCAGGTGCTGAATCTGCCACAGCTGCAGGACTCTGGTAATGTAAACATATAATTTCACTTTGAATCACTTGTAAAAACATATTACTGTTACATTTAACTTTATTGTTTGTTTGATAGTCACCAAATCTCCATTTCTTTCTTGTCCAGCTGCAGCGCCGAGAGACACCGTCTGGAGGAAGCCACCGTGAACATGTGCTGCCTCGTTCTTCTTGTACAAGCGGTGAGCTTGAAGCTTTGTTACCCAAATGTAGAAGAGCTCGTGGCTCTTTGCCTTAGTACAACAAGAGAAGTCATTTGTCTTTTTTTTTTAACTATGAAAGTACACGACTTATTTGCTTGAAAAATAGAAGCAGCATTAAGTTTACCTTCATGTGATAGAGGATGTCCCCTGCGTCCAAATCAATCCGATTTGACTTCTTGTTAATTGACATTACTGCAAGGCTAACATCTAAGGAGCCCTGGACTCTTCCCCTCGATACCTTCAGAGGAACATCATATATTAAAGTATGTTCATATAAATAATCATATAAATATAAAACTTAACGTTCACTTACATCTTGTTGACTTTTGCAGTACCGCAAGGTCCCTGCTTCCAAGACAAAGTATCGCTGAAAAACATATCAAACATTGTCTCTTTTTTTTAAAACATTTTAAACATATTAGCATGCAAATACAATAAAATGGAGGGATTTCTCACCTTGTGCCAACCTTTAAGTGGCCACTTCCTCCTCTTGAGAAGATAACCTTCACAGATACCTGGAGTGGTCATAATATCCTGAGGATTATCGCCTCCTATGTGCATTTCTACCTGAGGATCATCAATCACTTCCCAATCTTTGATAATCTATGAATAGAATGATCAGGAAAAAACAAACAAACAAACAAACACTGGATTTAAGTTTTCACTCTTTTGCTTTTTTTTGAAATTGTATTAAACTCCCATAAAAAACAGCAAACAACAGATTGTGTGATTTGGATACAAAGTTAGGGAGAAACTGGCATGGTCATTATCAAAGGGGATTTCTTGACCTTTGACCTCAAGATATCTGAATGAAAATGGGTTCAAACCACAAACTTAAACATGCAAAAAGTTATTCAGTATCTTTCTTTCTTTTGAACACCTGACTGACTTTAGACTCACCTGTCTGGAGTGGCGAGACGACACGGTGCTGCTGCTCCGAGAGTGCGAGTGCTTGTTCCACGTTGGCGACGCCTTCTCCATGCCGCTCGCCAGCGACTGGCTGCGATGGAGCGTCGACCCGTATGGTTCCATGTTGGAGCGCAAGACGTCAGACTCACCTCTCCGCTGTGATTGGCTGCTTGTTGAGAGAGATCTGATGCAACCTGCCACAAGCCACCTGAAATGACAGGATGAGGATTTGATTATGTAATTAATATAACGTCTCTTCAACATCAAAGTAGCTTTTCTCAAATGCAATTTTCAAGAATGTAAAGAGAAATTAAGTAATCTTATTTATTAATAATTATTGGATTCACTTATTAATTGTTTTTCTACAAAATGTCAGAAATAAGTTTGCAGTTTGTTTTTGCCAGACAGCAGTTCAGAAAAAAGATGATGAAGATCAGGTGATATGAGCAAAAGCTCCAGAATAGCTACTAAATGGAGCTTGTGGTGAGATTGTTTTCTCAACAAAGATATTAAATCCTAAGAAATAAAAGCACTAAACCTTCATATATGAATATTTGATGGGGAGAAATCAAATGTTTGGCATTTCTTTCTTGAAAAATGACTTTTGATTATTGATTTTGAAAAATGTTGTCATTAGACAATCAATTAACCGACTTATAGTTTCTGAGGACCTCTGAACTCAGCTCTTAGTTCAGTGCATCACTGGGAAACCCGGTACGTGTGGTTTGATATCGTCTTTTATGAGAAGCTTCACGAGTAATAAAGTGAAAGTGTTGATCTTTCAGCAGAGCCGGAGACGAGGTCGGACTCTGTGTAATCCAGTTACGGTGCCTAACTGAGGTGAGAGCTGACCTCTCGGGGCCAAGCCTGTCGTAAAAAAATCAGCCTGGATCCTAAAGTCACCCACACTGATCACTTTACAGAACAACTGAAATAAACAATATAAACCTTATATTACCAGGCATTTTAATATCCATTTATTTTCTGTACTGTTGTGTTTTTGTAGGATTTGTCCATGTGTGTGTTTTAATTTGATTGTATTTTTCAGTCTGTGTAAAGCTCTTTTGTTGTATTTAAATAAATCCATAAATAAACTGACCTGATTTGACTGCTTACCATAATATCAGGCAACAGATTATGAGAATATGTGGAAATAAATTATAATATAACAAACATAATAAATTATATGGTTACAGATAATTTTCACACGGGCAAAATAAGACTATGACTCCTGTAATAGAAAATAAATATGAAGATGATAAGCTGATTCTTAACAACGTGCTCAAGTTAGAAACGAGGAACGAGCACATGAAGATGGAAAATCTCTCGTCATTCTTGCGGCTTCTGTGTCACTTAATTATCTGTTGATCTTAGTGCTTCTGAACATGGGTGGAGGGGCTGAGTGTACAATATGTTGCAATCCAATACTTCATAATTATCATGAAAGTGTGTGAAAGTGTCTGAAATATTGTAAACACCATTCCTTTTTCATGCTAAAATATTGATTCATTTAGTGAATCTTATATCAAATATACAGTTTAATGTATAATATCACTGACAAATATTCAAAATACAACAAAGAACAAAAGTGTAATATAAAATATAAAATATGAAATCAGACCAGATTAATGGCAGTGTTTGATTTGCACATGTTAACGTCTCCAGTTTGTGGCACCGTACGTCTGTTAGGACGGGATTAACGACCTCTGCTTAATTGGTTTTTCAGGGGATGTTTTTTTAGCAACGTGTCGCTTGGACATGAAGTAACACCATCACAAAGCAGAGAGCACAAACACATTGGTCCTATGTAGGGCTGCAACTAACACCTATTATTGATTAATCTGATCTATTCTATAAAATGTCAGAAAATAGTGAAAAATATAAATTATAACTTTTAACAATAGTCCAGAATACAAAGAGAGTTCACTATCATGTATGACAAAAAAAAGCTTAAAATCCACACAGTTGAGAAGCTGTGATGATATTTATTTATTCAAAGATTAAAAAATAATAGCTGCTAATTAATTATCTGACTATCAACTAATCAGTGAACTGTTTCTGTTGCAGCTTCAGTCCTATGAAACTTCAAAAATCAAAAGGTTTGATCTGCATGAAGAAAACAGGTCACGTTTTTCAGGCCTTTTCTGCAGCATTTCATTTGTTTATTCGCTCTATCATGTTTATTATTACACTTCCTCACAGATGTCACCTGAGTCTCTGTATCTGCCACCAGACTGCAGAACTGAATCAGACTGTGCAGACATGTGAACTTTAAAACAATGAGAATATAGATCATGTCTCTGTCATCCCGTTAAATCTGGGCAGAACCAGCCTGGTTCACTTATGTAATGGCCGGAGGTGGAGGAGGAGGAGGAGGAGGAGGAGGAGGTGGAGGACAGCGACTGACCTCAGTGATGAAAGCATGTGATTGAAACAGGATGAAAGGATTTGCTAGTTTCTGAGCTTGCTTATTCAAGGTAGAAAAGAGTCTACAAGCAAGAATATGGTTTTGATTTAAAGTTTCACAGGTTTCTAACTAAGTTCAAACTAAAATGGAAGATTTAAAACTTCTGCAAAGAAACAGGGGGCCATGCAACTCTAAAAATGGCTTATTTATAGTATGAATGTAGTCAAATACAGCTGAGGTGGTAAAAAAAATAAAATAAATGTTTACTAGAGAAATAATTCTTGGTAAGAGAGTTTCATGTTTGACCCAGAAGAGAAGAGATAATATGCACACAGATTAATCCTGAGTATCATTTGGAAATGTTAGATCATCCCAGGTGGAGGTAACACCACCAAACCACATCAGGGTGAAGTTAAAACACATATTATAAGAGTTTGAAGAGAGCACAAACACACTGATATAATTTAGAGGATATTGGTTGATTATTAGCAGCCAGGTTGTTGGTTCGTGTCCTCATGGGTTCTTACCTAAAGCCCATTAACATGTCCCAGCACACAGTGAAGTGGAGGTTTTAACAAATTCAGCCAAACGTTTTTATGAACAGGTGTCCACAATTAACTCATGACAGATTATTGCATCATATCAAATTAAATTAAATTAAATTGGTTTTGTTCTGTTTTCTGTCACAGTTTCACCAACACGTTTACAGCCACGTTTTTAGAGATAATTATTCAAAATTACAACAAAAATAATTAAACAAACTCTTACCTGAAATTCACCTGCGACTCTCATCACGTGTCGGCGTCAAACGCACCTGGTGAATCCCGCAGAAGTCTCGTCTGAAGAATCTGTTGGAAATCATCATTTCGTTTTTCCATCGAGACGCGTTCAAGTAAACAAAAACAACAACAACAAATAACGTCGAGCTACATGTTACATCCACAGATAATCATTTATTTATTCTGACTACATAATCTCTGCTCCACACGCGCCCTCTCTGCTCCACGCGCACCCTCCAAATCCAAGGAGAGCTGCGCGCGCCGTGCGCAATGTGTCCTGCGCATTATCCGCATTAGCTGGAATTACGCAGAGTGTCTCACAGGGATGTAGTGGAAGGTAAATCTAGCCAAGCTCCAATCACTCTACACACCTAGTTCACTAATGCTGAAGCTTAAACAAGCGGCAGAAAAGGCTCCATCATGCAATGAGTTCAGATCATAAACAGGATCATGTGACTTCATACATATACATATATTTTTGTTTGTCATGTGCTGCATTTATCGATTTTAATCCAACATTACACACAGACATGGCTGATGGAGTTTGTTTTTTGGTAAATGTAATCATGGTCATATTTATGCTCATTATTCTAATATGATGCACCATGTTTGCCCCTAACGAGGCGTCTGAATGTTTGATTCTGAATTAAAATGCATTTTGAAGCATACTGAAACAGTTAGCTGCAGAAAAGCAGACCATAATAGACTAACTGACCCAGATTAACATGCTGTAATCTGCAGATTAACGTATCAGGATCTGTGACCACTTGTGTTTATTTTGGCTGGAGTAGTTTTCATGATGCTACTTATGGTTTTATAACAATGCAGCCCCTCCAGCTGCTGGCATAATGTACATGTTTTTATAATGTCAACATGAACATTTTGAATAGCGAACGTGAGACTCAGTCACAAAGTTCACTGAGAGTAAATAGTTTGTGTGTTAACATCATTTATTTATGTATGATAATGACCTCAACTGAAGGAAAACTTCCACTGTGAAACCAGTCCGGTCTGAACACGCTCCGACAGGAATCTGAGTTTTGGTGCTAATATTATTCACATGTACAAACTCCACAGTCCCACATCTTTCCAGGTGGCTGCAAATCTGCGCGGCAACAGTCCCAGTGACTTCCTCTGAAGCTCTACGTGGCCTCGTCTGCGCCGCCGGCCGGGCTCTGCTGTTTGACGTACTGCTGCAGCAGAGCTGACAGGTGGGCCGGGTGTCGCTGCAGCATGGAGGCTGTGTGCGAGGTCAGCATCGTCAGCCCCCCGACCAGCTGGCCCTGGACGACAGACATCGACGGCAGCTTGGAGTAGCTCAGCACGCCCTTCGCACTCAGCAACGTGTTGTCGATACAGGCTCCTGTCCAGAGATGATTTATGATGATTTATTATCCAACATTTACACTGACATAAAAATGGATTTATTTTGCTTTTTAATGCATCTTCTAATTTCTGATTTCTGACTGTTGGTCAAATAAAACACGACGTTTGATGACATAACTTAATTGAAAAAGTGTAAAATATGAGAGCTTTAAGCAATAACTCCAATTTGCTTTTCTTCCCATTTGATATCATTGTTTACTGAATATCTCTGTGTTTTGATCTGCTGGAAAAAAACAACATCTTCCTCTATTTTCTATCATTTTAATGAATAATGAAAATAAGCTGCAACACTCTTTAGTTTGGTTGTTGATAAATTGTCTCAGGGGGGACCCTCACATGTGTGTAGCAAACATAAAATTATGATTCTGCATTTTTTAAGTTCCTCTTTGCACGCAGGAATTAAAGATAAACAAACCTAAGAGTGTCATCTGTGGGCTGGATCTCAAAGTCGACAGCATCTCTTTCACCTTCCGCTCTTTACAAACTAACAGAACTGTTGGACAGATGAAGAGGGGAGTCATGTTGGAGTAAACGGTATCGCTCAGGAACGACTGCATCACCTGGAAATGAGCAGAGTTGGAGATTAGATAAACCTTTGATGAATATGTGCTAAAATATAAGTATTTAAGAGGTAGAAACACTGGAAATATCGGTCAAACTCTTCTTGGTTATTTTTAATAATGTGCAGTTGAATGCAGATGAATGAATAATTTAATATGTCATGATAAAGAAAACAAAATGCATGAGTATAAAACCACATCTGGTCACTTTAACTTCATGTTGACATTTTCGAGGCTCCTTAACAGTTAAAATAATTTAATAAAACCCATGAACGTTGTGTTGTATCACTTTTACCTGGTTGGGGAAGGACTTCATCCTGATGTCATGTTTACAAAGTTTGTGTTTGAGAATCAGCAGGTCTTCAGCGCTGCTGGCGTTGTTCTGGACCACAGCGATCATCTTACAGTCCTGGAACAAGTCCTTCAAATCCTTCTTCATGAGTTTCACCAAATCACTTTCCTGACAGAATAAAAGAGAACAGTTTGGCATTCACTCATTACTTCATAGTGTTTACGTGATTCTAGTAAGGACAGCGAAGGTTTCACTTTTTTACTTAAATGCTGGTTTAAATAAGAAACTGATCATCTGATTCATGCAAAGAATATAAACATATCTAATCATTTAATGCAAGATTTCAGCACAAAAATGGTCTTTATACACCTATAAACAAACTATGATCCGTCTCGGTTGGAGAAGGATCATAGTTTGGGTTACAGTGTGCGTCTGATGGTTGAAAAGGGAAGCGAACAGCAGTCACTTGTGTGCTAGACCGACTCTCAGGACAACAGAAATGAAGTGAACTTTCCCTTTAAATCAGAGTCAAATGTTTAATTCTGGCTCTTGAACCTTCATATCATGAGTCATATCAGCAGCGTCATTGTACTGAAAGGATGAGAGAATGGAGGGATGAGAGGATGAGGGAATGGAGGGATGAGAGGATGAGGGGATGGAGGGATGAGGGGATGGAGAGATGAGAGGATGAGAGAATGGATGGATGAGGGAATAGAGGGATGAGGGGATGGAGAGATGAGGGGATGGGGGATGAGGGGATGGAGGGATGGAGGGATGAGGGGATGGAGGGATGGAGGGATGAGGGGATGGGGAGATGGGTCTCACCTCCGTGACTCTGCTGGTGTTGGACGGATAGGCTCCTTTGGGAACCGCCCGTTTCGGTGGGATGTACTCTGTGACAGCCAGGAGCTTCTGTTTGAGGAAGTGAACGGGCTTCTTGTGTCGGGTCACAGCCTTGGAGCCGTGCCGGATACTCTGTGTGAAGGGAAGCCATCCTGAAACACACCAACAGCAACAGACACACGTTAAACGTCCGTTAAACAGCAGCTGCGCCGGCTGCTCTGCTGACGTCGTTTAACTGAAACCAGCGACAATTAACTCTAGAAAAAAACATTAAACTAAATAATAACTTAATATAGATGTAGCGCTGACTCAACTTTACCCTGTTTCCGTAGTAATCTCACACACAAGGTCGCAGCCATGTTGGACGGTCTTCCCGGAAGTGACGACAGCACAAATGCTGCATTCACTGTCATGTCGGAAGGAAGAAGATCACAACAGATAACATAAATGACAAAACAATCCTAAATTAGCTTTTATATATACTGTTAACAAGTTAAACCATACACAAACAACATATATTAGGTGTAATAATGTATATTAAATTAACGTATTTTTAGTTAGTGTTAATATTGCGTTGCATTTAGTTGTAACTAACATATGTAGCAGCTTTCCAGCCATTAAACCACCGGTTTGTTCCCACTTATACAGTTATTTTTTTGTGTGAGATATTTAGCTGTCATACATCTCCTTATATACAGGGCTTTTGATAATGTTTTAACCAGGGGATACAACTATGACACTGGCGTTAACGGTTTTCCCTCAGTGCTCATCTGTACGATATGACTTGAACGCATCGTAACGCAGCGTCGTGTAGTTTTAATCATCGATGTCATCGTTTCCGGGTTTTTTCTGTGATTAAATTGAAACCTGCTGTAAACAAAAAAAGAAAACGACTTTTTAAACCCGCTCAGATCGATGATTTAACTAAAAACGTGTCGCAGTTACGTCAACTCTTTACGTAAGGCCGCCTGCGTGGTGACGTCAGCGTCAGTTTGACATGCAGCATGAGGCGCACGCTCAGTAAGGCTTTATTGAGCCATATCAGTTTATTTGGTAGAAATCCTCCGTCCTGTGTCTCTGTAAGAGTTGGCAACAAAAGCGATTTTGCACAATATTTGATGAGAAAAGCGACGAGTGACGTTACAAACATGGACCTGAGCGACATGAGGAAGAAATACAAAGGCGATGAGCAGGTGAGACACTTACCTGTCAGGTATACTGAGTCTGATACCTTAACCAGCTGATCAGCAAGGTCAAGATGTTACAAAGACACTGTTAGATGCGTGAATACTGCAGTGTGGAGCCTGATAATCTGAGTACATATAGGAATATGTTCATTATCAATGTTTAATAATTTTCTTTATTGATTATTTTCTCAATGAATTGATTAGTTGTGGCTCCACAAAGCGTCTTGGCCTGTACAGCTTATTTAAAGATGTTTAGTGTGTTCATATACAGATGCTTGTTCTTCTCTCAGTGCTTCGAGGAGAGTCAGCTTGTGTCTCTGGATCCAATCAAACAATTTGGAAACTGGTTTGATGACGCCACAAAGTGCCCTGAGATCGGAGAGGCCAACGCTATGTGCATCTCCACCGCCACCAAGTAGGTGAACGCACCACCTGAGACAGGGTGTGGTTGACTCACAGGTTCCACAACCCCAACCGTGTGTTTGTGTCTGTGCAGAGATGGACGCCCATCGGCCCGCATGGTTCTCCTCAAAGGTTACAGCAACGAAGGCTTCAGGTTCTTCACGAACTACGAGAGCCGGAAGGGCAGCGAGCTGGTTAGTTACCTGTTTCTTTCACTAAGAAAAGGGTCACTGTCATATCTCATATAAAGTTTTAAAGTTGGTATCCTGCAACAAACAGACACATCCACAACAAGTAATACACAGTAGAAGACTAAAAGGTGAGTGCAACTAAAACAGATAAAACTAACAACTTGCTCTTTATATTGCTTTGGTATTACCTGCAAATGTGTAAAATTATATAATATCTCAATAATTATATAGCAGTAATAAAGTTTATTTATATCACAAGGGCAGATATACCAGAATACAATAACAAATACAGATACTGTATGGCTATAAGCTAACTACAGGAAAACTACAAACTACAGCCTTCGAGTTGATGAGACGGCGAACGTCAGTGACTGAAATCTGATTTTTTTTTTGTGTCAGCGGTTTCTTTCCTGATCTGTTATTTGTCTGCAGGAGAGTAATCCGTATGCATGCTTGGTCTTCTACTGGGAGCCTCTTAACAGACAGGTACACGTGCAGCATCACTTTCTGTCTCATTATCGTTATTTCATTTTCTTTTCTAGAATTAATGTGAATTTATTTGAACTTTTGGTTTGCAGGTTCGTATTGAGGGAGACGTGGAGCGGATCCCCTACCAGACCTCCTGTGATTACTTCCACTCCCGACCAAAGAGCAGCCAGATTGGGGCTGTTGTGAGCAGACAAAGCACTCCTGTTCCCAACAGAGATGTAAGACCCAAAACTATCTTAAGTTATGAATAATATATGAATGATAAAGGTTGAATTTCATCGTGTCCTTTCTTTTAGTATCTTAGGCAAAAAAATGCAGAACTAGAGGAGAAATACAAGGATACAGACGTGCCTATGCCTGACTATTGGTAAGCATTACCTGTCTGTCTTTCTGTTCTTCTTCTGTGGTATATTTGTCATATTAAGTCTTGTTCACCATGTCCTGACTGTCTTAACAGGGGCGGTTATATCGTCAAGCCTTACCTGATCGAGTTCTGGCAGGGTCAGACCAACAGACTTCACGACCGCATCGTCTTCAGCAGGCCGAAGGATGGAGAGGCTGAGCTGGGAGAGTTTCAACACGCTGCGGAGGGAGGCTGGGTTTACCAGCGGCTGTCTCCATGAGAAGCACGAAACACACACTCATCGACAAACCTCATCTTTACCTCGGTCGTGTAGGTACTCACAGGAATCGTTTCATGTTGATTAAATAGGTGCTACCGCGTGACTCATCAACAAGCCGAACGCCGCTTGTTTCTTTAAAACGTGACTCTGACTGCAGACGTGTGACACAACCTCACCTGTACTGGACAACCTTATTCATCACGTGTTATGAAATGAACAGACGCTGGTCGCGTGGTGACCGATCAAACTCCAGCTGGTCGTGATTAATAATGATTGACAGTGAAGTTGGTTATTTGACAGCTGACGTCTTACTGTCTTAAAAAGCACAAATTCTCACCACTGTTGTCCTGAATTAATGTTTAATGTTGACATACCTGGTAACACTTTAGTAGAAATACATGATCTGGTACTCATTATATGGAAAATAGAGATATAAATAGAGATAAATATAATTTTTTTATAATAAGAAACTTTATACTTGGTGCATGTTGAACTGTTCCACATGTTGACTAAAGTTGACTAAAATGAATTAATTATTGAACAACTGTCTTTATTTTCTCTATAATTACTTCCAGATTATGTATATTAATGCTTTCCAGGAACTTTCCCATGACTTACATAAGTTATGTAAAGTTACATAATCCATTATATTAAGGATATATGTTACCTGTAAAATAAAGCGTTTCCAAATTATTCATGTTGCCACCTGACTAAAATTATTTTTGTGGTGATTGTAACTCTGACTGTGGATCCGACTGCTTTTTAATAATGAGTTTAGGATGTTATTTGTGCCAACCGTCATGTGTATTAATAACGTCTGAATGAAACTGATGTTTATTGTTTACTGGTGGAAGAATATGTTTGTTTGTTTGTTTTAACTTGAATTAAGTGGAATAAAGCCTTTAATAAAGTTGAATTTATAACTCAGGACTGAGTGCATTTTGTGGCCAGCAGATGTCAGCATGTGAGAATATTAAAGATCAATGAAACAGACTCAAAAGAAAAATACCAATACGAGCTGATTAAAGAGGTGTTTATGAATGACACATAATAATATCTTCAGTCAGCCTGTGAACTGACTTATTGAACAGAATGATAATATTGATTATAAACTGTAGAAGCACCGACGATCAAATGTCTGCTTACGATCAACATGTCAACAACAACAACAGAAAACAAACAAGTGTTTTAACTCCATATGTTCAGATAAGGAATCTATATATCAATCTATATATTATAATTCAACACAAAAACACAAAGTACTCCTTATTATAACACATCATGTTACATTTATTAAAAACAAAATACACCTTTTTTATTTATTATTTGGGATTTCAGAAAAAAAATCATATAAACAACATATTAATTTAAAAAATCTGTGAAGTAGAAACAGAAACAATCAATCTTTTATTCACTTTGGTTGTGAAAATGCAATAAAAAAAAAATTCCTGTGCTTTAGTTGCACTGTGCAAAGGTGTATTTTCCATTGTGTAAGACATATAAAAAATGAGGTTTTATTCCAAAACTCTGCATTCATTATAATAATAAAAACTTTAAATTACAATCATGTTTACAATTCATTCATAAGGATGTTTGCACGAAGTTCGGCAGATCATTTCCAAGATATATAACAACAAAAACGATGTTGGACGCATGTTATTTTCAGTTTTTGGAGCAAAAACTTCCCATAATTCCAAAGGAAAATGTCTCAAGTACTTTGTTTATCCTCCCTCCACATGCTTAAATGTCTGATGCTGATAGCAGTTGTTTGTTTAGGTGTGAGTCCATTGGCTGCAGTGTTTATCTGGGTGTGGTGTGTGTATCCACCCCTTCCACATGTCGTACCAACGTAGGTGTGCTTGTATATGTTTTACCCTTCTTTTAAGCTTTTATGAATGAGGCACTGATATATGTGCACTCTGGTGTTTGGGAGCATGTTTGCTATTTTTCAGTCTTCTTCTTGTGGTTCTCGTCACTGAGATTGTGCTCTACGAACAGATTTGGGTTCTCCACCAGCGTCGCACGGACCTTCTTCTTCTCCTTGAAGCGGCCCGAGTGGGAGACCTTGACGTGACGGCCTTTGGTGGCAGATTTATCCACAATCTTCTCCAGTCTGGCATTGAACTGGCTGTCTATATGATCCGGAGGGGGATTATTGCTCGGGTGCTCTTTATTCCCAGTGTTGCTGCCGTACTCGGCTGGGATCTCGTACAGGACCTTGGGTTCAGATTTCTTTTTGCGTGAGAAGGTCAGCTTCCACCAGCTTGGGTCGGCCATGGCACCAACAGAGCCTGGTAGTCTGACCTGAGAGGCACAGAGCAGACACTTAGGACTGAAGACACCCTGCAGCAACATATATATATATATATGGGAGACGTTTACATCCAACAGTTACACACACATGACACACTGTGGATTTTGAAGGCTCATTCTGATATTTAATTTTATCTATAATAAATTCAGATATTTCACTCTAGTATAAAAATAGCATCATCACAATGTAAAAAATACTCCATTACAAGTAAGAAGAAGAAGAGCCTTTAACTAACCAGGGTTACAACGTGCCTGCAGTAATTAGTCGATCAATAGTCGACAACTATTTTGATAACTGATGAATCGTTTCGGTTAAGTTTCAAGCAAAAAAGTCAAAAAGTTCAACCAACCAACCGCTTCGGGCTATTAGTCAAACAAAGTCAACTTGAAGACATCATCGTGACCTCTGAGAAATGATGAATCAATAATGACAATAATTACTTGAGCTCATGCTGAACATGATGCTTTTAAAGTGACTTCACGGCATCCTCAGACCCTTCCTTAGAGAGGAGACAGTAACCATCAATGCCTTCTTTCCATTAGGATTAGGAGGTGTAACCTAATGGGACACCTGACACTCTGCTGATAAATTAATGAGCATCTGAGGAGTATCCTCTGTCCCTCTCATGTGATCTGATATGAAGTCAGAAAACAAAGACTGAAGAAGCAGCAGCTGTTGTGTTGTGAATGACTGCAGCATCACAAAGTAACAGTGGGTCTATGGATGATATATTTATGACTCTAGTTTATGGATGCATGTGGACACGCCGTCTACATCTGGAAACCATAATTACTAAAAATAACTTCCTTATGAAGTGAGTTCAGTCTTTGATGGTGACATCAAGAGGATCATAAACAGATGTTATATGTACTGTTTATAAAATATCTTAAATGGGACATATTGTGGGTTTTTTTGAGATTCTCTGTTAATATATTGTTATGATGTTGGATATATATTGTTATTAACGGTCCCTGTGGACTTCATCCTTGCTCTGAGTGCTTTAGTTTGCAGCATTTTTGACATCAACAAGACTGTGGTCAGCATTTTACTACTGAACTATCCCATAATACGCTCCAATGGGTCGTTTAATCTGGATGACTTTGTGACCTTTGTTGCTAAAGTTTTTCTGTGTGTTGTTCATGTTGTCTTCTCGCTTATTTCAGATCAGATTCGATCTCGAACATGTATGGATGCATGTAAGAGAAATCCTGCTAGACTGCTACTAGGGGCTGCATAAAGAGTCAATATAAGATAAATAAGGAAGACATATTCGAACTATAAATCATGCAAATATATTCCAGTAGAGGCCGAGATTAAAAATGTAGATCTGTAAATGTGCATGATGATATTCCCCTTTAAGTAAACACATCTGGAAATGACTCAAGAGCCTTCTTCGTGTCTTTTTCCAGACCTTTCAACCACACTGACCGCACTTCAACCAGTAACACTGGACACAATCATCCAGGACACTTAGATGTTAGCAGATGTTTCGTCCCCACTGCGATAGTGATTTTTAATTCCACAGCCTGCTAATCAGAAGATAATCTTTTCATTTGAGTTTCATAAACACTACAAGTTCATGACGGCTGGCAGGAACCACACAAATCCTCTTTTGGTGTGGTCATTTTATCGTGGAGCAACTATGCAAATAGAGTGTACTCGCCCTTTACAGAAACACTCATCTTACTCTTATCTGAACCATGTGAGGCACCTGGCACAGGTAGCACAAGGGTTCAAGACACAGAGTAGGAAACAGGGGAGAGATGTTTGATGTAATGTTGTGATTGGGTAGTTAGTAGTTAGTAGTACTACTACTAGTAGTAGTAGTAGTACTAGTAGTAGTTTTTTACTTCCTCTGTTCAGACATGAAATATGTTTTTATGTTGTTTATTGAGAGTTTGCTGTATATGTTTGCTGTTGATTTTCTTACTTATCATTTTTTTTAACATGTTTGAAATAAAAATCTAAATCTAAAAAGTCTTTTGTGGTGTAATTTTCCACTTTGAACACTTCTATAAGAGCCTTTATTCTTTATTCTGGACCGTATGTGATGTCTTTACATCTGACCTTACATTCATATAACAGACAGTTTACGAGCGGCTGCAGAAACCATCTCACACCAAACTTTTATTTTCCCAGAGTTCAGCGTTAAATCTAAAATCTTTTTTTTTCTGGTTGAATTCACCATAACAAACGTTTACGGAGCATTTACATCGAGTTGTTGACTTTCAGCCTGTGATCAGCCTGTTTCTGCAAAACAAACTAACTGAGACGGTTGAAGCAGCACTTTCACACCGTGTAAAGTCAAAGAACATAGCGGTACAATATGCACACATATTTCTCCTAGTATTCCATGTTTGACTTAGATGTGACCTTTGAAACAAAAAAAAAGCTCTGTTGACATAAAGGAGGCCCTCCATACTTCTCTTTAATAAGTTACTATATGTTTTGTTATGTGTGGGTGAGCTGCTCAGCAAAGCCTCAGAGGTCACAGCGGGGAAAGGAACACCGTGTTTGAACGCCACGTTTGGAAATCACTAACCAGCTGCGAAGCCTTTCAGCAGCACAATGTTTGAGCTGCAGGAGGCTCCAAGGGCAGCGAGGACTCTGCTGCTAAAGGTTCAGTAGATTCTCAGGTTTCATCCCGTCTGCCAACTTCACCGATGACCCGCGGCAGCAACGAGAGCCTGACGTCTCTGATAATATGCATTAAAAAAATGAGTGTCTATAATTCTGCTGTGTCTCATGAAGTCATGAAGATTTAGTTTGATGTGATCTTAGATTGAGTCAAACATCATAAAGTTAGTTGATATAACCTGAAGTTATAAGTACAGCATCATGTTTTTTCATATAATTACATTTTCTAATACTTTAATTGATATTTGCATCATGTTTTGCTGTCTGTAAATTTTAACCAACACTTTATTGTTGAAAAATTAACCAGCGGGCATATTCATAGAAATGTTAATTAATGTGCATATAATTAATAAATAAAATGAAATGTAATCATTTAATCATTTTTTATCAATTGTTTGGTAAAACATCATAAAAAGCAAAAAATAAAAAATAAAAAAAACAGTCAAAAACCCCAAAATATTTAATTTAGTGTTATGTAAGTTATACAATGAAAAGCAACCAAACATTTGGCATTTTTACCTGAACAATAACCTAAATGATCAGCTGCTGATTCATTTTTTTTGTCAATCAACTGATCAATTAATTGCCAACTTGTTGTAGCTCTACCATCTTGATAAAAGTTGGTGGACAACAATAGAAACAAGACTTTTATTTTTTTATATGTTACTTATCTCTAATAATTGTTTGAGACATTAAAAAAAAGCCTTTAGGTGCATAAATATGTTTTCTTACCTTGTTGACAACGAGCAGGCTGAAGGAGATTTTCTCAGATGTGAAACTGTCCCTCCATGCTCACCGATACTCCTCTCTCTCTCTCTGTGTGTGTGTGTTTTAATTCTTCTTCTCAGGTGATCATACACAGGTGCAGCATCCCCTCCTCTCTGCCTTTGCCTCACCTTGTAACCAATTCTGTACCCTCTGCTCCTTTCTAGCACCCACCCTCCTCAAACACACACACACACACACACACACACCTTAAAGCCCGCCCAGCTAAGTGCATGAGTGAGTAAATGTTGCAGACATGTGATTCAGTCCGGCCTTGTTCACATCAAGATTACAGACAACACAGTTAAAGTGAATTTGAGAGGTGAGCAGCTTTCTGAAACTGCAAATAAATTCTCTTTATCAGTCTCACTTTAAAAAAAAAAACGACCCTGATTTAATGTGGAATTTGGCTGCAGAATAAAGTCGTCTTTGTGTTTGAGTTTTTCCAGTCCTCTTACACAACTGTGAGTAATTACTTTAAGATGGAAACACAGAGAGACAGAGACTACTCTAAAAGATAATCTGGATGAGGTGAGCGCCCCGGATGTTTTGCATAGGTTGCGTAAAATCACAGCAAATGGATGCTTACTTTGCAAGTTTGGTTACCAAGTCAAATGACCTGAAGAGACACTGCTGCTGCTGCACATGCAGGGATTTAATGGGAGTGTTGAGACAGCTTTGAGTTCACAAGACACCAAAATGTTTTTCAGTGAAAGAATACAGGAGCTTTGTGGAGATTATTATTTTCTATCTTGTTTTATTATTTATGTGTTCATCACTGTTGCCTCTGTGTTGTGTTTCCTGTTCCCGGTCGTCATTATAAATGTAAAAAAAAATCAGAGCATCCAAATCCAAATAGTGATTTTTACCTCTAAACTTCTCACATGGTTTCATTTCAATAAATGTTCAAATGATCCAATATTTCAGCAAAAATCAAAAAGAGAGAAAAAGTCCAAAAGCTAAAAAAAAACAGATTTGTGTATCAGAACTTTGTTTCTTCTTCTTTCCTCTCCCATTAATCATCTCACGACCCCTCAGATTTATCTGGTGACCCTTTGGAGGGCCCCAACCCCTAGGTTGGGAACCACTGGACTAAACTAGTAGTATTAATGAAGTATTTTTACATTGCTGTATTGGTACTTTTACTTAAGTAAAGGACCTGAGTACTTCTTCCACTACTGTAAAACTCATCCTCAGCTCAAAGTTTGCAGACAGTTAAAGGACAACAGCGCCATCTATCTACAGACTGCTAACGCTGCACCAAACCGGCCTTCAAGCATCCACCAATCAGCTGCAGCCGTCAGCAAGATAAGCTGTGATTGGTCGAACGTAACATCGCCTCCGTTTATTGGCTCTCTCGATCCTAACGTGTCATAAACAGTGAAAACCGGATGGTGACAACAATCCTGAACATAAAGCTGTAAATAAACGTATAATGAACAGATAAAACACTGGAAGTGGTTTAGTTTTGATGAGGTGAAGAAACGATGGCGGTAAGATGAAACTAAATCTGTCTACGTCGTTTTTATTAGCATGTTAGCCAGCGAGCTAAAGCCCAGATATCTGAACAGTGAACATTTCCCAAAGATTAGTCAAGAAAACAGTCATTTAATATGTTGTTTGTGATGTCTACGGAGCACAATAATAATAATATAAATATAAATATATCAGTACCTGATTAATGTATTAATAAAGTATAAATGACTAATATCTTATCGCCGTTTTCTTACTTCCAACAGAATATTCAAAACCTTCCAATCGACGTACAAACCAACAAGCTGCTGGGTAAAACGCTTCAGTTATAGTCCTTATGTTATATTACTGTTACTGTCACCGCCTCCAACAGGTGGATAAAACGAGCTGACAGGTTCACTGTCTTTAAACTACAAGCATGTGTCTATATGAAGACTATAATCACTATAATCATCCCTCCTGTTCATACAAAGAGGCTTCATCAGTGTGATATCTGACACTTTTACAGTCTGTTTAGCATCAAATTCCCTCTTTGTGGTTTCCCTGTTGAGCTGTGGTGGAAGTATAGGAACAAAAAGAGGTGAACTGGTCCTTTAAATGATTCTCTGTCCTCAGACTGGCTGCTGGATCGACGTCACTGTAATATGAAATGGCAGAGTGACGTGAAAGTGATCAGAGAGAAGATCAATGCTGCCATCCAGGACATGCCGGAGAACGAAGAGATCAAGCAGCTCCTCTCCGGCTCCTGTACGTCTCATCTATTTTTATTATTATTATTATTATTATTATTATTATTTTTATTAGTACACTGGAGTCACAGAGCTAAAACATACAGAAATATTATTAACAGTATTTCCCACTATTCAAAACTTACAATAATAAGTTTTTCTCTTGTCTGACAAAACAAGAAAGGGTCATTTTCATCATGTGTTGGACAAAATATTAAAAGTAAAGCATCTTTTTCAAACAACCTTTTGGGTTTATCAAATATTGTCAGGGATTTATATTTTTCTGAAAAACAGATGCTAAGCTGTCCAACTCTAATACAATAATAATAAATGAGAGACACAAACCACTTTGTCCTTTAACAAATCCAATAACAGTTCTTATTTTTCAATGTTGTTTTTTTCTTTTTCATTGATAGACATTCACTACTTTCACTGCTTGAGGATAGTGGAGATACTGAAGGGAACTGAGGCTTCTTCTAAGAACATCTTTGGCCGATATTCATCTCAGAGGATGAAGGTGAGAAGATTCAAACAAGCAGCGGGTCACAAATTACTGGTTTATGGGGATTTTTGTGTCAATTATAAAGAAAAAAAATTATAAAGATTTTGCTTACAGTTGCGTTTTCTGTTGTTACAGGACTGGCAGGAGATTGTGTCTCTTTATGAGGCAGATAATGTTTATTTGGGTGAGTAAAATATTAAAAAGAAACCTTTCTGCTACTGTTTCCACCACCTGTCTTATATCAACATCCAATCACCTGTCAGTTAATTTTCTCTGTATTTCACATAATAGAAAGACTCAAGCAAGCATATGTCGAGGCTTGTTATCCTTTAATAAACATAAATCTGTTGTATGTCTCAGCGGAGGTAGCCAGTTTGCTAAGTCGCAATGTGAGCTATGAAGGCCCGGCTCTGAGGAAGCAGCTCGCCAAAGCCCAGCAGCTGCAGCAGGAGCTGAGCAGGAGGGAAGTGGAGTGCCAGAGTTCAGCCGCAGACCTGAGGGAGCGCTACTATGCTGCCTGCAAACAGTACGGCATCACAGTAAGTACAAGAGTGTAAATACACAACCTGTGAGAGGACATTAAAACACCTACGGTGAGAGACGAATGAATCGACATGAAGCTCGTTGTTTTTTTTGCTTCTATCAGGGGGAACATGTCCCTCGTGAGCTGCAGGCCCTGGTGAAAGACTTACCAGTGGTTCTTGAGGAAGTCGGGAAGGACACGGCAAAGTTAGAGGAGCACATTCAACTTTACACCGCTTTCACAAACTTTGTATGTGAGTGGTGAGTATGAAATAAAACCACTGTTTCTGCAGCTCAGTTACATATACAATAAAACTGCTGTTGGGTGTATGAGTGTACACCCCTTACAGCATGCTTAATGAAGCGTACAACTCCTGAGAAATAAAACAAAATGTCTCTCTTTATTTTTTGTCACTTGTAGGTCTGGCTCGGTCCTGCCGCTGCTGACATTTTCCCAGAAGAGAGGAAATGCAACGTTTTATGAGTGGAGAACAGGAAAAGCCCCCACGGTTGTTGAGAAGCCCGTTGTGGATGATGCACCTCCTGATACAGTCACAGAGGACTCGGTTGGTTGTATTTTTATGTTAATTATGAATTAGGGCCGTATTAAATCTTCTGATGATTCTATTTACAGCTGATTTTCCTTTATGTGTTTCTGTGTTTTCTGTATAAAACCTGCTCCAGATTGACTGGGGTGACTTTGGGAAAGAAGCGGACACTCAGGTTGCTACTGCTGGCATCACAGTGGAGGATGGGATAGACTGGGGTATCAGTCTGGACCCGAGCGTCGAGGTGTGACACACACACGTTTGTGTTTTCATTTTACGCACATAGATTTTGTTCACCTTATGTTATTAAATTATTAATATCTACATTCTAAAATACATTAAGCACAATCTCTACAAAAAGAGAGTTTATTCCTCTAATATTCCAGTTTCTGTCTGTCTCGGCCAACAGGACCCTGGCGCAGGTGGTATCGACTGGGGCGACAACGAAGTGGCTCCCATAGAAATTGAAATTGTAGATGCAGGAATAGACTGTAAGTCGACATAATGCCTTCAGCCAAACTTCTCAGCTGTTGAAACGTGCGTTAGCTAAAGACGCGTGTGTCATCTTGTAGGTCCTGATGGTGTGGCAAGGGGTGAGGATGCTTTAAGCATACTGGAGAACTCTCAGTCACGCAGCCAGTTCATTGATGAGCTAATGGAGGTAAAGACTCATCTGTGCTTCTGCAAGTCCTCAAACAGACAAAGATACAGAATAATTATTGTACTTATGGCTGCAACTAATCATTGTTTTTATTACCAATTACTGACAAATATTTTTTTGATTATTCCTGGTGAAAATGGTGAAATGCGATCAATTCAAAGGTGACGTCTTTAAATATAATCAAGTGATATATAATACAGAAAAAAAATCTAAGTCTTACATTTGAATCTATGACATTTTTGTGTGATAAAGCAAAATGTATTAATAATTAATAAGCAAAAACTACATTATCAAAGCAGATTAATCAATTCAGTTAGCTCTACTATATATAGTTGTAAACATTTCCCTCAGGAGTTGACCAAATATATCAACGTTACAAAGTGACAATATGTCAGCGTTGACAGGTTGTTTCTGCTGCCCCAAGGTGGCCGTAAAACGTTACTGCAGGTTTAGAGTAACCTTTTTGTGGCAATAATTAAATATGTTTACATGTGCAAAATTCAAAACCAGCTATTGAGACCTGCAAACAACAAGCTCTATGTGTGTTCATCACACAAGAAACAAATATTAATGCAAAAAAATTCACAGTATTAGTTTTAACTTGCAAGGAGCAGCAGATACGTTGACAGTCACAGAAATAAGAAACTGATTAAGAAAAACAAAGCAAAACCACCACAATCCTTGTAAAGTACAGTGTTGGTCATGTGGCGGGTGTTTTATTTATTTGACACTGGTTTTGTGTGTCGGTGCAGCTGGAAGTGTTTCTAACCCAGCGCATCAATGAGATGGGAGAAGAGGCCGATGTGGTTGCTATGAGCCAGTTCCAGCTGGCGCCCTCCGTCATCCAAGGCCAAACCCGAGAGCACATCCAGAAGATGCTGTCAGTGGTGCAGGACCTTCTGGGCCGGCTGACCTCTCTTCGGATGCAGCACCTGTTTATGATCCAGGCCTCGCCACGGTACGCCGCCACAGCCGATCGTAGCAGTATGAACTTCAGTCAAACATAAATCAAGCATCATGTTTGATTAATACGCAGGAAGAACTGGCATTTACATCCTTTATTTGCTTCTGAAACATGCGTTTCCTCATTACTGTTAATATGAAATGTGTCCGTTTAGGTATGTTGAACGCGTATCAGAGGTGCTGAGGCAGAAACTGAAACAGTCCGAAATTCTGGTACTGAAGGGTGCCATGATGGTTGAGAGAAGGCAGGAAGCCCTGGAGGAGCAGTCCAGACTGGAGCCTCGTGTTGACCTGCTGGCCGGATGCACTCGGGAACTCCAGAAACTGGTATTAAATTAGTAGTTTAATTTATCGATGTGCACATGTTTTACAGCTACGCAGAACGAGATGATAATTCTTCAGTCAAGGTTGCTTTTTTCTCATCCCTTAGAAATCAATAAACTAAGGAAGGAGATAATAAAGTTCTGTAAATTTAAAAGCTTTGAGATCATTATATCTGTATTAGAAGTCTTATAGTTGATAGTGGTCACACTGGTAATAATTCTGTCTTTTGTTTTTGCAGATTGAAGCAGACATTTCAAAGCGATACCACAGCAGGCCCGTCAACCTGATGGGGGTCAATATATAAAAAGATCCACAGATTCACACAAAAGTATTTTGTCCTGATCTACAAGGAGAAATAAAAGTGGTATTTAATTAATTATTTAAAACTCTTGTCTGTTCTGTCAACATAAATATTTTAGAAACGTTTGACATTTAATTTTGAATATCATGTTAAACATTTTTAACAAACCCATATTGATTAATCCTGATTATTGTTTTTATATAAATTTTTAATATTTTAAGATACAGTAACTTGTAATACTTGTAAGATCCTGATGGTGATGTATATAATTTGCAGTTGCCTTTATTATTATGTTATATGTATCACATACAGAACAAGAGTAACAGAACCAAGACGTTTGTGAAACCATTATTATATAATATAAAATATAAAATATGTAAATTACTCATCTTTTTTTGTTTTGAAGAAAACGCCAATAATATTTGTGGGAGGATAAAAAATACAGCATTGTTGTGCTACTTAAATATCTTTAATAGACTTTATGTATTTCCAAATGCTCTAATGAATAATTTAAAAGATCCTCCAGTTTCCTCCTGGGTGCTTTTATGTTTGTACAGTCATAAAATATGAGTTGAAAAACTGTGATACACTCTTTAAAACCTGTTTGAAATTTTAGAAAAATCATGTTTATTTTATTGGTTTAATTTGTGTAATATTACTAGTACACAGCTGGTGGAAAGTAACTCAGTACATTTACTCAAATACTTTCTACTCCACTACATTTATTTGACACAATAGATAATATAACAACAAGTACAACAAGATAAAGTTTTATATGACTAACACCACCTCCAGCAGCTACAACAGTAACATGCTGCTCTAACACTGATGCTTCAGTATTAATAATCTAATGATGTCATATATAATAATATATCAGTCACTACTGTTACTGCAGTACTTTAACTACATCAAGCTGAGTATACTTATGTACTTAAGTAGGATTTTTCATGCAGGACTTGTAATACATTTATTTTTACATTTCTATAATGGTACTTTATTTTAGATTAAAGATCTGCATTCTTCTTCCAATGTTTGTCACATAACATCTTAGTTATTTGGGGGATTTTCAGTCGGGTGATGAAAGCTTGCTTTTACTAGAATATTCTGCGCATGCGCTGTGTGAAAGCGTGTTTTGGTGTCAAGCGGCGCTGCTAGCTGCTAGCCAGGCCAGCTAGCAATTCTGCAAGTCATGGTGGGCCATTCAGTGAGGAAAAGGCTGGAGAATGCAATATCGGACAGCAGCTGTGGAGCTCTTTATGAAACAGGACTTTAATTACTATTTTAGGTAGGTCATAGTGGACTTTATTGGGGGGTGCATGATTGCAAAATCTTCATTCGTAAGTATTAAAATCTAAAGGTTTTAAATTAACTAATGCGTAAACCGATACGAGGATTTCAGTGATTTATATCTTAAGACAACGTTAGCAGGCACGTAGACAAACAGGTAGTGTTTATATGTGTGTCATCGGATGCAATAATATGTCTTGTTTGTGATATTAAACACTTTTTAAAGTAGTTGAATGGTCATTAGCTGCAAACTAGCTCGCACAGCTAGCACCGTATGTAGGCTTTTGAGTTCCAATAGTAGTTTAGCATTTCTTTAAGCCCCACCCTCGCATCATTTCTATTGGCTGGGAATATCTGGAGTCATGTGTCGTTGGAGCGTTTGAGCCCTGTGATTGGCTGCACAATGTGTCAGCCATCTTTTCACCACTTGTTGCTAGGGAGATTGTTTGACGCTAGTAGACGGGTACCTGTCACTTTTTTTTTAGGTTGAACAACAAAAGCAAGTTATCTTATAATTAAAGGCTTGTATTGTGTAATAAGGTGAGTAAACATATGTGATAGAAGCAGCCGCGTGTCAAAACACACAAGTTAGTCAACTGTTAACGTCATAAGGGCGAAGATAGAAGGAGGAGGGAGGGACCCTGCCTGCCTGCCGCCTGCCGTTGAGCTAGCCAGCCAGCCTCGACTCCCTCATTCACCTTCAGCAGCACCCACAAGAAGTAGTTGTCCTGTGAAGGGTGGGGTGAAGCCGAAAGCAGGGTGTTCACCATCCGTCCTGCGAGCCGACATCACTTCTCTCTAGTCTGGGGAGGATGGAGGAGTGGCTGCAGTGGGCTAGCAAGTCCTGATTTTCTCTCCCTAAACATGTGCTTAATGCAAATGCTAGGTAGGTATGAAGACTAGTGTGGTGTCTGAAGGCTGAAAGGAGTGTGTTTCTAAAGCGGAGCAATAAAATGTCATTTCTCACTCTTGCCAGGAACTGGAAGATGAGAACCTTATGAAGAACAAAGCTTTGAACACAAACTGGACTGTGACAGAAGTGGAAAGCCCAGCGTGGATCTTTACCATCTTTAAAACTTGTTTGCTGAAGACCCTTCCCCCTGACTATCTTCAACTATTCTTCATGTGTATATCTCAGTCTTCAGAAGAAGTATTGATCCGAGCTAGTTGGCCCCGTTTTTGTTTTTATTTTTTACTTTCACTTTTTGTTCTTTTGTAAAGAAATGCTTTACCTGAAAAAGTACTTCACAGAGGGCCTGATTCAGTTCACCATCCTTCTGAGTCTCATTGGGGTGCGGGTGGACGTTGACACCTATCTAAGCAATCAGCTGCCCCCACTGAGAGAGATCATCCTGGGCCCTAGCTCAGCCTACACCCAGACACAGTTTCACAACCTGCGCAACACGCTGGACGGCTATGGCATCCATCCAAAGAGTGTGGACCTGGACCATTTCTTCACCACTCGGCGGCTGCTGAACCAGGTGCGCCAGCTGGATCGCCTCTCTGTGCCCAGTACCGAGCTGAACACCTGGCTAGTGCATCGTGACTCTGAGACTGTGGTGTCGGCCAGCAGCCAGTCCAGCCCCAGCATCACCCTGGACAATGGGACCGGCCTAGAGGACGTTAACAACCCTGACGCTACCCCGGCCATGAGGGGAGGAAGTGGAGCATCTGAATCCACGTACAACCTGAACGCAGCGGACGGCAGCCTGGGAGCCGTGGCCCCAGAGGGCAACCAGGAGCAGGAAAGCAGGGATGGAAACGACGACCTCACCAAAGAGGTACCGCAGCTAGTTTTCACCTGCTAACACCTGGGCAGCATCTGGCAAAAGGAAGGGGGGCAAACACATGCATGTGTATTTAGGTTAAAACGGGAGAAATTAAACATTAGATTGGATATAAATGTTTTCAGTGGCTTATTTTACATTAAGATTTTAGGTGGAGCCATCATAAGTCAAGTAGCCACCAACAATAACACAAATCAGTTATATGGAAAATACTTTTTCTTTGTTCACTCACAATACTTTGTGACTTAAATCATAACGATTTGATATTGTTTTCTTCATTAACATTTAGTGTATGGCAGCATAAAGCACAAGTAAACATGAAACAAGTAAAAATGCAAAAGTATGATCTAATTTTAGGTGACATTTCACACTAGTATCACTCATGGTCCACACCCCTGGTCTTTTATCAGTGTCTGATATTTTTAGTCAAACCAGTTGTGTCACATTCATTACAGCTGCACAGCGACTGGTCGTTTCTGTAGCTTCAGATCTGTTAAACAGATTTTCCTTAAGGTCATTTTTCAATTTAAAGTGGAAACAGACAACTTTTTAACTCAGGACTGTTGCCCCCCAACCCTCCTGCCCCTTTATATCCAATACAGGAACAGGCAAAAGCTGCTGTAATGATGTGAGATGATGACTGTAAATATAAGACGACCCTCCCGTGCTTTTACACCTTTTTGAACATGTTCGAGGCTCCTGTTAGAGATGAAAACTGACTTCCTCAGCAGTTAGCATTTATAGGTCTGCCTGTGTGTCTTTTTGAGCTCCTTATCTTCACACGCTGGTATTTGGCAGCATTAGAGACGTCTGCAAACACTTTTCGTGAATTTGTTTCCTCCTTGAAAAGCACGTTACACAAGCCTTTAGAGACGCCTGCAGGTTAAACTGGACAAACACTGACTGACACTCGTTAGCCTAGCAACATTAAGGCTACAAACAACCCATAATGCAACACTCCATGTAGAAGCTGTTTTACTCTCTCTGTTGTGAACGTAGCCTGTAATTGAAGTAAATTATCGTCTGATATTCGGATCAATTTCACAAAATCAAGTCTTCATTTTCGAACCCGGGTGGAGACAGAATGCACAGTGAGGGCGAGGTTTAAAGGGAACCAATAAAAACACTGATGTGTCATAAATCTATAATCATTACACTGTGCAGTCAACACTTACTTCATAATGATACGTACTTCAACTTTAATTTATCTGAGATATTTATCTTTGACACAGCGGTCACATGTTGTTGGGGGTCACACAAAGTCATTGTTGGACTGTAATGAACCGAGACGACTTTTGGTCACATGATAAACCACCGTGCCGAAGTGTTTATGTCACTGTTACATGATCTGCCCCCCCGTCACATGCCAAAATGATCTAATATAATAAAGATCCACAAACAGTGTATGTACATATCATCACAGATGTATTTCAGAGCTGCAGTATGAGTTCAATACTTTTCATACCTACATAATACCTGGTTGTTAAAATAACTTCTCTCTGCATACAGGGCCATTTTTCAATGGTTGCAATCTGTTTTTCCAGGACATTGACTTGATTGACATCCTATGGCGGCAGGACATCGACCTCGGTGCCGGAAGAGAAGTGTTCAACTACAGCAACCGTCAGAAGGAGAGCGAGGAGGAGAAACCCAGCCCAGAGGAGAACAAAGACGGGAACGAGGAACAAGAGAGCTGGAGGAATGGAGTGAACTTACAAGGAGTTCAGCCAGTGGACGGAGAGACGGGAGAGAGCATCCCAGAGCAGGTCTGTAGACCGAAGGCGGTGCGTCAAATCGCCTCAAACCGCATGAAGACACTGCTGAAAATCAGATGATGTTCATGCTGAGACATTTCCAGTTAGTTCTTCTTCTTTTCACCATTTTTCCGTTGAAGAATTACCTGTAAAATCTCTCTTTAAATATGAATCAGGTTTCATCTCTGGTTTCAGACAGTTTGATGTAGACGCACTTTTAAGTTTTAGTGACCTAAAAAAGCCTCACACGAGCTCATTTTACCAAGTTCAGATATTACAGCATAACATTTATTTTAAGACGGACACCAGACGCTCTATATTTGTAACCAGAGTCAGTGACATTTACAGTAATGCTGATTTGACGAATGTAAATGGACAATATTTCATAGCCTCATCATAAGCAAAAAATGTATTTAAAATATAAGGTAATGATGAACCTGTTTCTCTATAGTCCCTGTAAAGCTCCTCCAGCAGTCCTCCACAGGTTCAGCATTTAGCATGAATACAACTAATAAACATTTATATTGGGTTTAATAAAATGCCAGAAAACGCTGAAAAATGCGCATCCGAGAGGAGATAGACGAAAAAAAGCATCAAAACTCAACAAATGAAAAATAATGAATCGATTATCAAAATAGCTGCAGATTATGTTTCTGTCAATCAGCGTTACAGCTCCAGCATGAACACTGACAGACTCTTCATATTTACAGTGATGCTCTCACACTTGTGTTTTTACACTTTGTGTTTTTGTTGTTGTTACTCAGCTCCCAGGTCTCGGCTCTCAGACGTCATTGTCTCTACAAGAATGCTTGAGGCTACTTGAGGCCACGTTCCCTTTTGGAGAAGAATCAGAGGTAAAAACACACAGTTTGCTGTTTAAAAATGTTGCAGGATATTTATATAACATTTGCTGTGTGAAACAATACAATTATTAATAGTTTTTATTGAATGTCTGTGACGTTTCTGATTAGTTTCCAGCCCCGGTTGTCACTCCAGAAATATCAGTTTCCACTGAAGAAGGTCCTTCTACGTCTCAGGGCCTCCCGGTGGCTCCACAGCTGCCTCCAGCGGAGCCGCAGTTAGACCTGGAGCAGCAGTGGCAAGACATCATGGCCATCATGGAGCTACAGGCATGTCCCTTTAAAAATAAATAAATAAGTCATAGCTCTTCTTGAAATTGTGGGATGGATTTATTTGTCCTGACACTGTTGACTAACAACATCTTTCTGTTCACAGGCAATGGACGTAAACAACACCAACACCAACTCCAGCAGCAGCAGCAGCAGCGACGCTGGCGGGACACCTGAGTCCAACACAGTGGGAAGCTTCGAGCTCTCTGCTCGCTCCACACCCATAAACCAGGACGTCAGCCTTCACCAGGCGTCCCTCCCCAGCTGCAGCCAAGACTTCCCCCAGATTTTCAATCCACAGTTAGACTCTGTTAGCATCACCCCAAGAGCCGCCATGCTCAGAGTGTCCTCCAGCAACTCCACCAACATCAACTCCACGTTTGGAGCCACTAACCTGACCGGGATCTTTCTCCCGCCACACGTCAACAGCTCGACTAACAACGTCACGTCCACGCCGGTCCTGCCTGATCCGTTCAGCACCCTGCTGGAGGAGTCCATGCTCGATGAGATCAGCTTGCTGGACCTCGCCATGGAGGAGGGCTTCAGCCAGGCGCAGGCTTCCCAGCTGGAGGACGAGCTCGACTCAGATTCTGGTCTGTCCCTGGATTCCAGCCACAGCCCTGCTTCCCCTAGCAGCTCCGAGACGTCCTGCTCTTCTGCAGCTTCTTCCTCTTCAACCTCTGCCACCTTCTCAGAGGAAGGAGCTGTGGGATACAGCACTGACTCCGAGGTAGCCGCCGCGGAGACGGAGGAAGGCGCTGTCGGCGGTTATCAGCCTGGGTACAGCAAGCTCTGCCGTATGAGCTATCAGGACCCATCCCAGTTCCACAGCCTCCCTCAGCTCGACAGCATCAGCCACAATCACACCTACAACCTGCCGCTGTCCTCCGCCTTCAACGAGCACCCGCAGCTCCCCATTTCAACTGGCAAGAAGACTGTCCGAGACAAACAGAGCTCGAAGCTCCAGCCTCCTCAGGATTTGCTCGACAAGCACTCGAGTCGTGACGAACGCCGAGCCCGTGCCATGAAGATCCCCTTCTCCAACGAAAAGATCATCAACCTGCCTGTGGAGGAGTTCAACGAGCTTCTAGCCAAGCACCACCTGAGCGAACCCCAGCTCGCCCTCATCCGCGACATCCGCAGGCGCGGCAAGAACAAGATGGCGGCGCAGAACTGCCGCAAGCGCAAGCTAGACACCATCATAAACCTGGAGCAGGGCGTGCAGGACCTGAGGCGCGACAAGGCCCGTCTACTGAAGGAGAAGATGGAGTTCATCCGCTCCATCCGGCAGATGAAGCAGAAGATGCAGAGTCTGTACCAGGAGGTGTTCACACAGCTGCGGGACGAGCAGGGCCGGCCCTACCCGCCCAGCGAGTACTCGCTCCAGTACAGCGCCGACGGCAGCGTGCTCATCATGCCCCGCGGCGTGAACACGGCAGAGCAGAATCGAAAGCCTGAGAAAAAACAAAAAGACAAAAAGAAGTGAGGTGGGCAAACTGCTGTTTATTCTTTCACTTTGCTAAATCAATAAGAAAGATTTCTGCAGATGCGAGAGAGAGAAATGTCCTTTTTTCCTTTAAGAAGATTCTGGTGAGTAGAGAAATGGCATTGTTGACTACTCTTCCTGCATTCGTTTTTTTTCCCTTTTTCATTCTGTTCCTACATTTTATTTCCCCCCCTGGAAACGACTTTGAAGCAGAAGTAGCTCCTCGTGTGAGTACTGATATTTCATTATTTAGAAGGGGGGGGAACAAGCAAGAAGTGGGGATATAAAAGGACATAAAATGAGCTATTAGAAAAATTTTAGCTGCTCTTGATCCTTTTTGCACCAAAACCACAGAGGCTGGAGAAGATGTGTAAAAGAAAAGAAAAAAAAAACAAAAAACGCTGTCAACAAGGATGGTTGGAGTACCTATGCACCGGAGGTTTTAAAAGGACTATCAGATCACATCCCACCCTGGAAACGTTTAGTGATTGTCAGAGTCTCTGAGATCTTCAGGCAGCGTCTGTGGTTGTTGAGACTTTAGATACCAAAGGCTGAAGGAAGTCCATCGTTTTTAGGACGCCATTAACACCGATACTAACCAAAGGTTGGATGGTGCACATCATTTGATCTGTATAACATCTTAAACATGCTCAAACACTGCACTCTTAACTCTGTAGGTTTGTGAGTCAGTCTATCAGCGGCGTCTGAGCTTAGACGCGCCCGTATACAGAAATTCGGGTTTTGATGTGTGGAAACAGAATGTTGAAGAAGGAGGTGGAGGCGGAGCGTGTTCCCGGGCTGGCCACGGCTAAAACAGGCCTGGAGGTGGGAGTCCTGCGAGAGGAGAGCGAGATGGATGTTTTTAGGGAGGAGGCACACTGCATTGCAAAATGTATCAACTTCCTTATAAATTATACATAGCACTGTAATTTGTCTTTAAAAGGCTTGGCTATACGCATTTTGCCGTGTCTGTTGCTGTTCCTTCGCTGCAGGTTTAAATAACGGGAGCTGCGTTTAGGAAGGCTCTAATTAACTGTTCATAATCTGTAGTATAAGCAAGGTTATAGGTCTTAGCCACATGAGCTTCATGTAAACGTCTACATACACCCTTTATGTTGAGCAGAGCCTGGAATCACAGGAGGAATTCAAGATACTGGGACGGGCCGGGAGTACACAGAGTACTATACGATTACCACTAACTCCAGGCTGCCACAGATCAAAGCTATTGATCATTTCTTGATTTCTTTTTCCACTCGGGTTCCCCGTAGTTCAGCATTACCAGACTCAGTTATCGCTGTGTGTGACGACGTCCCTTTTTAACTACTTTAGTTCCCAGCGTTAACCAATTTGAAGCCACTTGAAGCATTTTTTTTAACTGCTGTAAAAGCCGAGCTGTTGGCTTAATTATGAGTCCTGTGTTTGTTTTATTTTTAAGGGGTTTTTTTGTGTTGATAAGGTGAGCCAATGAGATACAAAAAAAAAAAAAAAAAGAAGTACTTTGAATGTGTGAAATGTGTGTTGTGGCCACTTTGACTTGAAAGCCTTTATTTTACAATCTCATTATCTTCACTTTAAAAAGGTTTTGAGAACTGAAGAAAAGCGTTCTCAAAAGTAGAAGTGCTATTATCTGTCTGAATGAAGTCCGTCAGTACGTGTACTACATCGCCCTTTTAAAAAAAATAATAATTCAACTATTAAAAAATAGGCCAGTTGTTGCAGCTGAGATAGCAGTTAGAGGCTAGAACAGAAGTTTCCACTTTAAGATGTCCAACAATAGTTTCTGAAAGGAGAAACGTCCTCATTAAATGTTCAGGCATGAAACTGGTTAACGGTCACCTCAGTGTAACACCGTCTGTTTAGTAAAAGCTACGACTTAGTGCACTTTTATTTTTGTTTGTCTTGTTATGTAAATATTTCCATGTTTGTGTTTGTCTGATGTCTCCATAACAGTCTCACCCTCTGCTTTGAGTTTGGATGTAGTTTCCCTCCGTTTTGAGATATTTGCTGGCAATCAAGAATTGTTTTTATTGATTAATAAAGTGTTTTTATTTTCACCTGTGACTCTTGTGCTCTAGTTGTCGTGAATGTTTGGCACCAAAAGAAGCAGGTTTAGTGAGTTAGTTATATTGATTACCTGAGCTGCAACTAATCATTATTTTCACGGTTAATCAATTAGTTGTTTGGTCTATAAAATATCAGAAAATGGTGAAAAAGAAACCAGAAAATATTCACATTAGAGTTGCTAAAAGCAGAGAATTTAGACCTTTTTTTCTGATTATCAAAATATCTGGCTATTAATTAATTCAACAACGAGTTGATTAAACGTTGCAGGTCTACAATAACTTTGTAATTGTGCTTCTCGTTAAAGTCTCGCAGGTGTGTGAAGAACCAACACCAGAGGTTAAAAGTGACACAGCGTGAAACGACACGGTAACAAAAAGTGGTTTTATTCTCCAAAAACCGACAAGCAAGACATGAAAAACACTACGGAGATTACCGACGACCAAATTAAGCACTGAAAAGGCTTCGTAACCGTACAACAAGTCCTAAGGAAATATCTAAGATGAACACAGTTTAGTCCTTAAAAGCACCAATGTCCCAAGTTAAAAAACAAAAAGAATAATGGCACACTGATGAAAATAAAAACAACCTAACCAATACAACGTCATAGATGATGAGCACTGGACCAAATGTAAACGTTAAAACATACTGAAGATTTAACACTGCATTAGTCGGGCTGTTAAGCAAACCTGAAGCTTATGTACATTAAGATTATATCCAGATAAAAGCAGAATCAAATGAGTGATACAACACCAAGAGACGAATGAGTCCACTGGTGTCTTGCTTGTCTCTGCCCTCCTCCCAGAATCCCCCCGTCCAAAGTACAACGAAGTTCAAAACTACAGGTTTTTTTTGTTTTTTGTTTTTTGCTCTTTCCCCCCTTTTTTCCCCCTGTGTTAGTTTTTCTCATCCTTTTTCTCATCTTCAGTTGGGTACGAGTGCCAAGTAAGCCGCTCCTCGTAGAAAGAGATGACCACCTGCGGACATTTCACGTTGGCCTCCTTCGCCGGTACCAGGTCGGCTTCGTCAGAATTTTTCCTGTTAAAAAAAATAAATAAAAAAATACAAACGTTGGACAGATTTACATATTTAATTCCTGAACATCTGGGGTGATTATTCAGCCGCTGACGTTCCAGTTTCAACAGCTGCCGTGTAATTATTGCGCTACATGATGCATACGAACCATTTCATGAGGAACATGAGCTCTCCCGTTGAATCTGTGGCGCCGATAATCCGTTCTGGATCCAGACCTCGAGCGAAGCCTCTTAGCTTCTCTGTCTGAGGATCAAAGAACAAAATACAAATTCAATCAAGCACAAAACATGAATCCAGCATGAAAACTACCTCACGTATTTACAGGTTCCAGGTGTTTATCTGTTTATTGATATGAGACAAACAGGACGAGTCTTTTGGGGAAACTGATGTAAAAAAAATGAAATATTCAGGACATAATGAGCATATTTGTTTGGAGATTTTATGTTTATGTGAAGCTGCCTGTAGAAATCTATAAATTCATAATGCGAATCTGGAAAAAAAAAAGGTTTATAGGGGTAAACAAATCTAATAAAACGTCTCTCATACAGTCACTTTTTAAAAATCTTTCTTCTAGAGCTGCAACGATTAGTCGAGCCACAATTATTAACGTTTAAGTCATTTTATTGAAGCAAAAATGCTGATGAAACATTTTCTGCTCTTACATTATAGTAAATTTAATATTTTGGGGTTTTAAAATGCCGCTTGGAAAGAAAACAAAACATTTAAAACATTTAAATGTTTTCACAGGCGTTTTTAAGTGTTTGGATGAAAATGAAAATCGTTACTTGCAGTCTTCATTTTTAAATACTGTTTCAATATGACATTTGTAAGTTATTATTTTATTATTACATGAGTGTAAAAAACGCAGCCGCTGCTCTCTGCACACAAGAAGAAGAAGAAGACAGAAGCAGAACAATAAAATCTGATTTGTCATGTTGTCGCTCAACAACCACTTAAATCTTCTCAAAAAGACGACAAAGAAGTGGAACTTACATCATCTTTCTTCTTCTTTGATTTGCTTTCGTCTCCTTCTGCTTCTCCGGCCGCCTTCCTCTTTCCCTCCTGCGCTGATTTCTGGGACTGCAGAAATTCTGCAATCAAATCCGGACAGTCCAAGTTGTCCTCTGGCTCCCACGTGTTGTCTTCACTGTCGACAGAAGCACATTAACACGCAGTTTCTGATGTGATTTAGTTCAGTTAAAGGTGTATCTCAGTCTTTTCTTGGTTATAACTTGAATGCATTCAGAGACTCACTCGGAGAAGCCTTTCCACTTGAGAAGATACTCTACTCTCCCTTTCACAACCCGCCGATTCAGGACCTTTTCCACCACGTACTCTTCCTCCTCCTCCTCTTCCTCTGCTACGTCTTCTGGCTTCTTCTCCTTCTTCGGCTCAGGTGAAGTCATTTTGCTCTCCGACGGGTTAGACGCTGGAGGAAAGAGCAGATAGTTATTGATCCTAAAGACGTCCAAGTCGTTTAATTGCTGCTGAGCCTTCAATCTGAAGACGCTTTATTGCCTGCAGGTGTTAAAGATCATTTCCACATGTGTTTGGGGACAGGTGCTACTTTTGTCTTTGGATGAGCACAAAAGGACAAGTGATACAGAGAAATGTATGTTAGAAAATAATGATGTATAAAACCTTCTGTAACAGTGGGACCATCGTTAGGGGTCTCTGTAGTCAGGCTCATACTCATCAGGTAGACCTGGGGACCAGCAGGTTCCTGGTCAACGTCAAGATTGTTGCATGATGGAAGAGAGCGGGAGTCAATGTGGTAGAGAGGAGAAAACATTGGAGAACGGGGTTTATTAGACAGATACATGGGTAACAATGTGAGCCAATGTAGATCACCAGCAGTAGGTATCTGATGTTATGATGTTGATAACTTTATAGGCCGTTGTATGTATAATGTTTCTGTCAGGTATAGATTTTTAGTTTTAAAAGATCATCTGCATTGCCCAAAGTTACCCATGTACCATTACCCAATGGTGGAAGAAGTACTCAGATCCTTAAGTTAAAGTACCAATACAGTAGTAGTCAATTACAAGTAAAAGTTCTGCATGAACGATCCGACTTAAGTAAAAGTACATTATGCAAAAATATTAAAATATATTATTATATATGACATCATTATATTATTAATAGTGAAGCATCAGTGTTAGAGCAGCATGTTACTGTTGTAGCTGCTGGAGGTGGAGCTAGTTTCAACTACTTTATATACAGTTAGCTAGTTTAGTCCAGTGGTTCCCAACCTAGGGGTCGGGGCCCTCCAAAGGGTCACCAGATAAATCTGAGGGGTCGTGAGATGATTAATGGGAGAGGAAAGAAGAAGAAACAAAGTTCTGATACACAAATCTGTTTTCAGCTTTTGGACTTTTTCTCTAATCTTTGATTTTTGCTGAAATATTGGATCATTTGAACATTTATTGAAATGAAACCATGTGAGAAGTTTAGAGGTAAAAATCACTATTTGGTGGAGCTGTTAACAACTCATAGACATCTGAAATGTGACCCGACTACACACTGCTTTTAGTAAGACGTCAAAAGACTAAAAGGTTGAAACCACTGGTTTCATCTTTAACAATGTGTTGGATTTTAAAAGCTTCTTATATTATCCATTGAGTCAAATCTGCATCTGAACAGTAACTAAAGCTGTCAGATAAATGTAGTGGAGTAGAAAGTACTAGATTTACCTCTGACATGTAGTACAGTGAAGTATAAAGTATCATTACATGGAAATACTCAAGGAAAAGTACTTTACTGTATGTTACTGTCATTACCTTATTATCATTAGGGGGTCTTATTGTTATATTTGATGTGTAACTATATGACCCTGACTAAAATTCCTCTTTTCCAACATAACTGCTCGTGTTAGCTGCTGGATATCTGTCAGTGTGTTCAGTGATCACATCTGAGCCATATTTACAGCCAGCATCAACAACACCTGGCGGCAGCTTACAGCTCGCAACACAGGTGTGGAGATGCTAAAACACAGCCAGGTCTATACACGCTGTAAACTACCACTGTCGTGGTGTAAAATACCTTTATGGTGTTTAATTTAGACGCTAGTTTTTGCTGTTACTGTTAGCTAGCGAAAAGAAGAAAACATCACACGACAAAAGCCTGGAAGCGAACAGCCTCGGCTAGCTGCTGTCTCCTCCATGTTGCTTCCCGTTAGCAACTAATATAACAGTCTGTCGCTTATAATGATTATTTATGGTCGCACATATTGTGTCTGCTAGCAACATCTTTTTTTTTTTGTATTTTATTTTATTCTCATTGGTATGATGCACATTAACCTCACAGCTAGCTAACGCAAAGCACGTTTGGAGGGAAGGCAAAGATCAAACTCACCGATGACTTAAAATTTAACTGCTTTTAAAAGCTCCACCCGAACCAAAAAAAATAAAACGGCACCTTTACCTCGCAAATTACACGCTAATAACGTCGGTGTTTGTGTTTATTTTGTTGTCAAAATACAGACAGCGCCGCTAGCTTGACTACAGCGAAATGTGTCGTTTCCGCCCCTTCGTCTGGTACGAGAGAAGAAAAGAATCCGCCGGAGCGACAGGCTCGCGCCGCTGCGCTGATCTGAGAGCGGATGGATTTACTCACCATGGTAACCACGCACAGCGGTGCTGCGTGCGCATGATGTGCAGATCCGCGCCTGCAGGCTGCAAGCAAACGCCGGACTGGATTCACTAAATGTGGGTAAATTAAAGTTATTTACCCACATTTATGAATTAAAAAACACATTAATATAAAAAATGTCTTTAATAATAATAAAGTAGGTTTTAAGGGGTTAAAGGACAAGTTCACAAAATTTATCTTAAAACAATGAGCATTAGAAGATCCCTTCATAAGGCACTTATAATTAGGTGATGAGGGCCTCATTTGTGACTTGGCTGAAGCGTCAGATAAATTTTAATACATTTTGCACAAAAGGAGGACTGTGGATTTTGTCCCACATTATGTATATATATAATGTGTATATATATATATATATATATACACACGTATATATTATACCAAGAAAAACATGAAAAAATGTGCACTTGTCCTTTAAGAATCTCAAACGTTGTGTGTCCTCGTGGTTTTGTTGTAGAGGGAAAAATAAACACATTTATGTTTTTAAAAATTGTCAATGTTAATTAATGTGTCCCATGTAAATAAATAAACAAAAAATATTAATCTCACTATGAATGACGATGAAACGGTGTCGTTATATGATTGTAAAATAAAAATAAAATAAATATAAATAATCATCAAAATCCCCACGTTCAAATTAATTTAGATAATAAGCTTTGTTTTGTTTATTTTAGGGGGCTTTTTTTGCCCCTCCCTCCTTTGCGCATGCGCGAACACAACCGAAGGTACTTACGTCACCGTGTGACGTAGCCGCGGTGCTTGGGTGACTTGCGAAATGGACATAAAAGCTCCTCAGAAAAAAGAGCCTCTGAACTGGAGGAATTTGGACTCAAATTCAACAGAAACGTCGACAAGCAGGACGACACCGATAACAACAGTCGGCGGGACACTGACACACACTTCATGAAAGTAAGAACCGTCAGTTTGTGGACTGTTAGCATGTAGCTAATGGTTAGCATGTAGTTAATGTTTCCTGCTCCGAAAGTCTCACCGTTCAAACGACTAACGAGCCGTTAAACAGCCGCTACAAGACACACCGTTATCAGTAAATTAACTGTTACTAGTTCTTAAAGATGATCTGTCTTTATATTATTCTGTATTAATTTCTTTACTCAGTGTCAGAAGAGTTGATAAATTACAGTAATAATAAACTGTATGAGGTTGTTCAAACACATTCATGACAACTGAACTTCTTATAAGGATAAAGGTTAGTTTCTACAACCGATAATCGATTAGTTGATAACTACTAAATTAATCGCCAACTCATTTTTAGTAAAGTTTCCAAACTCTGATTCCAGCTTCTTAAATGTGAATATTTTCTGTTTTCATATATGATAATAAACTGGGAAAATATTCACTTTTGAGAAGCACCTTTCATTAATTTGATAGCTGGTACTTAATTGAGTAATGTAGGCATTAGTGATTGATTGAGGTTCATCAATTAGTCCATCTATTGACAGCTATCATAAGTCAATATTAATGCCACATCTCCCCTACTCTATTCTGCTGTATTTCATTATAAACTGATCATGTTTAAATGATGGTCAGTGTGCACCAATCCAGTAACCACTTCTCTATCTGAAAGGGGAAGCGGAGGTCATATGGTGGCATTCAGATGTGTCTCTCAGTGGGAAATATGGCTTTAAATTACTGCTTTAAATTATGTGTCTAGATATGAGCAGTAAAGAGTAACAACTGCAGAGGAGTCATCACATCAGAACAACACTATTATACCATATTAGATCTACCACGTGTTTTTATCCGGAATGAGCCTTTACTCATTGGTGTCTTCTCTCTGTGCAGTGCAGCATTCGGTAGGATGATCAGCAATCAACAAGAAGATGTAAGTAACCTCATTATTTTCTTAACATTTAACACCAACGTTTATTTATTTATTTATTTTTGAGTTGGTGAAACCTAAAAATGAAAACTAAACAGCGCTACACCTTCTTCTGTTGTTTAAACATACACCAACAAACACACGTCCACTTAACAAATGACAAAGAACAATTCGTCCATTGATGAATAAGAGGAACTTCGTCTGTGTGTGGAGGAAGCATGTCGATCTACACAGTAATCTACATCTCAATCTGTTAGAGACACGACAACAACATCTTTAAAATAACTGTGTTGTTGTTGTTGTTGTTGTTGTTTGTGCCCTTTAGGAGTTTGTCGCCGTGCGGGTTCAAGATCCCCGCATTCAGAACGAAGGCTCGTGGAATTCATATGTGGATTTTAAGATCTTCCTTCATGTAAGTATTCAGCACTTTGAATGAAAATGTCCTTTTGACACTAATCCACAGTTTACACCAACAGGACATAATAATGATAATAATGTTGCTTGATGAAGATATTTGAGAAACTTTACATTTACAGCCTGACATAACCCAGAGAGCACAGAGACATTGTGTTTGTCAGGAGATGATGATGATGTTGTCTTGGTAGCCGTCCGTGTTTAGAAATGCTGTGTCAGCAGTTAAGGCTTCCTAAACAGATCTGCGGCTGTTGAGTCATTAAATTGGGAGATCATATGACCTGTCATTGTCACATGTTGCGTCATTTTGTTGATCCATTTCAACTTTTGTGAACATTTTTCCTTTATTTTTTTATTAGAGACACATACAATCATACAATAATGATTTGTACAATTCACAGCTGAATTTAATTAAATAAACTAAATTTACACATTTTATTCCAGATGAAGGAATCCCGTGTTTTTCTTTATCGTTTTATTTGTATTTTTTCTTTTCCAACATTTCTAATTACTGTGGCTTCAAATGAATTGGAAGGTAGAAGTCACAGTGAAGAAATTATGCTTTTGACAGCTTTTATCTTTTAATGGAATTTGCTTTAATAACATGGGAGCTAACCAACGGCGCTCGTAATTGATTATGTGCTGTTGGAAAGCAGCTCAGTGGACTCTGTTGCATATTACTGGAATAAATATGACATGTGACGATGTGTTAGTTCTGCCATTAGCTCAGCAACAGCTGAACAGGAGCATGAGTCAGTGCAGTCATGAAGATGCATTAAACAAGTTGTTAAAAGATGGGTCACAAGCATAATTAAAAAGTCTCAGTAATTTCCTAAAACAGCTGCGCCCTGTTAGAAAATGTTACTCAAACTAGAGTAAATAGTGCGTTTGTTTGGGACTATTTTCAGCTGTGGATTACTACGCATTTCTTGCTTCTGTGAGTATTTCCAGTAGCAGGAGGTGTGCAGTATAGTATTATAAACAATAATACACACCTTTTCTGTTTGTTTGTTTTTCTATTCCCAGACCAACAGTAAGGCCTTCACAGCCAAGACGTCGTGTGTGCGGCGGCGCTACAGTGAGTTCGTCTGGCTCAAGAAGAAGCTGCAGAAGAATGCGGGTTTGGTGTAAGTAGACGTGAAGCACAACATGTAGAAATACTTCATCATTAACAAATATGTTGCTTTAAAGGTGTGTATGAGGGAAACACACTGATAACTACCTGCTCAGCACCAAAATAAACAATAATGTTGGACTCTGTTGGATCAAATATGTCAATATTGTGTTTACAGCTTGTTTACACTGACCTGAAGTGACCAAAACAAAAGCTGGATGATGGAAATATATGTTATACTTTGTTAATGTCAGCAACTGTTAACTTCAACCTGTTTATTTACTGTTTATAAGCAGTATATAAACAGTTACAAGGTATAATGTCATTGTTTATATTAATAAACAGACAACAAGTGTTTATTAATGTAGATTTATCTCAGTGCCGTCAGTCCTTTTCAAAGTTTTCTGTCACCTTCATCTGTGACATATTTCATGAAGCGATGATGCTATAATCTACAAACCTCTACACATTAAAGCCTTTTTGCTTGTCTCGTGTCTCCAGGCCCGTCCCAGAGCTTCCAGGGAAGTCTTTCTTCTCCTTCACCAACGAGGACTTCCTGGAGAGGAGGAGGAAAGGACTCCAGGCCTTCTTGGACAAGTCGGTTCTTGTTGTTTTCTTTCTTTGTCTGTTAATCTGCTGTAAAAATGAAACTTGTTGTTGACATTAATTTTGATTTATATATTTTTGTGTCTTTGTGTATGACAGAGTGGTGAACATGACGGTGTGTCTGTCAGACAGCCAGCTGCACCTCTTCCTGCAGACCCAGCTGCCCATCGGTCACATCCAGGACTGCGTGCAGGGCCACACTCCCTACTCTGTGACGGACGCCATCCTCACCTACGCCTCATCCAATTGGGGCTGGGCTCAGGCTCAGGAGGAAGACGCTATCAAGGAGCCAAGTCTGACTGTTTCTTATGAGTCCATGGAGAGGTATGAGGCGGGATGTAGACATGGAATTTACCTTTTTACTTTTGCATCGCCCGTCCCGAACCCTCATAGAATAAACGTGTTGTTTGTTTTCTTCCTCGACTCCACAGCCCAGCTCCTCATCAACCTTCTCTACAAACTGAAGACACCGTCAGACCCGAGCTGTTGTCGTGCGGCGACTCCGACCTTCTCGAGGATTTAGCAGAGCTCCGTGATGGAGACGCAGCTGTGTTGCAGCACACGGAGAAATCCTCAATAAGGGTCCTCCAGAAGAACAACCATCTAGAGGCTGTTGTTGAGGATTGTGACCCGACAGAGGCCAGCTTTTTTCTGGGCGACGGACAGGATGATCAAACACCTGAGAGTCTCAGTCTCGCAGAAGAGACTCTGCAGAGGAGCTGTCAAATTCAGACTCCAGTGGAGGTGCACTCTCCAGTGGCGTCTGGCTTTGAGGAGACGTCGGATACAACAGAAGAGACAATTTCTCATCCAGACGTGAAGGAGAAGCTCAGCTGTGAGATTCCAGAAACGTGTATAAATTCTGTCGTCATTTTAGACTCGAAGGAGCAGAGTACAGATCAAAAGCAGGTTTTAGAAAATACTGTCATCTCTGAGTTGAATGGTGTTAAAGAAAACAGCGATGACCGGAGTGAAGAGGGGACGACACCTGAGTCAGAAATCCAGGAAGTGACTCGCAGTATCTCTGACTGTGTTGGCGATGGCGGCGTTCAACAGATGGACCAAAAGCAAACTGAGCAGGAAGTGGATTTGGATGAGGACAGCCAGTCACTGCCGTCTTCCAACGAGAGCATCGTCAAGGTCAGCGATGAAGAGAGCGTCTGTGACGAGACGGAGGCAGCAAACGGCTACGTGAAGTCTTTCCCTGAGGAGGTCGCTCATTGGTCAGAATTAGAGGCTCACAGCAGAAACATTTTGGACCTACAGATGAACGGATGCTCTGTGGAGAAAGACCTGCAATACCTGGCCGACATCAGGGACCTGAGCGATTCTTTGGACCTCAGCTCGACTGTATCTGCTGGAGATTTGACTGAAAATAGTGACTTCAGCATCTTAGAGAGCAGCCATGCTCCTGAATTAGCTGACAGCAGGTGTGCGGAGCAGGAAACGATATCATCGCTGTCTTTAGACGCCTCAGAGGAGACTCATGGGTGTGTGTTTTAGTCATTACTGAACCACAGCAATGGATCCTGGGAGTTATCCTCTGTCAAATACTTGCATTCAGTTATACGCACATTAACATCCAATTCTGGAAGGTGATTTAGCTCTTTGGGAACAGCAGAGGGTGCCAAACTCATAAAAACATCCAGGCATCTTAGGGTTGATTTAGGCTTTTTTATGATATGATGAAGGTTTTATTTTTATTGTGAACAGATAAAAATGTGAGATACATTCAGTTATGACAGAAATATACATTGAATGAAGTCACACACATTTACAGCCCCGCTTAATATGAAACACATAGAAACCTACAGAATATTTAAGTCAATGATTGTATAATTGGCACTTTATAATTGACATGTGAACTCAGGACGTTCATTTACAGATTAATAAAACATCAGTGAACATTAAACCAGTTTAGCAAACATACGTGAACACAAGTGTTGGATCTGATTTTTATTGATCAGACGGTGAGGAGCATTTTAACCCCTTTAAAGCACAAATAATTGCTTCGTGCTTTATTAATATTTCATGTCATTGAATTATCAGAATGAAGATAAAAAGGAAGCGAGGAATTAAAGAGTAGGTTTAATATTTAACAGTATTTGGCCCTTTCAGCCCTGATAATAATGTGCATCATCTACTGAATTTAAAGAGGAAATCACACAAACACTAAGCTGTGTCACTGTCGGTCTGTTTCCTGTTTGTTCGGTGGTTTGTTTTGTTTTTTCCTTTTTCAGGATACATACTGCCTCTTAACTGACTTACAGTGAGCGTAAATTATTATAAAAAGTTAATCACTGACTGCAGTTTGACCTCATTACTGCTCCTTCCAGGTAGTTTGCTTGCATTTAAAAAAAGGGACCCCAGAGTTTATTTCATGTAGAAATGAGATGTTTTTATTTTTTAAGTTTAGGATGACAGTTGGTCATTGCAGCCATGACAACCAGCAGGTGGATGGATCAGTGCTGGCTTTCACTTTCTTTATACACTGAAAATGTAGTTTGTCAAAATGAGTTGTTTTTAAAGGTTTTTTTTTTTTTTTTAAAGCTGCTTCTTTCTAAGAACATCTCGATTTTATTACATGGATGAAACCTGAGTGACGGCGTCCATGTAAATATACAAACAGTCTGGTTCTATTTCAAATAAACACTTTTTCTTCTTTACTGTGTGACGGTTTGTTTCTGTGGGTTCAAACGTCTCAGTGTTGCGGATGAGATGTTGAAGCAATCCTGCCGCCTAGTGGACATGAATGAAACCTGTTCAATAATCACATTTAATTTCAAATGCTGATAAAGAAAACAAGCAAATATTAACATGTTAACTTTAAGTATGTAAGCAGTGAAGCAACCTTTAGATCAATAATACATATTGCTAATTTTAATCAGTGTATTGATAAATGTATTTGTCAATGATTAGTCAATACGTACTGCTATTTTCATGATTGTTTATTATTAATCATTTAGTCCAAAAAAATGTTGGAAAACGTAAAAAATTCCAACAGTCCAAAATTGTAAAGATATTCAATTATTATTATTATAACAGTAAAAAAACAAAAATATTCACATTTGAGAAACTGGAGCAGAAAACAATGATTTAGTTTACTAAATGATCACTCAGTTATCAAACTTGATAGAAAGAGTTGATTAATTGACTAATCATTTGAGCTCTAGTTTGAACATTAATATAGCAGGAAAGCACGTTACAACTGGTTTACAGTGTATGTAAATGTAAATGAGTACTACTGCAGCAGATTTACAGGATATAAATTTACAGTATTATAAAGAGAGCTCCTATTTCAAATTACACAAGATGATCTGACAGGCTGTTTGTGAAAATCATGGCCAGATGTGTCAGCAGCAGCGCTGGAGAAGAAGAAAACAAAACACTATCAAGCAAACACGTATTAATAATTCAGTATTCATTTTAAGCTGTGCCTATCTAACAGTATTAGGGTATCATTTTCTTAAATAGGACAACTGATGCTGTAATCATGCTTTGGTTGCATGTTGCGCCGTTCAGATGGCTTTATGCAGTACTTCTTCCAGCCAGCAGATGCCATAAATGGCAGGTCAACGACTGAATATACCTCAATGGCAATCTGGATGAGTACCAGGGGGACTGTTTCTGTGTATTAGGCCACAGTAATGGTCCATAATGCTGATGATAAGAGAGTGCCTTGGTACCTGTTGGAGCTCAGAGGATGTAAGCCGGGTACAGCAGGTCCTTGGGGACGATACCCACGGTGCCGTTCAGCTCGCCGACCCACCAGCCATGAATATTGTACTCCTGCACCCCAAAACGAACAAATCAAGAACAGTAAGTCACAGAACAGTAAGCACCGATCTCATACGTTTTATTTGTTATGAGTGCACAGTTTATCCCGTATTATTAAAATAAGAACAACCACACAAATTCTTTCAACTGAAATTCCTTTTCTGTGGCCACTAAAACAAAAAATAAACATCCAGAAACTTCAGTTTAAAATTGCTCTTGTGCTGTTATAAAATCAAATCCAGCTGTGTACAATATTGTGCCAGACATCAAGCTGCATGAGCCTCGAGGTTTTCAAAAACCATAAACGTGACTATCGAGACGGTGAGTGTCTTAAATGAGACGTCTGTTTTTTTTAATTGCTCAAAAGCCGTAACGACCACCTGCGCGAGTTCTCCCAGAATAATTAGAGAAAGACTTCATTTCTGTGCTGTGATTACAAAGAAAAAGAAACAGGATCAGTCTTCTGTGGTTATAATAAAATATTCTGCTGGGTGTGGGTCACAGATTAAATGTAATGTAACTTAAACTAAACTGAATATATTTGGGGGTTTTATTATTATTAATAATAGTAATAAAAATAGGCTGTTGTTAGAAATCACTTTGGATTTTTTAAACTTCTGTTTAGTATTTGCTATAATTTTGGATAATTTATTGACACACACGTCTACAGTACGTGAAAAGTTTCAGTCAATTAAATTGATGATTAGAAATCAAATTACAGCGTTTCTCATCACTGAAACACTACGTGAAAAAATACAATAAAATCTGTTAATTTAAACTAATGCGATTCTTTTAAATAAAGGCTTAGTTTAATTATTGTTGGCTGAATCGGTTAAATTGATTTTTATAATTTACATTTGTACTTTATACTTTTTAGAAATATGAGAATGAATTAAAAGAATATGTTTTTCTTTTCTTGTATTAATGATTACATTAAATTATTATACCTCAAACACACAGTTAATTCTAAAAAATATTCAACACAATAACCGTCAGTGAAAATAGTTTTTAGTTGCATATAATGAATTAAAAATTACATTTTCCAGATTTATAAGCCACTTTTCTTTTTTTTGTGCAAATTTCAGGTTTTCTTTTGCTGTTTCAGCTCCCTCATAGAAAAACAAAACATTTTATTATTTGTTTTATGCATTTGAGGAACTCGCAGCAGTTGGGCTCTAACAAGATCTGTACTAGATCAATATTTGGCCAGAGACCAGAGAAGCGTTAAAGCCCAACAGAGGAGCAGAGAAGGCACCAGCCGGCCGTCATTTTCCCGCCCTGATGGAACGTAGAGTCTGGACGCTCATCTCTCCTCCAGCAGATTGAAAATGGCTGCGCGAACGTTTTATCTCTGCACTGAGGAAGAAGATGAAACGCTCAACTACACACACAAGCACACACTACGACCGCGTGAGCACACACACCACATAGATCTGTACATGCTTTAGATCAGAAGTTCTAACAGGTTCCAGTTGTAAAAACACACATTTATCCTGCATGACGGATGGCATTTTGTTAAAGGTTCATCCGGACGTGACACGACAGGCAGGCCTGCAGCTAATGAGAGCTGTTTGGATGGATCACATGGCCAATGACAAACCACAAGACTCAAGTGTTGTTACAGCACAAACAGGTTCCCACAATGAGCAGATCGTCCTTCCAGGCCTCAAGGGTTTCACCTACGAGCCTCACTGACAGCTCTGACTGGGATGTTCCAGTATGTTTGGCCCTATGACAAACTCTGACAGTTCAGTGTGTGTTTGAGCTCATAACGCCGGGGAAAGTTAAGTCCGAAATGGTCTTTTTATGCTCCCCGTAAGACTGGAGCGGGAAAAGCCTGGTTGCGGAAAGCTGGCTCTGGTACCCATTCGAGAGAATGTGAACAGAGGAGGAGGAAAAGGGGGACAGACGGACGAGGGGGGGGGCATCGGAGAGAGGGAGCGAAACAGTTTTTCTCTCCCTTGGGGGCGTCGCAGCACTATTCCACCAACCATAGTGACAGAGAGTTTTATTTATCTCCGCAGCCCATCTGTGCAGTCGGTCTCAAATTCTCCCTGAGAAAGGTCTTTTGGATTATCAGCGCCGCCATTTTAATACGACTGCTACATCACAGAGTGGGTGCCAATGGCGGTGGAAGTCTGTCAGGCGTGCAGAGTCCATCTTCCTCATACTTGAAACGGGTTCATCCAGAGTACACCTGCTGTAATAGGGACGTTCCAAGAGGCACAGAGAGTAAATTATCCAAATGATAGACACTACACAAACTCCTCAATGTCCTCTTCCTTCTGTTTGTTTCCTCTTGTTTCGTCTTTTCAGTTGATTTGTTCTATGAGCTCTGAAAATGTTAAGATTTTGGCTCGTTGTGACTGTGTTGTATGATTGAAGTTCAAACCCCTCCAAGATGCTCTGGAGTGAGAAAAATCAAGTGGCCGAGTTCTGGGAAATGTTTGGTTGTGTCCCATTAGCACAATGTCTGTGTGTGTGTGTGTGTGTGTGTGTGTAAGTGTGTGAGGTGTGTTTGCTGCAACCTGGATGCAGATCAAATCGACTCCGTGTGGGAGCGGGGTGGGGGTGTGGGGGGGGGCAAACAGCGCCGTGTCGTGGTGGCCGCGGCGTGTTGACTCATTGACCTCCCGGTGACTCCTCCAGCGAGAGAGCGGAGAATGAGCATGGGCGGCGCTGAGAGTGGGTTGCTATGACAACACCTGCAGTGTACCGGCGCGATCGTTTATTTACCACTCAGGGGGCTGGCTAATGGTGGCATCCTGATAGGCCCATCGCTCACGTTCCCGACCAGAGGACGGATTGACAGCCACCCGAGCCTGAAGCGGGGAGAAGGTGAGTCGAGGTTGGCTGGATGCGGCGAATGACAATGGGTGAGGCAGGCGCCGCATCACGCCGCCGCCGCCACGTAACTAAACGAAACACAGCACAGGTTTAATATCTCGCTCTTTAAGAATGCATTCCCTTCCTGTTTTCCTTTGTCATTGTGTGTTCTCAAACACACACACACACTTGATATATATATATATATATATATACAAACACACACACACACACACACACACACACAAAATCCCAAATGCATACAAACTAGGGGGAGTGCTAATAAGCCTGACACATGAGGCATCTTTCCTCGGCCACCAGCTGACTGAGGCAGGCCTTGGGCGTGATGGAGCGCAGGAAGTCTCTCATTGCCCTGCTGCTGAACCCGCCGCCTGGGTGTTACAATCTCTCCCTCCCTCCCTCCCTCCCTCCTCCCCACCTCCATCCCCCTCCCTCCTTTCTCTCTATTCCTCTCTTTCCATCTCTCCTGTAGCAGCCTTTCCACTCGCATCCCCTGTTGTTGTTTTTCCCTCTACATGCGCTCATCAGATACACTGCAGCTCTCTGCAGTTGTTCCATCACTGGTCACCCTAACAAAGAAACATGGACACCTCTGCCAGAGAGAAACTCATGATCTGTAACCTGCAATCAGGTTAGCGAGCCTCCTCCTCGACACCCCACCAATGTCCTGATAATACCTGATAATGCTTCAGTTCATTTTGGAGCTACTATATAGGAACTGTGCCAAAAAAAAAATCTTGTCGAAGCCCATCCAGAAATATGGATGACAATTCTGCACAACCAGAGATCGAAATGGCTACTTAGTGTCCATTTTTACAAGCGGGCTTTTAATTAAATCAGTGAATTGGTTTCAAATTGGAAACATGACAGAGCATGAGAACGTTTGAAAATATCTCAGGGACGATGAGATTTAATAAAAAGAAAACCTACTCGCTCCTTTCTAATGCACGCCTGGGATTACAGATAGCTCCTTAACTTAATAGCAATTTAAAGTGGATTTGTGTATGCCACTGAGTGTCTGTAATGATGGCTGTTTACGCCGCCCCTCATTTATAATAATTAAGCAGAATGGATTGGGGGTGGGTTGCTCGGACGTGGTTCTGGGCTATTGGCTTGGGCTGAATAATGACCTACTGTAGTTGACCGGGGGATGACCGCTGCCTCCTGCATGACCCCAAACCCCAGACTCACCCCCTGCTACTTTGGGTGGTAAATAGGATGTCTTGCCTGTCTATAGCGTCTTGGTGTCTATGGCCACAATAGCAGCCAGGGGTCTTTAAATGGGTGTGTGACAGAGAAAAGGAGAAAAGAGAGGGGGGACTTAGTTCACACAAAAGAATAAAGGGATCCCCCCTCTTTGTCTCTCTTGCTTGACTTTTCCCATCTGATTGTTTGCCCACTTTTCCTTTTCTTCAGCTGCATTCAGTTAATGTGACCTGTGGGCAGTCGGCCAAACAGGCTTGTAAAACAGAGCAGCAGCCTGTTATGACCCTAAATAAAGTCTGTCAGGTAGCTTGGACTGAACACGCCTGCCTCTTTAAACGCGTGCTGAGTTTTAACATTTCAATTTTTAATATCAAAATGTATGTTTTTACATGTAAATCACAGCAAGTAAAATCTATAAAGCTGTAAATCAGCTTTCCGTGTTTGTACAAGTTGTCATTTATTTAAACCGTCCTGTTAAAACTGCTTTTGAACCGCCACAAGGTGTCAGTGGTGTCCACGTTGTCATTGTCTCTGACGAGCAGCTGCAGCTGAACACTTTGGCCAAATGTGATGTGACGCTCTGCTTTGGGAGACGCACCGGATTGGCTGGCCCGTCTCCCTCTCTCTGGGTTTTGGTTGGACAGCGCATTGAGGAAAAGAGGTGAGCAGGGTAACGGAGGGAAAGAGGGAGAGGTGGCAGCAGCGCTTGCCAGAGTTTTAAGGACCCTGGATGGGTTTGTGCCATAAATCTCTTCCCACTCCATCCTGCCGTTCTCCATGAGTGCCTGTGGGAATACAGGAATGTGACAGCTGACCTGTAGAGCCCACGTCTTTTGATTCTGGATACATAAATTAAAGGGCAAGAATGCAGAACAACCTTATGGTTTAGTGAGGGACATGGCCGGCATTACACATGTCAGGAGAGGCAAAACAACGGCTCAGTGATAAATTAAGCTGATAGCGTAACAACACATTGTAAATCCTATAACAAATACCTCTCTGCATGTTACAGGCTATTTAGATCTTCTTGATGCAGCGGGCAACAGTTTAAAATCGAGTTAAAACACGTGAGCGTGTTTGTTTTCTCCAGTATTTGTCACCACACACTAAAACGTCAGTGTAAAAGCCATAATGTGCATTAGAAAAATGCAAGCTCTCCGAAAATGAAGTGCCAGAACAAAAATGACGAGATGGATGTCACGGTGTGTTTCTACCTCATGTATCAGCGCGCTGAGCATCGTCGTCGAGCTCTGTGGAAGGGAAGCATCGCTGAAACCGGCGGCACAGACGCACTGCGAGATTAATTTGCTCCAACTAATGGGATTCATATGAGTTGTGAGGTTCCTAATTTATTTACTTTGTCAGTGATATACAGATATGCACACACACACACACACACACAAACACACAAACACATACACAGCGACACACGAGCGGGAAAAAAAACACGAATACAGTAAAAATGCCCCCACTTTACAGTAAGTGAGAGATCAATAATGATGGATGAGGGCCTTTTATACAATCGGCATGTTCTCCTCAGTTCACAGCCATATGACACCACGCCTGTGGCTATCCCATTCTGCACTTCAGCAGTCAATCACATCCCAGCTTTAAAAATAACAGTTTGTTAGCACCATTGATTTAGCACTTAGAGCGTGTCCTTATTACCTTGTAATTATGGTCAGTGTTGACATAACAGCACAGACAACCAGGCCTCCCACCCTCTAAGAGAATTTATGGGCCCTGGTTTTATTACGGTCATTTCGTGTGTCTGTGTCCCCAGTTAAGCGACAGACTTGAGTTCTAGCCAAGGGCCCGTATTTCACTCATCGAGGTCAGGGTTCTCAGGAATCCCCCGTAAAACTGAACGCCAGCGGGGCCGGCGTGTGCACACAGAAGACGCGGGGAAGCCCTCCCCGAGGGCTCGTTAAAATAAATAGCCGATTACAGGCTATAATCCAAATAATGCTATTCATAAGGGAAATGTGATGCTATTAGGACACAAAATGGGACACGCGTGGAGTCGTGTCATCACACAAAAACCAAACATTCAGAAGCAGTCCGGAGATCACCTTTAAATAATTTACAACCAGGCCCTCACTTTAAATCCATTAGAGGATACTCTCTCGTAGTTTGTCACGATGTTATGACTTTAGCATCCAGCTTAACAAAACAAGACTAATCTGTGTCATTAAGATTGTGAGGTTCTACAAACACGTCTTTCTTCCAACCTGGAGTTTGCTTGCTTTTCAGGTCTCCGGTGAAGTAGTAACCTGATCCATACAGTGAAAAGTAATACGCCAGGCAGGGCTGAAGCTGTTTGAGGCCGATCTGGAGCACAGTGTCGGGTCCCCTTTGTTTTGTACGATGCCTTTGTCATCCTTGTGTGAAAAATGGACACGGCTGTTTTGACATTTTCCCCTATCAACCAGCACACACAGATGGAGAAGGCTGGCATCTCATTAATCTGCCAAGAGAAGCTCGATTAAAAGTCCATCTTGTGTGAAGAGCATATCTCACCTGTTTGAAACAAAAGACTAAGATCCTTGTTTATTTATCTGTCTTAACCTAAAACTTGTTTTTTTTAATTTACTATAAAAGTTTATAATATAAAAGCTGCCCAGAAAATTAAATACTCTAAATAATTAAAATTCAATAGCTTTGTTTTCAAGACCATTTCCTGATCTCTACCACATAATTACTAACAACAAAAAAGCTGAATACACTGTATTGTCTTCCTCCCTCTGCTCCTTTAGATAATTCAGTCCAAACGCAGAACATGATGATTCAATTTCAAACCAACCAATAGAGACAGTCTGGGAACAAGTCCCTGAACGCAGAGTAAAAGTGCCCAAATTACAAGCCATTGATTTCCAGTAGGGTGGCTTTTTCACTGGTAGATACTCTGCATGTAACTACAAGATGGCCATAAAGCACGAGGAAATAGATTGAGGCAAAAGAGCTGAGATGCAGGATGGCTTCACCTGCAGTTTATGTCAAACAGAAAGGAAGAGCTTCGCATGGCTGCCTACTCAATTAACCCCTGTGATAGAGGCTCTATAATGAACAACAGCACCATTACCCAGCGCCCCAATGGCACTTCACCCTAGTGGCCTGCGAAGAGATGATGCCACTGTTGGTGCTTCTCTGCTGCATCAGGACACAAGTGCTCACTAACAGAGGAATTTAGATGTTGGTGATATCAGCGTGTTCGGCTAGTAAATGAGGACAAAGCGATTACTAGAATTGATGCTGTTGTTTAACCCTTAAATAATTACACATTTCACACATCTACATCACATTTCACTCATTTTAACTACTGTAATTGCTCCTGTAATTGAGTCAAGGGTGCAACCAGGAATGGATCCCATTATGAACGGGAGAACGGTAATCTCCCTTTTTTAATGGCTGTGTTGAGATGTGTGTCCAGAAACCGCAGAAATCTGAGAGAAGTTTAAGTAACCTCTTGGACTATTGTTTTGCTGATGTTGATGCTGACCTTGCTAATGATGTAGATGAGATCTCCTCTCTGGAAGTCCAGCTCGTCCGGCTCGTCAGCGTGGCAATCCCATAAACCCTGGTAGTAGTTAGCGTAATCTGATGACCAAGCTGAGAGGAAATGCAGAGCACAAATCAAATAAAAGAATGAGACGAAGTTCTTTTTTCATGCCTTAGACAAAGAAGCCAATAGCTGTGAACTATTGGGTTGAAAATTGGGATTTGTTTATTATCAGTAGAAGAGGGTAACAAGGTTCTGACCTGATTTGTTGTTCGCTTCATTGCTCTCATCTGTCGAATCTGGAAAATCCTCTTCTAAACAAACAAAACAGCAAACACAACAAAATGATAAATGATATTCGTGACAGAACATTTATCCTTGTCTTACTTAAACTTTTATGAGCAGGAAGCATTTTTAAAACTAGATATCAGATGGTTTTTTTGTTTTTTTTTTAATGTGACAGGAAAAAAAGCAGCAAATTACCGATAAGAAATGTTACACGTTGTGAGTCTGATTCATAAAAACAAATCTTTTTTGGTTTCGAATGAGCAGTGCAAAAAATAAGACAAATAAAATGAATCGTGATGTGATGATCTCCACGTGACACAAAATGATAATTATTCTTTTAACAGCCTGAACTTCTCAGTGACGATCTATTTCTTCAAATTAATCAGAATCACATGCGGGAAAAGTTGAGGGAAAAGAGGCTGATCTTTAAGGCACGCGGAGGCGGACGTGTCATTGACTGTGGGGCGTGGCACCTGGTGGTCTGAGATGTGACACAGTGATATGCCTGCCCTCTGTCTCCCACATCCATCCTTAACACTAGAAGGCTGACAGCAAGCCCACAACCCAGCAACACTATCCACCTTCCTGCACAACCTGCGCCTCTGCTTCCAGGAAGAGCAAGAAGGAATACACACACACACACACACACACACACACACACACACACACACACACACACACACACACACACAGTATAGCCACATGCATACAGTATGTGAGATCACGTTTGTGTTTAGATGCAGAAAGCAGAAAGACAATTTTAGGCACATTTCAAGCACAAAATGACTCATATTTTCTTTAAAATGCAAAGAAAATCTCATCATAAATGTATTAATTATGCATAATTAAGCTTTCCTTGAAACATTTAAATACAGTACATTGTTATTATGCCAAAAGAGTGGAAGAAAATATTAAAATTTTGTTTGCAAAAGCTCCAAACATTTATTCAGCACTCTTCAACTGCTGTAAAGAAGAGCATCCTTCAGTTAGGAGGCCACCGCTATGGGCCAACGGTTTCTATATCAAAGTGATTTAATTTTCCAGTCAATAAAATCAGTCATCAGCACCAGAGCCAATACTACAATCACTCTGCATTCTGCCTGCAACTGAGCCATGTCTGGATTTCTGCTCCGACAAAATGGACGGAGCTCATCACCTGGAAGATGATGCTTCAATCTTATTCACCGTGATATATCTGACTTTGTAATATTTGCCATCTTTAGGAAAATAATCTTAAACGTGAATGACAACTGTTGAAAAGTAATCTTAAACATTCACGGCAGTAACGGATGAACACAATATAGTCACTGTGAAGAATACTAAAACAGGAATCCCTCATCATGTCAGTGAAAATAACCCTAAAAACTAACTAAGTATATAATCAGAGTGTAGAAGATACAAGTGAGCAAAGTGAGGTGCGGAGTGATTGATAAGTGAAGGGGTGAGAAAGTGAAAGAAAGAGCTTGTCATTCGATATGCCATCTGTGGTCAGGGTCTGTACCTCTTCCCAGATGGCTTTGAACGCCGGCCTGACACTTTGAAGACTGATTTCCCTCTCACCAGTGATTTTGGCAAAGGTAATGTACTCACTGAGTGAAACTGAATCTTGATGTATCTTATTTAATAGAAAGAGTGATGGACGATGGCCCTGAGAAGATCGGATCACCTCTTTTGTCCTTCTCGGGATCTTGTAGCCACCCTGACTGTCTCCCCCCTCAGGAGGGACTCGTATGAACCGTTCTGGGCTCTTTCATGCAACATTCTCTATCAAACTTTAATATCTATTAAAGATGTGACATTACGCTCCAGGACTATTTTTAAGCTATGGAGACATGCAGTTTTTACTTCCTTTCAGCTAAATTGCTGTTGCTAGGCAATTTTAGCCAAAACTCTGCTTAGTGGATTGAATTGTAGGCTATTTGTTGCCTGGCAACATTAGCTAATTGGACGTTCTATGACAGAGCATTCGTAAATACCAGGCTCTCGCTAATTTCAACAACATAACTGTTCCTCAACGGATAGATAGCAGATAGAGGGAGACCAGAGGAAGCAGCGCTCCTCTCCCTTCCTGCCCGGTGTGTCTGACATGCTTATTAGTGTTGCTTGATTTAAAGTGAGTGATCAGTCTGGGTGTTGCAGCGATAGGGAAGCACCTGGCAACACAAATTTCCCAGCCAGTGGAGATCATCAGAAATATTTCTTGTAGCAAAAAATCCTTTAGGGCTTTGAGTTTGTGTGAAGCAGAGTGACTGTGTTCATTTGTCTGACTGAGTATCATGAAGGTTTGTGTGTGCATCACCTTGTCTATTTATCTGTGTGTGTGTGTGTGTGTGTGTGTGTGTGTACGTCTCTAAACACGTCCCCATACCTGGCAGCACCTCATAGATATCCTCGTCCTCCTCGTCCACCTCCCCCGTTGCCTGCCCTCCTCCCTGTATATCGCTCTGAGCGGCCTGGACGGCACCGACCGGCCGAGGCGGGGGATGGCCGGTCAACCCCTCAATGTCATCATAGGTCTCCTCCTCATCCTCCTCTTCCTCCTCGTCGTCATCAAAAGGGATGGAGTTGGAGCTGAGATCTATGAGTGAAGGAGAGACGACGTGACTGCTGGCGTTAGCATCAAGATGGAGCACGCCGTGGCACAAAAGACACACACATGCATTAAAGGGTAAAGTAAGAGAAATGTTGGAGGGGGCCTGGCAGCACGACAGACGAGTACACGTGCCGAATACAAGCCGGGACAAGCAGCGGTTTGGATTTGAGCTGCTAACTATTATCTTCATGATCTATCCATCTGATGATAATTATTTTAAAGAAGCAATTAATTGTTGAGTCTATGAAATTTCAGAAAACAGTTTCCCAGAGCCTGACGTCATGTCTTCAGATGACTTGTTTTCACAATGATATATAATAAAAAAGAAATCTTCACATTTTAGAAGCCAAAATCAACAAATGTTTGGCATATTTCTTGACAAGCGACTTAAATGAAGAGGGACATTTTTCCCTTATTCTAAGAATAGAGGATGTTGTATTTTGTCATTTTATATTAAAAAGTACACATTAAATAGAAAAGTGTACGTTGTCCTCAGGTAAATTTAGGAGGTAACGAGGGTAAATAATCATCTGCATGTTCTACTACATCAGACTGTGTTGTGTAGTAAAACCAGTCTGGAAGGAAGTAAGACAAACTGCTGAGTGTCTGTTACTTCCCGCAAATCAGTGGCCCGACCCGAGCCCATTTTAGAGTAGACGAGGCACGACTGCTCGCTCAGATGGAGGAGCCGTCTCATTGCAGGCGACTGGCCACTGCAACACAGGGTATCAAGTCCTCTGCCGTACACCAGCGGCCAAGCAGAAATCAATGTCACTGGAGGATAACCAGAACATCTACCAATCAATTTCCTGTAAGTTGGAATTCGGTAGGAGGGTTAGAGGAGGAGCGGGAGGGTAGTACAGCTACATGATGGTGCACATGACATGGTGGGTGACATGTCAAATGAGGAGATTCGGGACTCTTGCGTTCGGCTTGTGTGCATGTTGGTGATGGATCAGGTGGTTTTCATCTGAGTCGGAGATGATAAAAGACTCCCTTTCACTTCTGACCTTTCTGCCCCTCCGAAACACAAGCAAACTTTAGTAGAAAAGATTGAGAAAAAAGAAGGTTGGAAGGTTAAGACTCCTTTAACTGTATTTTTCAATTAGCCTAGGTGACTTTTAAAAAGTCAACTCAAGTCAAGTCAATCTAATTTTTACAGCCCAATATCAATTTATCTCTAAACAACATCTGATTCCATCCTTAAACCCTCAATTTGGATAAGAAAAAAACTGCTAACAGGACAAACAGGTAGAAACATCAGGATTAGGAAGAGAAACAGAAGAGGAGGCGATAGGTGCTGTATAAAACATAAACATACGTTTACCTCTGAGTACAAAATTAATCTGGTTCACCCATTCTCTGGCCTCTTGAGGACTGCTGGCAGTGAACTGGTGAAAAACAAGAGAAAAGGCAATAATCATGTGATCATCATCACATGTGAAGATTGCATTAATATGACGCTAATTAGAAGCGAAATAGTATTAACAGAGAAATTTTCGCTTTTTGTAATATCTATGACATTAGCAGATCTGTACTACGATACCATTATCTTCAATTCAAAGAAGAAACATACATTCTTATTGATTGGGAACATAATGCTACACTACATGTGCCATTCAGACCTGTGAATAATTTAATTTAAATGGATTTAAAAGAAATTATATTTGAGTTAAAAAAGAAAAAAGAATTCCAGCTAGTAAACAGTCTGTTTGTGGCTGTTGTGGTTACACAGACCTGGAAAGCTCGCTGTCCGTGGGCAAAGAGCTCAAAACAGGCGTTTTTTTTGGCGTCTTTTCTCAGGCCGGTCACCATCTGTACGTTGTAGTTATTGATGTAAAATGAACCCTTCTGCTGTTTATCTGCAGGGAGCAGTTCACATGTTAGGCTGCTGTTTGGTTCAATCTACGTTGGGGTAATGTTTTTGTATGTTGGCATTTCAAACAAACCTTTTTCAGTCCCAAAGTAGTAGAATATCGAATTGTTCAGGACACACCATCTCTTCTGCCACTCTGAGCCAAAGAAGCTGTGATCTAGAGAACGAAGCACAAAATCATCAATGAGGAAAATGACAAATTATTTATATGAGGTTGGAAATTTTTATATTACATATATAACTCAAAATACTTCACAAATGATGCAAGTGCTTCATAAATAAAGGCTTTAAAAATAATGAGTAAAACCTTAAACTCAATCCTGAAATATACTAGATGTCAATGCAAACATAAAATGGGGGTTATGTGATCTCTTTTGTTTGAGCCACTGCTGCAGCATGTGTGGCTCTGCTTTACTGTTTAGGCAGTTAAAGAGTGAATTACAATAATCGATTCTTGAGAAAATGAACGAATGAATAACTTCAGAGAATAATAGAAATGATCTGTTGGAAGTTGATAAAACAGGCCTGATCTAGTTAAACTGGAATCAAAGATAAGTCCTAAACAGTCAGTAGTACTTAACAGTAGTACTATAACTATATAAGTACTTAAACCGGGCTTCTACAGTATTTGTTGTTATACCTCTTCGTTTCTTTTCCAAGTAGCCTTGCTTCAAGATGTTGCTGAGGTCCTGGGCTGCCACAAGGGGGATGTCTTCAAAAACTGTGAACACGAGCAGATAAATCACTTAATGTAGTCTTTAAAAAGGGTAAGGAATTAATGAAAAATGCTCATCATAATGTCCACAAACCAAAGGTGACTTTTTTTTTTTTTTTTTTTCTTGTTCCTAATTCACAATAATATAACAGAGAAAAACAGAAAATCTTCACATTTAAAAGGCTGGAATGAGATTATTAATTAGCAATTAATCAACTAATTGTTTCGGGAAAAAGATTGTCTTCATTCACAAAGCAACACATACATTGTGAATATAAAGTCTTCTACGCTGTGGATCAAATACATCCCTGCTTGGCTTTAGGAAACTGCGATCAATACATTTACAGCACTGCAGTCCATTCATCTGCTCAGATTGCACTTTTAATGGGAGCAACCTTCCTGTGGGAATTCAAACAACTCCCTCCAATTTGCAATGTCAAATTTTAAACATGATAGGACAATGCTAATACTTACAGTAAGAGCCTAAAGTGAATTAGTGCAGTTGTAAGGCAAACAATGAGTTTCACATAGTATTTATCCTACTGTGCAATTTGTGTTGGAGTGTTTCTTTAAGTGTTGAAGTTCTAACAAAAACATCTGCATATTTGTCCTATTTTTAAGCCTTTAGCATTTAGAGAGGAAATTGTAAATATGACCCCAGGTCAGCTCAAGCACCAACTTCCGCCCAGGAGTACCTTGGCCTTTCCATGTGTCAAAAACAGAGCTCAGCTTCCTCCGAATTCATTAGTCAACAGGCATTAGCCTTGCAGAAAAAAAAAAGCAGAGGGATCACAAGAGCCGCCTTTTCAGCCTGAAACACAGCAACAATTTAAAGACCATTTACACTTGTCAGTGTGACACTCCATTCAGACCACTGATGACAAGGGGAATGCCTGGAGTCCATCCCCCTCCGAAAGGACGTGTTTAACTGCTGGGAAAAACCAAACATGTCATCCTGTAACAGAGTCTCCTGGTTTAAACAAAGAACGTCCCCCAACGTTAGACAAACAGGAAGCTCTTTCTCATTCATAAAAATCAGCAACAAGAAAAAGCAGCCCACTCAAGCTGTGTGATGCTCTCTCTGAAAGTCCTCGCTTTCAGTCTGCTCTCTTGTCAAAACTCAGTGAGTTTTGTCCTGAATAACTTTGATCTAGAGAGCAAAATAAAAGCTTGGCACACATTTCCAGAGATTTAAGTTCACAACAAGCCGGCATTGCACCGCTCCAGCTCGTGGGCCTGACGGATGAGCGGGTCACTCCGGAGCAGAGCCCCAGACACCTCACGGCACTAACACGCTCACATATCATCAGCCTGCCTTTGTGGATGGACTGACCGGTGACACTATAAATACAGAGGTGCTAAGGACTGTTTTGTCAAAGAGAACCTGATTCAGTACATCATAACAAACAGCGGTCATTATGCTCCCCCACCTCATCTATCCGCCGGCAGCCTGTCCATTTTTTTCTGGGCCTGCTTCCCTGTTGCGGCCCACTTGTAAATCCCCCTTCATCTATCTGCTTCCCTCGCTCTTCATTTATCTCAAAGGTCGAGTCCGGCTAATAGATGAGGAGGTGCAAAATCAACACAGGATCACTCTGATCTGCCTGAGTCAATAAACATTACACATTCATGCATGCTCAACACTTTAACGCCAGGTGACCTGACCTCACTTGACTGTCCTTCTTTGTATGAATCCTAAACATGGATACGAATGAGTGGATGTAAACATGTGTAATGAAGACGGAAACACGTATGTGATACTTCTGGTTTCTTCCACAGGGTAGCAGCACAACCTAAAGACATCACAAAGTCCTTGATCCCACCCTAAACAAAAGCAGATTGTGATTGGCCCAGAGTTAACAATGCCTCCTTAATGAAAATTACACACTAACACCTCTTTGGGACCAATGCAGTTTTAAGTGGATATTCAGAGGTAATGTTAGTTGAAAGTGTGTAATTTAGGGCATTAAAAAACCCCAACAACCATCATGGTGTTTGAGTTTTGAGTTTGAGTACAGGCACAGAGAGACACATTAATGCATCTAATTAAGGCCTCATCAAATTCGCAGACAGACGGCACTCTTTCATAAAAATCATAAATTGCGTTATCAATTATTCAGGGCAATGCCATGACTTCATTTTCATCCCTTTTGCGTTTTAATTAGCACCATCCACAGCTTTGGTATTGACATTAATTTGATAGCAATTTATTGATATTTCAGCATAACCTATTTAGCTGAGTGCAATTACCAACAAAGAGAAGCAGATAGATGTGAGGTTAGCGTCGCATCATGTGTTTCGTAAATCAAGGTGAGGAGTTGCTACGGGCCCGCTAACTGAATCTAACGGCTTTCAATGGTCATCAGCAAGAAAAGATTTGAGTCACCCCATTTCCAAATGGAAGGGAAATAATCAATAGAAATTTTCTAGAGATATGTGTTTAATTGATCCTGACAGAGGAGCGTTTCCATAAGCCGGCTGACCTTTGTGCTGTTTCGTGCTCCGTTGTGTTGCTATCTCGAACTTGTTTTAAACGCGGGGGGGTGATGGCAGTGGTGGTGGGGGGGTACACAACAATGCATCTGAGCTGCCAGCGGTTTGCCACAGCCGCAATCTCTCATTTGGTTATTCACACTCTCTCAGCATGATGTTATGAGCTCAGCAGTTGATCCCGCAAGAATAGGCTGATTTATGTTAGCATGACCAGAGGGAGTTAATGTATTCTCTCATTAAAATCCACTTTAGTTAGGCTGAAAGTCAATCAAAGGCTAGATAGAGAGTGAATCAAAATGAAGGGAAATGGGTGGGTGGGAGGACTCATATGTTACATTATATCTAACAGTGGTCATAATGTAACGAAGACGTTATGAAAGCAGAAAAATGCACTGAAGATGTTTTATATATTTACATGTATTGAAGGAAAGCGGGCGCTCCCTTTAGCATTTTTTCCTTGAGACAGTAGGAAGGCTGAGAACAGCGACAGCTTTGCTCAGGTTCAGTCCCAGCAGGGGTACGTGTGCTTCCAGAGGCAGTTATAGAAACATTTATGTTCGCCTGTTACATGGAAAAAGCCTTTTATCAAGATAAACATATGGCTCAAAGCAAGTGTTTTCTCTCTTTCTTCTTTTGTTCTTCTTTTGAAATGTTATACAATAACATACGTTATATATATAAATATATATATATAATATGTGTTATATGTGCTGTGGAAGACTTCCTGCTATATTTTTGGTGTTTGACGCACAGGCTGTGTCTTGTAATCCCGTGTGTGGAGACAAATGTTTGGAAAGACAATTTATTATATTTTCATCTTGCTCTGTCCATCACTGTCGATCTGGTGTATCTGAAGTCTGCACGCCATATGTGAAGTCTAATATTGGTCTAGTGTGCCTGCTCTATTCTTTGTTTTAATTAGTGCGTGTGTGTGTGTGTGTCATATGTTCTTAGTATTTGCTTCAAATTGTATGTTTCTGTAGTCTTGTGTGTTTATACGACAATACTGTATATCTAAAGTCTATTTGTGATGTTTAGTTGCAGAGTTATATTAGTGCTTTATGTATAAATGTGCTCCGTATTGATCCGTTCTTTAATTCCTTTTATTGGGTTTCTTCTCTCTTGTTGCTGTTTTCTTCTTTCTGAAAGATATTCAATTTTACTATTACAGAAGAAAAAGAAAACCAGCACATACTAACATTTTAGAGGCTGAAACCAGTGGACTTTGTGGATTTTTGTGATTAATTTCCTCAATTGTTTCAGCCCTTGTCTGCTTTTTGTCTTGCTTGTCTCTTTTCATTCTTAACATCAATCCGCTCATGAACTGTGGCTGAAAATACTGATAAATGTACATCAGATTGATTTTATTGAAGGTGTGCTGGCACTCATCAATAAATATAAATATATACACGGAAGTTCATATATACATAAATATATATGAACTACAGAGAAACAATATACTGCCAGTTATTTTCTTGTAGTGACTATGAGGATCTACATCAGTTAACATTGTGCACTTAGTAGGATTATTACATCTATTTAAAGGTTGTAGAGGAGGTGAGCTGCCCCCCCCAGCCCCCCCCCCCCCCCCCCCCCCCCCCCTTACAGACAGCACAGGTAGGGCTCAAAATCAGCAAGTTATCATATGTTTTCTTTCTCCTTTGCTTAGTCCTTGAGCATGGGGGCTTTCACAGTGCCTTTCTATGCGAGGGGTATTGCATTGAATGCAGCATCAGGGGGCAGGACCTGACCCCCGCGTGAACTCTGCTGATGAGGTGAAACAGAAGGCAGAGAGAGGCTCCCTGGCCCTGAGGGGGCTGCGGGGAGGAATGCTGCTGATTCTACAGACGGAGCGAGTGAGACCGCAATCCTCTTCGATACTGTCCTTGATTAGGAAAAAGGATTCACTCAGTGCACCTTCACCCACCCGGCGCTCAATCTGCGCGCAGGCCAAAGCTAAATTGATGCATTTTTCCTCATTACAGTAGGAGGCCTTCGCTGCGCGTCCCTCCAGCAGGGCGGCCGTCAGAAAGGAGGAGAGAGACTGAGAGGCACTGAGGTTAAGGGCAGAATGTCTTCCCTGCCCTCCTCTCCTCCCGCTGATTTGATTAGGACTTCAGTCATCGATACATAAACCGTGTTTAGAACCTCCTAATGCATGTGTTTGAACCAAAGAAAACATGCAGTGCATTATATCAGGCTGCATGATGCCAATATCGTTGTCTAATAATGTTTAATGGGACCAGGAATTTATGCAGGAGTGATTTAGGATTTTTTTTTTTTGATCAGGGATGTCCATCAGGTTAAACAACAAATCTTTGACCTGAGATAAAAGCTTTTGGCTGACTGAAGCCAAACAGAGCTCCTAACAGAGCAGAATAAAACCTCACACGTACACAGAAATGATCAGGTTTATATCACAGTTTTGGATTTCGTAAATGATTTGGATTCATTTAGACAACTGATGCCATACAGGGATATCTGGTGTTTTATTGTGTGATTTAGTCTGTTATGCTTAATGCAATTTGGAAGAAAAAAAAAAAGATATTTCTATGCTGGAATAGACGTCAAGCTCTGTTTGGCTCTATTTCTACATTCAAAGATCATAGACCGGCCACTGTAAAGACACTAAGGGGCTAAATTTACTATGTGACATCGGCTTCCCCCTGGGCAGCCATAAGCAGCGTCTACAGCGACCCTGAATTTCCTTTTGTAGATTTACTACCACTATTCAAATGCTTAACTGCAGATACAATGATCCTCTAATCGCTGGGGATGGTTTTCAGCTGCTTCACTGACAGCGACAAAAGAAAAAAAAAAAAAAGTAGTAAGAATATAAATACCAACAATGGAGGGGTTCAGGCCCACAGGAGAGCCCGCATATCTATGATAAAAACAGAATATAACGCAGTCAACGAGAGAGCCTGCAGGGAAAAACACTCAACACACTCGCCCTCTGAATGTTCAGTTATTGCAACTTTTAAAATGCACCTGTTATTTCCACTAAAATGCTTTAAATACAAATTTTTGCAATAATGGTAAGTAAATATCTCAGTGAGGAGCCTGTTATTGCACTCTGCTTTCTGAGCAATATCTCATATCTATTACCTTTTTATATAAATTGCTGTTATTTTATAGTCACTGCTTTTATATATTATGTCAATAAACAATTATATGGTGCTGTCATTGTTTAACTCGTTCCATCAATCACCAGCAAGTTTAGGCAACAGGTGTTAAGCAGAAATTGTTCTGTGAAGAGAAATAAAACTTGTTTACATCAGATGCAGGGGAGTCGTCTTAAAATACAAATATTTAATAAAATTTAATAATAATTTTAATTTTTTTATTTCTTTTTTGGTTAAATTATGTATTATTTTACATTTCATATAATGAAAAAAGGTATTAGTTCAATTTAATTTAATAAATCCTAAAAGTATGAATTAATTTTCCCTATGAGATGCACACACTTTACTGTGTTTTTAATTTTATTCTTAAAATTTGTAGGAACATGCTACTAATTACTATATTAATTATATTTTAGCAGGTTTCCATTCAGTTTTTTATAAGCAAAAATAAGTCATGGTTGAATAATTACTTTGTATTTGGCCTTTTTTGAATGGTCCAAATATGGATCATTCAAACATAAATCATTTGAGTATAATGCCTGTATATAATTTTCCTAAAAAATTGTTTACCACATTTTATATAAACATTTAATATTGAAGTGAAAAAATAATAATAAATAATTTTGAAAATAGAGGGATTTTTTTTACTATTATATATTATGTTTTGGTCATAAACTTTTCTTTTAAAAGTTTACTTATATCATCATTTTGGACAATTACAAATAAATAATTAAATAATTAATCAGACAAAATATAAAACCAAATTGGTTTAGCAGCGATTTATTCACAGGAAAAACGGTAAATCAAAGTCTACGACCGAAACTGCCACAGACGTCATTTAAAACTGATTTATAATATAAATATGTATTCATCAGAAAATATTACGCATTATTAAAACATCAGGGATGGACGTTACTGAGAGATTTTTGTCTCACTATTTTTATAGTTTTTTAAAATGACCACGCGGCAAACAAAATGACAATCAGTGAACACATTATGCAAAATAGCCAGATCTGCTATGTAAAACAACAACAACAATAATAATAAAACCATTTAACTTAAATCTGCCATTTTAGAAAATACTGTTGCTTAAACAGGAAACAAGGAATTACTACTTAAATATCTAAGTGCATAATTGTTTTGTTTAAATAAAACTAATTACAGTTTTCACATGTCCCTGACAATAAAATGTTTTCCCAATCCATGGATTCCTTTCCACACAAACTGATCCTATTTCTTTGAGATAACAGACCTATAGCATGAGTCTCTATAGATCAATGCGAAAAAAATGTCTATTGTAGATAAGCAATCCTCCAACAGCACACAATCATACAGCAGCCCTGTCCCACTTGGCACAGACACACAGTGCTGACTTCTCCCAGCCGTGCGGAGATCCCGGAGTAAGAAGGGATGCATCCTCAACATCCTCAAATAACTCCACAAGGGCATGTTAATGACCTTAAAGTGCTACATTACAGCAACAATTAAACAGAGGGATCCCAGAGGCATTGGGAGCCGTCGTGTCACTGTCTGTATATAGGCCAACACATCTCTCCCATCTCCATTTATTTCCCTAAGAAATCAGCGGGGCCACCTGGGCTTGGCATTGAAACTTCATTCATCTCCAGAAATGGATTCCAGTGGAGGGCAAAATCAAATTCTCATTTGCAAGGAAGGGGGAGAAAGAGAGGGAGTGAATGCAGGAGGTACCTGGGAACGCTAACCTCTGGGTGAACCCGCCGCATCTGATAGTTTTGCTATTTGTCTGTGACATTGACAGCTCTGGGGGAGATTAGGAGCCACCCTGCCCCAGCTTCCCACTTTGCATTCTGCCTATGTGCTTCTTTACAGATGGACTGCTGCACATTTACCTTCGCTTGTTTTCCCTGGGTTTCAACACGGCGCTACACCAGAGGCAACGGAGGGATGTAATTATATGCAATGCAACAATAAAACAAAGCAAATGAGAGTAGAGCTGCATCACAGGGCTTACAATACAGGGGAGGATGCAAGAACGACACGGTGTGGCTTTTGGTGGGGGGTGAAGCCGGAGATGAGAGTGATGGATGCCCTTCAGTTAAATACGTCCAAATCCCCCCTTCAAGCCGCTCTCTTCTTGCCAGGCAGTGTGAGTGAGTGTGTGAGAGAGAGTGTACAAGATTAATAGTGTAAACAGCGAGGGAGAGAGGAGAGAGGAGAGAGAAAAGCAGCCGGGAGAGAGAGAGAGAGAGAGAGAGAGAGAGAAAGAGAGAGAGAGAGAGAGAGAGGCAGAGGGGGAAAGAAAAGACTATCAGCATCTGCAGCAGCACAGTAGCCCTCAGGGAATAGTGTGAACTTTTGAACCCTGATGGCAAGCAGTCGCAGCGATGCACAGAGCCTGCTCCTGCCTCGTAATGGGTGTGTGTGTCTCTGTAGAAAAGCACAGAGGCAGCGACTGAGGGAGGAAAGGAAAGGAGAGCGAAGGAGAACGAGGAGGAGAGAGTGGGGGGGTCATTAACATATTCCTCGCTTCCTTGCAAACGAGCAGCAGCTATCCAAATGTCACGAAATCCATACAGCGATGAACGTGATGAAAAATTAATCTCCAGGCAGATACAGTAGATGGGCTGATGATCACGAAGTCCAAAGCAACTTTGTGACTGATGGGCGTTGTGTGACAGGAAGGACAATCATTCACACAACTCTGGACTGAGTGCAGACAGGTCACAGGTTGACCAAAGCCAGAGGCCAAAAGGTCAGAAGTTCACTAAGTGGGCAGACAGCACAACCAAAGGCCAACAAACCTGCGAGGAGGTCATCTATGCAGCACCAAAATACCTTCCAGGTGCTGCATATAAAAGTAGAGTAGATAAAAGTGGAATAAATGCTGCTATAAACTATGTGTATTTACATCACTTGTTCCTCTATGAAGCTCTCAGAAACTTGTTCTTTTTTTCCTCAAACAGTCTCAACAAGTTAATGTCACGTCACACTCACAGACAAGGGCCAGCTGGCACCTAAAACATTGTTGATTAACCCCCTAATGGAGCATCAATCTGTCAGCTGGTACCGTTTTTCCTAATTCACCAGCCAAGAGACCCGGTCATGCACTTTCCAAAGTACTTCACTTTATATATCGTTCTCAAGCTTCAGCCAAAATGACAGAATTTAGATTGAATATACTATTTACCACCTTGGTGTAATAATGTTGTTACTGTATATTGGCTCCTCGTATTCAAATGAGAAATAGGCAACATCGAGACATAGCTTAAAATTGGTTATCCTACCGCGTTCTATTGCCAGTAATTGCTTGAGGAAATTGGGTCGGGCCAGTAATCACTGACAGGAGTCACATTCCTGCATGCTTTAAATAGGCCTACACAAACAAAACAAAGCTGCTATTAATCGTCTAAGTCATTTTTCTGTCAACAATGACAAATATTACTTCATTCGAGTCTCTGTATTGTGTGGATATGCTGCTTTTCTTTGTATAACGTAATAGTACTCTACTTTCTGTCATTTTATAGACCAAATCATTAGTTGATTAATGTAGAAAATATCCAACAATCATTGTTAACTGCAGCCTGACCTGCCTACCAATTAAATTTGATTTATAAGATATTTCTTATAAATTAGATAACATAAACAAGACTAAATGATTACACTGTACGTCAGATGACAGAATTCAAAAACACAATCAGATAAAACGAGCACGAGAAAATAAAAAACACATGGAACCAAAGTTTGGTGAATCATCCACACCTGGTACATCATAATAAAATCATTACGATCACAAAGAAGATGAGGGAGACGTATCGAAAGCGCCATCTTTCCTGCATGCCTCCTGAAACAAAGCTCTTCCTGCAGTACTCTGTCATCACCGCAGCTTCCCAGCAAACATCCCCGAGCGCCCAGCGGTGCTCTCTAATCAAAGAAAAACAAACAAGCCATTTCGACTTCATAAACTTGACCTGCAAACAGCACGACGGGGCTAAAAGCCCCACGTCTCTGGCTGTCTCCTGGGCTCTATTTGCGTGTGGAGTGTGTAAAAAGGGATTCTGCACGCCAGAGGGAGAAATCTCGTGCCTATATTTGTTTATCTATGCAAAATGTGCTGGAATGGAAGAGAAAATGAAAATGTATGTGAGCCCCAAATAACAGAGAGTGAGGTGGAGGGCGCTAAAGGGGGCAGACGAAGCTGGGGTGAGGCTGCAGGCGCGGTCAGGTCATTGGTGCGGTCGGCGGGTGAAACTCAGTTCACATTACCATGCAGACACCCAGGCTAACAATGGAGGCTCCATCTGTTCCTGTCAGCCATTACAAATCTGGTGTCACCCAGTCCGCTGAAGACAACAGGCCACTGCATCTAATCAAACTGCACAGGCTCCTCCCGCGTGTAAAAGCAACCATCGACTTCACACTCACTCACTCTCTGGTTAGGGAACAGAGAGCAGCGAAGGCAGGCAGTCGATTACCACGGATAATACATCCTCCGAGTCACAAAGTCTCTTTTGTGTACAGTAGGCTCAAATAAAATGATGCGATTAAACCTTTTTTTTCTACCTTTTCCTCCTTCTCCTTAAAGCCAAATGTTATCCTCTAAATCACTAAATTATCATTCATTTTCACAGTGAAGCTATTCTGCTGATTTTTGCGTAAAAAAAAAAAAGTAAAGTTTTAATAAAACCAAATTGTCACCACGGATGACTGTTCCTCCTAAAATGTCACTGATTTCATTAAGTGGTCATGCCATTATTTTGCACAAACACTCCCTCTTCCCTTGAAACAGGCCGCCCAGCAGAAAAGTGTGAGCCATTGCTTTCAACTGGCAGTGAACAGAGAATGAACTATGAACTCCAGATGCCCTTTTAGTGAGGACACAGGCCATTCACTACACTAACATGGTCGCAATAAAAAAGACACAGCGCTGTGAGCGGCATGTTTTTCTTACAGAATCAAATGTTATGATTATTGATCCAACAATAAAATGTGTATTTTTTTTTAAGTGCAGTTATTTAGTTTAGTTTCGAGGGGCATCAGTTGTTGATATTCAAAGGAAAAAAAGCAAATAAAAGAAAAAAGACGTTCCTGATGGTGCTGCATAATTGGCTATTTCTCACATTTAACGCAGACAATGGTGTGACACCATGTTGGAGCTTTTAACAACTATCGCATTCCTCAGTAACAGACGGCGTAGTTTGTAGTTGGGCGTGTTACCATTATAGCCTTCAGGGAAATTTTTAAAGCATTTTAGATTTAAATTTTGTTTGTTCCCTCAAGGAAATCTTGCCTTGTTTATTCTCAACAACTTCAAAAAGTGAATTATCATTGTCTTGTGGTCTATCTCCCCACCATCTGCCATGATTTGTTTGCTCTATTTATCCCAAAGTTGCAGAGAAAAGGCGGCAGTTACTCTTCTGTGGGCAGAGGACATAAGAGTTCATTAAGACATTTTCATTTTTTGACTACATCCAGCTGGCATTAACTACCGGTATCGCAAAAAAACTGCAAATAGCAGCGGTGTATTCTTTGTTTCCAGCTTTACCTCAGGAAAGGAGCTGAAAAAGATCGCAGAGTAGAAATGGGCACCTGAGGCAGCCGAGTCAATAATGCCCACCTGCGGCATGTCACGTCAAGGGCTATTAGCTGGCGCGTAGAGTCAGAAACACAAAAAGTCTGAACGGGAGGGAGGGCAAGTCCGAGAAAGGAAGATCGAGAGAAAGATTGATAAAGGGAGAGAGGGATGGAACACACATGGCCCCTCAGGTACAGTGTTGTATTTCAAACCCGGTTGTGAGAGAATAGAGGGGCTCGGGGTCAATCAATCACTGCATTAGCTCGCAGCTACAAAGCCTTCTCTCTGTGTGGGCCGCCTCCATGCCTCCCACACTCCACACATACAGCTCAAAGGGACCGATCAGGAGCACAGGATCGGCCACTGGAGGGAGCTCTAGGTCACCAATCTGGATTTGAGAACCACCAGCCTCCAGGCCCCCTTTTTTTTCTAGCACCAGGGACAGCCTACCTGCACGCTGGCCAGGAGGGAGAGGAGAGGGAGGAGGAGTCACTGATGTCACGGGAGTCAGACAGCGAGGTAAGAGGCCAGCAAAAGGGGGAAATTTCACAAATGTGGGCTGACTTTTTCTTGTTTTTTGTCAAATTAAGAGGTCGAGCAACAGTATACAGCAAAAAGGTCCGCCTGCGCTTCCTGTGGTGAGGTGTAGGTGTGTTAAAACTGCACTTTTCTCAGAGGAATACAGCATTGTCTCCTGTGACACTAACTCCTCCTTTTTATCTTTTCTTTTGTTGGTGCAGAATTCCTCATATACTGTCGCCTTTCAGCAGAGACAGATGTTCACAAAAGATAATACAACATGTACGTTATTATCAGGGTTTAAATTTCACCCCACTGTCCTTGGTTAAACTGGATGGTATGAGCTGAAAACTATATAAAACACAATATGAAAAGTGTATAAAATGCGAGCTGTCCTGTTAGTGCTGCTCGGCCACTCAGAATCCGGCCTTTTGTTAACTTACACTCAGCGGCTCCATCATCCTGGTAGTCAGAAGCTACTGAAGCATCGTCAGACGGGACAGAGCGAGCCAGGCTGGGACTGTGGTTGTCATCAAAACCGACATCTTCCATTAAGTCAGCTGAGTGTGCGTGAAATAGAGAGATCAGAGAATAAGAAAAGACTTTTAACACACAGCTGAAACAATGCAGTGTAGAATGTGATACAGTGATGATGGAAATCAGGATGTTTTACTCACATCGGAAGGGGAATTCCTGAGGATTTCTGTAAAATCAACAGAGACATAAATCAAAACTCTTACGTTATATTTAAATATTTTCTGTGCTTTCAGTTTACAGACAACTCGGCTCCAGCATTGCTGCTGAAATTTTGAGACAATTTGTTTCCTGTAAAGACCACAAAACCACCGGTTTTCAAGTACCACTGCATGCATTTCTTATCATATAGTGCAGACAACACCAGTAGAGACGGTTTGTTTCCGGAGTAAACTATTACACTTCATACAAGAGTGAGAAGATTGAGATTAAATTATCAAAAATACAATTCTATGAGATATTTCTTAATTTTATGTCTTAATAAATAAGAGCAAGAATGAAGGTGACACTATTACACTAATGAGTTCCTTCAAACAGTATTTAGCAAACTGTTTAAAGTAATTACAAAAATAATTAAAGTTCCTGTGTAGCGTTACAAGCAAAAGTTAGATAATAGTTTCATGAAATTACACTGTGACAAAGGGGCTTTTTGTGAGTGGTAAAGGGGCTTTCTGTGTCTCTCTTGCTCAACGCTGATTTAATGTTGCCTTTAGAGGTAAAATCCTACCTTACGTGGACCACCTTGAAGTTATTCAGTAAGACTCTTCGTGCCCTTTCACCATCTTCACTGAGGACCTCATCTTGAAGGATTTCTGATACAAACGTCTCACAGTCTGAGAAAGACAGAAAACACAGTTAGCATGACATTCGTTACGGGCCTTCATCGGTGCTGCTGATCACAGTTCAAACTGTAATGACCTTAAGAGAGTAAAGACTTCATGAAGTAAGTCTCTCTGTAGTATTTTCCTCTGTGCAACTATGGCCGCAACTAACAATTATTTTCATTATCGATTAATCTGTTGATTATTTTCTTGTTTTTGTCAGTTAACCTATAAAATGTCAGAAAATAGTGAATGGTGTTTGTAAGGTGTTGGTTGGTCTTATAATTTTAACACTACAATGCTTCCTCAGGGTCAGTTTAGTCTTTGAGTGGATTAAAATGTGAAGACACAAAGAGGAAATCCAAAGACATTTCAGCACCAGAAATACTAGTTAAACTAATTATATTTATATTTTATTCATGTACAATGCTGGTTAACAGCCACCTGCTGCGGCCCTCAAATTACATTGTGCTAAAAAAAAACCTCAAAACCTCAAAAGTTTTCTGAACGTTTTCTTACTTTTAGTCGACTATTCTTAAATTTAAATTTACGTTCAATCGACAGGGAAATTAGTTATTAGGAATCCCTACTGAAAACTTGATTGTCACAGTAATATTACTGAGTGATGTGACACTTTTATCTAGCTGCAGGCAAACTGGTTAGTCCACATAACTTATCTGATTCAATTTCTTTTATGTCCTTACTCCCATATTACACAAATGCACTAACATATGCAAATGCTCCTACAAAGGCCCAGTTTTCTTGTCTGGCAGTTCATGCAAATGTAGTAAATGCCACTACGTTGGGAACAGATTACATCAGAAGGCTATGTTATGTTATGTTGTTATGTTATGTTATGTTATGTTATGTTATGCTATCTTGTAGAGAATTTTCTGAGCAAAATAACGAGAAAGAGGTTGTTACTCTAAGTTTTAACTGTCTTAATGTAAACAATCAGTAGAATAATATTACATATCCATAGTTATTGTCCCTTAATAACAGGATTTAAAGAAAGAACTTCAGTGTTTTAAGTAAGCATTGTCAAAAATAAAAGTAATACAAAAACATTACCGTCCAAAAGCCTCCTGATGTCATTTGGGATTGTCCCCATTCCTGACTTTCACCTGTTCAACTCAACACACTTGGGTTTTCCGATTTTTTCAGACCTTTTCTGCCCCCACCACACCACTCTTTGCTTTTTTACTCCACAAGACAACCTGTGTACATGCAGCCTCTCATACAGTTACATCTCCATGACAGAAACAAGCGTCTGGCCCACACCCTCACAGACCAACTGGCACTGCATCTAACCACCTGTGTCCTATTGTTCTGAAACTTCCGTGCATGCATCAAGATTTGCACAAAATGGGGTGGAGTAAATGCACGGATGACGACTTCCTCTGCGCTCTAGTTTCTCAGTCAAGGCTGATGATAAGGTTTGACTGACGGGGAGAAAATCCTGTAACTTTCAGTAGAACAAACCTACGTGACCTAAATGAAAACCTTTTGAATTACTGGTGTCTGCAACTAAAATAACATGCATATCTGCCTCTCTTTTTATGTTTTCCATTGTGTACATGTGGATGTTGTTGATCAGTTCAGTAAGATTTAGGTAACAAAAATAATAAAACCACCTTGATCATACGTTCAGTGCTGCATCTAGATGGCTCACGTGTCTCTGAGGGGGACAGCGAATCTCTAACAGCTCCAGATATGCTGCTCTCTGCCTGTGAAATATAAAAGAACAAACAGAGAATTTTCCCATGGGGATCAATAAAGTACTGCTTTATTGAAAAAAAAATACTACTCAACAATATGAGATCCCCCTTAGGAGGTCAGGAGTGCATGTGGGTCCCTTAACGTGCAAATGGGGTCTCTAGAAAAACTGAAACGGGTAAAATAAAATCAAAATATCACAAACTAAACTAAAAGAGGCGGACAGCAGGATAGTAAACCATAGGCATGATCAATCATAAAACACAGGAGACATCTCTGGCCTTTCTGCCTCCTCTATGGACACATTCACAGCTCCTTATACCACTGATACAAAGTTGTGTATTTGGTCAGGTGCTCCTGTGTGTTTGTTTGTGTAACCTAAACGCCTGTGACCATGCATTGTTCAGGCTGAGCCAGTGAATCCTCCAGAATGAGACCTAATGGTGAAACTCAAACACAAGTGATATGTTTATACAGCAGAGAAGTATTTCCTACTTAAATAACAACCTACAGATGTGTTGGAGAAATTATCTCAAACATTTGTGGGTTTTTTTGTTTGTTTTTTTTACACAGCCACAGTAAAAGTACCAATAAAGCATTGTAAAATACTCCAATGCAAGTAAAAGTCCTGCATGAAAAATCCTACATAAATAAAAGTAAATAAGCATAATCAGGTTGATGTAGTTAAAGTACTGCAGTAACAGTAGTGACTGATATATTATATTTATTTATATTATCCATTGAGTCAAATCTGCATCTGAACAGTAACTAAAGCCTTCATATAAAGCTGTCAGATAAACGTAGTGGAGTAGAAAGTACAAGATTTACCTCTGAATTATAGTAGAGTGGAAGTATAAAGTATGGAAATACTCAAATAAAGTACAAGTACCTCAAAATTGTAAGTATAGTACTAGTACATTTAGTTACCTCATACTAGTCATTAGGCGAACCTGGTGAAAACATGTCTACTTTTCAATATGGCGTCGCATAGCCGTTAGAGACGAGCTGCTGCTAACCTGTTAACCAGCTAACCAGGTAATGTTAACCCTTATTAACCACCATGAAAGAGTCATTTAAAGCCATCCTCCGCTGCCTGTTTCAGGTGGATGTGTAGGTAATGTTTTCTGGAAACTAACGCTGTAATTTACTTACTTTGCTGAGCCAAACATTCACAAACAGTCTTGATGTTTGAACTTTAACGGTCGGCTAACTTGTGGCTAGTTGTTTATCTTAGCTAACTTGCAGCTAACGCTAATACAAGTTAATGTTAGCCAGCTAGCTAACTTACCTAGTTAACGCCAGGCCGCTCATGACTTTGTTTAAAATAAAGACAGCCTAAGTCCGTATTTTTAACAACACTATTTCTGAATAAGTTCATATATTTACCACCTACTGTTACTAAAAACGTATTTGGACGTTGCACTTGTTTCTTGACGACGTTTGAGTGGATGCTGCATTCAAGTACTCGCAACCTTTGAAGTTAAGCTAACGTTAGTAAAATGTGTAAATCGGAAGTGCAAAAATATGACGGTTAGATTAATCTATCTAAACAATGTGATAATCAATTAATCGTTTGTCATATTTTTAAGCAAGTATTTACTTCTTCTCTGGCATCTTTAATCCTCTTTGATAATGAATTGATTGGAGTTTTGTACAGTTTGGGTGGATAAAATAAGTCATTGAAGGCATCATTTTAGACTCTTGGGACTTATTATTTGCAGTTTTTATTACTTTCCATAACAATAAATAGATTAATTGATCATTATAAATAGTTGCAACCTTAATGTTTTGACAGTATTTCATTTTGCAAGTTCACATATTTACTACCTAATGTTACTGTAAAGATTTGAATGTGTTTTTAAAGTGCAGTTAATGCTGGTTATGTTTGTGAAATTGTAAATTAGATGATTCCTCAAAAAAAAGACTTAATTGGAAACAGTTTGATAATCGATTAATCAATTTTTTTTAAAGCAAATATTCACTCAACTGTGAAAGTTTTCAATCCACCGTGACTGTGAACTACTTTGAGTTTTGGACAGTTGGGAGGATAAAACAAGTCATTTACTGTGACTTGTGATTAATTTTTTTTACTATTTACCAATTGACATTTTATAGATTTAGATGTCTTTGTTTATCTTTAATTTAACTTTCTGTTAATCAATTAATTGACTAATTATTGCAGCTCCACAATCTATGAGGTGGTGACTGTAAATCAGAGATGTGGCCCTGTGATGAAAATCCAGTAGCTTACAGCTGCTTTTTGTGTAAAGATAAGAAAACGCATATCAACTACCTGATTCAGCCCATACAACAATAAAAGGCTAAATCACCCTATAAAATATCATCTTCACCTTAAAAAAAAAACCCATCTTGGAAAATATCAGAAATAGCATCAGAAATGAATGATACATTTTTAAAATGAATGAATGCAGCGTCACTAAATTGGTCCCTCACCATATCTGACAGTGACGGGGTTTGGATGAATGGTTTAAATCACCGGTGGAGGGTGAACAGCAGTGTGTGTGACAGGACCGAGCTTTTACACACACACACACACACACACACACACACAATTTACATGTGTAGAGGAGGGAGCGGTAGCACTAGTCATACCGATAATAGTGTTGGGCGTGACTATCGTCTTATTGATCCTGTATCCTGAAACACTACAAGGAAAGCCATCAAGTAACCAAAGCTCGATCAGACACTGCTCACATCGACAGAATATGCTGGATATCAATCAAAGCTGTGTTAATGCTATAATTTTCTTCCCTTTTTAAAAAAAAAAAATGTAATGAAGCTCACGTTTAGTTCTGGATATGAATCACTATTTCACATAGGCCTGCGTATTTTAACACAAGTGGGTCTAAATGTGTGATTTTTGCTTTGTTTTTATATGTTATGTTAATTTAAAGACAGCTCTTGTGTTGTCGACTCAATCCGGTCAGTTTGAAGGTCTGGAGGAAACACTCGGATATGAATTACAGATCTCCCCGATAGGTTAATCAGGGTTGTGTTTGCTTTAAGCCACGAAGAATAGAGCCGTACAACATGACAACAAAGCCCCTGATTAGATTACAAAGACCACCTTCGTAGGTTTGAAGTGCTGAGCTGATTCATGTTTAACACCAACATGCGGATTTGCTCTTTTTTTTGGTAAAGTCCTGCCATGAACTGGAATAAATCAGCTTTGATTAACCACCACATCTTAAAAAGGAAATGTTAAATTAACTCTTATAATCTGAGTCATTTTTAGAATTAAATTCTTGTTTTTTTCTTTACTTGTGATTGTATTTATGTTAAATATTGTTTTTTAGAGGTTTGCTGGTTATAAAATGACCTTTTGATCTTTTCATCAATGTATGTTTATAGATGTGTGTTGATGACCCTACATTTGTTTTTTTATTACATCACTTACAGTCAGTTGATTAATAGATTAGCCGATCAGCAGATAAGTGGCCACTATTTTGTTGCAGAAGTACCAAAAATGAATTTGCTGCTCAAATGTGGTTATTTACTGGTTTTTATTGTCCTCTGTGATATTAAATTAAATATTTTCTACTGCTGGACGAACAAAAGAAGCCATTTTTTTAGATTACAACTTGGACTCTGGTTAATAGTGATGAGGGTTTCTCCTTATTTTCCCACACTTTATAGCATCAATGAATAGAGAAAATATTCAGCAGATTAATCGATGATAATAAAGCAGCAGATTTCCTTCAGCGCGTTTGTAGTATTTCGATAATTTTGTGTATTTTTCAACGTTTAATGACGGTCTCCTTCACTGTCACCTCTCTACAGGAAGCCACGGGGTCAGAGCGAGTTGAGTCCCGTGTCAGAATTGTCCCCACGTTGACCTGCGCCTGACTGGCCTCCCAGCAAAAAGCCCCTGTGAAGGTAAGAGGAACTGGGGTCCCCTCCCCTGGAAAAGAGGTTCCCTCCCCTTGACAGCTCCACAGAGCCCCAGCCACCTGCCTGCTGGGTCAGCCCCATATGAAAAGGGAAGCCCTTTGTAATCCGACGGGGATTACACCACCCAACAATGCACCGCTGAAAGAGCGACAAAAGCCCTGTATCAAACGCCGCTGAGGGGGAGCACGGCTATGATCTCCCGCTACTACCAACACTGACTCCTCTGCCACCTCTCATCTCCCCAAGAGGCCACAACCTCCCCCCCACCCCCTTTAGCATTCGCTGCCTCTGTCCTCCTTCTGCCCTCTCATCTCTAGGATCTGGCCTTTTATCAGCGCATTCCTTTTCATTTGCATTGCGGTGTGGGGAGGGCCAGCGGGTCTCTCTGATCTGATAGAGCCAGGAGAGAGAGTCAGGAGGATCCTCAGGGCATGAAGGGTGTGTGTGTTTGAGTGTGTGTGTGTGTATCCTGCCCTGCAAACACACACACACACACACATTTCACACATCTCATTGCATTCTCAAGATAGGCAGGAACTGTTTCGCAGTGCACAGAGACAAATAAGCACCCATGCCTGTCTTTCAAGCTCTGTTTGTCTTTATTTCAGGAAAGGAAGTGTTGTAGTTGAGGGGCATGAATTTGAGGCAAAGTTTCACATTATCTTGTTTTAAACTCTTGACGTGCACTATTCATAAATCACCCAGAGTAGCTGTCGCCGTTTTCAGATGGCAAATATCTCGATTTGTGCTCTAAATGTGGCTCCGTGCTTTCAGACAGGTCACTGCGTATTCAGCCCCTTGACGAAAAGGTGTTTGGCCTGATTCTTTTAAGGGTTTGTTGTAAATGTTTGTGTTGCTCGAGGAGATAAAAAGAGGTAGGTTTACTTTTTGGATTTCCTCAGAATCATTGTATTCCCGACCCACCCATTGCTCAAACATATGTCAGTGTTGAGAGGGGCTTTGGTGGCGGCAAGGTTAAAAAAAAGTGATGATAGATTGAGGACACAAAAGACGGAGAAGCAAATGTGTTGCGCTAAATCTACAACCGTCAGTCAGCCACACATTGACTGACTCCAGGGGAGAGGGAGGGGGGGGGCTCAGCTTGTACTTAAATCGATGTTAGCCCTGAGAGCATTGAATAGAAAATCATCCAAATTGTATTATGTTAGGATATATGAGCCATTTCAAAATATTAATTCAGCATTATTTGAGGTGTCTGTTAAGGATAGCAGTTACAGCTAGCGGCACGTCGACTCGAGTGAGCGATTGCATACCTCTATTACATGTGATATATGAATGTATGAGAGGGACCTATTTTACATTACCAAGACATTGTCCCTAGAGGCAGTTGTTAAAAAAGAATCTATGAATTATCCCCCTGGAACAACTGGCCCTTGTCACGAGATGAGAAGGGAAACGAAAGGGAAAAGGGAGGCTCTGCACTATTGATAGTAGCAGGATTGAGAGACTGGAGAATGTGTCTGCTTGTGATCCTGCACACTGCCGCCTCTCCCTCTGTCCAGTTAATTGGAATACAAAGCAGAGTGAGGTCGATGAGAGGAGGAGGAGGAGAGGAGAGGAGGCAAGGCGAGGCGGAGGGAGCTGCTGTCTGTTTCCAGCAACCTTCACTGCTCGCTGGGAATTGACTGGGGGAAACCAGCAAGCGAGACCGACACACTGTCACTGGTAAAATGAACTGTCACCTTGCATTTCTCAGCCTCCTGGCAGCATCGAATTGGCCGCTTTGAACCATGTGACGTGACACTGATTGAGTTCTGGTTCCCCCCCCCTCAGGGCTCTAAAGGAAGGAGCTGGTTTAATTTCAAGTGTACAGACTCTCCATGCAAAGTATCCACGCGCAGTCACATCACTGAGCATCACCCACGACCTGTATCTTTACACCAAACTCTTTCACGGATGCTCTATTCTTCCTCACCACCCCTCATTATTTCATTGTGCTGCTTCGTTACTCTGCCTCTCTGCTAGTTTTGTTTTTCTTACGGCATATAGTCATGGAGGTCTGACAGGCACACGGAGGAGGAAAACTATTAGGGGTAGCCATTTGGATCCTGGAGGCAATCCCGGGGAGTATTAAGACGTTAACCCTGGCCAAGTCACTTGTCTCTCTCAGTTACTATGCTGATGGAGTAGGGAAAGGATGCAGTCATAGGAGGGGGGGGCCCAGGAGGCTGGCTGGGGCTTCAGGTCGACTGGCGCTTCCAGATCCAATAGTGCCTGACTCGGATGGGGGGATGGTTGTCAAGAATCTCCCCGGCTGGGCTAAAAAGAGCCTCAGTGCCACAACAAAGGAAGAAGAGAGTGTGCCATTCATAACTAGGCAGCTTCTCTCCACAACCATGGAAGAGTAGTAGAAATGATGAAAGATGTGATTCCTTAAATCACCAACACCTTGACACCATCTCAAGAAGTGCTGTTTATTAAAATGAATCATAATATATGAATATCTTAATTGTTGCCATATGTTTAACCTTTTTTAAGGCGTTGATGTATACACCTTGAACAATGTCCTGCTTGCCAATTTTTTACTTTGTATTTTCTCATATTTCTTCGTGCAGTGCATTTATTTCTTACCATTTTTTATTTAAAAAAAAGCCAGAGACAATAATAGAAATATGATTTTTATCGTTCTGTCCCTGAAATAGTATGCATTTTTAATATTGTGAGGTATTAGATTATTGTCAATATGCTCTGTTGGGTGGAAGTTTGTTTCATACACATAAATAGACCCTCCATCATCACTCACTGTATATGTGATGTGATGAATAGCATCAACCTAAAATAGCCGCGTTTGATATCTGCCAATAAAAATGACTCCTCTGTGGTATCTCTTAGATGACCGACCCCCCGTTATCCCATGAATACTGTATCTAGTTTTCCTTTGAAGCCGCGGGACCCTGCAGAGTGACATGCGACAGAGGAACTGGTAGAGAACCAAGGAAGTGAGCCTGGCAATAGACTTGTAAAAGAGCCTGCAACAACTGCAAACAGCATGGGGTACAAACAGCACTGGGCTGACCTCAAACAAAGTGCAGGGAGGAGGGGATGGGGGGGCTAAAGATGTGCAAGATATCTGAGGAGAAAGAAGCTGCTGTATCTATTAATACTGCAGGCCTCATGTTTGTGCAGTCAGGTGTTGGTGGTTTATTATTGGTGTGCCCATATAGGATCTGCTGTCATGTCCGTCTTTATCCATTAACCATTTTCTGCCCCTCTCCTCTCCTTGCCCTACATTCTCCAGCAGAAGGCAAAGCTGATCCGAAGGTGAAAAACATCCTCCTCCACCTCCTCCTCCCCAGCTGAACATCTGTCTCCGTGGTGTTGGCTGCAGCACCGACTCTGACACCTCCAGATGGAGAGCTCGCTGGGAGCGCTGAGGTATTGCCTACAGAGATGGCAGGGATCACACCTCTGGAATAAAATCTCACACTTGTTTTCTGCACTGTCCCCCCACCTTTTTTTTTTTTAATCTGTCAGTATTCATCGTATCGATTGTCGCCTCCTCGGTCCTTGGCCTTGTGACTCATATGAAGACGAAGCTTTTGGCTTGTGTGTATGACAACAAACCTCTCAACCCTGTTCTAATTTACAGTAATGGGCCGTATGGTATTTCAACTGTAACTTCTATTTGTGGAATTGTATTAATTTTTAATATAGTTGTGAGGGGAAAACCTGCAAACTCATGCAGATATATTTCAAATGATTGCAGATTGATGATTTTTTTTTTTTTTGTTTCATTTTCCTAGAAGCACGTTCTTCCGAGAACAGTTTTTTAGTTTTGCACAAACTAGAACATTGATGAAGTGGTACATTTAAAACAACACCTGCAGGAAGATCTAAAGTATGAGAGGCCAAGAGTCGACTTCTCCGAGCCACTCTGGTGTCTTGACAGATTGACTCTGCATTCATTTGTGCCTGAACTCTGCGTGAACCTCAGCTTTCGGAAAAAAGGGCACCAACAGGCCAGTGCTGCTGGGGCAGAAACTGTGTGCAAACCTAACACCCAGTGCAAATATTGAAACTGCTGCCCTTTTAGCATCAGATGAAACCAGGTGGTCAGGTCCAGCAAACGTTTAGCTAAAGCCAGAATCAGCACTGAGATGTTAAATTGTTGTGGGGTTTTTTTTTTTTCTTTCTTTTAGAAGGAAAACTGGGATAATTTAATAAAAACAAGTTTAATTGAAATAATGTAAAATACAAATGGAGGTCATTGCAACCTGTGTCAGCTGTGTCCGAGCAGAATTTGGGTAACAAATCAAGGGTGAGACCTGGCTCCCTGGAGTTTGTTGTCATGTTTAGAGCCCCTGGAGGTATTTGGAGGTGAAAAGGTCACTGGGAACCACCCCATGTGTTGTGAAAGATTCCTCTTGTCACATTATGCAAGCGGACTAATAATAGAAGTAAATATAGAAAAAGAGTCAGATTTAGAACAATTTATTATACACTATATTTAAAAAAAAAAAAAGGAAATATATTTTTATGTCAAAATTAAAAGTTTGATCAGGGATGATCAGAGTGGATCAAACACTTTGGAAGCACATTCTTTATTTTCACTTTATAGACTTTATTAAGCTTAAATCATCTCAACAGTTGTTGGAAAAACAAATACCCTGTAAATAAATAGTGCAAACATGTGCTCCAACACAAAACATGGATTCATAATAGAAAGATTACAAAATGCCAGAACAGATGAAATGAACAATCAACACAGTATAACTGACCCTGTATACTTCACAAGTCCACGAGAAACTTTCAGTTTTTTTTAGGAATGGTGCAACTGATGGAAATGTATGGAAAAACTGCTCAGGCCCCCACAGTCATATATATATATTTATATATATTATAAAATAGAAATAGTCATGGTTCTTTGCCCTTTGCCTTCGGGGAGGTGTCAGGGCCTGAGAGTTTCTCCACAGGTGCGGCGGTGGTCACCGGCACGCAGCCCAGCTTCTCGCGTTTCTTCTGCTTCATCCGCCGGTTCTGAAACCAGATTTTCACCTGCGTCTCGTTGAGCTCCAGACTGGCGGCCACCTCCACCCGTCGTGCCCGCGTCAGGTATTTGTTGAAGTGGAACTCTTTCTCCAGCTCGGTCAGCTGCTTGGTGGTGAAGTTGGTGCGGATCACGTTGTGCTGACCGGGAACCCCGAACTCCGACAGGACAGCTGTGTGTGTGGGTGGTGGGGGGTGGAGAGAAATATGGATGAATGGATGAAACATGAAAATCATGAAGCTAATGTATGACGTTTAGATCAGAGTGAGACATGTATGGATGAATAGAAAAACGTGTAAAACATTAGTTTTTTTTTCAGAATAATTATTATGGCCTCATTATATCAGCTGAGTTGTGTTTTTGCGCACCTTTTGCGCACCGTTTGCTCACCGTGGGCCGATATTACACAGCTTCACATGAGCTCTCCACATTACACTTCTGAGCTCTACTTATCAAATGTGTGTGAGGATGAACGAACCTGTTTTAGGAGGATTTCTCTTCACTCTCATCCAGTCAAACGTCTTCGAGGTTTCCTCCACATGCTCCAGGTCCTCCTCCTTGTTTTGGAGCGGTAACCTCGCGTAAACACTCTCTGAATAGTCTTGCTGCCTCTGATCTCCGCTGCCGAAATGTAGATACTGGCTGCCCGTTGTTGCAACTCCAGGCCCGCAGCTGTCCCCGGTGTAGGGAGCCATGTTTGATCCGAGGGGTGAGACCTGCGCGTGGATGTAGCCCCGGTCCTGCTCGGGAGCGAGGCCGTACTGGTGGTACTCCAGCGGTGACCCGTACATGGAGTTGCCCGCTGTTGCAAACTGCAGATCCAGGTTGACGTGTGTCTGATGGTGCAGAGGGAGGCTCGGAGTCTGATGTGGCGCAGAAGTGGCTGCAATTAAGCGCCCGTCCGGTGCGTAACTATCACTTGTTGCACACGAGTTGGACGACATGTATCCATGGTTCAAATTGTGGTATCCGGCCTTGGCACTGAAGATATTTGCTCCCCGGTTGCACACAGGGTAGTCTAAGTAGGAGTTCATCCTGGAGCCGGGCCTATTGTTTGTTCACAAGTGATCAAGACTGAGCAGTCATTAATCGGTGCTCCCTTTGCCCTAACCTTCTAGGTAGTATGTCAAAGCTGTAAAACTGCCTTCCACCCTCATATCACCTTCCTGACACACCATGTGACCCGCTAAACGCCAATGGCGAAGGACCTTCAGCACTCTGTCAAGTCTGCAGGCTCGTCCATCAAACGGCTCGCATTTACATGACAAATGCTTCAATCAAACTCGTTAATCCATCTGCTAAGAACACAAACATCAAGACACATTTTCAGCCTGCAGTGTTGGAGCAGCTTCGACTGACAAATTAATGACAATCCTTAAAAAAAAGTGTGTCATAAGAATTAATAGATTTATTAATAATAATTGTCTCCAAAAACTATAAAATAAGATGTCAAAAGTTACAACAGTTTGATAAATTATTATTTTAACCAAACCTGAAATTATTTAAATCCCAAAATAAAATAATAAAGTCTATTTATAGTTGTCTGGTTTTTAAGCAGTTATTTTAATATATTTCAGTTTAGAGGAAAAAAATGAAGCTTCACACTGAAAATAATCAGATTTATTTTTTCTTTTTTTTTTGGCCAGAAGGTGAATTAAGACTTGTTACCAAACCGTTTGCATGCTGTGAATCAGACTGTGTTGTGAACTCAGTGATCCATCATGCGGCCTTTTTAACGACAGACAGCTTGTGTGGCCCAGTCTGCCCATAAAAGAACAAAGACGCGTTTAAGGACCATAGAAGCTTTTTCCTGCTTGATAGTTAACGACACCAACACTATAATGTAATATCTCCCTTCACCTATCACACACACACACACACACACACACACACACATCCGTAATGGGATTAAATAAGAGTTAACGTGATGTTATAGGCCTCAAGTGCTAATTAAGATTTAACTAAAATATATTATATAAAAATAAAGATGGAGGAATATTTCTGTTGCTTAAATTAAAGCAATGGATTAAAAGTGCACCAGATAAATAAATACGACTAATGTTTAGATGAATTAGTCCAATAAATAAGAGTTTATAAAAATCATGCATCAGTAAATAAATTAAAGGGACAGTTAGATGTTTTTTGTTTTTTTGTGGATACTCGATGAATTTCCTGCTACAGATGCGTCAGTTTTGGAGCCTGCATGATTCTGTCCTGAGAGCAGCTCTCTGAGAAATATGACGCGTTCACATGCGGGTTTTGGGTCGCTGTGTGCGCGGCGCTGTGCGTGTTGTGCGTGTTGTACTGCGCGTCAAACTGCGGGCCGTGCGTAAAGCCTGAAGCTGGATATTTGGAGTATTCTGCCGGGTACGCCGGCTGGAGCTGGTGGTGTTGGGACTTGAGCGGAGGGGAGGCCTGCTGGTAATCCCCGCCCAGATGGACATAACCCAGGCTCGACAGAGTGGGGCTGCCCGGGGCGGAGGGGGAGGACGGGGGTGAGGAGGAGGAGGTGGTGGTGCTGCTGCTGGGGCCCCGCTCGTCCTTCTTCTGCTTCATCCTCCGGTTCTGGAACCAGATCTTGATCTGTCTCTCATGGAGGTTGAGCAGCTTGGCCATCTCCACCCGCCGCGGCCTGCACAGGTAGCGGCTGAAGTGAAACTCCTTCTCCAGCTCCACCAGTTGCGCGCTCGTGTACGCGGTGCGCGTCCGCTTGGAGGCCGGGGACGCGCTTAGACACTTCTCGTTGACGGTGGAGTCTGTGGAGAAAAAAGGAGGCAGAGGTATAAGCAGCAAATGGGAGCATTTCACATTGTTTTTATTTAGACTTTACAAATAGACATGAATCAACACAAAATGAGGTCAGAGAAAACAAACAAACAAACAAACAAGCAGCTCAGTTGGCTTCAAACACACTGAAGTGTATAAATAAAGCAGTTAAGATGCTGAAAGAAGAATCCTGATTAAAGTCTTATTTTTATTTCTAAAAGGAGTCTCGATGCCATCATGTCAAATTTAGTTTTTGTTTATTTATTATTATTATTATTATTATTATTATTAAGTTCTGTCAGAAAATTAAGTAGCTTATTGGATATTTTATTTTTATTTACTATTTTATTTATAAATTGAGTTAAAAATAAATGGTTAAATTTTGTACAAATTTTAAATCTTATAAGACAAACTTTCTAAATAAACTTTAAATTTAAATTATTTGATTTATTCTGTTTTCTCCACTAAAAAGTAATTTTTTATCACATTTACATTTCTACATTAATTTTTCTGTCACTTTCTTCTTTGTATTGTCCCACTAATCTAATAATAATAATAAATGTTAAAATAAATACACGATGCCTGTAGCTTAATTAATAGCTTCATGACCTTTTGACCCCAAACAGGAGGAAATATAAGCTGCATATTCATTTCCTCAATTAACCGTGTAAGAGCCGCTTTAAGGGAAGCATAAATGAAAAGGCCTCATTGCTTCCCTCCATCTGCTAATTTCATGTGATACAAACCTTCGATTCTCCTGCCGGCTTTCTGACTCGTGTGTCTGGACTCTTTCATCCAGGGGAAAATCTTTCTGCTCATAGTGAACTTGGCGTTTTGCTGTTTTGACCTGCGGGGAAGCTGCAGAGTCTCCACTTGATGTGCAGCTGCTGGATTCGTGCAGCCGAACCCACCGACATCCCCACGATGCTGCAGAGAGTCGCTGAAGAAGTGCTGAATGTTGTGTGTTGTACCGGTTTTCTGCATTTCCATTAAATGTTCACCTTTGACCTTCTGACACAGCACAGGCAGCCAAATGTCACATGGCGGGTTTCCAGAGATCCCTGCGCTTCTGGCCTGAGAGGATCCAGAAAAAAACAGAGACAGAATCGGGGAGGAGACTGAATGATCCATCTTATCAACTCAATAGTGTGTTGACATGAATAGCAAACCTCTCCCGGCCAGAGAGGCGACGAAAATGGAGAGTTTGGTGGGAAAAAAACCCCCAAAAAAACAAAAAAACCCAACAAGGATAATCTAAAAAATCCTGCAGAAATGTGATTATTTTCCTTTAAATAGAAACCAGGTCGTTTCTAAAATAAATAATAATAGAGTTAATGTTTTTGTTTGTTTCAGAAAAATAAATGCAAAACAATAATACTATTTAGTCTCCACACAGACACCTGATCATAAATAAGAATATATAGAAAGAAAAAGCATTAAAACAAATATTATTACTCTTTTTAAATTATTTAACAGTGTTTCCTGACATTGTATTAGGCCCTTAATAAATAGCAGCCTTCATCCTGTTCATTTATAGTCCTGTCTGCATTTTCAAGGGGGAGGAAAATAAAATAAATGTTATATCAGATCCTACTGAAAAACACATCCATCAACAATAAAACACAAGTCTGTTTATTGTTTATTGTTGTTGGCTGCACGAAAACAAATATGTAAACAACAACAACAAAAAAACATCTTTAAAAATTAACTTGAATCCATCTGAAATTAAACAGAAAAATTATAAAGCAAAGAGCGCGAGGAGCTGTGTGTGTGTGTGTGTGTGTGTGTGTGTGTGTGTGTGTGTGTGTGTGTGTGTGTAAAAGTCTGGAGGCATGCAGCTTTATGAACTCTGGTTGAACCGTGGATGGAGTCAGGCTCGTAAATCATAAAGACACATAACCGAGTGCGCCGGCTGCCTTACCTTCAAAAAGCTGCGTTCACTCCGCGCTAAAAAGTAATCCTGCACAGGAACACAACAGCAGCTCGTCTCACCTTTCAGATCAGAATAATGAACGCAGAGGAAGCCCGCAGAGTCCCGCAGAGTCCCGCATTAGACGATGAGATGGTGAAGGGTGAAGCACAGTGGACAGTGTTTCTGCAGCTCACACCGCCCTCCGTGTGTGTGTGTGTGTGTGTGTGTGTGTGTGTGTGTGTGTGTGTGTGAGTGAGGAGGTGGGGGGATAGAAGAAGGGAAAAGCCTTTCTGCTGATCATGCACGCTGCAGCTTCATGTATGGTTATAATAACCCTGCGATAAACATAAAGGCTTTTACATCTTTACAGCAGTTGGAGCGGATTGAGACGCCAGAAACATGAAGGTGGTTGAACACCGGGGAGGCGACGCGGACTCATCCCCACCCCAACTCATCTGAAGTGGGTTTAGATAAAGACAACGAGCCGCTAAGAGCTTTTCACTCCTCCATCATCACCGCAATCAATTAAAATGACCCAAAAAAAAGCTGCTTTTTATTTTTATTCTGACTTTTATTTTTTTTAAGGTGTGTGTACTTTAAAAACACACACACCGATGCTGTAATAATACTATTAATGTTATTAATCACCTCTTTATTTTCCCAGAATGAGTCATTATATTCACATAAATCCTGTTTATGTATTGATGGTTTATTTCTTTTTATAATTTCAGCCTCGTTTTTGAAGCTCAGGCCTGCTTGGTTGAACTGGATCGATCGATCAGAGGCTTTTTGGCGGTGCTTTGATCAGGTTTTGCTCGATAGCTCTGATTGGCTCTTAGAGGTAATATTTAACTAATTAACGCCTTTGATCTCTGAGGTGAAAACACCAATATGTCAGATCTATATGGTGAAAATACACAACTTATAATAAGATTTTAATTCTCTAGCTTGAAGTCATTTAAAGGCTGTAAAGTCCTTCAGCTCATGTATGTAAAGTGTGTTTTATCAGTGGCCTACTTATTGATCAGGCGGTCATGTGATCTCCTAATTGAAGGTGGAGCTGGTGTCATTTGTTTCTCCTTTTTTCACCACGTTAAGCTTTTCTTTATGGGGTCAGAGGAGTTTATGATTTTTGATATTTGTTGTGATAATTACTTAAACACAGCTTCTGTTGTTTTTTTTATTGTGCATCTGTGCACGTCTTTGGTTGGTTGTAAACATTATATTATTACACATGCACCATAAATCTCAATGATAATCTAAACATCACCATCAACTTTCACCCAGCAGCAATCTGGTACTTTAACACAAACTTAGTGCTTCTTATACAAAACGAGGTTCATATGATAACAATAACTTAACAATCAGTAACAAACTGTGATGTTTGAGTTTAAAATGAGTAAAATAACAATGAACACAAACTGGGTCAGTTTGTCCTGATTCGACATTATTTGTAATATTAAGTGTAAAATTAAAATTGATGCAGATGAACTGATGATCCTTCATTACAACATCCCTGTTTCACATCATCATCATCACCACAACAAGCTCCACAGTCTTCAGGCTGCCTGTCTGATTCACCCTCCACCTCCACCTCCACCCATTCAGTCTGCAGGCCTGCTGACAAATGCAGCTCACTGCAGCCTTTCTGCCAATTAGCTGCAGGAACCACGTGTCCACACAGGAGGAGGATTTACTGGCCTGAATTAATTCAAACACAATTGAATCAACAGTAACAGCAGCTATACTGTCCTCTTTCATTTCTCACAGACAACGTAGATAAAAAAAAGTAAACGTTTTAAATTGTATATCGTCTAATAGTTGTAGATTCACACTACATAAAAACAGGGTGAAGTCATTGAAAAGATACGACATGCATACAGAAGCTTTTTCTGCCCTCACATCAAACCCAGACACACTCCTGTCATAACACAACACTTACTTTATTCCTCCCTCAGATCTCCTCATCGGGACAGATTCTCCGTCCAGTCCCGAGTCACTCGTGTATATTTGGCTGCTGTTTGTTAAAGTCCTCCTCGCGTTTCCCTGCAAACTAAAACTCCTCCTCGACTCCAGACAGTGCAGTGAAAAGAAGATAAATGACGTGCCGAACAAAGGCCACATTCAGGGCCTGTCCTGCAACTTTCACAGATGTCATATTCTGCTGCTCGACTGTGCAGCCAGAAGGGAGGAAAGAAAAAAAAACACACAAAAAACCACGTTGAGTCTGGTGAAGGCCTGCAGCAGATGAAATCAAATATCAAATATCATTTTAAATGCACGTTTTTCTCCTCAGATGAAGTGTCGTCACCTACATGCTCCCCAAGACACGAACTTGTGGCTGCTGCTGTATTTACACAAATTCGGATCTACAGGGTGCATATAGATGACAGCTCAATAATAATTAAATAATCACCTCCTAATATCACAACAATATAACTTATAACCTTAAGATGGTTTATACAGTGTAATTAACGGCTTTATTTATAAAGCAGGACTAATTGATTGATCGTCGGCTTTGATCTTTTACAACTATATGACCTCATTTTACAAGAAATCATCAACACACTAAAGTCACTTTAACTCATTATTTATGCACATTATCAGCATTTATGGGTTGATATTGTTGAAGTGTTTGTGCCACTAGTTGGTCTTTTTATTGATTTATTGATCTTATAACCCATCAGAGTTTCATCGTGCTCCACATGCAGTAGTTTATAATCTGGCTCCAAACCTTTTCAAAGTATTCAGATCCTTCACTGAAGTAAAAGTACATGTGTAAAAAAAAAAAATACTCCATTTACAAGTACAAGTTCTGCATTCAAAATCCTATTACAAGTATTATCAGCAAAATGTAAAGTATGAAATGTAAAATAAAAAAATGTCTCCTGTAACTGATTATATTCAATAAGTAATCAATATTTTACTGTAGCAGCTGCTTTATGAGCCGTTTAACAGCTTTTTTTATTATTATCATTATGAAACCATGTGAGAAGTTTTCAGAGGAAATGTTTTAAATATCTTTTGGTGAATTTTTTAATCAATTAAATTTAAACTATTCATCTTTTTGTTGCACAAAAGTAGAAATTCATCTTCAGCTTCACCGTTTTATTCTTTACTTTTACATGTAAAATCTGTTAAATGATAAATGATAAATGCAGTGGAGTCGAGAGTATAAAGTAGCATCAAATGGAAATACTCAGGTGAAGTACACATACCTCAAAAAGTACTTTACACCACTGGTGATTCACAAAGTCTAATAAAGTGGAACAGAGAGCCTCCATCTGATTTATAATTCATAAGAATTAAATAAAAAGACATTTTCAGGCCACAGTCTCCCAAAAAAAAAAAGAAACTCCCAAAAGTTAAACTCTCAGCACATGTGGGATTAAGAGTACGTGGGATTAACGGCAGGAGGTAACTAATAAACAGGCTCTTCTTCCCTCTGCTCTGGCTCTAACCTACAAGCCCCTGCAGATAAGATCTGAGCTGGAGGGGCAGAAACCATCCATCATCAGCCTGGCGGGTCTGAGGCGCCCTCTGCTGGCAGCAAACACGCATTACATCACCGCAAACTGCAAACCTGCCAGATGTTGAGACTCAAAAACCCCAAAACCCCCCAAAACCCCCCAAACCCCCGACCAAGGTGACTTTATGCTTCATTTTATCATCACGATGCAATTAATTCATCAGCATTAAAGGGTGTGTGTGTGTGTGTGTGTGTGTGTGTGTGTGTGTGTGTGTGTGTGTGTGTGTGTGTGTGTGTGTGTGAGTGTGTGAGCTGATTGTTAAATAAATACAGTTTTAATCTTTAAATTTAACTTTAAAACTAATATAATAAATTGATTTACACGTTTTCTTCTTATTTTAATAAATAATCTCCTACAGTGTTTAAGCTTCATGGTGCTTTACAACCTTTTTATTTACATCATATTCTGCATAACTTTCTTATTTTCAGACTATAAAATGAATCTTATTGTAAAGTACAGAAATATTTCTGCAACACTTTTGCTTTAGTTTTTTTTTTTTTTTTAACTCAAATTACAGCACCAGGAATTATAATTACATCATAAATGATAAAAAGCTCCATTTAGGTCTATTCCGTCATGTGCAGAAAGTCACTTTTCCGGTGGTGACAGTGCAAACTGCGGCTGACAGCAGCGCATCTGCGGGCTGCAGCCAGCCAGCCAGCCAGCCAGCCAGCCAGTCAGTCAGTCAGTCAGTCAGTCGTCTCCTGACCCAGCGATGATCCCCGCAGCCATGAATTATGCATGAGATCCGGCTCCAGATTACCCCTATCAATATGCAATACTCATTACGCTGCTTAAATTGCCACTTAATAGTTATGAATATGTGGAAATGTCTGGGACTCATATGAGCCACTACTGGTTTTAACTTTCTTTACCTTTTTATTAAATATTCCAGGTTTTAGGTTGTTATCAGCTGTTGATGCATTCAGGCTGGATGTTTGATTTCTTCATGTGGAGCCTGTTGGTGTCCGGAGCTTCACCTTTTGGCCGCTCGGTGACTCGACACATCCGGATCAATCACTTCGCTCAAGTTCGTTTCATGGCAGCTGAGGATGAGGCTGTTTTTATGATTATATATTATTATTATTATTATTATTATTATTATTATTATTATTATTATTATTATTATTAATAATAATAATAATATGCGAGTTGGATATAAAGCACTGTTTATTATTAGTTATATATTTCAAACTAAACTATATTTGCCACCATAGTGTGTGTGTGTGTGTGTGTGTGTGTGTGTGTGTGTGTGTGTGTGTGTGTGTGTAGCCGTTTCAAACAGTACAAGTGATTCAAATGATCAGAAATGACGAGTTTAGGTGTAAAAACGTGAAAGAAATCTTTTTCTTTCTTTTTTTTTATCTCAAACTGAACACGTTTTAAAACTTAAAATCCACAATGAAATAATTCAACTTGTCTTTAAAACCAAAGTCCAGCAGCCACATTCATCTACTTATTAATTTAATTATTAGTTGTTTTATTTTATTATTGAAACGTGAGTTTTCCCAGCAGCTCAAACGCAACATGACTGGACACCTCCGTCCAGCCTTTGCAGTCCCATCCACGCAGTTAAGCCGTCACTTTCATTCAAGGTTGTGAATTATATAGTACATTGTCTACTCCCCAAAACCATAAAACCAACTTTATGGACCTCACGTGACTTTTCACAGTCTGTAAGTAATATAGGCCTATACGATCTTTGGTAAGGAGGGATTTTTTACCAACTTCAGCCTTGTCCAGCTTTATACCTGTTAGCCAAACCTCTCTCTCTTGTTTTTTTCAGTTTTTTTTTTTAAAGGGGGATTTTTTATCACCAACATGGCAACAACACGCATCTGGCTGCAACAGAGGTAAGTTTTAAATAAACTCTTTCACTCTGTCTCTGCTACATATGAGGGGAGCTACACTGGCCTGAAACCTGGTTGTTCATGTGACACTTTAACAACTCTTAAAGTTAATCATTACTTCAGGTCAGAAACAGACGCAGCTCGGTGCGTAAAAACGAACAAAAAGCTGCGTTAAAAAGCTGCTCTGACTTACTGTTTGTTCTCATTATAACACATCGACACACGTTCAAAGCAATTTAAACTTTTTTTTTTTATTATTTTCAAGCGCTATGAGTTCACTTACAAATACAAAAAGCTTATTGGAGCAAATAACAAATAATAAAAATAAAAAACTGCTCACATCACTGCCTATCCACAGAAAACCCTTCTGCACTAAAGAATGATCACATTGACAGGTTGAATACATTTGCATTGCTCATAATTATTCTAAACAATGATAATAGATGCACAAAAATCTCCTAGAGCTACACATCGGCTTGTTTATGAAACTTTATGGATCAATAGCAGTAAAACTGGCACTAAAGCGCTTTGAATGGCTCCAGAATACATTACATTCAATGAAGAGCAGCATATGGTGTGGAAACTTGTTTGTTTGTTTGTTTTTTGTTTTTGTTTTTTTCTGTATCTGTACAATGAATTTACTCCTGTTAGACCGTCAAGAAGTTACAATTAAAGAGCTCAAGTTGAAACACCTTCAAGATAGAGAGACAGAGAGAGAGATAGAGAGAGAGAGCAAAGAGCATGGATCATTAATTAATTAATTACCCCCAATAATATTTACATCATATTTTTTTCTCCAAACAGGAACATCTAAACTATCATAATACAACAACAGTAAACTAAAGATGTCATCTTAAGACCACAGGATACTTCTTCTTCTATCACAATAACATGCTGGAAGGTGCTGCGCTTTTCAATAGCTTTACAGTACTCATGGATTCTCTTCTTTTTAATCATTATTCTTATTTTTCTTTAATATTTTTTTTATTTTTATTTTTTATTTTTTTTTCCTTTCCTCTGCAGAGTTATTCAGTTGTGGAAGGCGCTTCCTCCCGTCACAAGACTCATGCTTTTCAGTTTATTGTCCTTCTTCCACTTCATCCTGCGGTTCTGAAACCAGATTTTGATCTGTCTTTCGGAGAGACACAGGGCGTGGGCTATCTCTATCCTCCGCCGTCTGGTTAGGTACCTATTGAAGTGAAACTCTTTCTCCAGCTCTAGCGTCTGGTAGCGGGTGTACGCGGTTCGGGCCCTTTTCCCATCAGGTCCAGTCATATCTATAAATTATTATATTTTATATACAGAAAATCAATTAGCAACTGCACTCAACAACAACAACAACAGAGAGTTTAAAGTTTGACTGCTGCACTTTTTTTATAATGGGGGGGTGAGGGGGGGCTTTACCATGAAGATGTGCACAGACAACATGAAATGAACATGCAACACACACACACACTCACACACACTCACACTCTGCTATAGGTCCCTTTCTTATCTCAAGCAGCCTGCCTGCATGTTTAAAAGCCCCAAAAATCCACATTTCACCAAGCATCGTCCCTGCGGCTCCAGAGACGGTTAACCTGCACCCCACCGACACCAAACAGCCCCATAAACACACACCGACCTGCCGCTCACACACCGACCTGCTCACTCATGCAACACTTGACAGATTTATGACACACCGTCAGCGTGGCATCCTTCAAAACTAAATATTATTAGAGGTGTAAATATACCATGGCTTATGTGCAGTTTCCGCATCCAGGGGAATATTTGTGGCGTTTGGCAATCATTTGATGTGGGAGTGGAGGAGGTGGCGTTGGGTTCCTGCTGCTGCTGCTGCTGCTGCTGCTGCTGCGCCCGGGGTGCCGCGTTGGAGCCGCCGCTGCTGTGCGCGCCCTCCTCGGTCTCGGAGGCGACGGTGGCGTCCTCTATCTCCGTGAAATGAGCGCTGTTGCTTTTGTTGAGATTGTTGCCGGTTGAGGTCGTGCTCCGGTCAGACGGAGGAGAGGAGCTTTTTAGTTCCAGCGGCTCCCGGTTGGCCGAGGCGCACGACGGAGGCACCGGATCTGGAGACGAGAGCGAGCAGTTGGGCGTCTGTCTGTACCGGGCGTCCGGCCCGAATCCCCGGGCATCCTCTCTCACGGCACCGAAGTGGCTGCCGGTGTTGGTGCGGTTCACGGTTAGGTCCATGCCATTGTAGTTGTAGCCGAAAGACCCGGAGTGCATGGTGCCAGGGTCTCTGAAGGAGCCGCTCACAGCGCCGTTAGTCCCATAATTTAGTAACTGATAGTCGGAGCCATTTGGATAGCGCCCTGAGAACGAGTTTACAAAGTACGAGCTCATTTGCTTGGATTTTTAAAGCCTCGATTTGTAGATCTTTGTCGCTATAATCCTGTGTGCTTGCACGATTTATGGATGCAATCATGAATTATAAGCAATGAAGCCCTACTGTACTTTGCCAGGTATGCGGCCAAATATGGGAGAGCGTTCGGGAATCACGTGCCTTTGTTGACCAGTCGTAAATCCTCACTGATGACTTCAAGAGGTAATTCATGCTCCATGGTTACAAATGATGACGAAATAATGGTCGTTAGGCTCCAGTCAATGGTGCCTCCCCGCTGCGCCCCGAGAGCCGCGCAGGCAGAGGGCGCCATCTTCCGGCCGGAGCGGGTAGTGCTCCGCCGGGACGCGCTGTCAGGCCCGAGAGAAGCATCCATCATTTATGTAACGCTGATGATAGAGGCCACAAAAGGCTCAGGTAACACATAACTGAGACTTATCAGCCGCAATGTTGGCAGTTTAACGCGCAGTGCGTCAATCTGAGAACTAATTTGACTTTTACGCAGCGTTTAGTGTAAATGTTTGGATTCACTGTTCAGAAGCAGCTGCAGCCAGAAGAAGAAGAAGAAGAAGAAGAAGAATAGAAATACTAAAGCTGACAATAATAATAATATAAATAATAATAATAAAGTGTTTTATTAATGACGCCACCAGAGTTTCCAATATACATCAAAAAGCCTTTATTTCTATGTACAATTTCCTAAACAAAATATTGCACACAATATCCAGATGTGCATTGAACACACGGTGAACAACAATAAATAACAACATGTAACATCTGTACACATGGAAGTGTTGATGTAAACAACACAGAGACCACAGAACAACCACAGCACGAGGTGAGGAGTTACAGGACGGAGCGTCTGGGCCTCTGTAACATGATGAGGTAACAACATGGTCCAAAACTACCAAACATAATCATAATCATATAATCATATGTACATGTTGGCGGATCTTTGCATAAAACACACGAGCACAAAGACAAAACAGAGGAGGACCTGATTTTAACCTAATGCAGACATTATTAATATTAATATTATTATTATTATTATCACCGTGCAGATACTGAAATAAAGTCACTCTACACGTCTCTAACATGAGTTTTGCAGCACTTTATCTACAAAGAAATAATACATCATTTTATTTTAGGAGTGTGCACACAAACACACACACATGCCTTCCTCCTCCCCTCCCTCCCTCCCTCCCTCCCCCTTTTTCCTTCTCTTTTTTAGCTCTTTTTCTCCGTCTGTTCCTCCTCCTCCTCCTCGGGTGTCTTTGACGGGTTGAGGAGTTTGTTCTCCTTTTTCCACTTCATCCTGCGGTTCTGAAACCAGATTTTGATCTGTCTCTCGGTCAGGCACAGGGCGTGGGAGATCTCTATCCGGCGCCTCCTGGTCAGGTAGCGGTTAAAGTGGAACTCCTTCTCCAGCTCCAGGGTCTGGTAGCGGGTGTAGGTCTGTCGGCCCCTGCGGCCACTGCTGCCAAAAGGGCCTGGAGCAAAAATAATAAATAAATAATAAAAAATCAGAAATGAATCCATCAGTTATTTAAATGAATTAAATGATTAAATGTTAAATTAAAATGAAATTACACTCAAAATCTTGTAAAATCAACCTTATATTGTTTATTTCAACTCTAAATCTCGTCCTTACAACACATAAATAAAACTGTGTAAAGTATTAAACTATTAATAACTATAATAATCTGTATTTTCTCCTATAATATTCATATAACAGCCGCCTCTTACAGGTGCGCATACGTCCCTCTGCGCATCCCTCACCCTGTTTTTTTATATATATGTATAATCTATAACATCATCATATTTCCAATGATGTCTCAGTATTATTCTTATAATGCGCCTGATGGTGAGTTTATGACCATTTAAATATTTAAAACATCTCTTTAATTATGGCACTAATGCGCTGCTGTGTGTCTGTGCTGCGCAAAAGTGTCCTTATGGTGCATTTTATAATATATAGTTTTATAATATCTACATTACAGTACAGTCAGATGTATAATAATAATACTAATAATAATAATAATAACAAAGCTCATATTTCATGTTTTGATTTTTTACCTCTAATGTTTTAAATTTAAAATAAAAAGTGTTTCTGCGATATGTTGTGACCCGAGCTGAGAGCTTTAAGTTTGCAGCTCGATGGGTGAAGTAGGCCCCGTGATGTGCGTGTGTGTGTGTAAGTGCGTGTGTGTATATGTGTGTGTGTGCGTGTGTGTGTGTGTGTGTGTGTGTGTGTGTGTGCGTGTGTATGTATGTGTGTGTGTGTATGTGATGATGATGATGGAGCCTGAACCCCCTCAGGCGCATGAAGATTCATGTTGAATCTCTACTTTTTTCTGTCTCTGTATTAAAACTGTTTTTGCTTCTAAACGTGATTTAAACATGAAGAGAAAAAGTCGCGAGTTTTGCGCAGCTGTGTGTGAAGCTCGAGACGCTTCATCACGCGGAGCTTTGCGGGACAGGCAGCGTGACAACAACACAGTAAACGCACAGTTGGTACTCACCGGCGGAGCAGGCGTTCATCCTCTGCATCCAGGGGTAGATGAGGGTGGAGGACTTGTCGTCGATGCCGCCGCTCATGCCCACACTCTGCTCCGGACACTCCGCTTTGCGCTGCTGATGCTCCTGCGTGACAAACAGCGGCTGGTCCTCGCGGCTCGAGAAAGCGCACGAGCCCTCCGCGTCCTTGTAGAAAGTCCCGACCGGGTTGTAGTCGCACGGGGCTCCGCCGCCGGCCCGGCCGTAGATGGCCGCGGCCGCTGCGCCCGTCTGCTGGTAGTAGGACGCCGGGTAAACCTTCTCCTGCATGTTGGCTGCTCCATATGTGGCCGCGCTGGAGTAGTGTCTTAACGGATCGGTGTATCCCGAGGAATATAACGGTATCTGACCCAGGAGAGAGTCCTGTCCTCCCGGTAGAGACACGGGAAAAGTTGAGTTAACAAAATAGGAACTCATTGGGTGGACAACGGGGTGTATATACTCCGGAGGAATATGATTTGTTGTCTTTTATAGTCCAAGTGGTTTTGCCATTACTTTATCGGAGATTTGGTTTTAGCTGGAAGGGGGGGCTGTGAGGTGCCACTGAATACAGAGGGGAAGTGTACCATCTGATCAAGCTCTGGCCAATCACCGGCGTCTGTGCTTGCACTATTGCACCCATGGGGGGCTCTTGTTGCGCGCGGGGGTCCCCGGTGAATCGAAATGAAGCGCTCGAGCCTGTCGGTCTTTACGCACGCTTACGCACACACTCAGAGATGCTGCGGCTCATGGAGACGCACATATGATAAAAAAAATAAACATGTAGTATATAAGACAACTGTATATGAAGGAGTAAGTCTAATAACACACACTCTGCATCTCACACACACACACACACACACACGTTACACACAACACTTTGCGCATTGTTTGCGTTTGCGCACCGTTCAATAATCTACTGTAACTAATAAACACGCAGCTGCCATGATTCATCATGATTATTGATTTCATCCATATCGATGCTGATATTTCACTCTTCATAGGTGTGAGCTCACCTGCGTCCTGCTTTCTGTTTCCCACCAGCTGTGATTGACGTCCACGAGGACGAGCAGAGAGCAGGAGGAGGACACGCGCTTCCACACAGACCACCACCACCATCACCATCACCACCATCACCACCACCATCATCACCACCATCACCATCATCATCATCATCATCATCATCATCACTCTGATTTCACATTTTCCAAAATGTTGCAGACTGTAAGTATTTATCTGGATGATGAATTATTCACTGATCAATAACTGTTCAGGAATAATTAAACAAATCATGTATTAATGTACCTGTTGGCAGTTATCAGTATTATTATCGTGTATCAATTAAGTAGTATCAGTTCTTTATTATTATTGTTATTCATATTAATAATAACCACACATAGAAGCATCCTGCATATAATTACAGGTAATAACTCGTTCCAGGATTTCAATGCAAACGTGTTGAATGACGTGTAATTATTTCTATTTATGATGTTTATTATTCTATTTATGTCTCTTTAATGAAGTTTAACCACTGAGATGTTTCCAAAGTTTAACAACAAATAACGAAATAAAGCATATTGTTGTTAATATAATCTTAATAGAGTAATTTATTCCATGTTTTTGATGGATAAATGCAGAAAGAAATTAATATTAGCAGGATATTAGTTTATACAGACATGAATAATGCAGTTTTTCGTCTTTGATTTGGCTTAAAACCTGCTGTGATCCTGATATAAATATTTTTATTTGGATAATATGCGTTTCTAAATATTTAAACCTTTAAAAAAAAGTAAATAAAGTCAAAAATATCTCAGCAGCAAACGGTTCCGCTTCAAGCAGGCCGCACATGTGTTGGATTAAATCTAAATATTAAATATTAAATCTAATAAATATAAAGCTCTGAGTGAGTGACAGAAAGCCAGCAGCGTTTAATCATCCACACGTTTTAAAATCAGAAAATTAAAGCAAATGTTTCCTCAACATTTCAAATATTTCCATAAATGAAAGTGAACAAGATCCACGAGGCGCATTTTCAACCCAAACGACGAATGATCACGTTTTTATTTTCATTATGATAAAAAGGAATAACATCATATAAAAAAACATAAAACTGAGTCAAACGTGTCAGCTGAGAAACATGTGAACAAACGCAGCTGATTATTAAGAAAATCATTCATCATCATCTGCAGCTCAGGCCCTGAATGACCATCATCATCATCACCATCATCATCATCATCATCATCAGAGTCAAGCTTGTCTGACCTGCAGTCTTCATCATATAAACACTGTTTAGGCCTCAAACTTGAGACGTGCAACTATATTTATTCATTTAGCTGAAATATTTGTGATGGAGACGCTGCAGCATCTCAAGGGTTAAACACAGATAAACAACCGGCGCAGGAGGAAGAGGAGGATGATGAAGAAGATGCTTCAGACTGGATAACTGTCTGCTTTTTACTGACTGATCTCTTCATTTGCAGTAATATAAACATCAGGCCTTCAGTGATGTGCAGATTAGAGACGTGGCGCTCTTACCTTTGTTGATAATCCATCATTTCCAGTGTGGAGCCGCTCTGCGGAGCCTCTGGATGTCCTCCCCCCTCCCCAAAAAAAACAAACAAAACAAAAAAAAATCCCCACTTTGTTCAAGTGATTTCATGAAAGTAATCCCACCATCCAGGAGTGATCTGATCCTTCATTTTCACGCACATATAGCCAGTGCAGCCGTATTAACATGGCGCACACGCACAACGCGGAAAAAAAAGGAAAATTACGCACGTTTTCAACGCAAACAGAGTCTGAGAAAAACGCGCGTTGGATACAGAAAAGAGCCAAGAAAAGCTTGTGTTACTAGTGTTAAGTGAATGAGCGGTGGAAAAAAACAGCAGCTGCAATATAACCTCATGGGAAATAAGTTCCCGTTGCTGCTGTCCACATGACCGCCAGCGACCAATCCTGGAGCCGGACGAGTCGTAAACTTCGCTGGCAAAGTTGTAAATTTTCATAAACAGCAGCGTTTTTGTGCTTTAGACATGCTTCCTCATCGCCATCTTTATTCCCTCCAAGGCCTTGAACAACGTTTCAATGTGATGCTGGATATTAAAGATACAGATACAGATCAATATATTCATATTTGGTTATGATGTTGACATGATTCAAGCTGACAGGTTTGTTCAGCTTCTTGTTTTTCTTCTTTTAATCAGAACTTCAGTTTTATTTTCTATCAGATTATTTCTTCTCATCTGTTTCTCTCTTAAATCTGAACTTTCTGATCTCAAAACCTCAAACGATGATTGAGCTCCTTTTTTTTAAATTAATAAACTAGTTTAAATAAAATCGTTTCAGCCAGAAAGACTTTTTCCTCACAGACTGTCCTGATCTCTCAGCCTCCTTCAGATCATTTTGACCACAGGCCACAGATGGAAATGGTCAAATGGTTTTTGGGCTGATTGCGTCCTGAAGGGGATTTAAGGTCACACAAACTTTTCTGTGAAGATTGTAAAAGTCATAATTAAAGTCATTTCAACTCTAATAAATTCTTTAAAAACTTATTCGTATTTTTTTTATATCTTATTTCCGTTTCGGATTGTTCTTTAAAAGAGGAAAAAAAAAGCCTTTTCCTCTTCAGCAGGATTTCCGACATTTATAGACGCAATAAAACCATAAATTCCTGAAATGCATCACATTCCCTCCAGATTACACTTTTCTTTTCTTTCTTTTTTTTTTTTGGCCTCCCAGAGACACAAACTTTAACTAAGTGTCTGTAATAACCTGTAAAACGCACATATTTCAAATAAAAGCAACACAGGCCTGTAATTTAATCTATAGCTTACAGTCAGTTTTAAATGTAACCTTGTATAAAATAATAAATAATAAAAATAATTAATGAAAGCTGTATTTATTTCTGTCTGAAGGCCTGAAGGGTTTCTGTCTGTCAGGAAATTTATTTATTTCTTCTTTGTTTTTATTTATTTATTGTTTTTTAATGTTTGATAATTTTTTGTTGTAATATTTCAGTCAAAATTATTATTATCTATAATATGTTTATTATTATTATTATTATTATTATTTAGGGCTTAGACAGGCTTCGGATCCATGATTTGACATTTAAGGTTAATTTTTTTCTTTGGTTTGACACCAAATGTGTAAACATGTATATATAACAATAATGTTTTTTATAATTATTTCTGAGCAATTAAAAATAATCTTTATTGCTCGTACAGGCTGATATTTCACCAGCTTGTGTGTTTTTTATTTCGTCTCTTTTAAAGCTTTTTGTGTCTTTCCGTCTTCAATAAACCGGAAACACAGATGCTGTAAAACTTTATGGCTTCTTTTTACTTCTCACAATAAAAGCTTCAAGATGGAAACACACACAGGAACCAACTGATCTTCACACATTAATGAATAACTGAATGAATGAAAAATACATGATGGAAAAACTGTTTTAAAAAATATGTATTTTCAAAATGTTTGAACAAAAAAAACAAACTAATATATTTTAAAAACAAATGAAGATGAAACTTAATTTACAATAAAAAAAAAAGTTTTATTGACCATCAGTGCAAAGTTATTTAAATACATGACTGAACAAACAAACGTCCTTGACAAGGAGCAGCAGGCCTTTATTTATCTTTTTATTAATATCCCTCAGTTGTTTTTAATAATACTTTCATGAGTCGGCATTAAATTTGGTTTCCTTGAGCCAAACCCAGTAATCAATAAGTCTGGGTGTCACTTATCATATCTGCTATGTTTGGCACTGTAGGTGAGGTTTGTTATTGTGTATCACACACGCTGAATAAAAAAATGTTAAAAAGCTCATAATATAGTTTCTGCGGCGCCTGAGATTTAGTGGCAAACAGAGTAAACTGCAGGATATAAAAATCTGTTTCCAGACATCCAGATATCCGTCAAAGGCACAGTGTGTTGCTGCTTGTTCACAGTTTAAGGCCTCTCTACCTCCACTCCTGCACCGTTTTATGTGAGAGCGTTTCCTGCGGGGCTCTGCGGGATGAGTTGCGGACGGTGTGAGAGAAGCCAGGCCTCCGGACCAGCGGGGCGCGAGTGGAGCTGACGAACAGACTCTGCAGGGCAGCGGGGTCGCGGGACATGTAGGCGCAGCGCAGGCCTCTATTAGGGACGTGGTTTATGACGGGGATGCTGGGACGGGAGCGGGTGTCGGCGTAGGAGCTGCTCCTGCTGTCCTGCCCAACAGCCAGAGAGCCACTGACTGGAAGAGAGAAACACGAGGAGCAAAAATGACGTCTGAGGAATAAATAAACAGAAATCAGGCTGTGAGGTTTGTGTTTTAATCACGTGTGTAATAAAGCTCTGAAACTCTGCAGCTACATGTTTTATGTCTGAAAGTACAAACTAATTATTTAAAGTTTAATTTTGTTCATCTTTGGCTGTGACGGATGCATATTTTAACATTTTCACCTGGAGTTCATTTAAATTTAAGGGGCAATTTTTGTGATGCATGTATATACATTTATACACACACACACACACACACATATAATATATTTTACACATAAATAGGCCAAACAGTAGCTTAATAGAGATTGTACAGTGTAGGGAAAAAAACAAGCTCAACCAACCAGGAAACTCGGTGATAATCACAGAAGCGTTCGCTGCTGCGTTGAGCTCATTTCTGCTCACCTGGCCACTGCAGCCGCTGGGCGCTGATGCTCCTGCATGTTTCTCCGGCTCTGTTGTGGCTCTCCAGCTCGTACGGCGGGCAGGCGGACTCTTTCGGGTTCCTCTGGTCTATCACGGGCCGGAGGAAGCGCTGCTGACTCATTTGGGGGTGGATGTACTGCAAAATTAGATGAAAACGTTTCAGTCAGTTCTGCAGATAATATATTTGTTAATAGTTTGATTTGATTGCTGTGTGTTCAGTTAAGCTTGAGTTTAACTGTGATTCATACAGCAGATTTTTATATTCACACTTTTTGGGGGAAAACCTGCAGTTTTGTTTGACATTTCTATGACATTCAAATATAGTGTTGAACAGCAAAAAATTCATGTTTTTTTACTTTTCAGAAAATGATTAGAGGAAAAAAAAGAAACTCAAAATACAAAATGTGTTTAAAGAAATAAAACTATGGGGTTTGCTGGTGGAGTCTCGTCTCTGATCTTACCGGCTGCTGAGTTCTTTGTGGAAACTGCATCAAAGACTTCAGCTGAAATTAAAAAAAAGAAACAGTCAAAAAGTGACTGAAAGATAAACCACAATTATTATTATTTATTATTTCATCAACAAGAAGCGATAACTGGAAACAGAGACAACGTCTGCTGGTTGTCAGCGTACCTGCATCGTCTGACTCACCTTCGTCTGCTGCTGCGGGGGGAAGATGGCGTCCTGCACAACTCCTCCTGCCTCCGTCCGGCCCTGCAGCAGCTGCTGGATCTGGTCCACCACCCCCAGGTCCTGGAGGAGTTTCTTCCTCCGGAGCAGCGCATCGACCCGCTCCTTCTCCTCCATGTCTTCTTCCTCCTGCCTCCGCTGCTTCCGCTCCTTCTCCTCCATGTCTTCTTCCTCCTGCCTCCTCTGCTTCTGCTCCTTCTCCATGTGTTCTTCCTCCTCCTCCTCCCTCTGCTCCTGCTTCTCCTCCTCCTGGACTTTAGCAGCTACAGGATCCTCCGGCACACCAGACAGAGGGCGCTTAGTGAGGAGCTGCAGAAACATTTGATTCAATTTGTTTTTTATTGCCTGGCTGTATGTGTAGCCACCAGTATGCATTTACAATATATTAGCAATTACTGTCAGTGAATAACGTTGATAACGCCGTTTGTTTTTCCTGTCTCGACAATAAAACATATTTGAATTTGAAATGAGAGACATCCAATGAGGAAAATAATCTGCAGGAATATTATTCCAGCTAATTTAAATGGTGTGAAGAGTACATTTACTCCGAGGGGTCAGCCAGAATATGAACCGTTCATCATCACTGGACAAAAGCTTTGCGCCGCCCTCTTGTGGTTCCACGTGGACACTGCATCTTTAGAGACTCACCAGCTGCAGGTCACAGTCCGTGTTTGAGTTGGGGGTTTGTGCTCGCCGTGGTTTCACTCGCTCTCCCGCCGTCTCCCCCTGCAGCTCCCTCCTCCGACCCTTCTGCTCTTTCTGCTCCTGCTTCAGACGCAGCTCCTGCAGTTGTTGCCTCCGCACACAAATACAACAGAGAAACTGTAACATCTCTCATATAAAGTGAAGACAGATCGATAATTAATCTCCCTTTATTTTTTAATAGTTTTTAACCCCTGCATCTCAGGGTTAAATATCTGTATTACAGTTATCATTTAAACATTTCCTCATTTTTGTCTTTTCTGTTGATTAATTAATTATCATTTGGTCTATGAAATGTCAGAAAACAGTGAAAATGTCCATCACAGTTTCCCAAAGCCTAAGGTGACATTTTTAATGTTTTTATCCAGCCAGGTTTAATATTATTTGCCTATTATTTTGTTTCACCTCATATTTCATTCTTCAGACTATTTAAGAGCTCTGGAACATATAAACAGTCAGAATTACACAACGTCATGTAGTCCAAGCAGAAGCACATCCGTGTGTGTATGTACATGGAGCCTGAAGTATGTTGAAAGCGTGCTGCATGTACCTGGCACACTCCTCTCTGGCTTTGGACGCTGCCGTCTCCTGGAAGAGCGAGCTGCTGTGTTTAAAGTACTTGTCGTATTTCTCCGCTCCGTCTCTGGGGTAGATCCTCTTGAAGCCTCCCAGGTGTTTGGCCTCGTACTTCTCCATCTGCTCCACCGTGGCAGCCTGGCACTGACGCAGCTCCTCTGACCTGGTGGTAAAAAACACAGACAGACACACCTTCATACTGCATGTCTACAGGAAGCATGTGATGTTTCACGTGCAGCAGCGTACCTGGCCTCTCTGGAGCGGTTCTGCTGCAGCCTGTCCTTCACCCTGCGTCTCTCCTCCTTCGTGATCTTGCGACGGTCGCAGGCGCCCAAGTTGATGAGAACCAGAGTGTCGTAGAGCAACGCGTCCTTCACCTCGCGGTCCAGCTGCGAGTCAGTGGTAAAACTTGGGGAGTGATTGACCTGAACATACAAACGCATACAAACACACTGAAGGATTTTAGACGTCATTTCAACTCCTTAAACTGCATCAGGCTTTATTTTAGATCCTAGAGGAAATCCATAAAGATGTTTTCTTTGTCATTCACGACAGTAAACTAAATATTTGGGGTTTTGAACTGTTGCTTGGACATAACAGGTATTTTTGTGTTATTTAATGACATTTTTATAGACCAATCAATTAATCAGTTAACAGAGAAAATAATCAGCACATTAGATTAATTAAGGCTGCAACTAACTAACTATCAGGATTATTAATTAATTAATCAATCAATCAATCAATCGTTTGGTCTAAAATGTCCTGACTAACAGTTCACAACCCAAAGATAGAAATATTTAAAACAATTAATTGGTGATTATATTTCTGCTGATGGACTAATCAATTAATCAATGCAGCTCTATAAAGGATAATAGAAATAATCGTTGGCTGCAGCTGATAATCTAGAATTGATCCAGTTGATGGAAGAACATTTCACACAAAACTCACTGAAACAGAAAATACTCGATGCTGTCAGACTGTGTGGAATAAGACGAGTGTAAAAACCTTAAAGCTACTTTCTGTGGAACTAAAACGGTTTAATAATGTAGTTGAATGTAATTTCTGTTCACAGTATTAGATTACATGTATATTTATGGATGATGAACCTTGGCGTCTCACCTCCAGCACCCAGGGTCTGAGCCGGTGATCCAGCAGCACATCGAAGCCCAGGATCTCGAAGCAGGCGCTGCCGGTCGTGTGGTTGGGGAAGCACGTGTGGTAGTTATGTTTGAGGATGGGATGCGCAGAGATCAGAGTCTTCACGATCACGTCCTCGATGTCGCTCCACATCTTCTCTGTGTTGCAACACTTGGACTCCAGGTGCTTGTTCAGTGTGGACAGCTTTCTGGGTAACAACACAAAAAACTAAATAACTATCCTATGACACAACATGCATCATGTGCAGTGTTTACATACCGTTTGCTGCCAGTGTCCTCGTCACGGACGAAGTTCTCGCTGTGCTTGTTGATGGAGTAGTTGGTGAGATGCATGCACACATCCTCCTGACATCAGTAAGACAAGAGAAAACAGAACCAGTCATGTTTACAGGTCCTATCTATCTGCTTTAGGTCTGAAGAAATAAATCTTTCAAACTGGGTCACAAATATACAATTTATTTATTTATTTTGAAAGGTTCAGTTATTTCGTATCCTGGAACGGTGCTTACCACGTTGCCGTGTGTTGGTTCGGTGTACTTTGTGGTGCAGAAGCGAGCCAGTCCTTCCTTGAACATGAATATGCTGAATGGATCACATGACGTCACCAACACGTAGATACGCAAGTCAAACTTGTACCCGTCGATGATGAGAGGCTGGGGAGGGACGTAACAGCGCGTTTAAACTTCAACATGTGTGTGTTCTGGTGTAGGTGGCGTATGTGCCGTTTTAGATCCTCACCCGGGAGACGTAAACCTGACAGATCATATGTTCCCCTGGTTGAATGTCTTTGCTCGACTTGGTGATGAAGATGCCTTTGCCTTGGCAACCTGTATCTGGCTTACAGATGTACGTTTTGTTTTTTTTGGCCCTGGTGTAAGCTTGGAAGTCGCTGTAGCTGCACAGTAAAGTCGGATAAATTAGCATGTTAAGACACTTTAAGAAAAGACAAATTGAAAGAGCAAAGTCACGTTGAAAAGTACAAACTGACTCTGCGGGAAGGCTCCACGTTCTGGGGAAGATATTGTAGTCTTTGGGGAAAAGCTTGAGCATGCGGTTCATGTTTCTTGCCAGTAAATCTTTGCGGCAGATCTCACTCATCCCTGGGAAATGGTTTATTTTCTGCAGAGACAAATGAGAGACTCACAGTTGTTCACATGGGAAGTATGAGGACTGGTGCCACTGATACTAGACTGTAAGACTGATATTCAGAGAAGAGATGACTGGGGTACATTGGTCATGACCTGCTGAATAGTAACTGCTCTGAATTACCCAATTAGATTACAAATTGATTGCTATAGCTGAAAAAAAATGTTATGAGCCATGAATATGTGCCCTGAAAAAACTATTTGATCTCATAATCTCTACAGAAATGTATATTTTTCTCTTTTTATTATTTCACGGGTAAGAATATTGAGGATCTAATTTCTTGGACTTCTTTCTTGTGATTAATTTCCAGACGTATAAATTGAATTACCAGACAATTATTTTACAGTATTAAATTTGGTGAGTGTGATTGTTGGAGAGAATACCTGATAACGTTTCATGTCCTTAACGCGGTCCAGAGACACAGAGCAGTCGGTCCAAAACAGCGTCCAGTCTTCCCCCTCCGCCGCCTCTCTGAGGCCGTATCTACGGGCCGCACGCCGCACTGACACAAACATACAGCGAGGAGCATTATTGTAGTGCATCTACTGATCTAAGAGCTACAGATCAATAATAAATATAACATAAGTAGTTTTTGATCTACTCCCATTCAGCCATAAGAACATTAGCTCAGGAAAACATTTTTATAGACGCGGCTTTGTGCATTAATGTAGAAACAGAAAGAGTCATCAAACTGCCACGATATCATTTTATGCTGTAGCATTCAGATTTACCGTCATTAAAACTCTTCCACAGAATCTATTTAGTAAGATTTTCCCTCGTTGTGTCTCAACGGTGACAAAAAGAGGGAATTTGGCACTAAAAAGACTGTAAAGCTGAAAGATACCGACTTGATTAGTCTCATTGGGATGATTGAAGCCTCATATTACCTTTAAATAAACTTTTAAATAGATTTTTGCACAGATGGAGGACTGTGGAGGAGAGAAATCCTCTGTGAGTGATTACAAATCTGTTTCAATGTTCATCGGGGCATACGACTAATGTTTTAAGACATGTGCAAACATATATTCAAACACAGATAACTGTGCTGCATAACGGATAATCTCAGCTCCAAACGTACCACTTTCATATTTGCAGCTGGTGAGGTTGATCCACAGTCATCTGGAAGAGAAGAGAGACAGAAAGAGGGACAGACATCTGCTTTGCTGCAAAGTCCTACGCTTGTCTCATTACGCTCATCTTTCCCTTCAGCAATGATGAGGACAAGTAAGAAAACAACAAATCTTAAGAGCCTCCAGGAGACGTTATAAAATCATAACTGTTGAGGTGCTCAGTGGTAAATATCTGCAAATGTACAAATGGAGGACTATCCAGCAGTTAAGTACCTCTTCTTGTTTTTTCTCCTCTTCTTGTTGATGGCTGGAGGGGTGACGGCTTCAGTTTGGCTCTCGCCCTCCTCTCCCTCTGCTGCTGCCTGCTGCTCATATTTATGTGCATCCTCATCTCTGTCTGGGCCGTCCACAGGTAAACCCATCCTGGATGCACACAAACAAACAGAACGTGATAGTGTAGACAAAGACAGAAACAACCACATTATGATTTTCCAGCACTTGTTTACTCATTTCACATGTTTTCAATGGGATGTGCTGCACAGCCTCACAATGAAATCCAATCAAACAGGACAAAGAACAAGCTGTAAGTGCGCACGTGGGGTCATGTTTCTGTTTCCATTTCTCTCATCAGGTAAGTGCTCCGGCCGTCACCGCTTTGTCACACGCTGCCATTCAAGAGTTATCGTGGCAGGACGGACGCAAACGGCAACAGCAGAGGGAGCAGAAAACATTGACACACACATGCAATTTTACACATTTGTCAGTGAACCACCTCATTCCACATCACATATCTTTTCATATCCGCTGTATAATAGATAGATAGATATACTTTATTAATCCCAAACTGGGACATTACAGAAATACATACAGCGAATGAATACAGCATTATTGATTATTTTCTCGATTAATCGATTAGTTGTTTGGTCTAAAAAATTAATCACTTATCAAAACATTTTTAATTTAATAATAATTATCAACAAATCAGATCTATTTTCATTAGTGATTATCCGCTGATTATTTTTCTTAATAAACCAATAATCATTTGGTCTATAAAATGTCAGAAAATAGTAAAAAAAAAATCCTTTATAAATGTTCCTAAATCTCAGAGACATTTATTTTACGTTAATATAAAATAGAGAAAAGTACAAAGTCCTGACATCTAAAAAGCTGGAAACAGATCATGTTAAAAAATCTCAGAAAGTATTTTTAAAGTGTGACGACTTTGAAGGGACTGAGACGTCCCTTTTATCATAAATAAAGTGCACAGTCATCTATAAAATAAAGATTATAGAGCTTATAGGACCCGAACCGTCGTCTCGGCTGTTTGTCTGGTGTCTTGTAGGTGAAGGTGAGGTCAAGTTAATTCCTGGTAATGATCGTGATAGAAAACACTAAGGAGGGACATCCCAGGTACACTGTGGGAGGTCACGGTGCCAGGTAACAGTATTCTGATCCAATGATCTGGATAATCCGGACCCTGAACTGTGAGCTTCACACTGGGCCGAGACGCCCCGCTGACCTCAGCCCGGATACAGTTACAGCCCCGCGGAGGATTTCACCAAAGGTTCCCACTCGGCGTACGACAACGACAGGTACACTAATAACACCTCAGTATTGTCTGTCCTCAGCGAACAATGACCGGGCTCCATAAAAAAGACTTTGTCAATTGTTAAATGTCACTACGTAACATTCAACATTCAGACTTCAGCTGGACAGACACGCCACGCTGACACTAATACTAACACAACAACAACCCAAACACACTCTGAGATGCTTTGGACAGAAGCACCTGGAAGAAAAGATAAACCTTTATTTAACCTTAAAATATTAAATCAACAAGACACGTCCTGCTTTCACATGTAAACACTCAGCAATGAGGCTTCAACTAATATTTACCCTTATTACTTTCTTTAAATTAAATTATCAGTTCTATAAAAAGTGTAAAATATACTAAGTGGCCGTTTTAAGTTGCCCAAAGTCTCGTCTGAAAACAGTCCAAAAAACCACTTAATTTGCACTGATATGAAACCGAGTGACAGCAAATCTTAACGCACAAAGATCTATTTCTACAAGATGGATGACTTAAATGATGTAAAAACCACTTAATCGATTAACCAACTAATAGTTTAAGTGCTACTCACAGTCAGTCCGGTTTCAGTGATGCAAAACACTCGTCGTTAACTGCATTAATCCGTCCGATCAAACAGCAGCGCTATAAATCCCATGTTCATAATGTTCAGGTTGTGTTTTAGCTGATTTAAAGATGTGTTGATTAAACTTTCTGGTCATTTTTGAGACGATGAATTGAATGAAATATGAATTCTACCTACTTTGATATAGAACCACATCTCAGTATAATGCATCTAAAAGCACAATCAGCAACTGTTTTAACATTAATCCCTTCATGCAGGCAGGATTCATCGCAGCACTGTTGTATCAGACAGTTTTAGTTTTAGCTGGATGTAACCTTATAAACTTATAAACTTCACTGTCAAGTCTCACATGTGAGAAATGACTGTGACTCACCTGCACTGTTACGCCTACATTTGTGAGGACACAGATGTCGGAAGATGCGTCCCGCTGCCACTGCACCTCTTTGACACAAGTACTCTTCGTTTCAAGAGCGCGTTAGGCTGCGTTCACTCTCCTCAGCAGGGAAACTGATGAGCCACATCTCCACCTCGTGCACCGTCTGCCCCTGGAGTCTTAAAAGAAACACACACAGTAGATTTGTATCATCACAAGGACGGTTCAGCTCAGATTGACTTACACACTCAGGCATCAGACCCAGCGGTGGATCTGATGACAAACTAGACACAGTGGGGACAAACACCTGATCCGTCTTGACATGATGGAGAGAAAATGAGCAGGAGACCTCAGCAGGGAGCGAGAGGAGAGAGATAATCCCTGATATTTGTTCACTGAAACAGGAGAAGGGCTTTTCAACACCTCAAGTTGTTCAATTTAAATCTGTGCTGAAACGCAGGCAGTACATCAATCCTCTGAGCCAAGATGAAATGGAGTACCTCGAGTCGAAGCTTCGTCTTAGATTGAGGCCATTAAAAATAAAGCACAGGTAGAAGAGAGCATGCTCGAACACTCAGGGGGGAAAAAAAGAAAGTAGACAAAGACGCTGTAGCTTATGTTTCCCAGTTGTCATGGCAGCTAACAGATAGAGTAGAGCACAACAAGACTGGATGTTAATGAGGTTCAAGAGAAGCACAAAGTGACCAACTTATTAATTGATTAATCAGTCAATCAACATTAATTAATCATTAAGGTGACATCCTACACTCTTCCACACCCACTTATCTACCTTTTGTCTTTCTTATGATGCTTTAAAGATCAACTTGCTGAGGTTGGCTGCTGAAATAACAAGTACTCACTGTATGAGTAACACAGGCTACATGACTTCTTGTACAATTACAGAGTAGACCGATTATAATTAAATGTGACAACAGTGTATTTTTATGGAGATAATATAGATTAATGAGGGTAGGAGGACACGTCTGCATATATAATCTAATTCTGGCAATATTAAAACTGCGGCTGTATGATTTCTAAAACTGAGTAGATAAATGTACAATAAATGCATCATAATGATGGATTTTTGCTGATTTGAATGTGAACTACAAAAACAAATCCTTGAGAAAAAGGATCATCAGGAAACTTTAGTTCATATTCATCCTAACGTGGTGCTGAGCTGCAGGCTGAAGCTACAGAAACCTGCAGCCTCGTCTCTGCTGTGTGGAAACTGATTTCCCCTCCAGAGACTTTCACTTCTCAACCTGCAAGAAAATAAGTCTTTCAACATGCATGCATCAGTGTAATAATAATAATCCCATAATCCCAACATGCTACTGCAGAGTCTTGAATAAGAAGAAGATGAACTTCTGCTGCCTGAAACTGAACAATTAAAAAAAATGAAACGTTATGTTGTGAACTGGTGAATATATGAAGCAGTTGGCTGTAGAAGAACCTCTGTGTTGTAATGAAAACAACCAACGTACATTTACATGGTACTCTCTCTATTTTTTCTAACTACAGTATGTGACCCTTTGAGGTCATTGAACACATTCTCCGCCCATTAAACGCTATAAAAATGTCAATTTGAAGATAAATAAAATAAATTCATCTTTCTTGTAACAACACGTCTTTATTCATGAGACTCTGAAGAAACGTCTCTGGATTTTATTTTCATGAAAATATATTAAATTTCTCAGTTTCAGTTGTTTGTTTTAAATCCACTTTCTTTTACACTGAACACAACATCGTGGCTTCTTATTATATATGTCCTGTGCTGTTTCTATGGTAACGAAATGCCGACTTCTCTCTAAGCGCGAGCGATTTCATGCTAACTGTCGTTAGCTGAGACTTTTAACCGTTTTTAAACGGTTACATGCGTCGTGAACGTGACGTTGCCGTCGCGGAAAATGTGTGTCCTCTTGTTCCCGGTGAGAAACACTAACCTGCCGCTTTTTGTCCGGTTCTTTCCGCTGTTGCCGGCGGCTCGTGTGTCGTAGTCTCCGCTGAAACCTGCAAATGTAAACATGAATGAAGCCGGGTCACTCACGCGCATCCCCGCCGCTGTGCCCGTTCCGCTTTCAGCCAATCACGAGCCAGATGGTGTGAGAGCTCCTGTCTCTGATTGGTTGCAAGGCTCACCGATGAGAAAAGACCTACAGAAGGAGTCACAGGTGCAGTTCAGGTGCTTTACAAATTATAGACTTGAAATTAAACATATCTTCTTATCAATTCTGTCTAAAACGGATTTAATGTAACACACTTAAATACTGCAAATAATATATAATTTTTCGTTATTTTATTCACACAATTTCATAATGGACGTTTAAAAGTTTCACGTTTATGTGTATTTTATATAAAAAAACAACACTCAAATTATAAATCTACATAAAGAATAAATCATTTGTGGTATATTTTTCTTGTTGTTTGTTTTGTTTTATATATATATATAAGCAGAATTTACACTAATGATAAATTCTGCTTCAGCTGTTACCTGTGAGCATGAATAGTAATAAACTCAAACAAACACTGAATAAATAAATGAACCTTTTAATCATGTTACAACAATGTAAACTAATTAAGAAGCCTTTGGGTTATTTATTTTAAAAAAATATGTTTTACCACTCATCATAGTTATATATGATAATAGACCACCAGCCAAAACACAGACTGTTAAAGTAAATCCTGAATCCAGACGTGTATCATGGACCTCAGAATGGATGTGGAATTAAATCTGAAAAAAAAGTATTTTGTAGTCAGATTAAAATTATTTATGTCTTTTCCATCTTTTTTTGGACGTCTTCATTTTAATATCACGTATGGACATAATGATCTAGTCAAACGTTGGGACACACCTTCTCATTCTCTTAACAAAGAAATAATAATAAAAATTGTGACTGGTACCGTGTATATTCAGAGTTTACTATTATTATCATTTATTTATTTATTTTATTTTTTATTTTTTGTTTAAAATCATGTCCACAGGCCTTTTCACTTGCAGTTAGAAGATCATGAACATTGCTGTGCAGAGGTCAAGTATATTAACACATTTCCTGCTTCAGTTTAGCTCATTTTAATTCTATATTTAAATTCTAATTTTGTTTTTTTGTTTTTTATTTCAAATAAATCAAATGTATTAATGTGCTAATTAATGCTGAGGAAGGATTAGGATGGCAGCGTAACAGTCAGGGAAACAGGGAAATAAAAAGGCGACAAATACAATAATTAAGAAATACACGAACTTAACACGGTTTAAACAGAACCGATATTCAAACGTATATAATTATATATTATATTTATATATTATATTTATATAATATAAAAGGTAAACAACCGTATTTCCAGAACGAGCATCAGCGTCACGACGTTAAAGGGTTTTGGCTCCATCTTGTGTTTTTATCTTGGAAGAAGAAGCGAGAAACACGTGCTCTCAAATATGAGACTACACTTCCCATAATGCACTTTACACACGCATGCTCACGAGGCATGTTTTGATGCCTTCATGTACAAATCGGAAATTCTGATTAATGTCTTTGATTTGATGAAAAACAGATTAGATCGCAGTTTGTGTGAAAGCATGTAAGTCATGTTTAGCAAACATCATATATTTTCAGCCTAATGAAAGCACCAAACATACTCTTAAATGTCCATGTATCTACTAGTCCATGTTACATGTTGTAAAAATACAATGTGTTTTAGTTCAGTTCAGTTTCTTTGCATTTAGACGAATACAAATATTTGCTTTTAGTGTATTTGTAATAGCAGTAATTTCATTATTAACATTCAGTTTATAGAATTAGTGTTTTGTATAAAGTGTTCTTGTTAAATTCCGCTCAGTATTTGTGTGTAAAACAGCTGTTGAAAATAAAGCCACCATGTCGTAGTGTGTGTGGTATTTACAGCAGCTCAGATGTCTGAGGAGCCTCTGAAGGCAGCATAGCGGGCTGGTACTGCTCGGGGCTGACGGTGTCCGGTGCTGCGACAAGTATCAGCAAACATGTAAGTTTTGTGTTTTCACCAGAACATTTTGACATAATTTATGTTCTTAGTGTGAGTTTTTAATGGAAACATTATTGTGTATCTGAGCGAACATTATAAAATCTTTTTTTTTTTTTTAAATGTCAGCTCACTTTCGGTTTCTTTATTCTAAACAGCATTTAAAAAGTTGTATAACAGATTCATTTTGGTTTCCGGGTAAAAGGACTTGTTTCAAGATTGAGTCTTTGGGAAAGTGTTGTTTTTATTATTATTATTTTATGGGTGACTTTGGAATAAAAACAGATTGCAAGAGCACATAAACAGAAAACAACAACAACAACAACAACAACAGCAGCAGCAGCAGGAAGGAGGAGAAACCAAGACAACCATGACACATCAGGCCAGCAGCTTGTGGCACCTGTTGTCCTCAGTCACACTCATAAAATGTCGTTTCATCATCAGTGTTTCTATGTTTACAGCAGACCGCAGCGCAGCATGGAGAGCGGCACTGACGCAGCAGCAGCGGACTCCGCAGCGCGCACCTTCTCCCAGGTGCTGTTCACTGACATCCCGCACTCATACCCACCTTCAACCGCGCTCACCTGCTGCTACACCCTTACCGAGGCCTTCCAGCCCCACCCCAGAGACTGGGTGGGCATTTTTAAGGTGGGGGAAATAATGCCATGTTTCCTTTTAACGTGTGAATGGTGCGTTTAAGAACACCTCTCTTTCATCATTTCATTTTTTCCATACAGGTGGGGTGGAGCACAACAAAGGATTATCATACCTTTGTGTGGGTGGAGCAGTGTCAGGATGCGGCAGGGCAACTATCAATGACCAGGCATGCGTTTTTTAAGGGTAAGAAATAGTTTCACTTTGACCATGTTTGTAATGTAACCTGTGAGTCAGAAGTACTCAGGTCCTTTACTTAAGTAATAGTATCATTACTGCAATGTAAGTAAAAATCCTGCAAGTAGAATAACATGAAAATACTTAAGTAAAGTACAAGTATCTTAAACGTGTCGTGTACTTGAGTAAATGTACTTTCCACCTCGGTGTTTCTTGTGTAAACAGGTTAGGGCCACAAATCTGTATTTCGGAGCATCTTATAACCTCTGATCCTCTGATCTGATCTCTGCAGTGTTGAAGTACAACAGACTTCATGTCTTCTGATCCTCCAAGCAAACAAGAGATTTCAAGTTGTTGTTTTTTTTTGGTCCAATACAAACAATTTAAAAACAATTACAAGTAAAACATAAAAGTTACAAGAAATGCAAAAAGTATCACGAGCAACATTTACATAAAGGAGCTATTTTTAACTACTTTATATATAGTTTAGTTCAGTGTTTCCCAACGTAGACGTTGGGCCCCTCCAAAGGGTCACAAGATAAATCTGAGGGGTAAAGGGCAGATTCACAGTTTTAATCATTCCTCCTGTTTGTACTGACCATTAGAAGACTCTTCTGTATCTACGTGAATTGACTAATATGGAAGGCCGAAGCTTCAGATTAGCTTCAGATAAACTTTTAAATACATTTTTGCACCTTTTACACTGAAAGGACACTATGAAGGCAGCTTCTAATGGCCGCTACGAACAAGAAGAACCTGTTTCTTTTTCAACACCTGACTGCTCACCGGGCGCCAGTTTGGCGGGCTGCCCATCACTCCACCATCTCTCTCTCCACTTTGCATGTCTATGCCGTTGCATGTGTGTGTGTATAAATGCATGTAAAAATGAAAAAATAGAGTGATAAGAGAATTTCCCCAATGAGGGATAAATAAAGTATATCTTCTTCTTCTAAACTTAAAAAACTAAACTTGAAAATATCATTTAATGAGGAGCGAAAGAAGAAAAGTTTTTATTCTCTCAATATCACTGTAAACTTAATATTTTGACAGGTCAGTCTATAATGAAAATAAATGATTAACTGGAGCCGACCGTTCTTGTTCTTGTTCTTGTTCTGTTAGATTACTACCTGCCGAAGGATGAGATCGAGTTCTACCAGTTCTGCTACGTTGACAGTACCGGCCAGGTGCGAGGAGCCAGCACCCCTTTCTGTTTCAAAAACCCAGTGGAGCAAAGCATGGAGAGCAGCACAGATGACGACCTGCTGGTGATTACAACACAGGTAAGCAAATAACAGATTTAAAGACAAAGTCACACAAATTGCTGTTGTGGACTATAATGTTTAAAGCTTGTGTAATAATATAAAAAAAGCAGATGAGTCTCTAAAGTAAACACAGCATCATATTGACTTAATGTGTTGCACCAAGGAACAAGTGGAGCAGAGCGTCCGTGAGAAAGCTGAAATGATGAAGGAGCTGGAACAGATAAGAGAGGAAAATGAAAGCTTAAAAACAGCTCTGCAGAAGGAACAGCAAGAAGTCGACTGCTTGAAGGTCTGCTCGTCTAATTCAACGCAACGTCTGTGAGATGAAAGCATAATATCTGAAAGTCGATCGATAAGGATTGAACTTTGATACAGCGTGATTGATTTCCACAGGGACAGAATGGACAGAAAGAGAAAGAAAAGTCTGAACTGGTGAAAGAAGTTGATCAAATGAAGGAGCAAAATGGAAACTTGAAACGCGCCTTACAGGAACAACTGCAAGAAATGGGCCGTTTAAAGGTTAGTGTCCAGTCCTGATGTGGCATTTTATCAGCAGCGCTGCAGTGACAGGGTGAAAAACGTTCATGTTTTGGCTTCAAAGGAGGAAATGTTGGTCCAAATGGCAAAGCAGATGGAGATGGAGCAACAAAACTACACGACTACACAGCAACACCTGAGTCAAAGCGCAAGATTAGATGGAGAATCAAAACAAAACGAGGTAAAGATCATTTTCTGTTGCTGTTAAAAGCAACGTCTGTGTCGGTCTTCTTCAAATCTTTGTTTGGTTTTTTGTTTTTTCAGACACACATAGAGAAATACGATCGAGCTGTGATGAAGATCAATCAGCTGAAGGAGGAGCGCGCCGAGCTGAGGGCGAAGATTGAGGTTCAAAGTGACGAGATTGCAAAGTGAGTCGAGCCTGCACTTTTTAAGAATAGACGACGACGTGCTGCATTGTGTTTTCTGACCATCAACACTCGTCTTTTGTGTGTTTAAGGCTCAATTCTGAACTCAGAGAAGGACAACGGCAACTGTTCAAAATGAACGACAGCATCCAGCTTCTACAGGTGAATTTAGAAACAGCACACCTGGTGCAGCGGCGCGCCTCATTGACGTATTTCTAATAGTTTTTGGATAAAAATTGAGCTCTAGGGTACAGAGGAATAAGATCAGGTTACCTATTTTTGGATAAATTCATTGTTGTTTTCAGTGTTTTCATTATTTGTTGGCACTAAGTCATAAATCAAGTATTATCAGACTCATCCTTTAAGAACTGATCGTGTATTGATAGATAAAAGTACAGTTGAGAACTTCTAACTTTTTCCTGCCAGTAAAACAATAATCTGACGGATCCATCATTTACCTTTTGCCAGGTTGACCTTCAGAGCAGCGAGAAAGAGAACGAGAGGCTTTCGGCGGAGCTGCAACAGCTTCACAGCATCACGCACAACATGGACGAAGTACAGCGAGAGAACCAGGAGCTGTGTGGGAGGCTGGCCCAGCAGGAGGTGCTGCAGCAGAGCTTTCCAGACGAGGACCTAAAGGTGGGAACAGATGTTTAAAACAGGCCGATGTTCTTTTAAATGCAACAACGAGCTGCCCTTTCTCTTTGCTCTTAATAAACCAGTGTCCTTTGTCCTCTTCAGGAGCAGAGTGAGACTCTGCGCAGCCAGCTACAGGACGTTCAGGTGAAGCTGGTGCAAGAGAAGGAGCATTCGTACAACATCAAGAAAAGAGCTGAGTTACTGGAAAGAGAGCTGCAGAAAACCAGGGAGCAGCTGGACAATGTCGTCACATCACAGGAGCAGGCACAACGGAAAAGCAGCAAACTAGAGGTGGACTCCAAATCTACGCTTTAGATTCTGGGCCGTAAAGTTCAGATTTGTCTTCTGGGTGTGTGTTGAAACAAAAAGTGAAGTTTTTGTATTGTTTTTTATATTATTATTATTATTAAAGATTCAACTCAGAGAGGCGCATGAAGCGATCGCAGATAAGGACGGCATCATCGAGGAGAAGGAACACATGATAACGCTGTCCGACCGTGAGAAACGGGAACTCACCAGAGAAAACCAGGTACGTTTTATATATTAAAAAAAAAACGCTTCCTGTATCCGGTTCAAAGGGTCACCTCATGAGTTCAGCCGCTTGTTTGTTCAACTATATTTATTCTATCAGAATCTCAGAGATGATATCGAGGAGCTGCGCAAGGTTTATACCGACTGTCCCACAGCTCCCCCTGATCCCACCACAGCAGCTGGCACCACTGCAAGCAGCCACGACAGGCAACAGCAGGAGACCCCAGAGCTGACCGAGACCCTGTATGAAACCATTAGTGAGTACTCGCACACTCATGCAAAGAGGAATTATTATTATTATTAAACAGAAAAAGACCAGAATCTAGAAGAACAACGGTCACCTGTGATGCCATCAAACTGTGTATTAAAATGAATAAATAATAATTATTTTATATGTTTCTTCAATTTCCTTGCAGGGACCATTCCTGAAACAGAGGAAGAGGTATGTTAAAAAACACCAACTGTATTTTCTTACTCTAATCTTTCTATTCAGTGTGTTTGCTATAAAAGCATTTACATATTTGTCTGACACCAGTTAGCTGAGCGAACCAGTATTTTAATGAAGTGATTTAGATTAAACCTACAGCAACCCTGAAAAAATTAGTTTCTCTTCACGTGGTCTGCAGATTGCGAGTGACGTATCCGTTTACAGTTTATTTTTATAGCGGATTTTAAATATAATCCAGCCCCTATTCTGTTACCTCCTCCAACATGTGGTCTCTATTTCACTTCCAGAAGTTGTTGGTGTGTCGCCTCTGCCATGAGAGCTTCCCCGGCATCACCCAAAACGAACTGGAGCTGCACGAGCAGAGTCACCGAACGTGTCCCTTCTGCGCGATGATCTGTGACAACATGGAGCAGTCCAAGTATGAAGATCACGTCTACAGCCACGAGGAGTGAGAGCTGCCCCGGGCCAAAAGCACGATTAGATATGATTCAGACGGTCTGGAGAAAAACAGGTTGAGTCGTGATAATTAAAAAGGACTGTATGACTAATTTTGACTGTTTTTCCAAAGCACACTCAAGTTTTAGAGTTTTTATTTCCTGCCTTCAACACAAAACAATAATGTTCATCATGTGTCCAGAATGAGGATCAGTTAGCAAACCTGCTTGAGTTATATAATCCACCACAGTGAACGTCATGTCCTCATTTAATTAAATCAAATATTTTTCCACTTAACAGAAGTAGCAAAAATGAAATATTAAACACAAGCAGACATACTTTGCGTAAATGAAATAATCAAGATTTGAGTTAAAAAAAACATTAAAAAACTCGGGTATGCTTTGGAAAAAGGTCGGCAGTAAGACAAGTAGAAATAGTGTTATGGTCCTTTAATTAGATGACTTTTATAATAAAGCATGGCTTAATTAAAGCAGAATTACTCATATTCAGAGTAGCTTTGCACCTACTATAATGCACAGCAGGTTTGTTCATTTAAAGTTAAAATGTGTATGACAGGATGAGATGTTGACACGCAGGTGAGTGATGTAACAAGTGACTTTTTTGTGAATGAGTTAACTGTAAGGGGATTATAAATGCAGATATAATAAAAAGATCAAATGCAGCTGCAGATTTTTCCTTTCAAAAGGTTTATACATAAACATTTTAATAATTACATGCTGTGTTCATTATGATTCATCCTTAAACCCCATAAACGTGACCACCAAGACAAGAAAACATCTCACACTGAGTTTCATATGAACTGTGAGGGAAAGCAAGATGCTTCCAGTGACTCTGAAATAGTTCAAGCAGACTCATTGCATAGATGTTACAGCGGAGAACCCGATGAGGAACGTTTCCCTCCTCGTGTCCAGAAAATGATCTCGGAGGAATTTTAAAGCCGCCTGCCGGCTCCAGTGAACCAGCCAAGTCCTCCATCACAATCTGTTTACCAACATGTCCCTTAAAGATGACCACAGTCCAGGTCGTTCCTTAAGGTGTCATCTGATTGGCCTCCTCTGGTGTGACATCACGGGAGGTCAGCTCGGAGAAGAGAGCCGGCAGCCAGTACTGCGCTTCGCTGGCAGCTTGAGAGTCCAGCCAAGCCAAGCCCTCCTTCAGCAAGTGATCCTGCATATGCGAGAGTTGAGGTCAAAGGTGAAGGAGGTGAAACTGCCTGAAACCAAAGCAACTAAATGGAACTCAGCCATCATTCATTTCATTATTCACATGCGTGTGCTTTTCCTGCTGTGACATGTTAACATGTGTTGGTGTGCACTTACCAGCACATGACAAGCGCGCTCCTTCTCCCATTTAAGACTCTCCTTGATCTCACTCACTGTGACGTAGCCCTTCTTCTACAAACCAGCAAAGAAACAAACACGTAATGCACCGAAAAGTCATGAACAAAACAGGCTTCATCATGTTTGTATCGACATGAGAAAGATGTCTTTTATTCAGAGTTTGTACAGCGTCCCAAGAGTAAAAAAAATCAAGGCCTTGAGAGGCCCTGGACCTGCGTTTTACCTCAGCCAGCTGCAGAACTACAGTATGATCCATGTTGAGCTCTGCTGGGACTGACTGCACCAGGTAAGAACCGCCGACAGGTATCATCCCAAAACCGCTTCCCATGACCTTCAGTTTCTTTATGGCTCTCATCAAGTCGTCTCTGGAAAACAAATATTTTGACATTTTAATGATCGTACAACTTACATCTGACACACAGACATTAAATGTTTCAAACATGATGTCTAAATACTGTATGTGAAATAAACTGTAAATACAGGAAAGGCATGTTGTGTGAATCTTGATAGAAATGTGCTTACTGGCTGACATCCTGAGCGTATTTACCCCTTCCTTTCAGTACTCTCTGATGGAGTTCATCCAAAGTAATGAGCCCTGAAAGAAAATACTCACATCAACATTTCCAAGGCAGTCACGCTGCTAATTATAGTATCTCACACATGCTGGTGTTCATGACTAGACTGACTGCACGGTACTGTGTTCATGTACGAATGTGTTGCCAAAAATATTCAAACACAACAGCTCAGCATCACCCAGTTTTCAAAAACGAATTACAAACCTCCATTTCTGTGTTTGAGGGCCAGACACACTTCAATAATCTGCACACCGAGCTCATAATAGAAGTCACCAACTCCGAGCATCTCTGACCAAAAACCTTTGCCAGCTATAAAACAAACAGACAAAACAAGTTAACATGTTACTTTAATCTTTAAAACATGATGTATTATTAATTCACAGATATAAGAATAATACTTCTCACAGGCCAGTGGGTCAACTCCAATGGTGGCGCACATTTCCTGAAACTGAACCCTGAACTGTGAATTCTTGCGGATTTCTTGTTTGTGTTTGCTGGCAAACTCCTCCAGGTGAGACTTAAAGGTCTCCAGCTGTTTGGACATCTGTCGGAAAAACACAAACAGTCTCAATCTGACTTCAGCTCAGATTCATATTTTATTTATTTCTAATTTCTTTCAAATGTTTGTCATGACCCAAATGTTTATTCAACTATCAAAATAGATGCCATCGATTAATATGATGACAACTAATGAATCTCACCGTGTTTAATCCTCACATACTGTTCATATTCAAACTGCTGATACTTTACTACATACTACATTACAAAGTACCAAAACACACACATTACCTGAACTATCTGGTCTTCTGCTAGTACATTTCCTCTTTCCTTATATTTGGCCTGGATGGAAAAACAAACATCATACATGAAACAAGAAAACATTATTTATATAATTTAAGTTGAGTTCATGTGAAAACAGAAACATTTTCTTACCTCTGCTAGCTTCTTTTTAGCAATAGCTCCCGCACCGACACCTCTCCGCATTTTGCTGCCGTCTGGTCCAAAAGTGTTGTAAATATCAGAATAATATTAGGTTGAGATTATTTTAATGCTAAAAGCAAAGATAAGTCAACTAGCAGCGGGGACGTTTTTGGTTTGTTGACACTGTCGTTTACAGATATACACGCTTCTTCGATGCCGTTAGCTCTCACAGCTAACAGCTCACTATTACCGTAATTTCAGAAAAGTCTCAAATACAAGATTTTTAGGAAATATAAGTTCATTAGTGCGAGATTTAAAGCTATTTTAGTGTAACTGTATCCATTTTTAAAACCAGGGAACTGGACTACTTCCTGATTGGTGAAGTCACCGATGTCAGAGCATGCGCAGAGTGTTCTATAAGGTCGCCGTGTGATGACGACATCTGTTGTCGCCACTTCTCCCCGGTGAAGCATTGAATGTGTGTTTTTCTGTTGTTACTGTAAAACTCATTCTAAATAGTCACTGTTTAAAGGAAAAGTTCACAATTTTCAAGTCTTAAAGCATCAGTCATGTGTCCATATGAACTGTGACTGTAATCATTCACATTCAGCGACTTACTTGCTTTTTTTCCGTTTTTGGTTGAGCAAGAAGTCAACAAAGTTCTTCTGCATCATTGAATCCATGATCCTGCTGATCTCGCTGGCAATGGTCGACTCAGCATATCTCCTCCCTACGTGCTGCTCCTCGTCACTGAGACGTGACAAAGACAGAAATACAATCAATTAAGACAAATTATTCTCTGTGACAAACCATTAAATCGACTCAGATTAACTGTATAGACTCCTGCAAGAAGCAAATGTCCTTTTATTAAAGGGGCAGTCCACCAATTTTACACGTGAAGTTCAGTTGTCATGACAACACTACTGAACTAGAAGCAGTTGTATAATTTGTAGGAGGAAGCCTACAATACAAAGTTGGGATCCTGAGTTTGAACAAAGAGGATGTTTAGGAGGCAGAGAGAATCACCTAAAAGACTCGACTGAGGTGCAGTTTGGGAAATTTAGGATCCTGCATTTCTGAAGCCATAATCATAATCACACAGGATATTTCATCAACCTCCACTGCTGCAAAAACAATAAGATGCTTAGCTGTGATTATTTAGCAGTGACACATATATATAGGCCTGTTTTTTTCAAATACAAAAACCATAAAATTAACGAAAAGAAAGACCTCAGCGTGTGTTAATGTTTAAAGTGTAAATCATTATTTGATTTATGAGAGTAAAAAGCAAATTTAGAGGACATGTTGGTTTTATGAGACTAACCTCATCTCTTCAGTGTTTGCTTGTGCATGTAGTGCTGCAAGCAGGCAGAGGAGCCAAAGTTCAAACAGAACTACCTTCATGATGACCTGATGACGCAAAAACACAGGAAAGGACCATAAATCAAGAATAACATCCTTGACTAAACTAGCACATATAATGAACAACATGACATTCATTTTCAAGCACAGTTTCTCACCTTTAAAATGGAGATATCTTTAAGACAGACGATGAGAAAGTGTTAAGCTACTGATCCTGGTTGGCTGCCTTCAGAAAATGTGGCTTTTATACAGTTTTCTCAGAGGTATTATTTTTCCATAGCAGGAAAGTGAGCAAGAAAAACATTTTAGTTCCACCACATTAAAGCATTAATGAAACACGCGTTCACAGGTGAATACTGATAAGCAGCCCTGTAATAACTGTGCAGAGAGAACAGATTTATTTTCTGAAACATTCACAGATCATTAAACTAATGAAGAATGAAAAAGAACATTATAGCAACACATTGAAATCTTTATTGATTGGTTTTTTGATAATACATGAAGGTACAAATGATCATGATGTTTGACTGAAGGTTATAAGGAGGGAAATTTCATATAGAAAAATGCATTTCATATTTTCCTTCAGAAGAAACAACACCTACTTATTCTCCAGCTCTGTGTCTATACTGTTCATATACAATAATACTGAAAGTCTAATTTAACTTTAACTAAAAATTTAAATAAGTTCAATTACATTTACATTAAGTAAAACTAAAGAAATCAGCAATATGTACTTAAAGTATTCAATAAATACCCTTTCAGAGTTTTAGCCTATTATATTATAGATATGTATTACATTATTGGATTATTAATATGAGACGAGGCTAATTGTATCTACTTTATACACTAATAATAAGGTCATTTAATCATATTTTATAAAATGACCCTATACAGTACATCACTCAAGAGTATTGGAACATTGTACATTGTACTAAGTTTATACTGTATATCATAATACTTTATTACTATTCTGTATCCTATATCAAATAATTAATACTGTATATATATATATCTTTAGTCTTTGTCTCCCTCTGCTGCCTCCGTCGGATGAAAAACCTTCAAAACACAAGAAATGGCCATCCAACAAATTACGCATGCGCAGTCGTCGGCGCTTTAAAACGAGTCTTGAGGAGGGAACATGAAGGCAGTTGCAGGTGGACTTGAATTATAGTCGAGGTAAGCTCAAAACACACATCTACATGTTAGTAAAACCAAGTCTGCTTCGAGTATAAATATTACAACACGACGGTTATAACGGCTTCTCTCCGGACGCGTCGTTTTGTTGCTCAAACTAGCCGGCTAGCATTAGCCAGCTAGCTAGCTGTTATTGTTTTTCATGATTTCGCGAGAACCAAAATGGAGGAGAAGGCTGCTGCCAGCGTCCTCCACAGCCACTCCCGAGTCACTGTGTGAAGCCCTGGCACTGTCATGTCTACCTACACACACACAGCAGCGGTAAATTATTACCAACAGGATCATTTTGTAGCTTATAATGTAGCTTAGTTTGTGAGCGATTTTTAGGAGAAGGATGTTGGGGATCAGACACACACATGCTTTTTCTCCGGGTTGTTCAAGCATAAGTAGTTGGTGCATGCATTTCTACTCCCAGCTGAGACACCTTTTCAATCAACCAGCCGACAGTAACACCACATAACGTCTTTATTTGTCTCCTTGTTTTGCAGGATAGCAGCTGCTGGGTTCACATGGGGAATATCTGCAGGATGAAAAGTCGTTGTCATGACTCTGAGAGCGACCCTGTTTCCACACACGTTATTCAAGCAGACCGCTGACACCGTCGACTTGGACAAAAAGCACATTGGAGCCGCAACTGTGTGTCCTGTGAGCCTGAAGAGGGACTCCTGCGACTTTGTTATAGACATTACAGACTTAAAGGGGGGTGAAATCCCAAGTAAATCAAGCAAATTAGACCAGAATTACATGACAAGCAAAGTTTCCCTCGCTGCCACAGTAGCAGAAGTAGTTCAAGGAGACAATAAAACTGTGGGGATATTGTCCCCTGTCAGACCAATGGGGGGTGAGGGAACCCCAGTGAAAGGTAAACCCCTCTCTGTTGACAACATGGAAAACCCTCAGATGGCTTTGAACAATAACCCCAAAGACGCTGGTGCTGATGACAGTGCGAAGGGGGTCGTCCCTGGAGTCCTGGGCTCAGCATCCATTGAACTTTCCTCTGAGGGCAAGTGGAGGAACATCAGGAAGACCCCCACCAATCCCCACACACAGGCAAACTGCCTCCGACAGATTCTCCTCCTACAACTGGACCTGATTGAACAACAGCAACAACAGCTGCAGTCCAAGGACAAGGAGATAGATGAGCTCAAAGCAGACAAGGAGACGGTACGTTCAACTTGTGGTGTATATAAGGTAGCTTGTCACAAATTTAGTTTTTACTCAGTTTTTTTTGCTTTCTCTTTCCCTTTTTGCAGCTGCTTGCACGTATTGAGCGCATGGAGCGCCGCCTTCAGCTCACAAGGAAAGACCCGCCGCGTGACAAGCGCCTTTTCCAGCCCCTGGAGCCATGGACCCCTGACAAAGAGGACATGTGGGATCTGGATGTGGAGGAGAGTCCACAGGCCAACCCAGCTACTTCACTCAACTTCAGTCGAGGCGGCAAAGGACAAAAGAGGTAAAAAGAACAATAGGAGACAGGACTGAGCTTTGCCAGAAATAAAAATTACAGTTTGCCAGTTAAATTATGGAAATTATGCTATCTGATCAAATTTGGTTGGAGTACTTTGTAAATCCAGAAGGTAAAGTGTTATAACAGCCACAACATGCATAAATACATAAATCAAAATACAAAAAAGCTTTTTGTAAAGATCACATTTAAATTTTCTAACACAATTTGGGCTTCATCTGTTCTGAATGTTCAGACCACCACTTAATAATTATTATTATTTAAATTTTTTTTTTTTTTTTTTGCAGGAAATCTTGCTTTGGGGATGCAAAAGTCCAGAAATCGAGGGGCAAAAGTGCCAAACTTAGCCCCCAGAAGCCTGAGATTCAGCCTGGCTCTCCCAATCAAAGAGAACTGCGCAGTAAGGAAACCCCTGAGAAGACTGTGCCCATGAGGTCAGGGACAGAAAGGGACATTTTGCTCCCATGCAAAGAGGAGCCTGAGCTGAGCTGTCAGATGGACGATCTGCCCTTCATGTCTACCACAGAGATGTATCTCTGTTGCTGGAACCAACCTCCTCTGTCCCCTTTACGTGAGACTTCCCCTAAAAAGGAGGAGGAGGTGGCCAGTGAGTGGACTCCTCATGTAGTACATGATATGCTGATTGTTTGTAAGCCTAACCTATATACCATCTTTAATCACTATATCCTTCAAATGTTCTGAATACACTATCTATGATTAACCGTTTTTGTCTTCATGCGACTTCTTTAGTTCCATCTTGGAGAGAAAATTATATAGAGCCGTTGGATGAGGACTCATCTATTACCCCTCCTGAGGTGAGACGAAAAAAAAAATCTGTTGTAGAGTTTAAAAACTTTTTAAAACTTTGATCAAAACATTTAACTCTTGAACCTGTCTTCCCATCAAGCCGCTGGACGACAACGTGTTTTTGAAGCGCCACATGAAGCTCGAGTTGGATGAGAAGAGGAGGAAAAGGTATCCATCACTGACTTCCAGCTGTTTGGTTTTAGAATAACATGAATGAATATTTCTTGGTTTTGGTTTCTTTGGTTTTTCAATTCTTTTTTTAAGAATGTATGCATTATCTTAATCCATATGTAAGTACATGCGGGTAGGTGCTATGAATTCCTCCTCTTTAATCTTCTCTTGTGTGTTTCCAGATGGGACATCCAGCGAATCAGAGAGCAGCGAATGTTTCAGCGTTTGCAGCAGCGCATGAACAGGAAGAAAGTCATCCAGGAGACCGAACCAGAGGTTTCATCCTTCTATCCTGACACTGAAGACGGTACATCTGCATTACTTCACGTATCCGGTAGTGAATAAAACTGATGTGATGTTTTTAAATGGATTCCACGTAATGCTCATTCGATTCTTTTATTCCAGTTGAAACTATAGTGATCACTCCCTTCTTGCCTGTGGTTGCGTTCGGCCGGCCGTTGCCCAAACTCTCACAACAGTAAGTTAGAGCTGCATTTGTGTTGTGTTTTTGTGTGTGATTATCTCAGGCTCAACAACAGTAAAATGTTTGCTCTTCCTTCAGGAACTTTGAGCTGCCTTGGCTGGACGACCGGAGCCGATGTCGCATTGAGGTGCCCAAAAAACACACCCCTCACCGGACCTGTCGGAAGTGAAACGCCACGCGGCGTTGACAGCAGGAGAAAGCTGCCGCTCCAGATTACAAAATGCGTCATTTGTCCTGTCTGATGGGGAAAAGACAAGTCACCAGTTGCTATGAATAACCGATGTTGATTTCAGCCGGTTGGAGAGTCTCCACGTGACACAGCAGACCAGTTTATCTCCTGCAGAATATCAGAGGAGGAGGAGGAGGATGGAGAACGGGGTGTCCTCCATATTTCTGGTCTCATTTACATTTCTGAAAGGGAGATTAAACACTTGATGCCACAAGATTACCGTCCCCCTGTTAGCTGCTGTTGAATATTACACATCAGTTTGTATTCTGGGAAACGTGTAGCAAGAGTTACACGCATGTTCTGTAACATGTTTGAAACACATCTGTGCTTTCCAAAATGGATTCTTGTAAACAGATGTGGAGGAGTTCCCGTCTCCTTTTATGCACAGTGAGCTGACTGAATCATTTGGGGACTCTAATCTTGAGTGTGTTCACGTGGAGGAAAAAACAACAAAAAAACCAAAACAAAACAACCCACAAACACTGGCTGCCATTATGACTGAAATGAACTTGACATCATGAGCTTGAGGTCGTCCTATCACACCCGAGGTGTATCGTAAATTCTGAGTGTATCGTGCTGTGTATTGCCTATATTGTTGTCGCACACAAATCCAAATACGATTTTATCAATGTGTGGTGTGATATCAGGAGTTTTGAGCCACACTCAGCATGATTCTATTAAAATAAACTGCAGTTTTTGAGCCAATCCACGATAAAGAGGGAAAAAAATCAAGCAACCAAATGATTGTTAAACTAAGGCAGGTGGTAAACTTGGTGTTCTGGTCCCCGTTTTTGTTTCTATCCTTTTTCTTTTTGAATGTGAGTTGCATGAACTCTATTTAGCTGTAAAAAAAAGGTATAGCATGGCTTACCCCAATAAAGGAGACATATCGCTCCTCGTTGGGCTACAACAACTACAAAATACTGTTCTTGAAAGCATGACTGTTGGCTGCTCTGTTCAGTGACGCTGCTGCCTCATCAAAAGACGATCTGAGAATTAACAAAGTACCGTTCTGATCTTCAGTTCCCCTTTTCTTTACAATACGCTTACATCCAGTAAATATTAGGCAAGTTATATGTATGCATTGGTCTCTTTAAGGATGCAGTTAGCTGACATTCAAGTTAGCCGTTTTAGAAGATAAATAAGCTTTCTAGCTGTAGTTATAGCAACTCTTTAACATGCTGTCAGTTAGTCTCTCCTTCCAATCGCAGTGTTTGATTTCTGCCGGTGTTTGCTCCACCTGCTCCACATACGATGCAACGGCTCTCTGCGGCTTTCAGTACTTCAAACTGCCGGGCGTATATATATATATATGTGTGTGTAGGCAGATTTTGAAAATACAAAGTTGATTATGTTCTGTACATAGCTTTCAGAAACAAATGTACATAAAACATGGCTGTTATTTTTTTATTATTTAATGTTGGAAGTGTTGAGTACATTCACTATTGTTCTGATGATTGTATGTTGACAAATTGACAGTTTTGAAAGTTAAAAATTTTTTTGAATAAAAATTAACATGTCTACGATTTATGGATCTGGTTGTCTTTGATTTGGTAGGATGGGAAATGTAATTAGAGCCAAACAGGTTTTATATTATAATATTGACTTACATGAAAACTGACCTCTGTGATTGGTTGACATTATCTTTCTTAAAGGACAGGTGCACAGTTTTTCACATCTTAAAACAGGAGCCATATATCATACCTGCCACCTCATATTACACCTGTCCTTCCTGCTACATGACAACCGGAGCACACCCTGATGTAATGCTCTGATGACATCACTATGACATCATCAGGGTTTTTTTTCTCAGCCACAGCGGATATGATACGACTGGTTTCACAGGCTGAGAAGCATTTTCCACAACAAATAATCTGAACCTTCGTGTGTAAAAATCCTAAATTGCATGTTTAAAAATGGATTCAGGCTCGTCGTCTTTTCTCTAATCAAACAACCAGTTAGTTAAATCTGAAAAAAAACCCAACTGTTTATTGAATAAAGAGGAAAACAGGACAGTCTCTCAGAAATAAACACCGCTGACTCCTTATTAACATTTTGGTGAAAATCAGCTGATTTTAAAAACACCACTGAAACAGGTACATAGGAGTTGCTTTCTGGAGTCAAACACACAGATATATTTCTGTAAAATAAACCATCCTAACTAAGATGTTAAGATGATACCATTTTTGTCATCATCATCATCATCATCATCTTCAGCCAAACCCTGATAAACCTGACGCCATCTGAAACGCTTGTATCAGGGTAAAACTCGATGATGTGTGTATACAGAACATCAAACTAGTCTGATGTATACAAAGTGCTGACATTTATCAACCATATATAAAAAAAATCCACTTCTGTAATGTCACCGTCTCATTTGGGTTCATTTAAACATTTTAGTGTTAATTTAAATTGTGAAAATATGCCTTAAAGGAGTTAGTATTTACACAAAGTGTGAAATATATTTTCACTTTCAGAGAATTTGTGTCTTTTTTTTGGCAAATGTCTTTAAATGATACAAGAGTTTGCTAGAGCTATGAAGTATAATAACCCTTGTAGCTTTGTTTATTTATTTTTTTGTTGATAAAATACATAACACACGTGTAAATAACGAAATGAAACAAAAAAAACAAAAAAACCTCAAAAAGAAAAGCCATACACCATCACAACACAGAGCGTCTGCTGAAACACAGCCAGTGTTCTGCCAGTTATCCCTTCAAAACAATCTCGACACAAATCAGAGTATGCTTGTATCTGTATTAACGTGTCCGCCCGCCAGCTACGGTGCGATCAGTCTTTTCGGAGGTTATTCAGCCGCTCCTCCAGATCAGCGTCCGCGCTGGCCAGAGTGGCCTGGGGCTCGGCCTTCTTTCCTCCGGCCACGGACAAGCTTCCGCCGGTGCTCGGGAGATCTGAAACGAACACAGCGGGCTGTAAACATCAGACAGAAAAACACGGAGGAGATGAAGAGTTTTCACGGTTGTGTTTGGCGTTTCCTTACTTGACAGTTCATCGGACAGATTCAGACCCAGCTCGTCCAGGACTTGGGACACGATGGCGTCACTACAAAGAGCAAGAGACACAGCCACAAATAAACGACACGCAGCTACCTGAGAAATATTTAGCAGCACCGCGCGTTAAGAGGGATAAATTCTTCCTATATAGATGTTAACCTACTCAAATTAAAGGCACTTTAATGTACTATAACATTTTTCCTCGGTCCCTACCTCTCCTCCTCATCATCCTCGTCGCCCATGGCGTCGTCGATGGCGTCGTTCATCATCTCCTCTTTCATGTCCATGATTTCACTCTGTCGCTCAAAATCCATCATGATCTTCTGAATCTGAGGCAGTTTCAGCTGCGGAGACGGAAGAAACAGGAAGACAGTCAACACAGGAGGCTCGTTGTCTATCTTCCATCACAGAGTGTGTTTGGCAGGTGACGACCGACCTGTCTGTTCATGGTGGCCATAGCTTTGGTGACGCCTTTCATAGCCTGCGCCATGCTGTTGTTGGACTTGAGCGTCTGGATCTTGAGACTGACGGCCTGAATGTTGGCTTTCATCATGATGAACTTCTTCACGTAGCGTCTTGTGCGAACCAAATCCTTGGCCATGATCTTGACGGCGTCCTGTGAAGATAAAAAAAAACACATTGCTGTTAAGATTCTCCCTTTACAAACTTTTATCTCCTCAGAGAAACACTTTTTATTTTCCTTCTTCTCACCATTTGTCCCTGTTTGGCCATTTTCTTTATGTCAGCGATGATCTTCTTCTCCTGCTGCTCCAGTTTCATTCGCTCTCTGTCCAGTTCTCTCATGGCTCGATTGAGCGCCCTCTGGTTCTGCTTCAGCATCTCCTCCGGTGTCTTCCTCTTCCCAAACAAGAAGTCCATCTGTTTGAAAACACCCAAAGCAGAATGTCAATTTATTATCTATGAGATGTATCATTTTGTTTTCAAGGCACATGTGTTGATTAATCAATTAGTCAAACAGAAAACAGATAGCAAATTAATCATTTGTCATTTATCAATCAATATATTGCCAAATATTTTCTATTTCCAACTTCACAAATGGAAAGATCTCCAGCATTACATTATTTTGTATTGTTTTGTATTGTTGTAAAATGAAAATATTTGAATTGTGGACAAACAAAACAGGCAATTTAAAGAATTTTAAAGTAATATCAAAACTGCATCTAGCAATTATTTTCATTATTGATTATTTTCTTGATTAATCAATCAATTATTTGGTCTATAAAATGTCAGAAACAACCCAAATATATTCAGTTTATATCATAGAAACAAGAAAAAACTAGAAAATGTTTACATATGAGAAGAAGATTATGATCAAAATGAATTGATTAATTAGTTTTAAAGACATTTTAAAGACGCCGACTTGAGTTTTGACATTAGTTGACAACGGTCACCATTTATGATTTAAAAGACCAACCGATTAGTTGATTAATCGGGAAAATAATTGATGATTAATCGATGATAAAAAGTAATCTTTAGTTTCAGATAATAGTTTGGAATTATTAAAACAATTAATCGACTAGCGAAATGTCGATTAGTTTAATAGTTGGGAACTAATTGACTAATTATCAAATCAGAACTGAATGATTAAAAAAAAACAGTAAAAATGACCAGACAGACTAATGATGAAACAATCGATAGTTTTAACTTCATACTGAACAGTAGTGTAAATGTTGATTAATTTGTCCCTCAGGTTGAGTCCTGTTAGACCTGCTGACTGTTACTCAGCTGTTAGTTATGTGACCAGCGGCCTGTGAGGATCACAACAGTCTCTTTTTAGCCGTGTTTGAGCTCTCAGATGTCGGTCTGACTCTGTGTTTCTGCGGCCTGAGCAGTTAAACTGATTCATTCTCACCTTGAACCAGACTCGTCGTAAGAAGACAGTAAACCAGGAAGTAAACGACGTTATTTAAGGCGTCCTCCTCCGACTTCGACCAAAAAATTTTAAACGATTATTTGTTTTTCCTCTCTACGCTTCCGTATTGCGATAGTTTCTCTTCCGGGAAATGACGTCATTACGTACGCGCGTGATAAATAAACGTCGGGTTTGTATTAGAGGCTCACAGCTTTTTAAAATAAAACGACATGTTTTTATTTAACTACACGCAGTAACAACACAGTGATGTATACATACAAGCAATTAGTGGCTCTATAATAATACAACAAAAATAATAATAATTAATCTACACAAAGAATAAATAATGTTCATATTTACATGCAATATTGAGTATTTTTCATACTTTATTAAATTTAATATAGGAAAATATTGTGTTTCTTTACTGCCCTTATTAAAGGTAATATTTTACACATAAAACATATAAAAAGATTGCCAAAAATACAGCAGTATAGGTTATATAAAGCACTTACAGCCCATACAAACATGCCACTAATCAATTAATGCATTAATAATGACTATCATAATACAATAGTATAGTACAAAAGTTTAATTATTCATTTAATTACCTTTTATTAATATCTATTTGACATTTTCTTGTTTGTTTTTTTTGCATTTATTATTTCATTTTATAAATACATTGATATAAAGTATTTATAAAGATATAAAGGTATTTGTTACCTGATGTGATCTGCACTTACAGTGTACAATAAATATTTGTTTAAAAAAAAAAAGAAAATACTATCCCATTATTTAGATGGTTATAAATTTTGTTCGAAAGCTTTTTTTTTTTTACATATATATTTTTGTCCATAAAAATATACAAACGATCGACTTTTATTTTATAAGTAAAAGCAGTCGACTTCCTGTCATAATCTTGCTTACTTGACGCAACTGGATTGCACATGTGCGTTAAGGCCGCAAACATCTTTGTAGCAGAGCAGTCAATGTTGCTGGATGAACAAAGGTAACAGAGTCATGTTAGATACCGGCTGGAATCTGATCTTTTCACGCAGGTGAATCACGTTTCTCTTCCAGGTGCTTTTGGACAGATTTCAAAGTGTTTTAATATGTGGGTATTCACGCCTGCACAATGGCACAAGATGCTACATGTCTGTACCAGAGGATCATACAAGCCTGTATCAGTCACAGGAGCAGGCTCTTCCACAGCCTCTTACCACAGCACAGGTGCTCTCCTGCACTCTGAGGACGGCAGCATCAACCCTGTGGTGAAGAAACGACGCAGTGTTGTACACAAGCCTGGTGTGTATAACCATGACCAGAGGTCACCAGTGAGTCAAGCCCGGAAGAATGAGAACCAAGTTTTGCAGAAGCGAATCCTGAAGAAAGGCGACTACAAGGTGTCATCTGAAGTCAGGAAGCTGTCTCTGGAGGACTCTGCAGGGTGGGAGCGTCCGCTGAGACAGAAGTCAACGCAGGACTCCAAAGCCGACAACTATGAGATTGTTTTTGGCATCGCTCCCTGTGTCTTGGCGCTCACTCAGGGTATAAGAAAGGCTCGTAAACTGTTTGTAAAAGATGGCGAGGCCTCTCGCAGGCCGTCTGTGTTAAAGGTGTGTGAGGAGGCTCATCAGAGAGGAGTACAAGTCCAGCGGGTCAGTAAGAAGGATCTGGACAAGATGTCTGAGGGGCGAGTACATCAAGGAGTTTGTCTGCAGGCCAGTCCGCTGAACTACCTCACCGAGGATTCGGCACCCAAAAGAGAAGATAACGCAACGCCTCTCTGGCTCGTCCTGGAACGAGTTCAGGACCCGATGAATCTTGGTGCCATCCTGCGTTCTGCGTATTTCCTCGGCGTGGACAGAGTCGTCAGCAGTCTTCGGTCCAGCTGTCCTCTGTCTCCAGTGGTCAGCAAGGCCAGCTCTGGCACCATGGAGGTGATCGGGGTGTATGGATATGAAAACCTTGAAGAGATGCTGGAGCTGAAGGTGGCACAGGGCTGGCAGGCGGTCGGCACCGTGGGAGCTGAAGCACACGAGTGTCAGATTCCTGTCACCCAGTGTTCAGACTTTCAGATGACTAGACCCACGTTGTTGCTGATAGGAGGTGAAGGTCAAGGATTGTCCCAGAAGCTGCTCTCTCTGTGCCAAACTCTTCTCACCATCCCAGCTGGCAGAGAGTTATTCCCCGGGATCGAGTCTCTGAACGTCTCTGTAGCTACAGGCATCCTGCTGCACTCCCTGCTGTCCTCCAGGAGGTCCACCAGGCAACAACCACCGCCAACTCGACCACGCCGACTCTAACCAAAGATGGAAGGAAATGAGCCAAAAAACTGAAATGTTCACACAATTCATGTGTGTATGTGGGTGACTGTGATATGTATGTGTGATATGATATATTCTACTGTAATTTTAGATACAACAGATGATATATTATGTGTTTATTATTATCAACAAATGTTGTAATTAACAATTATTTTCTCTACGTCCAATGTCTGACAGCTTTTTTTTTTTAAGCCGCTGTTGAATAAAACTGATTAAAAGTAATCAATGAGCCACACTATTGCACTATTATTTTCATTATCAATTCATCTATCATTTTCTCGATTAATCGATGAGTCGTTCGCTCTTTGAAATATCAGAAACTGGTGAAAAACGTCAGTCGCTGTTTCTCAAACCCCAAGGTGACGTCATTAAAGGTTTCGTTTCTAAACCGACAACCATATTCACTTCACTGTCATAAAATAATAAAATTAAACAATATGTTTGGAACCAGTCCTGGATCACAGACGACGTTCCAGTTCATTTTAAAGACGTTGGATGGGATTGAGCTCATTGCTCTTCTACACCAAACTGGAAAAAAAACATTTCTTTATAAAGGTTATATTACTATTATATTATATTATCATCATCTGTGAAATCAATCAAATCACATTCAACTGGCATGTTACATTTACCCATACACATTACATGGACTGCTTATACTGTTAACGTTTACACATTCCCATTTCATAAATCTTTTCACTTCTCTCTTTTTTTTTTACAGTAAACCTGTTTCGGTAATAAATCAGTTTCTGTTTCAGATTCTGATTGTCATGTTAAAACAGGAACGTCCCCAAACTGTCTGTTATCATAAAGCTAGAAATGATTGTCTAAAATATGATTATATGCTGGAATTAAAGGAGCTACACTGAAACCGCTCAGAATAAAGTACACATATTGACAGGTGTGTCTGCATACTTTTGGCCATAAAGTGTAAACAGAAGAAACAATAATGCCAATTTCTAAGTGAATTGTAAGGCCTTATATCTTTGTTATGTATGTTTTTTGTTTTTTTATCTGGAAAGTGTCCTTTTAGTATATCTGAGCTGGAAACAGGGTCTTTCCTCCACATGGGGGCAGTATACACATAGCAGCGCTCCCGACAGCCAGAGTGATGACTGAGGAAGAAGAGTGGCGCACACAATGCACTGCACGGCTGACAAGGGTTGTGTCTCCCTGATTTTCACGATTAATTTCCAATTGAGTGGAAACTTGTGAAAGGGCAGCAGCGGAGTCGCTCGGGTGTTTTTCCTCTGTGTGTTTATCTACACACTGGATTCAGCGAGATTACAGACATCGTTGAGCGGAAACGTCGGCGAGAGAGGTCCAACTTCTCCTCCTAAACATTGGATTACACAGCAGAGGCTGCATGAAGGAGCTGCCCGGCCCGGCGGGGGCTCGGCCGACACCCTCTTTTATGGAAATCGACACCGAGGCTTTATTATTCAGGCCTTAGTTTTTTTCTTTATGACGGAGTAGCAACGGAAGAAGAATTGTGTGTGAAGAAGCGATATATTGCTACTCTATGGGTGATTTGTTGCTTATAAGCGTCAGTTTGTACCCCGTTTATAACAAAATTGATCGGCTAACAGCTGCCAGCTAGCCCAGAGAGCTAACGTTACGTCTTTCTTTTGATGTGATGCGAATTCAGACGTTACTATCGGCCATCAACGTTTCGGTAACAGAAAATATAATCTCTTGTCTGCGGATTATTAGTTAGCTACCCGGTGTATTGACCGGCTTGTCAGTCTTTCCAGACACCTTTTTAAGAATATATGTTTATTCTTCGGGTGCTGGCTAAATATATTGTGATGTATTGAGTTAGCCGTGTTCATGCTATCCAAAAAAAGCTAATTAACCTAACGTTAGCTGGCTGTAGCATTAACAGCTTTAACTCAAATAGACATTTTACTGCTCAGATTTGGAGTAATTTAAATAACCGATAACGTTAAACATCAACACGGAATCATGTCACGGCAGCCGGTGTGTTAACGTCGGGATATGTAGGTTATTGGCCTTGCTAAGTAGCTAACCGGATTTTGCTAACAGGCAAATACATTTGTCAGCGTGTGCAGAAATTTAGGAAATTCAACAGTTATATTGAGCAATGCCAACATTGTCGTAGTTTTCATTTCGTCCACATATTGGCAAATTTGTCTGGCTGTGTCTGTAACGGACACACGTAGACTTGTCTTCTTTTTTTTTGTTGTTTACATGCGTATAACTTATTTGGTTGTCGGTTGAATTTCTTGCTGGCTAGCTGCTGTTAGCCGTCTACGAGACACAAACAGCAGCCATGTCCTGACATTTGTGTACGTCGAGAATGTTTTAAAATTTCCCCCCATGTGGAGTTAAGTTTGCGTTCAGATTCAGTGAGATGACACTCAAATTTCGCCGAAAGAAAGGCACTGATGCCAAAAGACTGTTGTCAAAGGACGCTAAATAATAGCCACTGGTTCCGTTAACGCCATTTTAACCAGGGCTCCCTGTGAGGGCCTGTGTGGTGGTGTTTCTTTTTCGGTTCGGTGCTTTCCCACCGGACCGGGACTTGAGTTAAGTGCCTTTTGGTGTCACTGGAGTTACAAAAAGGGTGCCGTTTGATCATGGAGGGCCCGAGCCGAAGCACTGGATTCAGGCAGAGCCGACGGTCCCGTTCACAGCGCGACAGGGAGCGGCGGAGGAGGCGAGTGGACCTGGCCGAGCAGCGGGCCACATCCCTGTCCTCAGGCTCCGAACGGGAGGCTTGCGGGACCAACAATGTTCTGGGTCCCGGAGGAGGGAGAGAGTTCCGACCCGGGTTCGGGAGACACAGGCCTCCACGCCGGAGGAAGAGAGAGTCGGTTTCCTGCGAGGAAGACATCATTGATGGTTTCGCCATTGCGAGCTTTATCAGCCTGGAGGCATTAGAGGTAAACGGCAGGATTTTAGGTTTTCACACCCAGCTGTCATCCTTCAAACGGCGGTTATTTTACACTTTAATACAAACAAAGTGATGGACAGTGGTGGTATCCACTACCTAGGTAAAAGTACCAATACAGTAAAAAATACTAAACCACAAGTAAAGGTCCTGCATGAAAAATGCTAAAGTAACAGTACATAAGTACTGTGATCTTGATGTAGTTAAAGTACTGCAGTAACAGTACATAAGTATAGTGATCTTGATGTAGTTAAAGTACTGCAGTAACAGTACATAAGTATAGTGATCTTGATGTAGTTAAAGTACTGCAGTAACAGTAGTGACTGATATATTATTATATATGACATCATTATATTATTAATACTGAAGCATCAGTGTTAGAGCAGCATGTTACTGTTGTAGCTGCTGGAGGTGGAGCTAGTTTCAACTACTTTATATACAGTTAGATAGTTTAGTCCAGTGGTTCCCAACCTAGGGGTCGGGGCCCTCCAAAGGGTCACCAGATAAATCTGAGGGGTCATGAGATGATTAATGGGAGAGGAAAGAAGAAGAAACAAAGTTCTGATACACAAATCTGTTTTCAGCTTTTGGACTTTTTCACTAATCTTTGATTTTTGCTGAAATATTGGATCATTTGAACATTTATTGAAATGAAACCACCCCGACTACACACTCCTTTTTATAAGACATCAAATGCCAAAAAGGTTGGAAATCACTGGTTTCACCTTTTTAACAATGTGTGGTGTTGTTCTATTATACAGTTATGTCAAATCTACACTGGAAAAATACCAAAAGCTGTCAGATAAATGTAGTGTAGTATAAAGTACTACACTCACTCTGAAGTGCAGTGAAGTGGAAGTACTGGCACAATCCTTTCCCCTAATTTATTTAAATTGATTGGCAATGTGCAGATCAGTATTTGACTATTTTTAAATAGCTGTCCATTATGTCAAATCACTCCTTCCTCCCTCAAGCCAAAGGTGTAAAAAGGCTCAACTCTCACTATTCATTGCTTGGAAAAAACAATCCACTGTCGGGCCAACTTTAAAACCCCAAGACGTCCCTCTGACGGTTCTGGAGAGGCCTCAATTATTCAGTTCTGTGAGGTGTTGATGAGCCGCCCGGAAACCCAATTATTAGTCAACAGGTTATGTTGTAAAACACAACACACTCTTCCACTTTTCTGCTGGATAACTAATTTTAACCAGTTAATGTGAAGCGTGATGATTTATTATCTGAAACTGCTAAGAGAAAAATGATAAAAATACCATTAAAAAAGTGTAATGTGGCAATTTCTCTTTTAAATTTGTAAATGTATTAACATTACACCATCTTGCAGTTATTCTGTAAAAAGAAAACTTATAAAAACCACCAGCTGGACAGACGAGTTGTGACAACTCGTCTGTTAATTCAAAAAGCATTTATCTATTATAATTTCTATAATAAATCACACACAAACTTAACAACAATAAAGCATCCAATCAAATCTGTCGATATTCAGCAGAATAATAAACGAGGTGAACAGTTTTAATTTTACATATATATATTTTTTTAACGACTTAAAAAAAAACTCGTTAAATTTGTTTAGCACCTTTTAGTTTGCATATGTAATTTGAATTAATGCAATGTGATTTAATTGCCTTGCTCACCTGAACCTGGTGGTTTACCTGAACTCACCTAATTTTCTCCAAAGAACCAATTTGTTCTTAAAGAACCGGTTAAACGCTGGGGCTGCATCTAAACATTATTATTTTCACCATCAGTTATTTTGCAATTCATATTTTCACGATTAATTGTTTGGTCCCAGAAAGACATAACTTAATCTATAAATAGAAACATAGCTGGAAACTATTTTGATAATAAAGTAAACATCTGTCATAATTATATTTATAATATTTAGTCCTCTATGACCGTAAACTGAATTTCTTTGGGTTGTGGACTGTTGGTCGGGACAACACTGGACATTTGAGGACATCACCTTGAGCTTTGGGAAACATTTTATAGACTAAACCACCAATCGAGAAAATAATCAACAGATTAATTAATAATGAAAACTACTTGTAATGTTTTCATAGCACGAGACCCATCGTCACAGGTTACATATGATCTATAATCACATTAACCAAAAACTGACTTTCACTTTAATATCTATTTGGAGCCTGAAGAAGTGAAACAAACAAAAAACGATTGTTGTTACTTGTTAATCATGTCATATTACATATATATTTGAAGAGTTATACATCATAACTCTTCAGATTATAGTTTAAATCCATTGCAGCGAATAAATGGGGAAGAGGAAGTAATACGCTCTAATACTGTCCTGTAGTAAATACAGCTTTTGTGGATTTGTTTTGCTGTTGACACTATTGCAGACAGATGTTGATTCAACTGAACCGGCTATACAGTGTTTCTACGTTGTTGCTTATCTATATATGTAAACAAGTATTAGAAACACACAGAGGTCCAAGTCAACACTACCACAAAATACTCAAAACATAGCGTATAGTTACACACAAACAGCTGAGGTAATGGTCTCATCAGGTTGTTTTATTACTTTACATCATTCTGGTGTTTTCTTATATTTGTGGTCACTCGTTGGCAAAACTATAAAGAAACGAGGTCTGTGGTTGGTGGTTATTGATATATGGCATATAAACACTGATCCACCCCCATCCCCGCCTTTCTTATCAGATGGACTGTTCTCTGAAGCCCAGTCAGCGCACCGACATGCTGGGAAGGAGGAACAAGGGGAAGAGAGGACCGGAGGAGAACGGAGGAGGGCCTCTGTCAGAGCCGGAGGAAGGAGCTCCTCACAGCTACTCCAGCAGCTGTTGGAACAAGAGTAAAAATAAGAGAAGAAAGATCGAGGTGAACCGATGAGTTATGACGTCAACATGAACTTGAATCTTTTGGTTTGATTTGGCTTTATCTTGTCACGCTAGATGTTGAGCTCTTTAATGATCAAATAGCGACTATATGTTTGCATTTCTGTAGTGAAAATGACCCGGTGTTTACGCTTGCACAATTACACAACTTCATCTATCATTCAAAGCAGTGCAGGGTGATTCATGACACCCAGGTCATATATAAACATATATTAGCTTTAAAAAATGCTGTAAATGATAATTTACATTTGGCCTTATTTACACCAATTACAAAACTGGCTAATATTATGTTTGTCTTGTTCTAGGGACACCCTTTGGAGACTGGCTACATCGTAAGTTTCTTTTCTAATATTGTCGTGGTCATGTTGTGATGTTTATCTTATACTGTTTACGAACAAACTATTATATAGCTAATAGATGCAAATCTAAATGTTTTTCCCCTCGTCTTCTTGCAGTGTGACACTGAGAGTGATACAGGCGATAAGGTGTGTACTGCTCGTTTGCAATATTATCAATATTAATTGAAAAGAGATTTCAGTAATTTAGTGGGTCCTATAACAGACCTGTCACGTTATCATGTGGTGTATGAGATTAGTAGTTAATTTGTTGGCTTTTGTTTAGTATAGATAGAGCGTCATTCTAATGAAATCTTTGTTTCGTATCCCTGTGTAGGCCTCCGACAATGACATGGATCCAGTGTTCACAGTCAGCACTAGGAAAGGTATGAGAAACGAGACTGCAGTCCACATTCATCAAACCACTATTTGATGTGTCAGTCAGTGGGACCTCACAAGGCTATATTTAGATATTGACAGTAAATAAGTTGGGTAGACAGAGATGGCACATTTCATATAAGCGACATGCAAACACTGCTTTCACACAGATCGCAGATGGTGCCACTGTAGTATGAACCTGAACCATTCTGCCATCAGGGCATCAGATTTGGTCTCCTTTTATATGAAATTCTTTTAGATCCAGAATCTTTAAGTAGAGCTTCCACGTTTTTGGTTCGAAGTCCCTCTTGTGTTGCTCTGTGTGTGAAATGCTGACTGATGTTCTTGTCTTTAGTTGTGGAGCCGGCGGCCTCAAACATGGGCACATCCATGGGCAAAAGCTGCCCGACTCTACCGGCCCGGAGCGGCGGCGTCTCCCGGTTGATGGTGACCCCGAGAGTATCTGGCCTAGAGCGAAGTCAGGAGAAAAACCTGGAGCCGCATTTCCCAGAGCCCGTTTCTTCTTCTACCTCTTCTGCCTCCTTTCCTTGTCTGCCTTCCCACTCCCAGGTCACAGCCTCGGGCACGGTCCCCCGGCACAGCCCGATGAACGGTAACGGCAGCCGCCACCACAATGGCAGCCCCCCGCTCTCCAAACCCAAACCCTTCCTCACTTTGCCTGGACGACCTCACTCCATCTACAACAGGTCTGTTACTACTACTAAGTTTTACTTACTCTCACTGGCTTAGTTCTTCTTCTGTGAATGGTTTTGTGCTCTACAGCAGGCAAACATTCTCTATTTCTTTCTTCTCAGAAGCAACACCCCAGTAAAACTTGCATCATCCTCTTCATCCGTCACGTCTTCCTCATCATCCATGCGGCCCCCGACGCCCTCCACCAGTGTGTCTCTGCCCTACAACCGGGGAGCAGGATCCTCAGGGCCCCTCCGACCTCCATCCCGAGCCAGCTCCGGGGCCCTGTTCACGTCCTCACCTGGCCTGCCTCCCCCTCCACCTCTGCTACAAGGTTCTTCCCACTCAACAGCAGCAGGTACAGTCGACAGGAGGGCTGCTCTTTCAATGCTCCTTTATTTCTCCTGTTCGTGTGAATGAGTAATATGCTGCTGAAACAAATCTAACCCAGACTTCCTCTGGTGGTTGGCTGATTTCATCAGTGCTGTTGAGGAAGTTGTACACTTACGTTCTTTATGTAGAGACTGCATGTTTGACTGTATTGTATTTGGAGATAAATCTAAATTAACTGGAGCAAGTATGAAAGCAGGCCGTAGTGTTTCAACAATTGACATATTTTATACTTAAAGCCAACTTTTTGATTTATTTTGTTTCCCTTTCCTGACACCATAGACCAGGAATTACTGCGGCAAAATTTAAACTCCCACTTCTTGAACGCACAAGAGCGCGAGGGCAGACGCAGCGTCCCAGGGGCTGAAAATAATGCAGGAGCTGTGGGCCGCTCCACCCCCGGCGGTCCGTCGGGATCGGGTTCAGCGTCGGGATCATCAGGCCGGACATCCCAGAACCCGCCGAGCATCCCGCCTCTGGCCTTCCAGTTCCATCAGCACAACCACCAGCACCAACACACGCACACGCACCAACACTTCACGCCCTTCCTGCACCCCACAGCTAGCGCACCGCCTCTGGTGAGAAGCTCTCTGCTGAACATCTGTCTCGTTCTTGAAATTCCTGCGTGGCTGGAATGTGGACTAAATTCAGCTTTATCAGATGTTTTAACCCATGCACTGCTTTTGTCTTTTAGTTTGATAAGTATCCAGGCAAAATGGACGGGCTGTACCGACACCCTGTAAGTACCTTGTGTGATCTTATTGATTATGTATTGGATTATGAGTGTGGTAGTTTACAGTTTATCAGATTAAACGATAAAACAACCAGTCTGAGAATAGATTTTTCCTTAAACATTTGAATTGAACACAAGGTTTAAAGTGCAAAAACTTGTTCAGTAATCATTAAACCGTGTGTGTCTGTGTCTGTTGTAGTTCTTCCCACAATACCCGCCGCCCTCAGTGCCGAGTATCCAGCCTGTGATTCCTCCCACTGGGCCTTTCAGCTCCCTGCAAGGAGCATTTCAGCCAAAGGTGAGAAGAAGTCTCCTCATGTCTTTGTCTGACTCTCCCCTGGACGCACACTAGGAGTAATTCTGCCAGAGGACATCTCATATTACCTGGTGTACCTTCTGTTTCCACATCGGTCACAGTGACTTTTGGGTTAATTTGGTCACCTAATCTGACAAATAAAATCTTAAAATATGAAGCATGTTTGATAACAGTTAGGATGGGGTGACCCGTGGCTTCATAATTACAGGTTGCAGGTTCTGAACGTGTGGTTTTTTTTTTTGTTTTTTTTGCGATCTAATGGGCCTCCATCAATTACAGGGTGTTATTAAAATAAGTGGACACCTATTTTGATAAATTATCAAGCAATAATGCCATATATCTCAGTTCCAGGTTCTTAAATATGAGAATGTGTTTCTTTTCAGTAAATTGATTATCTCTGGATTTTGGACAAAATTTAATCATAATGAAAATAAGCGCGGAACTGGCGGAAAAAATGATAATGACTAATGCTCTGTAGGCTTGTAGATCAGTAGGTTGTGGCTGATGTGTTGTACTGTGTGTGACAGCCTCTTGTCCCTCAGGGAACGGGTCCTGATATAACCACGCGGCTCGGGGTTGTGCCTCACCACCTGCAGCCCAAAGACCCCAGGGTAAGGACACCGTGTTTATTTATAACCTGTTGTCAGAAAGTTTGCTTCATTACTCTAGAGATGTCCTTTTATTTGCATAGTAATATCCTAACATGGACATCCAGTTTAGGCTAGGTTGTGCTGCAACATGGGCCTAGTCAGTGCAGTAAAGAGTGCAAAACTATTCTTGATGAAGAGTGAGATATGTTGATTAAAAGTGGTTTTTACAATTCTGTTCTCTTGTAGCTAACTGATCCATTTGGGACATCGTTGAAAATCAGTAATGTAAGCAAAAACAGATGTTTTTGAATCCTTTGGCTCCTCAGATCCTTCAGCCTGTTTTTACTTTCTCACTGCTTCACTCACTCTTTGCACTAATCTCACTTGTAATCTCGACTGCTACTGGTCTATTCTCTGCCCTTGCACACCCAGTGAGATATTTCAGACCCAGAAATTACACAATTCCTATGTATGCAGTTATTGTTCTTCCCCCGTGATTTTCTTGTATCCCTACTTCTGCTTTTTTACTTCTTGTTTTATTTTTTGAAATAATCCCAGACTTACACTGAGCCATAGTGAGTAACCATATCCCCAGATGGAAAACCCCAACCTTGCGGAGAGGCTAAATGAGACAGTTCTGAACAACAGGATGAACGTCTGACTCTGTGTGCAAAGGCTTTAAAGTTGTATGTGCAAGAATCATGGAATAACATAGTGAACCCATGTGATCTTTTTTTTTGTGTGTGTGTATGTATGTGTGTGTGCTGCAGAAACCAGGAAAGTGGTGTGCTATGCATGTATATGTGGCCTGGATGATTCTAAGCCATCAGAAAAAAGTTAAGGTACGCGTTTCTTATTTGATTGTACAGTGTTAATCAACAGATATTATATGTATAAACAAAGCAGACATCCCTCTGTGCCACAGCAGGCAGAGAAAAGGAAAGTGTTTGATCATCTTCATGTCGTGTCTCTTGCAGCTGATGCAGACTGATCCTCACAAGTTGGACTTCCGTACTGACCTGCTGGCCCGTCTTCCTGGCGCTGGAGGAATGGGCCCGCTGGGACCCATAGGAGGAGCCATGCCTCCCACTCATGACCTGACCAGACCTCCCAGTCTGTTCTCAGCTACAGGTGTGTGTCTGAGGAGTTTTTGAATAATGTGCTACATGATTAAATCTGTGGAGAAAGTTACTTTTTTTGTTTTTGTATTTTGCTTCTGCACACATAATCCTGACTGATTTCTTAAACAACCTATCAAACACTCCTCTTTATCCTGTCATTATCAGCTTTTTCAATCCTTCTGCCTTCACATCCTCGTGGTTTGACAGCTCTTGTTGCATTGCTGTCTGAGTTGATTTGATTACTTATGGCATTGTTTACTTTTTCTCAGGTGGAGTCAATCCGTCCTCAGCTCCTTTCATGTCTCCATCAACTCCGCACTCTTCTTTCCTGGCACCAGCTGCACACTTGGGTAAGAGCAGCTGAAAAAGACACACCTGTGTGCCCACAACAGATTTTATTTTACCTTGAGAACTCGGCCCATTTATAAGTTAATGGAAAGCAACTGCATATTTATAGTTTCCATAACTTTAAATGTCACCTTTTTGCTACAATCGTGATGCAGTAAAACTGTCATGATATAGTATTTCTGGTATTTGTGTCCATGTTCTTACATCTTCAACGTAGCCTGAAGCCTGTGTAGAAACACTGTAAATTTCCATGAAGTTTCCACATAGTTTTCCTTGTATTTATCTCTGTGTATGTTTTTAGATCCGTATGGCCGATCCCCGCCCTTCACCCCGCTGGGAGCTCTGGGTTCTGGTGCCTTTGGAGGACTTGGCAGCCCAACACTTGGTCAGTTTCGCAGTATCCCTACTAGTGAAACAAAAGGCTTAAAGGATATGTGTGGATTTTCAGTCCTAATACAATACTCACATGTCATATATACAGTACATTTAAAGAGTTTTGGTTGCTTTAATTGATCCTCTCTCCATACCAGAGACACAATCTACAGTCTTCCTTCAGTGCATGTTAAAGTTCAGCTAAAGCTAATATGAGGCTTCATCAGTCTTAGACAATGTATTGGTGTTGTTGTATACCAACAACTTCAAGGAAGTATCTCTGCCACAACTCAACAAGGAAATGCACACAGAGGTGAAGCCTCATATTAACGTCAGCTGAGCTTTTAAATTAATTATAGCACAGAATAAATAAACATACATGTTGCATATGAGCAATGCGTTAAGACAGGCTTGAACAAATCCAAACTTAGAGCTTAGTCACTATAGTAGATTCTTTATGGTACAGTATGCTATTATATACCTGTGTGACATTTGGAGTCTGTGATGATTATAACTTGTCGCTGATGTAAATATAATATTTGGGACTTAATAAAAGTTGATGGGTGCCTTTGATTAAGTCAAATGATGGAGCTCAAGGGTTGAAAGTCACCTACATAGTGGAATACATAATTTAAAAAAAGTTATGTATTGTTAACACATCCATCTGGGTGAGAGAGTATCATAAAAAAACTGACACGTTCGCTGTCATTGGAGAAGATCACACTCTGTTAATGAGAAAAGATCACAAGCTTGTTGTGACTTGTTGAGTCGCACCTTTTTCTGCTTGACGCTGTCAATCAAATTTGATCAAATCTGTTCAAAACAGGGCGGGTGCATGGAAACAATGCACTTTACATCACAACTGTACCGTCATGTATGTACGCGTGAGCTTAAAACAAATCTGACATCCTTGTTTTAGATTCTTAAAACATCTGCAAAATAACAACATACTGAACAACATAATGAAGGAAAGTTCAACATCTTGCAGTAAAACGTTATATATTATATATAATTAGGACTTATGTGTAAGTACTGGTAAAGTTAAGGGAAAATACAAATGTGAGGTAGTTTTACTGTGTATTCATATTCATCTTCTGAAACTGAAACAGTATCTTCCTTTCAAGCTGTTTTTAACCCATAATTCATAAGAGGTGAGAAACAGGGAATATAAACTGTATTTTGTATTGTGAGCTTTTGCTGTGACTGTGTAGTAATGCATGAGTACACTTACACCCAACATTTTATGTTTGTCTTTCCCAAAAATAACTTGACATTTATGTCTTTTCAGAAGTCTCTGATTACTATCCATCAAACAGCACAGTGGATGAAAGCATAAATGTATATTGGAGCTTTTATCTGAGCCGTTTCCTCTCTTGCAGCTTTGATCTAGACATGGGTATTGTTCGAATAAAAAATAAATAAATAAATACTGGCGCCGGTATAATATTTGAGGTTTAACCAAAACTTTGTTTTTATAGCAGATTGCTGAATTATTTAGATTTAAATCAAGAAAAATCAGATCCATTATTAAGTGAACAAAACTGAGAACCTGTTGTAAAATGTGCTTTTTACCTGCACAAGATGAAAATGGTAGTTCTGTAAAATGCTTTAATTTGCATGTTTTAAGGTTAAAAATCATTTGTTTACAGTGTCTACTCATTAACCACAATGCTGTGTTTTTGTTTTCTAACAAAAATGTCTTGTCTTTGGTTTGCAGCAGGCTCCGTGTTTGGCCCAAAAGACTCACCAGCCGGTGTGGTCGGGGGATTGTCCACCCCGAACCATCATGACCCGTGGAACCGCTTGCACGGCGGCCCGTCTGGATTCCCTCCTGGCCCCAGCTGGGCTAAAGGGGCAGACAAGAGGGACGAGAGAGACCGAGGGAAGGACGGAGAGAGGAGAGACATACCCCACATCAAAGATGAAAAGGACAGGTATGTAGCACAGTATTTAATACTGTAAGTATTGGTACCGGTAGTATTAGTTACCTGTTAGTGGTGGTATTGATGCTCAGACTTTACTCCAGGCAGTCCTGAGACTTTCCAAGCAAAAATGATCCACAGCCCAAAAAACATTTACATTTAATCCACAATAAAACAGACAGAATAGAACAAATGTCTCTTCTTATAATCGATAATTTGAATTTTTCAAAAATAATATATATAATATAATTGTTTTTCACGTTGTGTGTTGCAGAGACAATATGCTGTATGGCCGACAACCTGTGAGAATGTCTCCAGTTGCTCCTTCCTTCAAGCCCCGCAGTAGCACCCCAGTCTCCCACATTAATGGCCACAGCAGTGCCCTGGGGGGGAGCAGCGGGCCTATTGAGGACCTGACACGCAGCCTAAATAGAGACAGAGACCGCGAGCGGGACAGAGAAGGGGACAAGAGGCCACTGCCAACAGTGTCTTCAAGGGCGCCTCCTATTGGCTCTTCGTCTTTAGTAGCAGACAGGGACAGACCACGGTCTTCCTCCTCCTCTGTGCTCACTACTCCCCCACCTTCAAACCGTTCAGCCCCGTCTCCTTTGGACCTTTACTCCCGCTCACTGGCCCCGACAGCACACAGCCTCCACAGCGAACCCTCACACTCCCAAAGAGACGGTAACCTCTCTGTTTCCTCTGCACCTTCTGCCTCTGTCACGTCTTTGTCTCAGGCCAAGAAGTCTGATCGGACCACACCCGTCTCCAAACCTCCACTGCTTCTCCCGCCAGTTAAAGTCAAAGAGGAGCGGAAAGAGGAGCCGGAGCATATCCCCATCACTCTGCCTCCCCCAGCACCCACCCACAGCTTTGAGCGCCCTAACAGCCATCCACACCACCACAGATCTGGTACCCCTTCCTCTTCCTCTCTATCACTGACTCCGACTCCTGGTGTTCCCCTCCCACCACCCACTCCAAACCCTCCTTCCCACCAACACCTTTCCCTGCTGGACCGCTCAAGAGCCATAGAAGCATATCTGGGGAGCACAGCAGGTGGAGGGTTGGTAGTGGGTCCAGGTGGAGAACGTTACACCCATGGCCATCACCAAGGACCACCACAGGGTCCACACAGCTTCACTTGGGACCCCTGGAGGGAGCTGGCAGCTCAGCAGCAACATCAGCATCGTAGGGAGGCTTTGGCACTCCGGTCAGACCCTCACCTCGCCCTGCGTTCCGATCCACATCTGGCCCGGCTGCTCCAGCATCAGCGCCTTCTGGATGCAGAGAGGGTTGCGGCTGTAGCGGCTGCAGCTGCTGCAGCCAACCCTCACCACCCTTCGACGTCTACCTCTTCTGCCTCCAACTCTGTCCGCCAGGAGTTCGGCCTGATGGCCCATCATTTCGACCGCCCTCCTCAGCTCGGACCTCCAGGAGGAGGGCTGATGGACGAGGAGCAGCGAGCCCAGATCCTGAGGGAAGACTTTGAGCGGGCTCGCTATTTTGGGATGCATCCACACCTTCCTCATGGCTCTCACCTCTCAAGCCCCTCACATGCTGCTACCGCCGCTCACCTGGAGCAGCTCCACCCCGGCCTTCTCTCACACCAACTCCCGCCAGGAGCAGCTGGGCACCAGCATCACGCAGGTCTCTACTCGCGTCTAGGCCCACTACACCCACACCATGTGCCCAACGGCATCTTGGCAAAGACCTCTGCAGGTTTGGTGGGAGCTCTGGCAGTGGGGGCACCGCCTCCGCTCATTCCGTCCATCACCAGCCGGTCGTCCACACCGCCCCGTGGTTCTAGACTTGCAGGGCCAGGTGAGCTGGCACTGTACAGCGCCCACAAAGATGGAGAGTCCAGATAGTACAGGGACAACACTGGAGGAGATTAAGGGAAATGTCAGGATCACTGTGCTGCTCTCAACCTGCCCCCCTTTTCCTCTTACAAACTACTAAACCCCGCCCTTTCAGTTACACAACCCAACCAGTCCCAGTGCCCCCAACACAGGGTAACCATGACTGGGTGGAGGTGATGGTAGGGAGGGAAATGCAAGACTCATCAGTGTGACTTGGAATATGCCTAATGGTTCTATCAGTGCAATTTAAAGGTACATGGTTTCTGTGCATCTTGGTGTATTTTTATTTTCTATTGGCTGTTGGTTATTACAGTACTCAGTTTTGAACGCTGTAATAAGAGGCAGAGGACAGCGTTTTTTGTTTTGGCCCCCCCCCCATCTGTCAGGTGAATCATGATAAATGCTTCTAAGCAAGCCTTTGCCGGGTGGATTGGAAATGACTTCCAGAGGGATGCACACTTAGAAAACGTGTTCAGGGGTTCATCCTCAGCTTGGTTAACTTGGTGGGATATTATAAAGGCCTCCTCTACATAAATCAACCCTGGTTAGGTATTGTGGATGAGGGTTTATAGAAATACAGTGGTAAAGTTGTGCTTTCTGTTCTGTTTTTGTGTCTTTATGTCATTGTGAAAAGACAAGATTACTGATGAGACCGTTTAATGACGATCAGTAAGCATCGTACCTCAGTTTCCTGCTTTACCCAAAAATCTAACCCCAAGCCCTCAGCTTCACTGATAATGAGATTCAACCTTTTTTGGCTTGTTTTTTTTTTTGTTTTGTTTTTGTTTTTGTTTTGTTTTCAAAGGATGAATGGCGAAATGAACTGTGCTACACTGTGTGAGTGAACACAGTATTTTAGAGCTTCCTGTAACTGTTTCCCAGTCTCCTCTTGACTATATGAGCAGGACCAGATTATAGTAGTCTAGAGAAATTGCCTTTGTAATTATTATTCTTAACATTAATTATCTTCTATAATAATAAATATATTCACTGTTACGTTATTTGTCATTGTTTCGGGTATCAACCAGTACTCTCTCCCCAGGTAGTAATACGTTTCAAATCATGCAGAAGACAAAGCAAAAGGCTTGCTTCACACAAAACTGTTTAATGCTTGTGAACCTTAAGCCGTATCCATTGCAACCTCTGGCCTCTTCAAGGATCTCATCGGTGACTTTATAATGCTGAGAGGGAGGTTTGCTTGTGTGTCCTTGGTTGTGTGTTTATCCATTTGGGACTATGGGAGCCTTGTACATTGAACTGTCGAGTTGTTTCATCAACAAAAATAAGTTATATACATGGATAAGTGGGACATCTGCTGAAGAACTGAAAAAAAAAAACATATAAAGGACTTGTGTCAAAAGACAACTAGACAGTGGATATACTGAGAGGGGAAAGACTGGGTCGATTATTTTAATATGACCATTTTATACCTTTCAAACCCCTCCCCTAGAGACCACAAAGATTAATTATTAAATGAATTGTTGTTTACTCTGTTGTGTGGGTCTTTTGTTCTGAAATATCACTGCTGCAAATTATTATTTTCAGTATCCGCAAAATATTTTCTCAATGAATTCATTAATTTGTTTGGTCTGAAAAATAATCTTTTACAACTCACCTTGATTATTTTGTCCAAACATATTAAAACTAAAAAAACATATTTATACTTTATAAGCCATAACCAGTGAATTTTTGTCTGAGAAATGGCAGCTATATTACTAAAATATGATGACCTACATCTTCACACATACTGTCACAAAATCAGAAACACCTGTTGTATAAATAAAACTACATTTAAAGGGAAATGGAAGAAAAGTAAATAAAGAGGAGTTGTATTTATGCATTCAAGCCTCTAAATCTTTTCATAACAGATATGAAGGTTATTTCAAAATTATAATTTTTTTTACCAAAGGATCAAACTAAAGTAAAACTATAAACCATAAACTATCAGTTACTTTAATAAAATTCTCCCAGCGCTGATTGCGGTAGAAAACAAAACTTATCCATTAAACATAAAATGCTTTAAACTGCATTATTTTTCACAAAACTGGCTTCTGATAACAAACACAAAGTACGTTTTAAACAGTTTTACCGACACCTCCACCGGTAAATAACGACATGCAGAAATATAAAACATTTCAAGTGGCGCGCTTGATGTGATCTCGCGAGACTTCAGTGTGTTCTGTACTTTGTCAGCAGCAGCGGTCCTCCACCATTTCGCTGCGTAAAGTCTCCTCCCCGCGACCGCTACATTCTGCGCCGAAACCCAGTCTCTCCCGGTCCGTATTTTAACTTCTTCCCACAGACCGAGTGGTACCTCGTTGGGTACCGGGAGACAGTTTGGATTACTGGCATTACGGATTGAGTGCGATTTTACACGGATGACGACTCCTTCAGCGAGAATTTAGTAAAAGAAAATCGGTCGGAAATTTCAGGTAGGTGGGAACTTAAGATGGCGGCCTTAAGAGGGAGGAGGAGGGGGGGAACACAAGGAGGAAGTAATGGGGCATTTGAGGGGGGCTCAGACTACCGTAAAGGACACAATCAGACTGCATTTCGCTTGGATTTGTACTTTGAGCGGATTGCGAGACTTGTTGCCATCACAGTGAACCCCGTCAGGACACCGAAATATAAACCCGCAACGTCGAACAGATCCCAAACTTGAACTAACTGACAATTAAAGATATTATTTTCCTCGCTGTCGCTGCAAATGAGCCAACCCGTTGTACATAGCGGTTCCCCCCAAATCACCCCCTTTTTAATCATTGTAAAATTTATATAGAACTTTGTAACTGTGCATTTGTTTGCTCTTTGTATATCCGAGTATAAAGCAATGTATATTTTTTTACTTAAAACTTAAATAATTTTAACTGATCTTATATTCGGGGAAAGATATTTGACCCCACGCCATGACGTCACGAGTGATTGTCCCCCTCTGTGGTTCGTGCAGAAGCGGGTTTTAATGCGACTTTTCGGGCTGTTATTTTAGGTCTCATCACGAAGCAACTTATCAAATATGTCCGAGATAAACGGGCTTGTTTGAAGCTTAACGGCATTACATAACTGCGGGTGGGATGGAGCGCCTGCGCGTCCAGTGAACGCACCCTACCTAACTAACTCCTGTAGCTGGCTAGTTAGCAGCAGAGTGCCACCCAAGCAGTGTTGTTGTACAAGCTAACGTGAAGCTAACCAACCCGGCAACGTTAAGGCGAGAACACATAATTGTCCTTTTTTTGTATTTTTTAATATGAAAAACACCACCGCTAGCTCGTTGTATCACTGCCACGCTCACATACAAAAGAAAAGTCGATACATGTTGAAGCTTTTCATCTCATCTACGCGGCCAATGCACATATAACCACCATATAAAGCTGTGATTTCTCTCTGTAGATTATTATATGTGGCTACAACTCAACCATAATGAACAACATTTACATTCACGAGAGGATCAAATGAATGACTGGAGGCCCGCGCGCTCGGTCACCGGCTTTTAGCTTTGAGAGCGCGTGCTGCAGGATCCCCGACACCTTCCTGTGGGCGACTGCAGCAAAATGCAACTTGGAGCCACAAAACGCTTCATGGAGTATTTGGTTTCTAAAAACACTGCTGCAGGATACCGACTCAGACAGCCACATACAGCAGATACCAGTCCCAGCACCAGTCGGCTCGTCGAGCTATCTGGATGCTGCTGCTGCTGCTCTCATGACGTGATGTTACTCTTAGTCCCACACTGTAATATTTGTTGTTTACTAACTACATATGTAATAAAACGCATTATTGCTTTAGCTCCTTAATTGCAAAGCCTCATATATAACCTGTCTTTATAATATCCTCATATAATCGTGCAGAGTTTGTAATTATCAAGTGGAGAGATATTTATTATGATTATTATTATTATTTATGAATAAAGTTACCAACTGTTTCTGTTTTTGCATCCTCAGAATATGTGGAGGGGACCCTAAATTTCAGCATCCTGGAAGTAGAAAGCACAGAAGATCTGTGTCTCACACCACAGACAGGTGAGAAGTTGTGGCTTTGCACACGTATCCGGTCCATTCTGATAGTGTTCAGTGTTGGAGGATTTGCTTAAAGGCTTTAGACTTTAGAAAAAAATCAGATTGTTTGGACCTAAAATTAAATGTAGGACATGCCTTTTGCATTTTTTATATGATAGTTGGATGGCTGGTAGGCGGTGAGAAGAATACCATGTTCTGTATTTGTCTGCCTTTTCTTTAAAATGTATATTTTTTTTATTTGTACATTTTTAGCTTTTTAATTAATAACCTGCTCTGTCCTGTCCAGACACTTTGTTAACAACCTGTATCACCCCCCCAGGTGCAGTGTGTAGTCGGGGCAGCACAGAGGAAGGAAGCTCTGGGGAGGAGGCGGTGCGGCAGCGTGCCTCTCCGGCTGTGGATGTGCTGGGTGATAACCCCCAGGCTGCACAGAATGTGGCTGGGGAGTCGCCTCGGCATGCCCCGCAGCCGGTCGCAGCTGCCCCCCGCCCAGTCCCTCCCTTCACCAATCCGTCCACTTTGCCATTGCCGGAGAGCAACGACTCAGCATTCCTTGTCATGGAGAACGCCCCTCCGACCGACCTGCCTGAGACTCTCCCGATCAGCGGCGACGCGAAGGTCAGCACCTCAGAGGAAGTTGTCGGAGTCGCGAGATCTGTGCCGTCATCCCTCACCGAGGACTGTAGCTCCTCCGCTGAGACGCAAAGGCTTCCAGCTCCCCTTTGTCCTCCTCTCGCCTCAGAAACACAGATTGACAGCACAGTGCAGGAGCTGCAATACGGGTCACAAACTGATAAAGAGAAAAGCCACTCAAATAGTCAGACAAGCCAGATTCAGCCACCTGGAGAAGGTGCTGGACTTGTTGTTGTTACAGGGACAAAGGAGCAAGAGTCTGTCATGTTGGAATATAAATCAGAGACTGGAACAAACTTGGAACTTGGCGGAAAAGAGCACACAGGCGGAGATATTCTCTCACAATCCCAATCTCAAATCTGTTTCACAGCCTCATCTCCTTCTGTCCCACAATCAAGTGTTGGTTTTAAAGTCCAAGACGCCACAGAACATGGCGCTATGGAGCCGTCAGCAGGTGGTCACCAGGACTCAAAATCACCTCCACTCCCTTTACCCGCATCCAGCAATAGTGAGAGTGGACAAACTGACCCGTCAAAACCACAACCTGAAATCATCAAGGAGATGTCAAACGACGCCGGAGAAACACAGAAAGCTTTTTCTTTGGAGTCAGTTGAAATGTCTGAGCATGTTAAAGAGTTTGTTGGCACTTCTCACAAAGCAACACAACCTCCTTCAGCTGAAATACTTGAGTCCCCAAAGGCAAGAGAAACGCTTCCTGGATTACATACATCTCCTGGTGAAGCAGACTCGACGTCCAGCGGCACAGCCGGCAGAGAAGACGGCAACATCCAGAGCGCCTGTGATCCCCCTGAAGGAGAGCAGGTGGAGAGTCGCACGAGGGAAGAACAAACTGACTTCATGCTGCAGACCGAGCCCTCACAGGAGACTTCCTTAAAACCCTCGGCCGCCCCCGCTCTGTTCGACACGGGCCTGGTTGTCTCACTGCAGACTGAGCAGGTCGTTGAAGCAGAAGCATCTCATCCCTCCGACCAAGTCCCCGTAACGGAGACGCCACTGATTGCTGAGCTTGTGCATTCGACCGATGCTCAAGAAATCGTGGTTGTAAGGGAGGGTAGCCATATCAGCGGGGACTGGTCTAACGTGCATCTGAATCAGAGTTACCTCGTACAGCGAGAAGATGGCAGCGTCTGCGAAGCCGCCATTGTTAACGAGCTGAGCTCTGAACACTCTTCCGGAGAACCAAAGCTGTATGAAGAAGGTGTTCAGGCAGATATTGCATTAGACTCCCAAGTGTATGAGTTTTGCAGCCTAGTTGAGGAGGTTGCGGAGGAAACCGTCTGTGCCAGCAGTAGTGCACAGATCCATCACTCTCCAGCATACGAGGTGAACTTATTCAACGCTTTACTAGCAAACTCTGAGGAGTACACCGTCAAAGAGGGTGAATCTATTCACACAATTAACGAAAGTGGAACTGTCATAATTTCCCAGCAGCCCTTGCCTTTATCACATGATGCAAATCAAATACAGACTTGCTCTAACAGTAATTCCCGTAATATGTCCACACAAAACACAAGAGTAGCCGCCGTCGGACAACATCTGGTTTTAGATGCTAAGCAAGCGGTTGAATTGGCAAACTCGAGCGAGGTTTGCTTGGTTGAAGTAACTGCTGTTACGTCAGACTCCTTCACTGTTGAACAGACAGACACTGACGCACAAATCGTGACAACTTGTTCACAGATTAATGCAGCAGCCAGTGAGTCTCCTGTAATTCAAACAGTTCATCAAAAACAGGAAACAGAAGCCACAGCTGATGCGTTATCTCTCATATCCCCAGTAGTTACGAGTGAAGACATGAGGATGGAGTCGTCCGTTGCTGTTTCAGTACGCGTTGTAGAAAGTCAGACCCCAGGAGTGACCGTTGTAAGTGCCACGAAGCCCGAGGCCTGTGTTTCTTCACATGAAGGGACCAAAGATACCCCCGCTTTGTCAGAGACTCCATCACAGAATGTTGCTGTGAGCGCAGAAATCAAACCAGAGGCTTTCAGCACTTACACTCCTGGTATTATAAATCCAAAGCTGCTCCTTCTTAAACCGGGAGAGACATCTCTCCTGAAACACCCACCCTCCCTCTTGGCACAGGTGTCCAAGCAACAGAATGCAGCCGGCAAGCTGGCCAATGCCCACAGCTCCTGGTCTGGAACAGCGTCTGAGGAGTGCCTTCCCCAAACTGCTCTTAGCAGCCAGAAAGACCAGACGCAGCTCCCCGCCAATAAAACCTCCACGACAGCTCCTCCCGTCAAGGTGCAGCAGCCTGCTGTGAGCGGTAACATCATCACCATCACACAGCAGGCCGTTTCTGTCACCTGCACAACCCCAACAAGCAAATCTGACAACGAGGCCTTAACTGTTACTAAAACGTCAACGAGCGAAGCAGATCCTGCATCTCAACATGTTCCCGCCACGCACACTACGCCTCACGCCCTTGACATGCTAACATCATCAGTGCAAAGCGAAGGTACAGTCACAGCGTCTAATGACCCAGTCAGCCAACTTGACTCCCTCTACGTGGAGGAAGAGAGTGAGGAGATGGAGCAGGACGAAGCGCTGGGAGAAACCGAAGCGCAGGAAGCCACCTCGGGACAGGTCAGCAGTCCAGAGGAAGGCAGCGACGAAGAACCCGAAGAACCAGACGCAGACAAAACAGAGAGCGAGACTCCGGGATCGTCACAGAAGGTATTTTCATGGAGAAGTCGGTTTTATTAAATTTAATCATTCAGATTGAGGCTAGAAGGCTAAATATTGGACCACATAAAACTAAAGTGGTCATCCTTGAATGCCACATAAAAGCAGTTGTATAAAAATCAACTGAAAACAATATTGATTAAAGTAAAATCTGCATCTGGGCGTCTTTTTTTTTCCTTTCTAATCTTAATGATGCATCAAAATCAGCATCCTGAGTAACAACACAACCTTTTACACGCTGACACTTTAACTAGATAAACTGTTTATCTTGTTTATGTTGGCGGAAAACAAAAGCAGTCAAAAAAAAAACAGAGGTTACACTTCATCATGTCATTATGCATCTGTGATTTGTATCAGGTATGCTGGCATGTTTTTACTTTAACGTGGCATCATTCTGCATGTTGGTGTGAATTATTATTATTATTATTATTATTATTTAGTGATTTATTTCTGTTGGAGTTGGCCGCATGCTAAGCCGTGTGTGTTTTCCAGCATGGACAGAGCAGGACAGACAGACAGGCACTGTTCCTTAAGGTAAGTGGTGGTTGTCAGACGCTCAGATAGGCTCACTTTTGACGGCTTATTCACAACTGTCACTGTTAATGACGCGGAGCATTTTCTGACTTAACAGAGCAAATCTGTGACTTCAGTTATTTTATGGATGCTTAGTGCATGGATGGAAAGCTGACAGAGTTTATATCTGATGCTTAGTTAATAAGCTTCTTGCTCTCACCTTATCCATGCATGTTTCTCAGCTCGGTTTATTTCTTTTCATCTCTCTCCTTCGTTTTTTTTTTTTTTAGGTCCGCCAGTGGATCGCAGACAGAGTCACAGTGAATTCATCCCCTGTCTCACCCTCCACCTCCTCCTCCTCCTCCTACCCCGGTCCCTCACACGCCAGCGATTGGTCGACTCCGCGACGGGAGAAGTCCTCACCTCTCCGGGGTCCTCATGGCAAGTTCGTGTCTCCGTCCTCTGTCGGTGGCTACAACTCCTCCTCGTCTTCGCCACCGGATCAGTCTACTCCTCAGCGACCCCGCGGAGAACGCCACACCGACATGGCAGAGCTGGCTAAACATGTGAGTGAGCTTTCATGTGCTTGTTTTTTGTGTTCGAATGTAGAGGAACCAGCAACGTTTAGTGAGTCAGATGTTTTCCACAAGCGACTTGTTGTGTCACAAAAGGCAGTTAATGTGACTGCATGTATTTATATTTGTGTATGTTTTCCCTCTGAGCGCCTCTCAGCCTTTCACTGTATCCTCAGACTACTGTAATAACTTTGCTTTAGCCTTGATGAGGCTTCTGCCAGCAGTCTAAAATTTGAATCAAAGTGCTTTGAAGTGGCAAAAACTGGCAAAACTTCCTGGTTTCAGTTTTAGAACAAAAATATTTACCTACTGGAGCAGAGTCTTATTTAATATGCCGCCGAGTCACTTGAATGAGATGGGATTTTTTTCCTCAAAAACACATCTTTAAGTTTTGTGTGCACGTTTCACTCCCTAAAGGATTAATCAAAATCATCATTATGATTAGATGCAAATTTCCTTATTTCATGTTTGTGGATAATTCAAGAGCGTCAGTGTGTTACGGCAAGAGAGGACAGTGAAGAAATGAGGGCAGAAAGTAATGATTACTTTTATTTAGTCGCTCACATTGATTCTTTAATTTGCTCGTTTTGACTAACGGTCAGATATTTAATTTAGTTTAAAATATGATAAAGAAAAACGGTGAATCCTCACATTTGAGACGTTTGATGCAGAATTTTTGGCATTTTTGTTTGACTGAAACAATTAAGCGTTTCTTTCGACTTTGAAAGAAAATCCAAAACTGTAGACACCCAGCAGAAATTTTAGAGGCAGCCTGTTTTACAACCCCTGATGACTTTTTGACTTTGTTTCTGTTTTGTTTCTCTGTCCTGGTTTTACTTGTTTTGTTTCATCGCGTCCTGTAGGAAGCAGACATAGAGCATCGAACGCAGTCGCTGAAGCGAGAGGGCTTCTGGTCAATGAAGCGCCTCACTCGCCTGTCGGAGCCGCCGCGGCCGAAGGTTCACTGGGACTATCTGTGTGAGGAGATGCAGTGGCTCTCTGCTGACTTTGCTCAAGAAAGGCGGTGGAAGAGAGGAGTGGCTAGAAAGGTAAAACACTCACATACAGATCCTCAGATACATATCACACATTTTTTAAGTGTAAGATTCGGCATACTATATATATATGTTTTAATGTACTTCTGATGGTGTGTACTGTGTGTTCTACATGTGTTCAGGTGGTACGAATGGTGATGCGACACCATGAGGATCTGAGGCAAAAAGAAGAAAAGGCAAAAAGAGACGAACACGCTAAAATCAGGAGAGTCGCCTCCTCTATCGCAAAGGAAGTCCGGGCTTTCTGGAGCAGCGTTGAGAAGGTACAGATGATGACGAAATATTCTGGCTCAGTATTCAGCAAGGATCCAATTCTTTCTGTGGTAGAATATAAATGCACTTTTCAAACAATAAAATGCAGACATGCTGGGTGAAAGAGTGAATTTTAAAGGAACCTCTGTTTAATTTACGTTGTATGTGACATTTTATCTTTCGTCCATAAAGGTGGTGCAGTACAAGCAGCAGTCTCGACTGGAGGAAAAGAGGAAGAAGGCGTTGGACCTTCAGCTGGACTTCATCGTCGGACAGACGGAGAAATACTCGGACCTCCTCAGCAAATCGCTCGCACCCACTAGGCCGGCTGAAACTGCCCCTTCGCCTCCTAAAGCATCTCTGCCTCCCCCCGTCGATGAGGACGGTGAGAATTAGTTTTTCTTTTTTTAATAAAAAAACGTGCACTTCAGAAATGGTGCTCGCTGTCTCCACATTAAAGCACTGCGGCTGCTTTCAGAGCTGAATCATTGGTTTAGACGGAGACGTTGTCATAGCTACACACCAATGACTGAATCTTCAGCTTCCACAGAAGTAAAATGTTTAATAGAAACAAAAAAAGCGTTTTTCTCTCAAGGTTATTGCACCATTGAGAACACTTAACCATGTTCTTGCATGTTCTTACATTTCTGTACAAATCCCACCTGATAACTGGAGCTCAAATGCATCTTAGCTCGACTGAAGCAATCTGTAATATTTGTCGCCCATAATATTTGTACAGGAGATACAATCCACAACCCCAGTGAGTCTAGACACAAAATATACCCGTTTATTTCAGAGTCACTAAGTATTTTCTCTCCTTATATCAGTGTAATGAGAAAAATATTCTCTTTTCTTCTCGCAGACCGAGACTTTGAGCCTCCGTGTGAGGAGGAGGACGATGAGGAGACCATCGAGGTGGAGGAGCAGCAGGAGGGTAATGATGCTGAGAGCCATCGGAGGGAGATTGAACTGCTTAAGGAGGAGGGCATGCTTCCCCTGGACCAATTACTCAGCACCCTCAGACTGCCACAGGTACCATCACAAACCGCATTGATCTAAACCAAATATTTGCAGGTGAAAGCAAAGGTGAATGTTGAAATCATCACTCCAACCTGTTTTAAAAGTCTGTTTGTACCCGACATGGTTTTAACACAGATTTAATGTTGTGTGTTAATGTTGGTGAGCGTTTACCTTCCTGCAACACATATTAAATATATAATATAACAGTATAAGGCTTTACAGATGTCACTTTTCTTAACATTATATTGAAAATGTAATTCTGTTCATGTCGGTGACAACATAATATGACATATATGGGGTCATATGTGTTCAAGAAGAGCTTTTGCAAAGAGAAAATAACCAATGAGTGTTTAGGATGTTTAATTTAAGCTCTGAATCTCTGAATTCTGCAGGACTCCGGCTCAGACGAAGAGTGCTCTGATGAATCCTCTTCATCAGTGGAGGAAGATGGTGAATTCACTGCCAATGAAGAGGACGGTAAGATATCTAACAGAACGTACGGCTGGTACATATCTTGGTGCTTGTGATGGAATAGACTTCAGGAATGTCTGTTAATGAATTACGTTTCTTCCCATTTTTAGCCGAAGATGAGGAGGACACCATAGCAGCACAGGAGAAGGTAGAAGGAAATGTAGATCATGCAGAAGAACTGGATGACTTGGCCAAAGAAGGTAGGTGCTTTTTAAAAACTATGTATGCATCAGCTGTAAAGAGTTTAGATGTTTAAAGTGCTTTTCCCTCAGTCGAATCACTGTTTGTTTACTGTAAACTTTAATTTCAACTTGAACTAAAAACAGACATTGCATCTGCACAGCTGCTGTCTTTGTGTTTTCATGTAGACATGTATTGTATATGTACCAGTTTGTTCAAGCAGCCGTAAACTACTCTGACACATTTCTGCTCCCCTTGTAGGAGATATGAGTATGGAGGAGCTGCTGGAGAAGTACAAAGGAGCATATGCCTCAGACTTTGAGGAACCTTCTGCATCCGGCTCTAAAGCGAGCTCTGATTCGGAGGTGTCGGGGGATGAGGAGTTAGAGAGCGAAGAAGATGAGAGTGATGTTGAAAGCAACACTTCCTCCTCAGGTATTAACCAGCTCTCAAATAATCGAAATAATCTCATCAGCTCCCACTCTGACAGAGGAGAAATATATATATTCTTTAAAGATTTACTTCTACTTTCAAATGTGTGTCTCTCAGATTCACCAGGAGACAGCGCAGAGGAGGATGACAGTGAGAAGGACGAAGAGGAGAGTGAAGAGGAAGGGGACGATGACGACTGTGGAGATGAAGGGATGGAGGTCTTGTTAAAGGAGGGAGACAACAGCCCTCCTTCCTCCAGCTCACGGCCAAAAAAGGAGATCAGCCATATCGCTGCTACTGCAGAGAGCCTGCAGCCTAAAGGCTACACGTTGGCTACTACGAAGGTCAGAATCAGTTTTTATTTTTACTCTTTTCACAAAAAAATACAACTTTTAATAGGATAGTTTACCTTTGTTTGTTTTTTTTTGTAATCCCACGCAGTTTTGCAACACATTTTCTCATCTGTTTTTCCAATAAAAAGGTCAAGACCCCCATCCCGTTCCTGCTTCACGGCACGTTGCGAGAGTACCAGCACATTGGACTCGACTGGTTGGTCACCATGTTCGAGAAAAAGCTTAATGGCATCCTGGCTGATGAGATGGGACTGGGCAAGACCATCCAGACGATCGCTCTGTTAGCTCACCTCGCCTGTGAAAAAGGTAACAGACACGCTCGTTGTGCTGGAGTAACAATTTATACTTCTAGCGGCTCAGTCACACGGTTAATTTTAGTTTGATGGTGAGCGTCAACTTGAACGTCTCATCTCTAATGTGCAACTGCTGACAGTTTGTCGATTGATCTGCCATGTTCAGGTAACTGGGGTCCTCACCTCATCATCGTCCCCACCAGTGTGATGCTGAACTGGGAGATGGAGCTAAAACGTTGGTGTCCCGGGTTTAAAATCCTCACCTACTTTGGCAGCCAAAAGGAGAGAAAGCTGAAGAGACAGGTAATGCGATTTAATTCATTCGTTTGTTTTAACCGCTGGTTCCCTGAAGTAGCAAACGATGATAAAAAAACACATTTTAATCAAACCGTTTTTCCCTTTTCCCTCTTTAGGGCTGGACTAAACCTAATGCATTCCACGTTTGCATCACTTCGTACAAGTTGGTGCTGCAGGATCACCAGGCGTTCAGACGCAAGTCATGGCGGTACTTGATCCTAGATGAGGCACAAAACATCAAGAACTTCAAGTCTCAACGCTGGCAGAGTCTGCTGAACTTCAACAGGTCAGTCAATGAATCATAAATGCTCACGAGTAGATTGAATGAATGCGTTGGCACATGTGTTCCTAATAAAGTGCTCGGTGAGTATAGATTCAGTTTACAATCACAGAAGACAAATAAACCTCATGTTTGAGAAGCTGGATCTAGGACATGTGTGGTATGTGTATGACTAATCGCTGCAGCTCTTATGGATTCGATGTAGAAGAAGTTTCACTTTTGATCATCTGAACACTGGTTTGCTGAAACTGCAACAGAAAGCAGAAGAACCACGTTTATGGTGACGCAAATGGCAAATAACACCAAACGTACTGTATATTGATACAGTACATATTGCTCATTGTATGTCATTATAACCCACTAGACTGAGATGATGATGGCGCCAGCATTCGTTTGGGGAAATCGGATATGTAGTTGGAAAATCTGAATAACAAGCGTCATACGCGATCATAATATACCAAGTAGTTTTGTGCACACAAGTAAAGCTTATTAAAAAATCTCCTCTGTGTCTGTAGTGCCTCGAAGCGCAGTGGGAGTGCACATTCACGGATTCCTCTCCGTCTCATCTGTAAGCTGTTACTTGTCACAGAAAGTCAGTGTGTGTTCAGCAGATAGAAAACATGCCCTCACTTAGTATTAGTCATGCTACGGTTTGTCTCTTTGAACTCTTTGAATGCAGCTATAATGTTGAAATGATTCGGTATCAAATTAGCTGTAATTAGACTAACTTGCCGTTGTTTGGCTGTTTTCCTGCTCCAGCTGGTGATAATTTCTCAAACTGAGTCGCTTCCACACACCGTTTTATTATGACACAGACGTAGATCTTCTTCAGGTACTCGAAGCAAACCAAGAACAAGAGTCCTTTTAGTCATCTAAAATCAGCATATTTATCTCTCCCACTTACAGCCACAGGCGTCTGCTGCTGACGGGAACCCCTCTCCAGAACAGCCTGATGGAGCTGTGGTCTCTGATGCATTTCCTCATGCCCCACGTCTTCCAGTCCCACCGCGAGTTCAAAGAATGGTTCTCCAACCCACTGACGGGAATGATCGAGGGCAGCCAGGAGTACAACGAGGGTCTGGTCAAGAGGCTCCACAAGGTGCTGAGGCCCTTCCTGCTCAGGAGGATCAAGATTGACGTGGAGAAGCAGATGCCCAAGAAATACGAGCACGTGGTGCGCTGTCGCCTCTCCAAGAGACAACGGTTTCTCTATGACGACTTCATGGCACAGGCCTCGTAAGTTACTACATTTATTCAAAACTACTGATGTCTTATTTTGAAAATCCTTTAAAAGATTCTCATTAGGAAGAAGGGATTATTTTTGTCTTATTATTCACCTGTGGTTAGTATTATGTCATCACCAGCTTGGTTTCTTCATTCACCTCCTTCTGTCTGTGATTCACAGGACCCGGGAAACGTTGGCCAGTGGTCACTTCATGTCTGTGATTAACATCCTGATGCAGCTCCGTAAAGTGTGCAACCACCCCAACCTGTTTGACCCTCGACCCATCCAGTCACCCTTCATCACGCAGCCTATAGTGTTCCACACGGCCTCCCTGGTGCAGGACGCCCTGGAGGTCTCTCCGCTCAAGGTCAGCATTACAGGAAAACTAAATAAATGGTCTGAAAACTTTTTTAAAATTTTGATCAATTAAAAAATACTGCATTTAATCCTCAGCGCTGCGACCTGTCCATGTTTGACCTTGTTGGTTTGGAGAGCACTGTAACCCGGTACCAGGCAGATGTCTTCCTGCCGCGCCACAAAGTCAGCCGCCAACTAATCCAGGAGATCATGGAGTCCCCTGAACCACCTCCGAGACCCAAACCAGTCCGCATGAAGGTCAACAGGTACGCTGCTACCGACGCGTCACAAAGATTTTTATAGCTGCAAGTTGTGCTGGGAAAATATATAACCGAGCCTGCAGCAGTACACCTCTGGTTAGAACAGTTACACAACGCTGCGTACTGTTCTGTGGGAGTGACTCGTTGCTTTTCTAAAGGTCACCTCATACTGCGTTCAGACTGCCATCAGCTCGATTAACTACTCGGTGCGTCAGCCAAGAAAAGACGATCAACATTTGGCAGTCAGGATACTAAAAGTTGTTTTTTTTTTTGTTGCCTACTTATATGATTAAAAAATAAATCCTCAACTAAGAATTAGACCTCAAGAAATGAGAAGTGAAACGTAGAACATTGTGGTGCAGACTTTCTTCATGCTGTGGTGTTGATGGCAGCGTGAGCTCGTGGTGTCGTCTTCTACCAGATAAACTGAGTCATACATTCGAGTGTCTGTCCAGTAAATGTCTGGGCTGGTTATCAAATGTCCTCCTTTGAATACTGAATGAAGTGTTTCTAAATTAAACTAAAAGTTGGCACTAAATGCTCCGTCAGATTATTAGTAGTTTATCTTGTTTTTTTTAAGATTTAAATATTTAAATCAGAATTTAGGGAAGTTTTGGTGTTGTATCAAACACTGATGCATGCCAAAAGTTAGTAAGTTAGTTTAAAGGTTTTTTACTTCACAAAGTATCAAAGTTTATTTTCTTTTCACTAATTCATTTTAAGATATTGACATGATGTATTTATTCATTAGCATTGATAAGTGTATTGCAAAACAAATAACTATTGTTTAATCTGTTTGTAGGATGTTCCAGCCTCCTCCTAAAGGTGATAACCGACCGGTCCTGCTGATGAACAAACCTACCTGCTCCGTGCCGCCTGCAGCTCAGACGCCCAAACCTCCTCCAGCCACTGAAGCCGCATCAACTCCTGCACCTGCTCCTGTAGTTCAACAAGGCAAGTGAAAGGAAAAAGGAAAAAAATAATGCATAAAAACAATTACAGGAAGCAGAAATATTGGAAAAAAAAGATCTAAACATGCAAATATTCAGAAACACACTTACGTGTAGATTGTTGCTTTTATTCTAGTTCAAATGAAACGTCAGAGAAAAATAATCACTTTTTTCTTACTTTTACCCGTTAGTCGTGTGTTCAGTGGCGTCCGCGCCCCCTCCCCGCCCCACCATCCATCCTACTGCTCAAACTGCAGTGAGATCCAGCGCTCCCAAACCTGTGTTGACCGTACGGCCTCCTTCTGCCCCGTCTGCTCCTTCTGCTCCTCCTGCTCCCTCTGCTCCCTGTGCAGGCAGCATTCCTGCTCATCCAGGTCCAAACCCCAGCAGTGTGATGCCCCAGAGGGTCCTGCTCAGTCCAGATATGCAGGCGAGGTTGCCTTGTAAGTATCTGTTTTCACTCGTCTATCAGTTGTTTCTGAGAACAGAACAGACACTGGTGCTCATTTGTATCATTGATCCATTAATAAATACATATAGTAGTATAGTAAACTGACTGTACTGATGTTTCTGTTCTTCCACAGCTGGTGAGGTCGTGAGCATAGCGCAGCTCGCCTCCTTGGCGGGCCGGCCGGTGTCATCATGTCAGGGCAGTAAACCCGTCACCTTCCAGCTTCAGGGCAACAAGCTGACTCTGTCTGGAGCCCAGATCCACCAGGTCCCTGCAGCTCCTGCACGGCCGGTTCAAGGTTAGTGTTGGAGATGTGTGATCGCTAAAACACAACACACATTTCCAATATTAAGGAAAATAAATCTTATTTTCTTCAATCGAAATAATTCAAGTCAATAATTCTGTATGATTTTCGGAAGACTGACTTGCCGTCTCTCTGCAGGTAATGTGATGCACCTGGTGTCCAGCGGGGTGCAGCACCACCTCATCAGCCAACCCGCCCAGGTGGCCGTCCAGAGCGCCGCCAACACACACCCTGCAAACGTCTCTGCTGCTCCTGCTGGAAACCGGCTGCCTCACAATGCGCCTTCACAAGGTTTCATCCCCATTCTACTTTAGACACATAGTTTGTGTTGACTCTTATGGTCAAAACATTTTGACCTAAAAATGTTTTTTTTATCTTTCTTCTTTTTCTTTATCTTTACGACGACCTTTTTGTCAGGAAATCAACTTTAAATCTTTTAAAGTTGTCAGTTCGATGCCCTTTCTAAGCAGCTTTGTTTCCAAGATAAGACTTTACTGGAAACTTACAACGCTCGTGTGTTTTTTATTCTCCCCCTAGTGCCCTCCTCCATGGTGAGCAGCCCTGGGGTCGTGAAGATCGTTGTGCGTCAGTCAACAGGCAAGGAGGGCGGGCCTGTGCCCACTCTGGCAGTGGCCCCTTCCCCTCGTGTTGCTCCTCAGGCTTCCCCTTCCCTGCACCCCCACGCCAACACAACCCCTGTCAGAAACACTGCTCCACTGCAAATTGCCCAGCGCACCCCTGGTCCTGCTACTGCCCACTACACTATAGCCCCTCCCAGAAACCCTAGCACCACCCCAAACCAGCCCCAACCCCCTCGTCCTGTCCTCAAAGTAGTGCAGCCTCCTCCATCGAGCTCAGAGCAGCCAGGTGAGAGAACGAACTTGAGATGTTACGCTCTGTATACATGGATGGCAGGCAGAACTGTGTCAGATCATTATTGTAACTAATCTTTAGTATTTTTTTTTTCCTACCACCCCACTCCACGTTTTTTATTTATTATTTTTAATCCACTCAGACTACCAGATGTGTGCAGTGTGTCATGTAAGATGAAACGTGCATGACTTTGAGAATACCTCAGAGTCAGTTTAGTATAATTTTATACTCTATGTGGTTTATAATCAGAATTATGTTGATTAACAGCTGTCTAATGGTATCAAAAACTATGGAAATCCTGTTTTTCCTTGACCTGAGGCAAGTAACAAGTTATAAGACATCCATCAGGGCTACAGTCAGTTCATTATTAATTTAATGCAACATCTAAAATCTGCAAGTCATCTGCCAATAATGGAGCATTCATAATAGAGTTGTGAGATGGGAGAGCTCGTTAGTTCCTCATTCTGTATTCCCATTTTAATATTTTTCTTTTAATGATCTCCTCAATAATAGAAACTCAGGACTCTCCAGGATAATGAAACAATCCTATAAGTGATTTTGGTGAATCGCTACGAATACGAATACCCATAAGCCTTGGCTGCCGTTGCTAAGGAGAAGAAGCCAGAGGCATGAATCAGAGCGTAATGAATTCAAAACGCTGTTGAAGAAATTAAACATAGATTAAAATCAGTTTGCAAAAACCCTTTAATCTTTGGCTTCTAGTTAACTTCGACCTTCGACCATCCACTTTTTTTAATCATGAACCAGATGTTTTCTAACGCAGTTGTTCATCTTTTGTACCAACGATTAAACTGTGAGTTTCATGTTGATCCGTGCTGTAGACGTGTTTAAACTGTCATGATGTTGTCTGTGGGGAAAAATGAACAGGATTTTACTTCATATCCTCATACTTCATAACTCTCTTGCTGCTCTAAAGCACATCCACTCTATACAATATACAGTATGATCTATTTAAGGCTGCAGTTACAGTTCAACGTCATCTCATTTCACTCATAAACTCTTGATTACATCAGGAGATATTAAGTGACCTTAAACATGTTGCTGACTATCATATTCAGCTCTAATTCACATCCATGTCCATTCATACCACAGAATCCACTTATTCGTTATTACATGTTCGCTCTGCTTTATCCTCCGTCCTCTCCTCAGCTCCAGCTCAGGTGACGACCTCGTCTTCTATGTCCAAGTCCGCACCACGTGACAGCAGCAGCAGCAGCAGCAGCCAAACACCAGCTACTACAAAGTCAAGGCCCAGTACAAGTGCAAAAGCCTTCCCTCCACCCAGGAAAGTGCCTCGTCCACCTTCTCGCTCTCCTTTCTACATGGTAAGTTCGTCTTGATACTGAAAGCATAAACTGATCTCAACATAGCGAATTGGCCTGAATATAAAGGAAACACCCCTTTTCCAACACAACACCCGAACGTGTATATTGTCTTTTATTACGGATTAATATGATACTTGAAGAGTAATTTTTTACTATATTGAACAGCACCGAATCAGTTATAAGATGCATAAAGCTGGTTCTTGTCTTACTTTTACAACAATAATGAACATGATGAATGCAGTTTGATCCACCAGCTCTTCACATGTCTAACGTTCGCCTCTCGCTCAACAGTCCTGGCTGGCAGATGGCCAGAAGCACCAGCGCAACAGCAAACTGGACTTTATCATGCGAGTCAACGAGAACCGATGCAGCGCAAAGCCAGCGTATGGCAGGGAGGTGTTAGACTTCCTGACCTTTCTGCCCGGTCCCCGTCCGTCGCCGGCGGCTCTGAGCCCTCAGGGCGAGTGGAGCCGATCGGGCCACAGCAGCTGTCTGTTCTCGCAGTGGCAAAACAAGTACGACTACTGGTTTCAGAGCCACTCTGTGCGAGAGGCCATGCACAGCATTGAGGAGAGACTGGAGCTGCTCACTCACATAGTAGACAGGTAGATAACGGGATAGATTTCTTACATGATGTATTACTGCGGATATAAGAGCTTTTTATGTGAAGGGAAAGATTGACGATGATGATTTTTGTGCCAATTTTAGGTTTACATTTGTAATTCCCCCAGTGGAGGCTCCTCCGATCTCCATGCACTGCTGCCATCCGCCTCCTTCTCTGAGCCACAAGCAGGCCGTGTTTTCCTCAATGCTCGCAACTGAAATCGCTCCACTCACTGGCAGTCTCCACCGCATTCAGTGTTACATGAGGACTCAGTTCCCAGACCTGCGGCTCATACAGTACGACTGTGGTAAGTTGTCAAGACACAAATTAAACATTGATCGTCTGTATCTGGTCTTAACATGATAGTCGCTTATTATTTAGCTACAAAGCCCTGGTCATTAAATTACCTCTTTAAGTAAAAGACGTCGAGCTTTAGAAACTGATTTGTTTTCCTATGTCTCAGGTAAACTGCAGACACTCCACACTTTGCTGCGGAAGCTGAAGACGGGAGGCCACAGAGTTTTGATCTTCACTCAGATGACGCGCATGTTAGACGTGCTGGAGCAGTTCCTCAACTACCACGGACACATATACCTCCGTCTGGATGGCAGTACGCGTGTGGAGCAAAGACAGGTTAGTACTGCTATAGCTTACTGACCTAAACTATAGCAGAACATTTAAGTGCAGTAAGGTGAAATTTATAGAATAATATTCTTGGGGTATAAAATCAAGTTGGGTGTCAGCTTGTTTCATCTTTCTTTACTTTTCCTTCAGGCCCTCATGGAGCGCTTCAACGCAGACCGACGAATCTTCTGCTTCATTTTGTCAACGCGCAGCGGAGGCGTCGGCGTGAACCTGACTGGAGCCGACACGGTCGTATTCTACGACAGCGACTGGAACCCCACCATGGACGCGCAGGCACAAGACCGCTGTCACCGTATCGGCCAGACTCGAGATGTCCACATCTACAGGTGACTGCTCAAAAGTGCATTTACATGAGCGAAATAATAAATATAAAGGTGACTGCTGCTCAACAACGGGAGTCATATAGAGAGAAAATGAAATCCTGTAAACTTGGGGCTAAAGTGTAAATGTAGTCGGAGCCTTCTGGAGATGCAGCTTTAAATTAAGTAAACATTCATACTAGGAAGTTGCCACATCAACCTTCCTCATGTGACAATGCAATGCAGCCATTCATGTTAGTTAACCAGGGGTTCTGTATATGTGCTCACTATATTTGTATGAAACATGACGCTCGTATTACAGATGAGTTTCTTTGAAAACAGACGAAAGAAAGGAACAATATGAGCAAGAAAAGAAGGAAATGCCAAGTGATCAAGTTGCCAATCAAGTGAAACAATTACTCAAATGACAGAATATTAATCTGCAGCTATTTTTCTTATCAATTAATTGTTTCAGCTAAGTAAAACTGCCATGTTCCTTATTATAAATACAATAGCAAACAACTTGAAGATGACACCTTGGCTCTTGGGAATGAAAATTTGCTTGAAATAAACAATTAAATCAAAAAAATAGTAATCAGATCTGACAATGAAACTAATTGGTTTACTGACTGCTGTAAACAAAATGTTAAAGTTGTTTTTCTGCTCATCTTCAGGCTGATCAGTGAGCGCACAGTGGAGGAGAACATTTTAAAGAAAGCCAACCAGAAGAGGATGCTGGGAGATATGGCTATTGAAGGAGGAAACTTTACCACTGCCTTCTTCAAACAGGTAGGAGTCTGCAGTGGGTGTTAAAGAGTTAATGTTTCTTTAATCATATGACAATGAATCATAGGGATTGTAGCTGTGTAGCTTCATTGAGTTCATGAAGAAAATGATTTAACATGTTCTAATTAATGCTTTGACTTAACAACATCATTAGCATCAACTGGTCCTGTTGAATATATTGTGGTCATGTCAGGACATTAGGCAATTCAAGCACACAGAAGGTCTTGTGTCTTCTCTTGTGCTAAATGTGTCGTATTTTTACGTCGTTCCTCAGCAAACCATCCGAGAGCTGTTTGATATGAATGACGGGGAGAAAAGAGAGATGGCGGTGGAGCTATCGGTGCCCCACGCTGAGGAGGAGGAAGCCGTCAACAAGCAGAGCACCACTATTCTAGAGCAGGTAAGACGCATCGTATAGGACCACGTTAAGCAACCACATGTCTGGACAGCATGGTGATATTCAGATGACCCGATAATCTTGACGCAATCTTGCAGGCTCTCTGTCGTGCTGAGGATGAGGAGGACATCGTAGCAGCTTCTCAGGCCAAAGCGGAGCAAGTGGCAGAACTGGCGGAGTTCAATGAGAACATACCTCTGGATGACGGAGGGGAGCAGGAGGAAGTGGAGGAGCTCTCCAAGGCCGAGCAGGAAATAGCAGCTCTGGTGGAGCAGGTAAATCAACATGCAGCTCTGTAATAGAACGATCCATTAAAATATAGGATGAAACATTTATATTAATGATAATATCAAGATGTCATACAAGATGTGTTCATTTAAGTTGTAACATAAGACATTATTACTATAAGGTTGGTTTATGAAGTCCATGTTAATGAACCATAATTCCTGCCCATCTCTAGCTTACTCCCATTGAACGCTACGCCATGAACTTCCTGGAAGCCTCGTTGGAAGATGTATGCAAAGAAGAGTTGAAACAAGCTGAGGTAAGGCCGCATTTAAGAAGCTGGAAAGAAAATGTGATTTCCTGTTCATCAGCTAATTGATCAATATGTCTGTGAAAAAGGTCTGTACTCTGAATCCAATCTATGGCGTTCTACATGTGCTCACTGACGTTGGATTGCTCATATCCACCTTTTAAATCCCTTTTTGTTTGTTGATAATAGTCTTACTACAGTAGATGGTGAATCTGTTCTGTCTGTGTGTGTTCAGGAACAGGTAGAGGCTGCCAGGAAGGGACTGGACCAGGCCAAAGAGGAAGGCCTCAAGCTTCACGCTTCGTCTGATGATGATGACGATGACGTTTTGTCATCACCAGCGTCTGCTGAGCCTGCTCAGCCAGCTCCTGCCCGCCGTGGCCGAAAACCCAAGGACAAGGAAAAAGACAAGGACAGGGATAAGGATAGGATTGTCACCTCTACAAGGACCAGTGGCCGGTTGCGTGGTGCCTCGCCCGAAACTGAGCCTGAGCATACTACACCAAGAGAAGTGCCTGAAAGACTCCGCATCGGTCTAAGAGGACGAGGAGCTGCCAAAGACGCCGCTGCTGTGTCTACCACCCCGTCCCGTACTGATCAGCACAAAACCTCCTCGTCAGTGAAGCTCCAAGATTCCTCCAAATCTTCAAAAGCTTCATCTCCTGTCAGAGAACACCAGACCATTAAAACCAAGTCTCCACCGAACCGCTCCCATCCCAGTCCAGTGCCTTCCCCTCCTACAACCTCCCTCCCTGGAGGGAAACAGTGTGTAGAGGAGATAGAGAGCAAGAACTGCAAAGCCGTCAAAGAGGAGAAAGAAGGGGAGACTGTGAATGAGAGGAGGGCGTCTGAGTCATCGCTGGAATCTAGCTGCCCAGTGGACCATCAGGCAAAAGATGATGACGGAAAAGACCAAAGCGCCATGTCTCCCCCCTCAACCAGCTCCCGATCGCCTCGCAAGCGTCAGTCAGCAGATGGTGAAGTCCTGCGTGGTTTGGTTGAAGACACCCCGTCAGCCAAAGTCCTGCGGAAGCTTCCAGGAAGGCTGGTCACGGTGGTCGAAGATAAGGAGCCAAGAAAGAGGAAGAGGCGAGGAAGCGGCACTGGAGGTGGAGGTTCTTCAGAGGAGGCGACAGTGGAGGAGAATGCTGCTGTATTTGTTGATGAACCAAACAAAGATAATGCACCACTGAGCCCTGACAGCAAACCTAAAGGGACCGTTACCAAATCTCCTCAGGACCAAGACTCTGCCCCAAGTCCGTCTGTGTACCCACAGCCTGTCAGAGGTTATCCCCCATATTCCCCACCCCATCTTTCACCTGACATGCCTGTGCTGAGAAATCTTCCTGTACGGCGCAGGTTGGAAACTGAATCTCGCATGGCTGCTCAGCTGGGAGAGCAGCAGCTGCATTTGGGTAGAGGAAGAGGGAACCAGCCCAGGAAAACAGACACACCACCAGGCAAAGACACCTCCTCAACCTCTACAGAGTCCAGTGTGAATTCCTTTGCAACACCCTTGAAAAGAAAGAGGGGCCGGCCCCCTAAGACTCCCCCTAGATTATCTGAGCCTGACAGCACAGTGACTGCTACCGCACAACCTACCTTGCAGAGTGAGGAGGGGAACCCCCCTCTCTCCCCAAAACGTAAGAGGGGTCGTCCCCGCAAAGACTCCACAACCACGCCAGATGCTGTTTGTGAAGGACAGAACTTTAAAAAAGATACCACGACTACTGATGTATCTGGTATATCAAAAACTGATGCTACCACAGAGCCAACAGTCTCATCTACCGACAAGTCAGTGACCCCTATAGCTGCTGTTGTCAGTACAAGTCAGGCCTCCCAGTCTACCAAAGCTGATCAATCAGACACTAAGACTGAGGTTTCAAACCCAGTTCAAGACTCCACAACACAAGCAGATCAAGCTTCCACCCCAGACTTAGCTTCAGTCCAAGCACTCACTGCACCTTCACCCCAGGTGACCTCACCCCTTCCTGTGGCCGTGTCCACACCAGCCCCAGTTTATTGTGTTAGTTCGGCTCCAGTTCAAGACCCAGATACACTATCAGTCCAGGTTTCCTCTGCATCCTCTGCCACACACCCAGTCACTCAATCCTCTACTACCACAACTCCAAAGCCACCCACCAACACCGTCCCATCAACTCTTCCAGGTGGAAAACCAACACAAGCCCCTGTAGAGCCAAAGCCTTTGGTTTCTACAACTATGAAAACGACAGGACCAGACTCTGCCAAAACCACCCCAGTTGCCACACTAGCTGCTACCGCACCATCCACCGTGTCATCTGCCACAGCTGTCGAAGCAGTTCCAACATCAGTCCCTGTGACAGCTATCACAACACCTACTACCATAGTATCAAAAACGGTAAGCGCTCCACCAGCAGTCGCCACTACAATTGCAACACCTAAAACTGCTGCAGTACAGGACTTGCTGCAGGCTTCTGCTGCAGCTGCCTCCCAGGTTTCAGCTGCTTTATCAAGCTTAGCTGCACCAAAACCAACCTCAACAACTATGACAACCCCAGTAAAAACAGTTGAAGCAGGTCCAACAAAATCGACAACAACTATGACGACAACCCCAGTAAAAACGGTGCAAGCAAGTACATCAAACTCTAACATGAACCCAACCACATCTGACAATGCTGCTACATCATCACCAGTAACAATAGTTACAGCATCTGTTGTAAATACAGCTCCAACTCCACAAGCCCAAGTAAGGACTAATGTAACAACTACCAAAGCCCTGAGCAAACCGGTGACAGCCTCACCAACAACAGCAACAACAGTCCAAGTGGCTGCACAGGTAACAACTGCTCCAGTTGCACCTACTTCAATCTGTACTTCCTCCTCGGCAACAGTGTCTCCCAGTGTAACAGCACCAGCAAAAACAGCTACAGTCCCTACGTCTCTCCCAACGATGCCTGTAGCAGCAGCCCCTTCTGAAGAACCCACTTCTACTACCCCTGCCACAACTCAAGATAAGACTGACAAGATCTCATGCCCAGTAACAACTTCCACAGGTGCTGCACCAGCTCCATTAACAACAGTCATCACAACTACATCTTCCCCAGAAAAGGCCATCACAGTTGCTACCACAGATGTTCTCGCAACCACCCATGTGTTGACTACGACAGCCACCGCTGTGTCAGTAGCAACAGTAGCAGCAACCACAGCTGTCTCCACAACTAAAACAGTTCCTCTTGTGACCCATATCTCACAAGTAGTCACTTCCCCAAAAGAACAAAACGCAACCACAGGTGTTACCCCTGTTCAGACAGAGGCCTTCCCCCAGGTTCCCTCATCTGCTTCTTCTAGTGTTTCACCACAGAAAACAGAAGAGCCAACACAGAAAGTGGCTGCTTCTCAAAGTGACTCGGACAGGGTGACAGAAATGGAAATGGATGCCATGGAGGCTGAAGCGAGGGCTAGTGAGGAGGACGATGAGAAAAATCAGGATATCTCCACCAAAGACTTGGAGACAGAAACGGAAGTAGCAGAAGGAGAAGCAAGAACTGCAGCCGCACCTCAGAAAGAGCAACCTATGCAACAGGCAGCGGAACAAACTAATGAAGATCAGAAAACTCCCATTCAGAAAAGGCCTCTTAGTCGGCAGAGTAGCCAGGAGTCCACTCGCTCCTCCTCGCCATCCTCTGGGTGCTCGACATCGACTCTGACTCGTCATGCTCATCACAAGAGAACATATGAGAACAGACATCCTGCCAAGAGGCGGCGAACGGATGTCACCTCAGAAGAAGGGAAGGAGGAGAACAAGGAAGAGGGGATAGAGACGACAGAGGAAGGCAGTGAGAAGGAGCTCTCCTCTGCTACCTCTCGGAGAAGACGTTCCAGGTCTTCTTCTTCTTCTTCCTCATTTGACTCTGACAACAGTGAGAGCAGGAAGGAGCACCGGTTGACTCGCTCAGCCAAGCGCAGGCTACAAGACCAAGAGAAGGAGATGGGCAACACCCGGCAAGGAAAAAAAACTGCACACAGCTCTGATAGAAATGCATCAAACAATGCCAACACGTCCACAGGCGGAGAGTCTGGCAGCGATACGTCTTCTGTTAGGACCACCAAGAAGTCTGCAGGGTCTCAGGCTTCACAAGACTGTAAAGCTCAGACAAACAGCGCGCCCTCATTGCCTCCTGAGCCGGAAGTCCTGGGGAAGAGGTGTTCGGCACTCAATGCAGCAGCCAAGCTCCTAGCAATGAAAGGCAGGGTGGACACCCCAGGCCACACCACTCGGAGAGACTCAGGGGCAAAGGCCACTGGGACTTCCCCTGCCTCCTCTTCTGACAAGAACCAAAAGCCTAAAAACAAAAATGTACCAGCCTCGCCTCAGAATAACGCTGTAAATCTTACTAATAATAAAAGCGGTGGCAGCAAACCATCAACACTCAACCAGTCAAGCCGCTCCGCTTCCCGCTCAACCAGGCAGTGCCCCGGTTCTCTTGTGCCTCCTTTGGAAATTGAGCACAAGAGATCCAAACCAGAGGAAAAGGAGAGGGGCAGCAGGAAGTCGTCAAGGGGAAAGGAAGGCGATGGAGATGCACAGTCCTCGTCCCGAGGCCACAGCGCCTGCAGCAGCATGAGCAGCGACGGCGAGGGCAACTGTGGCGGACGCAGCAGCAGAAGTCGCAGCAGCAGCAACAGCAGCCAACGAACCCACAGCATCAGCTCTCAGAACACAGAGCACAGAGAGTCCCGATCCCGAGCCGCTTCCTCCGGTAGCGAGCATGACCGCAGCTTGGAGCGGGGAAAGAGTAGAGACAAAAGGGATAAGGACGGCCAACGGAGGGAGAGCCGGACAAGCAGTAGGAGTTCTCATAGACTCTCGCAGGAGGTGACCAGCAGTTCGGGAACTGAGGGAACGCCAGACCGAGTTCTACGAAGCGTCGCAGCACTTGCAGCGGTGCAGGCGAGGTCGCCGGCAGCAAGCACCCGCTCATCATCTGGTCAACATCGTCACAACAAGACATGATCGGAGTGCCAAAGGGAAAAAATGAAAGCGAGAGTGTTGCTGCATTGCACATTAAAAGCGCACGTCATGACCTCCAAGGTTGCTGCTTTGTCTGCACTCTAATGAATGCAAGGGACAAGCCAGGGACCTCCCTGCCTCTTGGGCCCTCTCCCTTTCCAATTGGAGCTGGTCCCCTCACCAGCTCAGTCATTGTCAGCTGGGGGGAAGGCTCAGGGATGCTGGACTGAGAGTAAAAAAAAAACAAGCGGCGCTGTCGTTGTGCGTCCGTAACCGGACAGAACGATGCAACAGTGGATAAATTCACCACTGAGACTTGAGGAGGGACAAAGGTGAAAGAGGTAATAAAACACGTTGTTAGATCACATCTGTACTGTAATCATTTAAAGACTGGAACACTCTCAGATCTTATGTGTTAAGATGGGATTATACAGCGCCCTCTATAAGGGTTATAAATGAAACGTCATTTATGTGACAGTAACTTTTGAGTGACCAGCTGTATCGTAAGTTGGCGGTTTTAGAAAGTTTGGTTTTGATAATTTCGTCAGCTGTCCTGACTATTGTTTCTTTGTAGTCAGTTGATAAGTTATGCATATTTTATGATTTCTTCCAGGGTAGGAAGAGAACAGATCTGTCAATGTGATCTTTGCTGCACTATGCTGGAGCTTGTCTTTGCTTGCCACCCCCCCTTTTTTTTTCTCCATGTTAATTTCTGTTAATTGGATTCATTTTAAATCCAGCCTTGTATTTTCTCATTTGCACATCTGATAATGTGGCCCTCAGCTTTTGAGTACATTGTGGTGTAGTGATATGTTCTTTTACATCAACTTCAGTCAATTAATTGGTTCCTGTTACCTCACAATGTATCTCTACAGTTTGGAAATGTATTAATTGATAGTAAATTGTCTTGGAAGATGACGCAACAGAGAGCAGCAAAAATCAAAAAAAAAATTTTTTTGTTTCCCTCATCTTTCCAAAGGCAGTTAATGTTGCGGTCCACTCTGTTGTGTATTTATATTGAAAGGGCAAGTCAATGTTATTAAAATTAAGAGTGCCTCTTTGGCCAAATGGGTTTGTACCTTAGATTGCCTTGTGAAGCACCTGACGCAGGGGTGTTGAGCTTCTCGTTGTTTAAAAAAAAAAAAGAAAAAAGCCAAACAAAAAAAATAAATAAACAAACAATCTCCGGAAAACATCAAGAAAAGCACCCTGTGCATTAGTGCTGCCGATTTATTTTTCACCTGAATTTTTGTCACCATTACTTCATTGCTCTTCGTTCATGTAAAAAAAAAAAAAAAAAAACTTGGACAAAATATGTGAATAAAATAACTGGTACATTTCCAGATGACTGTAAATTGTCGATTTACTTTTGGACTTGTCTAAGCTATTTTGAACAAAGGTGATATTTGAGGGGATGGGTAGTTTATGGTGATGGTCTTATTTCTGATTTGTTTCTCCTTATTTGTTGCATTCCTTTGATCCCTTGTAATTCCACATTGTTTTACTTGAAAAATTAAGACAATTACAGTTGAATAAAAAGACCAAAAATTAGTTGACATTTTTTCATTGTGTTGGAAGATTTTGTCACATTGTGGTTGAATTACAGGTTTGTGTTATAATTAAGCAATAAATGTAAAATGTTTCCAGAGTATCTAAAAAAAATGCTTTACGATCCTCTAATATGTGATATAAAATGATCCTTGTTTATCAGATTTAAAAGTGTACAATTAATGATACAAGACAGACACAATAATATAACATGGTGGTATGTTTATTTTAAAAACAAATCTATATTAAAATGTGATTTCCAAAAAAACAGCCATAATATTACACAGTTGCAAAGTTACTGCTTCCAAGTGAGGGCAGGACATTCTTTAAAATGACGTTTTGGTTTATTTTTCTTTCACAGATTTGTCAGATTGTGTGTTTTGTCTCCTTAATTGATGTTTAGCTTGTTACAGTTGCAGGATCTCTACTAAAAAAAACAAAAACTAAAGCAACAACAAGGATAAATGGAGACTTGGACCATTGTGAGACAAACTGGTGAAGAAAAATAAAACTCAAAATGTAAGCGTATACGCATCAGGCTAAACCCAGGTGAATTCAAACATATACACTAGAGTCCAAAAGTCTCAGACCACTTTTCCATTCACATAGATGGAAAAGTGGTCTCAGACTTTTGGACTTCTGGACACAAAAAATAAAAAAACATCTCGTCTCATCGCAAGTTGTTCATATGGATATAAAGAAAGCACAGTATGTGTAGTAGCAGCTTACGCAACAATGTTCAAATCATAAATACAAACTGGTAGGACAAAAATAAAAAGCCATCGGGCCTGTTTATGCAGTGCTGAGACACATTTGTAAAATTCAAAAACAAGGTGGTGGTGGGGGTGGGCTGTTATTTCACAAACAAACTTCTATATTTACACTTGTTACATGTCTGCAGTTTGTTTTTAAAATCATCTGCATAAAGTACATTTTAATCACCAGAAACATAGCTTATGTACAATTAGCCCTACTCTATAAAACTGTTATTTACTCCAATTCATTCAAAAAAAAAAAAACCAACGTAACAAGAATCAACACAGTTTTTCCTGAGAACAGTATGATCAGCGCCAGTGTTGGGTCTCAATACTGCATGATGCCTCATTCAAGGCCACTTTTTTTTTTTTAATATATATATATATTTTTGTACTTGGGGAGGGGAAGGGGCATTGATGTAACAGTTCATGTATCCTGGTCTTTAGTTACAGGTCAGAGTCTGACATAAACCAGCAGCACTGCCTCGAGTGGAAGTAGAAATTAAGGCAAAAATTGTAAAATTTGTGAGTTAAAACAAACGGCACAAAAAAAAAAAAAAAAAGGTTGTTAGGGGGACAGGAGGAAGGTTAGAGGAGGATGTGAAATGTGAAGAAGAAAAATGTAGGATGACAACAGACTAAATCCACCTGTACATCCTTTGGGCTCAAAGTATATACATGAAAGGAGCCCCGTAATGTGCTTCTGCCAAACCAACCGACGGCAAACTCGCACTGCCTGGTGTCAGGTGCCGAAGGTCGTGACCAGCGAGATGACTAGAATGAGGATGAGGATGGCCACACATATCGCGATCCAGATCTTTTTCTGCATCAGAGGAGAGACACAAAAATGTTCAATAACATACAAGTTAAAGCAAACAGATGCAACTTCAAAACAGACGCAGTGAAATAGTCCTTTACTTCCTGTTTATACAGGATGTTGGACTTTTCAGTCAAGTAGGAAACCTCTTGTAATGAAGAGAAGCTGCACCTTTCGTGCTTTCTGCTGGTACGTGACTGCTTTCTCTGTGTTCTCCTTTGCTCTCTCCACGTAGTTCGAGGATTGTTTGATGTTGGTTTCAATACGGTCGACCATCTCCCCCTGCAGGAGACGAGAATCAACGGTCAGACAGACTTAAAAACCTAAAACGAGCCCCAGAGAGACTTCTTCTATGAAAGCTGTTTTACCTGAGCCTCCACCTCCATGGCCAGGTACTGGAACATGTCATGCAGGTCTTTGATGCTCCTCTCCAGCTTCAGGATCTCATCGTGTCGGGACTCAATCTCATTCAGTGCCTGCTTTGTAGCTTTAGCATCGATCAGGATCTGTATAGCACAGTGCAGATGTGCTGCGTTTTAGCTGTAATGCATTGTAGGACAATAACAGACACTAGAATAATCTGTACAGTCATGAGGCTTTAATCTACGACAGCTCACTACTGCGACACTACAGGCATTGTTTTCTTTGCTTACCAAATCTGTTGTCCAATCTGAGCAACTAGAGAAGCTACAACAGAGTAAACCTGTCACCATTTCAGAAATGTAACATGATGGCTGGTGGAAAACACCTGTGACTTTGTGGTTTTCCGACATGCAGACGTCAACCGTCACTTTTCATCTGGATGCTGCATGTTACTCACGTTTTGAGTGAAAACATCTGTTTGCCCACTTTCAAGCATAGCATCCAGTTCCTCATCTGACACGTTGGATCCAGCTGAAAGTGAGAAGAACAAGAACAGAGGATGTTCATGTTTCGAGAACTGCAGAAAATGAAAATAGAAAAACTCCCTGGTTTTAGAAATCAAAAGTCTTCCTTTACCAGCAGCGCTGTGTTAACCACAAATACCTGAAGTGTCTCTCTTTATCAATCTTACTTCATTTGATAAATATAGACTCTTCTTCGCCATGTAGCCCCATTGAAAAGCTTTCCATCAACAGACCACAACCACGTGTGAATCTGTTCAGTGTGTCGTAGTAAATGTCAGAGAGAAAGATGATGACGTGGCAGCAAAGTGATGAGCGACAGTGATCTCCCTAAAGATCACCACAGACCACAAACAGCACACAGATGAATAAATAATAGAATCGACTCACTGATTTTGAGTTGTCTCTGTATTCTCTCCACATTGCGGTCTCTGTACTGAGCCTGAATGGTGTTACAGTAACCCATCAACTCCACAAACTCCTTCGATAAGACGCCGTGCTGAAGAAAGAAGGAAGGAAGGAAGGAAAGTAAAAGTTTCAGTCACCATGTTGCTGTTTTACTTTATGTTCGCCGGAGCATCAAACTCTCATCCAAATATAAAATAATCTGTATTTTATATCTCAACAGCATTGATTTGCCCACACAAGACATATTAAAGTGATGGTTACTATCAGTGAGTTTTAACATTATAAATCCTGCTTTGCCGTATTTTACATCACGTTCTGTCTTGTGCTTTGTAAATTTTCCACTCTGGTCAACAGTAAAGTTGTGTTGTATTCTTCTCTTTTCTTTCAGTATATATCACATCACATATCACAGCTTTTAACCATCAGCATCAACTCATGTTTCCTCCACTGTGTTACATAATTAACATGTATTGTTTAAGGTCTTGTTTACAGGCTCCACACTCAGCAAACCTCCTGCAGAACTGAGCATGTGAAGATAAACAGAGCGATCACATCATTTCATTAACATGTTAAACATGTTAAACAGTTAAAACTCAAGGAAGTTTCCAACAGAATGAACCAGTTTCTCCAGTTTTCTCCTTTCTTCCTTATAACACGTTACACCTTATTCTGATCCTCGTTTACAAAAGTTGATATTTTCAGATGTGATGATGTCATACATCTGTGGACATGTTATGGCATAAAAGTAATCAATAATCAAGTGTCAACCTGGGTCCGTTGCATCCGAACGTTTATTGGTACATATTTTCCATCCTCTTCTCCCTTTTTGGGTTCAATACCTGCAGAAAGTTAACCGATGAGTATAGTTGAAGTTATCTGAATACAAATGCAACTGTTTTATAACAAAAAATACTCACTCTTCAGTTTTCTTTGGATCTGGCTTGCCAACGTTTTTATCTCCTCTCGAAGAGTCTGGAGCTTTTTCTTCATACCTGACCCGAGAGCAAAACAGCATCAACATGAGACAACGTGGCCACAGACTAAAGACAGTAAAACACTTGACGCTTTTCTGTGATGAAGTTAATTTCATATTTTCAATCATACATTTCCAGTGAAACATCGACCGGCATGTTTTACACTTTATGGTTCGATCAGCTCCAAATCTGGAGCAGCCGATGGCCTAAACGAACATACTCACTGTCCTCTGGCAGCGCCACGCCCAGCACAGTTTTCTGTTTGTTCTCAAGGTCAGACACCATCCTTTTGAGATTCTGCAGCCCTTCATGAATTTCTTGCGCCTGAGGAGGATAAACACGTTGTAGTTTAAACGTTTCAGGGTTTACAGGGAACCGAATTAATGATTAATCACTAGCAGCAGAAAACATTTGCTGCTGACAGACACTCAGATGTGATTAATTGCTGTTTTTGTCTGTTTAACATAAATGTAAATTAAATATCTTTTGGTTCAGACAAAACATCAGATTAGGTTTTGGAAACTTGTAAAAGCCATTTTCACTATTTTCTGACTCTTTACAGATTTATTTAACAAAAATAATCAACCTCAGTTTATCTAAAGTTCACATCCTGCAGGAAGTTAAAAATAGAGATCATATAACCAGAACAGAATCGTAGCTACCTGACAAAGAGGAAACTTCCCAGAAATTAAGCGACCATGTGACCTTCATGATAACACAGACTACCTGACTGGGATTAACAGAGACGCCGGTGTTTACAAAACACATTTAGAAACCACAAAGACGAGATGATGTCAGTTTCTTCTGCTTCCAGCTTCAACATTAAATGAATATGAACTCTTTTCTCAGTTGATATGATATTTAACTGAAACATGATGAGTCCTCCTGACGATCTCTTTATAATCCACAGTCCTCCTCCGGTGCATCATTTTAGTCTCTTTCATATGACTTAAAATTTGCGAACCTTTCCTTTAAAACACTATAATTGTTACACTGGCAGGTTTCAGGTGTTGTTCTCCTCCATCTCAGACCAGACTATGTGATCTCAGGTGAGTTCATCAGTACATTTACCTTCCTGAAGAAGGCGTCATTCTCCTTCTCCTCTTTGGCTGAAGAGGCTGCAGGTTTCATCAGAGCTGTTCCCTCCTCCTCCTCATCTGAAGCCTCAGCATGCTGGTGTCACATTGACCCCCACAAAGACATGAGAAAGTAGACAGAAAATCAAATGAGTCCATCTTCAAGCACAACACCAAACTCCTCCACCAGCACCTCCACCACCACCACCACCAGCAGCCCAGCCCAGCCCTGTCCTGCCCCGGCCTGGCGTATCATTTAAGGACAGAGGGCTGAAACGGAAGCTGCGATTAAAAACGCCGCTGGAGTTAACAATAAAACACCCAGACTGTTTAACATATATTATAATAACTTATTCATATTTCCTTCCTCATTCAAAGCGGCTGAAAGCTGCCGTTAAAGGCCGTTTGTAGACTGAGGGAGTGAATGTTGGCTAAGTTAGCCAGCTAGCCTGCTAGCTGCTGCGAGCGTTAACCGTTTACTTTAAACGCTCACGTTTCCCAAGTCTTTAGTCCGGTCCCGCATCGTTCACGGTCACACACACACGGTCGGAGGTCCGAGACGCTGCGACTCCACGCAGAAACACGGTGAGTCGTTTTCAAGCCAGACACAACTAATAACTGTCAACACTGTAAACTTTGGTTCAAGTGTCATTCAACAAGTAAACTCTGGAGCAGCAACACTTCTGCTTCTGCTGCTTCTTCTTCTACTGCTTTAATTTTTACTGGCGGACCACTAACCGACGTTGAAGGTGTTTTGCCGCCATCTGCTGTATCAGAGTGACTTTAAACAACAACAAAAACTAACAAAACAAATACAAAACAAAAAAACATCACAGAAAAAAAAATCTTAATATAAAAGTTTGATTCTGTATATTAGACCTGAAGTATTTAAATGAACCCGTATTGTGTCTCTATCAGCTTCCTGTATTTATTCATCCTGCCGTCAGTCTTTCTCTTTCTACGTCCTATCAGCACATTTCAACACCTTTCTTACAGTTACAACATTCACATTTTACTGACATTTGTCTTTTTTTTAATGATATATAAAGTAGCATTGAGTCAGTAGCTAACAATTCTTCTTCTGGTGTTCTTTAAAACGTCGAGTTTGACTCATCAGCGCCCTCCAGAGTTACTCAGTGGTGATGTCCAGCAATCAGATACTTTACATGGGTAGAAAGTACCAACAGAGCAAAGTAACAGTACATAAGTACTGTGATCTTGATGTAGTTAAAGTACTGCAGTAACAGTACATAAGTATAGTGATCTTGATGTAGTTAAAGTACTGCAGTATCAGTAGTGACTGATATATTATTATATATGACATCATTATATTATTAATACTGAAGCATCAGTGTTAGAGCAGCATGTTACTGTTGTAGCTGCTGGAGGTGGAGCTAGTTTCAACTACTTTATATACAGTTAGATAGTTTAGTCCAGTGGTTCCCAACCTAGGGGTCGGGGCCCTCCAAAGGGTCACCAGATAAATCTGAGGGGTCGTGAGATGATTAATGGGAGAGGAAAGAAGTGAATAAACACATCAGCTCCTGCAGGTCAAACATCACTCACTCTCACAACCACAAGATGATGCTGTTTGCTTGTATAACCTGCACAGCTGCACTAAAGCAGTCCAGCTGTAGTTCACACTAAACTGAACTTTTAAACTCGTCATCAAGACTGAAGAAGCACCTGATGGACACCTTTACTGTTAATTAACTGTATGAATGTGTTCTGAATATTCAAACACAGCTGACATTTCCCTTCTGTGGGCTTCAAATAGATCAATTGGAGACTGATTGGGTTAACATGCTTGACATTTCAAACCGGCCTTTCGGATAACAGAACTGCAAACAGTTAATAATCCAGAAGTGACTTTATAATATGGGCAGTCATGTGATCAGCTGACATTTATCACAGTTTGGCTTCGTTTGGTAGCTGAATGAACCGAGTTAGAGCCGAATCTGCCCGAATCCAAAGACGTTTAAGGTATAAAATTAGAAATTTTAGCCAAAACATTATTTTATCCATTAAATATTCTCGATTTCTCCAAAACAACAACATTATTTTTTATTTTGTAGGCCTTTCAATGGTTTACTTTTGTTAATTAATTAATTAATTCATCAATTAAAACTCCATTAAATGACCTCTGATGGAAACACCTGCTCACGCCTGCAGGTGTTTCTGGTTATGTTCCCTGATTAGACCTCTGCTCAGGGGGACGCTCGATGAGGGAAATGTTTGTTTGTTTGTTTGTTTGTTTGAATTGCAAAGAAGAAATGAAAACCTTTTGAAATTAAAAATCTGTAGTTTCAAAAATGAATCAATTAAATTACTTTAATTGTAAATAATATTTATCTTTCTTTAATTTCGAGACAGAAAGACAATTATCCCCCTAATACACCGACATAATATTAGAGATTATTATGATAGACTATAAAAGACTATAAAAAAAACTAAATGTAATTCAATTACTTCATTTTGATGTACTGGGTTGATTCCTCATAACATACTCTTATAATGAATGAAATAAATAGTTTTAATTAATAATTATGTAAATAACTGAATTACTTTCTTTCTTCAATTGCAAAGACAATTAGGCTAAAATATGAAAAACAAGGTGAGACATGGTGTAGCTTTAATAAATAATGTTAAGATGCAAATTATAATATAAATAAATAATTATATCCTATATATTTATTATAATTTATAATGAAATCTTATTATAAATTAAATGAAATTAGATTCTTTAAACGAACATTAATCAAGAAATCCTAATAAGCTCTTAAATACACCCTTAAAATAAGAAGTAGTTTTAATAGAAGTGTAACTAATGTAAAGTGGTTGTATTCTCCTCTTCCTTTAATAACGACTTTAATTCATTTTAAACTGCTAATTAGATTAATTAAGGACAAATGAACGTCGGCTCTGTGGGTAGACTACGTTTCCCATGATGCACCGGTGCAGAGCGTCGTGTCGCCAGCGAGCTGTCAGCGCTGGGGGAGAGACAGAAATCTGTCCAGCATCTCTGGAGCGGATGACAGAGACACACCGTCCTCATCTCCTAAAATGAGGAGACGTTAGCTCGACGCAGCCCGCCGCTCTTCTTCTTCTTCTTTCGCGTTTCTCCGCCGCGATGCACAAACTGGATGTTTAGAGACTGAACCTCCTCGCCTGCCATAGACCAGCGCGGAGACCCGACTTTATTCTATCAATGAGAGATATGTGGAGAGGCTCTACGCAGAAAAACACAAGATGAAGAAGCAGTTCAACCGAATGAGACAGCTCGCCAACCAAACAGTGGGCAGGTAAGAGAAGAGCTGCGGGTATGAGGCGAGCGGTGCCGGTTTATCGGATGCGTTTGTCGCCTGTGATCAGCTGCCAGCTTGCAGCGTTTCACTCATTCACTCATTCACTCGGTGAGCTGTTGCTGATCAGCTGCTTGTATTTGCATGAAGCGTTAACTGTCAGTGTAGGTCACAGTGTGTGCAGTGTGAGTGTTGTGTGATTGATTGAGCTCAGCAGGGAGGAGCGTATCCTCACACTGATGAGGGAGCGGACACGGTGCCGAGGCGCAGCGCTGCCGCCCGCTGACCAATGAAAGCGCAGGGCGGCCCCTGGGCTCCCTGCTGGGGGGAGTAAGGACACGGTCACACAGGACCACGGACATGTCTGTGATGACATCCAGTGGTGGGAAGTAACTAAATGCATTTACTCAAATACTGCACTTGAGTATAATTATAAGGTACTCTATTTGATGCTACTTTATACTTCCACTCTACTACATTTCAGAGGGAAATCTTGTACTTTCTGCTCCACTACATTTATCTGACTTTAGTTACTTTAGCAAAAATCAAAGATTAGAGAAAAAGTCCAAAAAGCTGAAAACAGATTTGTGTATCAGAACTTTGTTTCTTCTTCTTTCCTCTCCCATTAATCATCTCACGACCCCTCAGATTTATCTGGTGACCCTTTGGAGGGCCCCGACCCCTAGGTTGGGAACCACTGGACTAAACTATTTAACTGTATGTAAAGTAGTTGAAACTAGCGCCACCTCCAGCAGCTACAACAGTAACATGCTGCTCTAACACTGATGCTGCAGTATTAATAATCACTACTTTTACTGCATTACTTTTAACTATATTTTGCTGCTAATACTTTAACATTGGCTTCAGGATTGTGAAAACAAATAGTCTGTTGGTGACAGAGGTACATTTGGGTGTCATCTGCATACTCTGACAGGTGATTTAATAGTTTTCAAATGCTAAATAAATTAGGCCCCGGGATTGAACCTTGGGGAACTCCAATAAATAACTAGCACATATACTGCATGGCAAAGAAGTTTATATATATGTTCTTCCAGTATTCATAATTCATAGTGTCTTTCTTTGTCTCTCTGTACACATGAACAACATGAAAAAATAATGAATTGCTTTTACATAATGTATACAGATTGTGAATTACAGAGTATTTTTTCCCTTCATGTACATGGGGCCCACAGTCTTTTGCTACGCCCCTGGTAGCTGACATCATTGTAGAAAGAAAATTTAAGGAGGAATTCTCATAGACAAAACAACTTTTGCTTTAAATCCTGGAAGTTAAAGTGTTTAATGCATCACGTACTGTACTGTTCAAACATGGTGACACGTTATGGTTGAAGTGATTAATCCTGCTAAATCCTGTCTGCACGATGCTGCATCAGATAGTATGCAAATGTGGAAACACTTTAGATTGCTTCGTTTTATGTGATTTATTTGTTATCAGTGTGTCTGTTTTTTTCCTGCAAGGCTTGATGCTACAGATAAATCTAGAGTGTGTTGATCTCTCAGTCAGGACCTGAGGGTAAATACACAACTCATTCTGGCTTTCATACTTTCAGACAAAATACATTATATCATGAAGCAAAGTGCAATTCAATCCCTGTAATCGCTGCTATAGAACTACAGACAAGTGAATGGGAGTTTTCTGTCAGGAGGTCATTGGTGTCAAAGCTTCCTTGAGCCTCTGGGCCAAACGTGGCTGTGCTTAAGAGGAATCCAGTTGAATTCCAGTTAAAGAGATTTGTGTCAGGCTCTCAGTTCTCAGGTGTAGTTGAGTCTACGTCTCTTCTTCTGTTTGCCAACCCCGCCCTTAGCTCCTAACTGAAAAATCAATGCGGTATGTCAACACCGCGCCCTTGGCAATTCTGAGTGTTTTCAGACTCCGTAATTGTTGCATGACTTTAAAACAGAATCAGTGTTGAGTTTTTCTCAGGCGAGTCAACAAACAGGATCAGAAAACAGCCTGATGTGTAGCCCGTCGTACTTACAGGTGCTGTGAGTTCATCACAACCTGTGCTGCTTGTTTTGCTTGGCTGTCGGCAGTAACTGACGAGGCTGCCACACCAACGGGGTTTTGTGTCAAGCTATCTTGTACCTTGCTCGCCCACACTCAGACTGCAGGCAGAGGCGCTGATACAATCAATGAAAAAGGTATTACTGCAGCTAATGCCCAGCAGAGTGGACTTGGCAGACGTATCATGAACCTCCAGAGGATGTTTACCCATTACTGAAAAATTACTGGAATTGTACCTTAGCGGAGCTCTAAGGGACAAAAGCTGCAATGCACTTTAACAGATAAACCAACCAATTATTTATGGGTATATAAGTGTGTGTGTGTGTGTGTGTGTGTAGGTGTGTAGGTGTGGGTATGGTAGGCCAGGTGCTTGTTTATTTCCCGTCATCTGCTTGAGAGCCGGAGTACCGGAGCCCAGTGAGGTGGAACATCCCAGTAATGAGTTTTAACATGTATCCTTAGAAGCAGAACAGCAGGACCAATTAGTCATATTTAGAGGACAGAGGCTCCAACACATCACCTGACTGCTGGACACACAGGTAGCTGCTGATACCTCCACCTCGTCAGCCTACATCACCTGTTTTCTATACGACTCGGAGACTTCATGTAATTACGTTGCAGGATTTAGAGAAAACTGCAACAAAAGTGAGACCATGACAAGTAATAGGAACATTTTATAGCTTTTCTTTACCATTAAAATGGCAGCTGGAGCATCTAAAATGCCTTCAATTAACCTGTGAAGAAAACACGCATGAGCATCCTCGAACTAATGAAGCATCGTCCCTCCAGGACGATGTTGCTGCATTGCTCCAGTTCAGGATATAGGTCAAGAGAGGTTCAGACACAGTTAAATTCATCTCCAAAACAGTCAGCCTGCACCATTAATCCTGCGTAATGCTGCGTAAACAGTGTGACTGAATGAAAATGTGTAACTCTGTGTGAGCACAGCGAGGTTATGGCAGGAAGGGGACAGGCCTAATCCTCTTTTGGCTGTGTCACGTCTGCTGCAGTGTATTTTTAACTCTTCTTCTCATTCACGTTTTTTCTGTGTTGGCGATAAATGAAAGAAACTTGATTGTTTTGCAGACAGACAAGATTTCTTAATAAAAGCCGACAATAGATGTGAGTCCAGGTTCAGCAAAGGAAGCTGAGGGATGTCAAGGTGAGATAAGATGTTAGGAAATGGATTTATAATCTCCATCAACAGGCTTCTCGGTGGTTTCTTATTGTCACTCTGTAGCTTTCAGGCTACAATATCCCAGAAAATATTTAATTTCAGTCTCTAAGACCATTATCGATTGTCAGTGTGTTACAGCTTTGGTGATTGAAGAGAGTGCAGCAAATTGCTTGTTTTTTCATAGAAACAAAACAGGCCTTAATGTTTTCTTTATTTCTGGTTATTTCTTGCATGCGTCATATTCTGAGCTGCAGGAACAATCTGTGACTTTCTGATTGATGAATCTTTGTGGGGTTTTTTTTGGGGTTTTTTCTTCCGACACCTTTGACAAGTGATTCTCTGGCTAGTTGTTACTTTACATGAAGAAGAACTCGTGTAAGCAGCCGTGCTTGTTAGCTTTTATCCAGCTTCATGACAGCAGGAGGGAGGAACAGGGGGTGTGTTGCCCTGCGGTGCCCTGCGGTGCCCCGGACATGTTCACAGACCTCTGCTGCTGTCTGTGACACAGTTTAATCTGTGGCTGCTGCTCGGAGCAGAAAGCAGAGCGGTTTCATGATGTGCAGATTCTTTACCCCCATTAATACGTTGTAGGGCTGCAACTAACAATAATTTTTATTATGCATTAATCTGAGTTTATAAAATAAGGAAACCATTGAAAAATCCAAGATGACGTCTTCAGCTTGTTTGTTTTTCCGTCAAACAGTTGTATTATTATCCTGTATGACAAAGAAAAGCAGCAAATTTCCACTAAGATACAAATAGATATTGATTTTTTTTAAAATATGGATGATGTTACTTGGAAAAAGGAAAAAAAAAGCTCTTTATCAAGATAATATGGAAATATGTAACAGTTTATTTAGGGTTTTTGTTATAGAAATAAGTCTCTCTATTTATGATTGATAAATATTATTTTCATTATCAGTTAATCTTCCGCTTATTTTTTCATTGAATCGATTAATCGTTTTGATTTGTAAAACATCAAAAAACAAATTCTTAGATCTCAAGTTGATGTTATCAAGTGTTCAATTTACGATAATGTAAAACAAGAAAAAGCTGCAAAATCTGAGACCCTGAACACATCAAATATTTGGTTTTTTTAAGATGATTGATAGTTTGTCATCTTTGAGTGTTTTATATATACAACATACATACACACACACACACACACACACACACGTTGGATTAGTACAAATGGCTGCATAGAGACAAACATAAATTATGCTGATCTGTTGTTTATCCTCTCTGGCTGTCGGCCCGTTCAGCCGAAAGATAATGAACTCATTTGTCAAACATGTTGCATGTAGTCTTGCTGGTGTTATGTATCGAGCATGTGTGTGTGTGTGTGTGTGTGCACGTGTGATCCAACGACATCTTCAGGATTTGATAATTGATTGCCCTTTATTTGGGGCATAATTAGTATTCACGGCGATGCTGCTTTTAGACACTGATTACGGTGGGAATGTGCTGTCCTGGGAGCAAAATGAAATAATTCAGGTCAGCGTTAACGGTCGCCTGGTCTCTGCACGGCTGCCACAAGCTGCTCGAGGGTTAAAGGCTAAAAGAGGAGACGGGAACAGGACCTGACATGGATGACATTATGTTTACAGCGTGACGTGTTGCATCTCTGCGGGCTCCTCGGAGGTGTTGATACGCAGTGGGAGGGAGATTTGTTATGATCATCATTAGAAGCATTACTGTCTTCCAGTAGATATGAACACGGTGTGTATACAAGTCTGCCCGAGTCGTCTACATTAACTATGATGAGAGGTGTGTTGGAGTTAGAGTCTGACCCTATCTGCTAGTTTCACTGTAAATATGAGTCTATGAGGGATGCTATCAGTCTGTAAGAGTGGTGAGACAACACTTAAAGGAATAGTTCAACTTTTTTATCAGAGCGAGATGAAAAGAATCAATTTCGTGTCTGTGCATCAGCAACTAAAAGTCATTTTTAAAGCAAAAATGACAAATGTTGCTCGCATCCATTCTGTCATTTGTGATGATTTTCCGATTTAATTATTCTGGTTAGACCTCATGTGGAAGTGTACAGACTCCTGTTTTAATTACACACCTGTGTGGGCGGCACAGATGATCTTTTATTATTTGTATTATTATTATTTGACCAACTTCAGTTTCAGCAGAATTAAAATACCTTTTAAATATACTCCAGTGCTTGATATTTCCTCTCACGTCTTTACTACAACGACATTTTGGACTTCTGGACTGGACTGTGGGCTGATTAATTGGTTGACCTTTTGGTTTTTGTAGCACTTCTCAGTTTAATTAAATTGCTTCAGTATTTAGTAAAAAATCATACAAAGTAAAGTTGGATAAAAGGACTGAACTATTAAGCACTTTTAATATTTAAAACATGATTTTAAAGTGAGTCACCAGCTGTTATTATAATTACCGGTATCAACACGCTGCCGGAGGTGAAAGTGTTTTACCAGCTATAGTGACCAAATCTACTCGTGTAGCTAATGAACTTTCTTTCTATGAGTTTTAATATAGTCTCTGCACGCTGATGTCTGCATGCATCATGCTCAGCCGAAGATTGTTTCCTCGAGGCATCAATCCATAAAAGTTTTAAAAGATGGAAAGACATTTCCCTCATAATATGATCAATTCTGCAAACTGAGCATCCATAAGTGTAATTTTCTGGCCTTTCACACACAGACACAAACACACAGAAACGTTTCCAGCTCTCCCCTTTCCTCTCTAGCCATCTCAAAATCGACCCCCATTTTTCTCCCTCTGCTTGCCTCACACACTCATTTACCTCCCCTGTCTCTCTCTCGTTCCTCATTCATCCTCTCGGTGTTGACGTTGCAGTCTCTCAATCCTCCAGTGTAAACTTAACTTTGTGAAAACACAGCACCCTGAAGGTAATTGGCATAAAAAGAGACGATGATGACAAAAATAGCTTCCTTTGACACTATAGCTGAGGAGTATGATTATATATTCTCCTTGTGCAACACTGACGCTTCAATTTAATGACATAATGCGGTTTATGATCCTGCAAGTCAGCAGGAGATTTTTGGGTTAAGGTGTCAGTGATGAATGAAAAAGCATCACAGACACGTGTCTGTCTGTGTGTGTTCTGCTGGGACATCACAGTCAGGATGGGTGAGTCACTGAGGGAGATGTTGTCGCCAGTGGAGCGTTATCAAAGTCACTGGAGTGTGATGATGAAGACGCTGCTCTGGGTTGCTGTTGAGCCACAGAGGAGACGACAGACAGAAGCCAAACTCTTTAGTTCTTACTGCGGATGATGACAACATGGTGTTTAGAAAATAGTTTTTGTTATTTAGTTGAGAAATCAATCAGTAGGATGTTGCTATGCCGCCAGTTGACGAGCAGATTCTAACAGATTTTTTTTTTGTCTACTACAGCAACACATCTGGTCTGTAAATCACTTGTACTTCTTTGAGGAAAAATAGGAAATCAAAAGGAAGAAATTTACATTATTAACGTTAATATACTATCATAGTCTGAGCAGACGGTCACACTGAGCCTGACAGCATCCTGCTACACAACACGAGAGCCACAGATTCTGAGCAACACACATTAGCTTTCTTAAAGTTTCCTTCTTATCTAACTATCTTGATCTTGTTTTTCATTCACCAACTACTCACTCTAGCTGAGAGGTTGAGAGTCGTACACGGCTTCAGATAAACCTGATGACGCTGCTGCTGGGCCGTTCTCTTTCATAACTCTCTTCACTATTCATTGCAGTTTCTTTTGCCAGCACTTTCAGGACCGTCGTGAGAAACGTCTCAACTGTTCTTCTCTTAACTTGTTGACTGACTTTGATGTACAGACTCAGATTTTAAAAATCAGAATCAAGCCTCTTAGTGGATTCTGTGTTGGCTCGCTTTGTCTGGTGGCAAGTTTCAATACGTATGTAAGAGATTTACTTCTGTGATTAGATAAAAGAAAGAATTCCCTTCACTGGAACTAAGGAGCACGGATGTCCACATACTTTTGACCACATGGTGTATTTGATGCCAGCATGCATAAAGATAGACTGGAACAAAGCAAGTTGGCTGTAGCCCTCAGGTCCTGCGTGTTTATGTGACTGCATGACCTGCGTCCTGTGACACACCCATGTTGCCATGGCAACCTGTATCCCTCAGTTCTGTTGACGCTGACTTTACCCACCACTACACCCACACGCTCCACATATCCTGTGTGTCAAACACACACCACCGCTGGAAACATTAGCTCAACAGTGACCAGGTCCCACCTCAGCTGAAACCCGAGAGCTTCATCAACATGCGAACGGAGCCTGAACGGGACAGGAAATGACATCACGGCGGGGAATAACACTCCCAGAGCTAATTGGGAGTCTGCTATAGAAGAGGAATTCCACTCAAGTGACCGTATTCTGATGCAAGCATGCTGACGTCTCATTCAGAGCTGCAGAAAAAACACATCGCGTCAACATCCTGGTGTCTGAGTAAACATTTCTGAACCGTGATGGAGTGCAGCTCGAGGAGACGCTGTTGATCTGTTTGACCTCTCAAAGCATGTTAGAGGCAACAGCAGTTAAAGGATAAGTTCAGGTTTTTTCTTAAGACAATACTGCCGCAGAGAGATATATACTTTTAGTCGTGTGTAGATTTGTTCTGCTAAGCCTTACAAACCGTGTATTTACTGCATGTCTGTTCTGACAGCCACAACTTGCTCCTTTCAGGATCTCTCAAAGGGAATCTCTGAAATCACTTGATCACCTGATAAATACAAACGTAAACCATATCTCTTGTCTTGTGCAGAGGCGGGAGCAAATTGAGCTCTAAAGGACATCATGAACACCTGAATATCAACACTGACACACTCCAAACACAGAGCCAGAGCAGGTTGCTACCAACATATTAGTATCCAAAGACACAAGCTGCAAAAATACGCAAAGAAAAACACACGCGACTACCAAAATGTATCCCTCCGCCACAGCTCAGAGAGGAACGTCATTCGTTAATTCAGTTTCACACTAAACAGACTGTAAATAAACAGACTGCTGAAGCATCACAGTGACGTTGGGTTGTGGATTTTGTCCACCATGTTTTGCAGTGTAGTCGTTTTACAGGGGAATAGCTTCAAGGCAAGTATACAGAGTTTAGCAGCCTAGACCCGTTTCCATGCACGTATTAGTTGTCAGACTTGAAAATAGAGCGATCTGATATTAGAAGCTCGGTCCGTCCTCATTATTTACACATTATCTTCTTTCTGAACGAGCCAGACTCATTCGCTCTTCACTCTAATGGTAAAGATTTCTCATTCCTCTCTCGTTACTTCCCTCTGCCTCAGCGTATCCGTCTTCGGGGAGATTTCTTACTCCCTGCAGTGAGAAGCTTTGACCTTATACTTTATGTGCAGCCTCTCAGTGGAGAGTCGAAGCATTTCGGACACAGTGAAATGATGCAGCAGGCTTTCATTTTCTGGGTTTTATTATTTCAACAGATCAATTCCTCAGACAGTTCAAAGCGAAAGCAATTTTCCACGTATTGCTGCGAAGATGTAGTCTGGCTGATTTCATTAAAATGGAATTTTCTGAGTTTTGTTTGTAAATCGAACTTGTGGTGAAATATAAATGCACAAATCTGAACTGTGTACTACCACTAACTCACAATTATGGATAGAGTTTGTTTGGAAGGATCAAAAGCAGACAACTAACCACCCAGAAACCACGTTGGAGGCTCTGTGGCGACCTAGAGGACAATCATACTCATGTTTTCTGGAGCTAAAGCTCTACGACTATGAAAGACATGATGGGATATGCCGTCCCAAACAACTGTGATGTACCTATAGGGAACATAGAGGAGGCAGAACAAAGAAAATATCTGGCAAAAAGCAAAAAAAAAAGCTGATCCTCGAGGGAAACGTCGGTTTGTCCAATGGAAACGTTGACCTACTTACTGAGAGTTAAGGGAAAAATGACAAACTGGGAAAAATGGATCATTTACATGGAGCATGATGAAAGCGTATACATGTCGAAGTCGCCCTAGAAAACTATATGTTTAGTGTTGTATGTGTGAAAAATGAAAGTACATTCAGTCGTTTCCAACTTTGCTCTGTCTGCTTGCTTTGTGTCTAATGGGCCAGCTGTTTGAAGGTGTGGCCACAAAGCAGCCGTCCTACCTTCTACTATACCTGTTGCTTTTGTTGCCTCCACTCCATATCTATGTCCGTCTGTTAAACTTTAATGGGAAGTCAAACCCTCGGAGCTCAGGTGTCACTGTCGCTGCTTCACCAGGCTGTGGTGCGAGGTGAGGGCCGGGGTGAAGAGGACAACATGCTGAAAGGGTGGAGACTCTCGTCTGAACTAGTGTGTGGTTACTTTGATGAATAATGTGTTTTTGTTGCCATTGTTGAACTTATTAAAAGCCCATTAATGAGCCTCCATTACATGAACACACTGGTTTATTTTGACTCATGCTGATGGATGATCACGTGTCTCAGGTCTTATTCTGCGCTCACATCCTCTTCATCATAAATGGCATTTTGTTATCCTGTTCAGTGCTGCATTCTGTAATTTGTGTCCTATTCTGTAGACGTTTATTACACATCTGTCCGTCCTGGGACGGCGATCTCTCCTCGGTTGCTCTTCCTGTGGTTTCTTACATTTTTCTTCCCTGTTAAAGGGTTTTTTAGGGAGTTTTTCTGAATCAAGGGTCTCAGACAGAGGATGTTGTATTTCTGTACAGACTGTAAAAAACCCCTTGAGGCAAATTTGCAGTTTTTTTTATTTTAACTTATTTATTCAGGAGGAAGTTTTGTTGAGAGAAATGCTTTTTTTTCCACATTCACACATGGAAACTATCCAGTACAACCACAGTCTGATCTCCACTGGAGCAGTTGGGGTTAAAGCACCTCAACGACCTTTAAGTTGTGTGTTTATGTGTATTAATCCACAGCTGGAAATAGTCCCCAAACAAATGCACTATTTATTCCTGTTTGTTTAGCAATGCTTGCTAAAAACTACAGTGTTGTGTGATTAAATACTTGCTTATTAATCTTCTATCGATTGACTATTTGATTAATTGTTGCAGCTCTTCACCCTAAACAATAATGAGGTTTAAGAGTTTAAGTTTGGTGAAACAACACGTCTGATGATGACTCTTTCTTACCTTCCTCCTCCCATCATTAACTCACTTTAACAGCCTCGGCTCTCGCAGCCTCATTTCTGTGCAGGAATTTCATGGCAGCAGTGAAGTCGTTTGCTGACGACGTAAACAAGCCGAGTGTCGCTGACTTCACCGACTGTAATGATGACGGAGTGCGTCCGAGGTCACTCTGACTTCACCTCTTTATTTATTCATTTACACCTCTGAGATTGTTAGAAAAATTCACTCTAGCAGTTAAAATAATGTAAAATGCTTATTAATATTTGTCATTATTTTAATCTCTCCTTTTTAACAAACAGAAAATCTTCCTTCCTTCTCTGCAGAGGCTCTTAAATGTCTCGAGTCTGCACACCTCATAAACAGCAGCAGACCTGCTAATGTGCTAACTAAGCTCTTCAGCCTAAACCACAGCGGTTGTCCGTAATAAAGTATTATTTTTGGCCTGTTGTGGCTGAACAGAGCTAATTGTCTTCATATAAAATGGATTCTGCTGCTTGTCTGCTGTTAAAGTAAACCAGTAAACTACAGAAATGAGTCTGAATGTGGATCAACTTCAACTTTTTAAAGTCTGGATCCGATTTACTGTCACTAAACTGAAGATGTGATGCATCTTGATTTTCAGTCTGTTTATCAGTGAAACTGTTGCTATGATTTCATTATAGACATAAAACATAGATAACAGTATTTAATGGACTTTTGAGTGACGATTAAATATGGTTTTGTTGTGTGAATAGTGCAGATAAGTACTAACATCAGTGGGTGTGTAGCGCATTTTATTAACCACAATCTTTCCATAACTTTAACCACACCACAGCTTCAATGCACAGATACTGTAGAAAAGGGAGAAGTTTAAACATTGAGCATTATGTCTGGTGATAGTCGGTTTCATAACATCTGTAGTGGAGAAAATGTGTCCACACATGTTTCTGATGTTCGGTTATTTATCCGACTTTTCATTCCAGCAGAAGGAGGCTGATAAACACTTGATTTCTGATGTGGTCATACACATCATAACCCGACCCATAACCTCCACTCACTGACTGCTTCCTTCTGGTTCACATTTTCATCATCCTTGATGCTGAAGAAATGCATCACAGTAAGGATGCACAGATATCACAGATATAAGGATGCACAGATATCACAGATATAAGGATGCACAGATATCACAGATATAAGGATACACAGATATCACAGATATAAGGATGCACATATATCACAGATATAAGGATGCACAGATATCACGGGTTCTTTAAAATCGGACAACAGAGGTTTAAATAGATCAGTGGCTACTTGCTGGCATGGAGATGGTTGTTTACAGTTTCTCTTTTATACAGATTTGTAGTTTTATGTGGTTTTTAACAAAGAATTTAGTGTATTTTTGTCAGTAAATTGTTAAAAAAAACAAAAACATTCCCACTTCAGCTGATTTCCATGTGAATAAACTCTGAAAGAGGCGAAATATTTTTTGGGAGTGTGCAAAAGTGCGATGACTCACACATTTTTCACACCACCCTGCTTTAAGGCATTGCAGCAAAGCCATAAGACAAGGTTTCCCTCTGTGAACCTTCAGCTTCAAACCGCTGCACCGAGTAACAGTTTCAAATCCAGTTTGACAACAGACATGCAAGCAGTTCAAGAGCGGTACAGGTTATTTCATGAAGACACAATCCTCCCAGGAGTAAATCAGCATGCTTTTACCGACAGGGTGACCTCAGACGGCACTGAGACTGTGCAACACTCCTCATCCACTCCCCTCGGCACAAGTTGTTCCCAGTGTTGGCGAGATGCCTCTTATTTTAGCTCTGTGCTTGCACTCCACTTGCCCTCACTTCAAAAAGTTTTGTCTGAGAGCAATCAGCAGAGCAGCTAAGAGATAAGACGGCTTAGATGCACATGAAGATGTCACTGCTGATATCGTGATGTCTCTGTAACGAGCCCTCGCACAACAGGGGTGCAGTTGGTCCTCATCCCCGTTCTTTTTGGATATTAATGTGACTCTGTGTGTCTGATATTTAGGATATAAGAGCAGCGTTTGTGAGAATGAGGAAAGATTGTTCTGTAACTGAACATATGGCACATATATGGTCTTTCTAGATGCAACCTTTGCTTTATATTGCATTAAAACCAGCTGAAATTTCCATCTTAAAGTGACAGAAAGCTGCAGAAATCTGCAGACGGGGGTGTTGATTCACATTGGGATTAGCAGTACTCTTTCTTTAACATAAATGCAGTAAATGTTGCTAAACAGAGCTTTATGACTGTTTTTGCATAGTTGGCATCATATCATTTAAATCCCACATATTGTACCTACAGAGAAGGATGAATTAAAGCACAGAGACGTGTTTTTATGACTCAGCTGTAATACTTCAGGAAACACCCCCGACTCTACTGATGTGAGGAGAAACGCCTCCAACATAAATCATAAACATTTCTGCACCAGTAGTTTGTGGATGTGTTTGTTTGATAGACAGTTAGTTCAGACCTCAGTACCACACAAACTAAAAACAGATCTGTGGGGATGTCGGTGGCGTCGGTGCGGGAGAGTTGTTTCAGGGATCAAAGCGGCGGTGAAACACAATCTAGGAAGGCTTTGAGTAAGAGATGCATGAGGCTGGAGGGTTTTTAGACACCATAACACAGTACGGAGCATCTCAACTATTGCAAACAGTTTGACTTTATTTATTTGCACAGGTTAAAATCAAACTCATTGATTAATTACATGAATATAAAAGAACACAAACACTGTTAAAAAGAACAAAAAACAAACAATGACAGCCTTCAAAGACAATAAACCAAAACTGAACCATAAACCGTTAAAACTTCCCTTCAGAAATGCGCACAGATGCTCCAGTAGATCCTTTGTTTTCTGCAGTGGAGGTTTGTCTCAGTGAAGTGAACAAAGGCTAATCTACGGCTGTGATAAAGACACTCTGCTGTGTGATGAGACTCAATCCTCATTATTCTCAGTTTGAGACTCTCTTCTTCTTCCTTTCAGTAATGACAAATCTCTGGTTCACCGATGCTTATCGAGCTGCTGGGTTATAGATACTCTACATGCTATTTATCATACATAACAGCGGCTGTTGAGCTGATTTACCGTCTCTTTGTGTAATCATGAGTTTGCTTCAAGGTCTTCTTGTGTACATGATGGCTGCATCGCCGAGGCGCTCAGTCATTATTGATGTAGGACGGCCCCGAGGCTGCTGGTTGTGATGAGCGAGTGCGACGTTAGCGTTTATCAGAAGGCTATTCAGTGCTACTGCTTACAGTAAGATGGTTAGCAGGGAGCCTGTCTGAAACAAGGAGATAAATCGATTGTATACTGTATGTTTACTTGTTTATTGATATGTTTATCTTGTATATATTGGACATATCTGAAGTAATAATTACAGGTTTAATGATGGTTTGATGGAAAAGTTTATGTAGGATATAATTAGGGTAACTAATAATTAATTTGTGCATTATTTTCTCAATTAAATGATTAGTTATTTGATTGAAAAACCCAACGTGATGCCCTTAAATGTTCGTAACCCAAATATATATTCAGTTTGTTTACTTTTTACCAAATAATATTTACATTTGAGAAGCTGGAATCTCAAAATGTTGAAAAGTAATTATTCCAAAACTCAAAGAGACTCAATTTACCGTAATGGAAGAATTGAAGAACCTGAAACCATCAAATATTTGATATTTCTGGATAAAATATGACCAAAACAATTAATCAATTATCAGATTTGTTGCTGATTAATTTTTATGTTTATAGTCTAGTCACATATAAGTTCTTCTCATCTCTCACCTGTTATATCTAAATATCAGCAGCTCCTGCGACACACTTAGCAGCGCTGCGACCCAGTTTGTTGACTGGATAAGTGGGTTTCTCTGTTTTTGGTCTCCTGCTTTTCTCACATCGACCAACCTGCCGGTCGCAGTGACACATTTTGAGGAGCAGGAGATGCATTGATCCCTGCGGAAATCAGATTAAATAGTTTACTGAATAAACGAAATCCGCCCTCATAGAGCTGGATGCATTTGATTTAATGTCGGAGGTGTTACTGTATGTGCCGACCAGCGCTACAAATATCATTTCATGTTTTAAAAAGTCATATTACAGCCATTAACAATTATTTTCATTATCGATTAATCTGCCAGGTTTGAGCCAACAGAGATGGATTTTTGCAGCGTGTTTACAGCTTCAACATCCCACGCTGTTCACTGAAGCTGCACAGATAATGGAAAATGTCATTTATTTAACACTGTAAATAGCAATTAGTTCTGTGACTCTGAACAACAACCGTTCCTGCACATCTTTAAAGCTAAAATTAGATTATAGAAAATTAGTGCACATCATTTCTCACACTCTCACGCATGATCGAGGATATTAATCTGGCATTTATAGCATGTAGGTAAACAACAGCAACACCTGGAAGTGTTATCAGCTGTTATGAGTTGCATATAATCCAGTGGAAGGTTACAGTCACATATGTTAGCTTCACTACTATCTGTCTGCTGTATTTCAGTATTGCTGGCAGATTAGAGGACGATTTCTCTTTTCTCTTCCTCTTCACACCTACTTTGTCCTGCTCACAGCGTGCAGCGTGCAGCGTGCAGCGTGCTTTTGTTGTGACACAGTTTCTTGCAGTACGAGATGTTAATTTTAGATAAACTAAACGGAGAATTTGGAAGTTCTCATCATTTGTTGCAGCTAGGGTTAGTGCATTAATAATTCAATTAAAGTTAGCATGACTCAGTCAAATACTGTAGTTTCCCTTTAAAAAACTGCCACATTAAGCCACATTTTTATTCATTTTTTTATAAAGATGGATGGCTTACTTGGGTTGGAAACACTTGTTTTCAGATGCTCCTGTGGCGAAGCTCCCTGAATAACTTTCAGCTGAGTAGAGCAGCATATGCTCCCTAATAACGAAGCAGGTGCTCTTCTCGGTGCATGTGGTGAAGCAGACTCGTTATGGTGTGTTAGTCTTCAAAGTCCTCCTCCCCATCAGCTCGACATTTGTGTTGATTTGCAGAACAGTAGCAGTTTGTATGCAAGTCTCACCTCTGGCTTTGTGTCATGTTTGTCCAGTTGTGTGTGTGTGTGTGTGTGTGTGTGTGTGTGTGTGCTGCCTCAGGGCTTCTCCTCTAAAGGCATCTGGTGCCCGGAGATCCTTTGGATGCCTGATGAAATCTCAGCTGACATTTTGAAAACACAGAGCGCGCTCATCGCAGCAGATGAAGCGTAGCGACTGAAGGATTATGTTTGGGTGACTTTTTCTCACCTTTTCTTTTTTTTCCTTTTCACCTCCTTCTATCCTCCATCTTCTGGTTTCTTCTTCTTTCTGCATCAGTGACCTTTTCTGGCTCATGATTAGATGAGGATGGTATGATCCAGAGGACCATAGCAGACATGTTGTTTCCCTGTCTGATAAAATGATGCCAAACACAACATACACACGTTGTTCGAGGCTCCTCTCCTGATCAGCAGCGATAACAGTGATGAATATTTCACCGTTACAGAATGTGGGTCGCATCGAGGAACCGAGGCCTTGCGGGGAACGCCATAAATATCTCCCTGGTTTTAATGGTTGTGCTTTATTAGGGCTGTGTGTCTGTGGAGCTCGCAGTAACAGGTCTGAGGAAACCCAGAGGAGCTCAGATGAGCCCGAGGCAAGGTGCTGCTTCATCTTCTCCTTCGTTTTATTTCATCAGGCGTTCTGGGGTTCCCTAAAAAGGAAAGAAAAATGAGTGCTTGTGAACGGGGAACAATAAACAGGAAAGACTTGTGCTGAAAAAGAAAAAGAGGCTCAATGTGTGACAAGAATTAAAGACGGAGAGAAAAATGTTTTAGTCACGTCTGTTTTCATAAAGGTGAATCCAGGTGAAGCTCGTAATCCCTGAAGGGCTGAATTACATGAAATCTGCTTTATGAGGTGATGAAGCTGGAGATGAAGGGACAGAAAATGCTCTGAGACACGCTGATCTGTGAAGTTCAATGTTAGAGACGTTTTATTAATATTCAGTTCACTCTTTAGGCTGGTGGTGACATGAATTAGCATCTGGGACAGATTATATTTACAACCAAGGCAGCGGCGTGTTATGAAAACTAGAACATCCTGTTTATACGCCGAAGGTGAGAACTTAGAAATTATAATAATGATAATAATGAGCGACTTTAATTAGAGAGAGGTGGTACTGTTATAAAAACCATGTAGTGTTTATTTAATATTTCTGTTTTTAGTACAAGTTAATGTTTCGTTCTGTTGACAATAAATGCTAACAAATGAAATGTTGTTTAAAGTGAGACATTTAACATTTGAAAGAAAATCACATTCAATATTTTACAAATTAAAAGATTAAATCATATTTAATGCACTAAACTCAGTAGTAGGATTACCTGGTTTGTGGTTTATGGTGGCTAATGTTGGTTAATGTTAGCTAATGTTGGCTAATGTTGGTTAATGTGAGCTAATGTTAGCTAATGTTAGCTAATGTTGGTTAATGTTGGCTAATGTTAGCTAATGTTGGCTAACATTAAATAGATGTGAGTCAGTGGCTTATGATTCTCGTGCTATGCTACATTTAGCATTTAGCACAACCTTGTGTTACTTTATTTATTATATGGCGGCAGCTGTAATAAATAATTTACATATTATCTCCTTCAGCACATGTTAGCAAACAGTTGGCTGTTTACACAGTAGCAGACATGGAGCCACATTATCATTCATTTGGAGTCATGTTTCCGTCTATCTGATGAGTTTAAGTCCAGTATTCACTCTCTGGTTCGTTCTCCACCAGACACATATCTGGCAGCCAAAACAATGTGCTAAAGGAGGCTAAAAGACACCAGACTGAGAAAAACGTTTCACATTACACAGTCGTTTAATCCGTTGTCACTATGACAACACGAGTCTAAGAGTCTACAGCCAAGCTAGCAGCTCTGTTAGCATTTACCGAACGTACAGCACAACCAGCTTAGCATGTTAGCATGATTGTTGCTAGTACAGCTAAAGACTTATTACCATCCCCCAAAAACTCTGTGTTAAAATTGCAAATAGACTCCAACTCTATATGATCAGTTAAGTGCTGTAGTTGATACATATTTCTATGCATGTTACGTTAGAAAACAGGAAGTAAAACCCAGGAACATATTTCAGTTTTTCAGGACATGAGCGCCACCTGCTGTGAGAGTTAAAGTAAATCATCAGATGACAGGATAACGCTACGAGCAGCCACAGGCATGAGTACACACACACATATTCATAAATCTTCATATACTTTGACATCTTCCTATGTTATCTCTTTGTTCTCTCCATCCACACAGGATGTAAAACCACATTCCCCACCAGGAATGTTGCCTGGTCGTAACTCACACGGTACGAACGTGTCTCCGCTGTCTCTTTTCTGATAAACATGTAGTTAATAGAAGCCTTTGGTGAAACCACAAGACACCGCATCATATAACACGATGCCATTACTCTTTAAAACAACTGACGTACACGTGTTTCTCTTGAAGAACCAATTCAGGTTCAGTTATTACTCTAAGCTCATGTTTCTATTGTTGTTGTTGTTGTTTACTCTTCATTAATGGAAAATAACGAACCTGCTCCTGTGACAATATCTGCAGTAGATTATATGCATATAGATTGAAAGGCTGAAGTTCATATTTCACATGTTTACTTGGCTAGCTCCCACTGTTTAATCTATGCACTGATGTGAAAGCAGAATTTTGTTGTTATAAGTCTAACTACCTTTTGTACTGTTATCCAACCCAATCGACCCACTTAATATATACAGTAGTGTAGTTCCCACTTGGCCCTTAGACTTTTAAAATCACTTTTCTGGGCTAAAAATTAAAGAGTAATAATTGACGTGCTGTTTTGGCTGCAGGGAGTTTTTTTTTGCTGCAATACCACAAATGGCCACAAGGCAGAATTGGTCCCACGGGTCCCATTAAACCACTTCAGAAGAAGAAGACATGAAGAAGCACCAGTCAATGTGATGGAAATACGACATCCATGTTTGTTTCATGTATTAATTCAAGGAACGCTACGTCTCCTCATCACTCCACTTGCTTCATGCTCAATTATTCGTTTCCATTACACTTTGTCCCCTTTTACTTTTCCTAAAGAGCTGAGGAAGAGGAGTAGCAGACTTCACATCAAACTGCCATCGGTTGAAAAGTTTAGATTATAGCGGCTTTAAGGATTATAAGATAGCACAGTAGACAAGAATAAATATAACATAATGGGCTAGTGGCCTCTTTAAAGATCCCATAGCATTGGTCAACTCACATACTGAAACTGATCATAATTATCATATAAACCAGCCGTACTGCTGCTCAGTCCCATGAGGAGCCTCGTAAATCTATTGAGTCGCCTAAAATTAGATCCCAGCAGCGTGTGTGTGTGTGTGTGTGTGTGTGACTGCATGTGCATGGGTGTGACCGCGTGTGTGTCTCTGAGCCTGTGTGTATATATTCTACATGTATGTATTTGTGTGTACAGCTATAACAGAGCGCCTGGTGAAGGAGGTTTAGAGCTTTTGTGTGAGCGAGCGGAGGATATCCCAAGGCGACCATTAGCCAGATGCACACGAGGACACATCAGAGCATGCTAAACATACTTTCTACAGATGTCTGCGCCATCAGATGGGAGGCGCCGGGTGTGTGTAGTGCTGTGTATCAAAGCCCGTTCTTGTTTTTCATGTGTGTGATTATGTTTGTGTGTGTGTGTGTCCCTTCAGATCTATTTTTGTTGGTACCCAGGCCTACAAGCGTTTATAGAAGAGAATGAAGAATATGTAGGTTACAGCGAAACGCTATAATTGCCTGCAAGTCAAAAGCCAGGTCTTCGAACGCATATTTCAGATCGGATTCAGGCTCGAACGTGTACGGATGTATTTGAGAAGTTTCAATTTCGAGGAAAGAACGAAAAAAAAGAAGCAAAATCTTAACTACTGCTGTTCGTTTACGTATCCTCCAATCAGAACAGAGGGGGCTCCTCAGGAGGCGGGCCTTAAAGAGACAGGTACCTACCACCTGTATGAAGAAATAAAAAAAAAAATCATCAATCAAGATATTCTTTTTGAATTTTTGTTTTTTAATTATAACTTTATTTTTCTTCCCGTGTATACAGTGAGCACAGTTTGATATGACTGTACCATATGACCAAAAGTATGTGGACACCCCTTTCCAGCTTCCTTTGATACTGGATGATCGGAGATCTACCAAAGCTGATGAATCATGACTTCTGCGTGTCACCGCCTCAATATTACGGGTTGCCATAAATATTTTGGACCGGTTCTGCAATGCTTTAAACTTTCTAATTGTTTCCACTCAGCTTTAGAAACAAAAGCTGGGTGATTGACTGACTTGTGATTTTAAGACTGATGCCGTTTCTTGAGGTTTGTTTAGTTAAAATTTGGGGAAATCTTAATGCTACAGTGCAGCATATAACAATAGTTCAGATCATAATGTGCTTCCAACTTTATGTCAACACTTTGGAGAAACATGACAATGCTTCCATGCACAAAGCCAGATCCATAAAGAAATGGTTTTTTACAGTTTGAACTTCTCGACTTCGACACCATCCGACACTTTCTGGGACCCGTTGGGATTAGCGGTTTTACTTTCCACTGATGCTTCTGTGGCTGAATAGGAAGCAAATCCCTGCAGCCACAAATCATGTGGAACGCCTGAAACCAGAAGAGTTATAGCAGCATATTAATGGTTTTTCAATGAGACGTCCAACAATCACATGTGGGTATAATGTGCAGGTGTCCACATACTTTTTGAACCATGAGGTGCATTATGTTATCCCTCTGTGTAAACCAGGACAGATGCAACCTAAATCAACCCTCTTGAAATAAAACGTTTGGGTGCAGAGGCAGTTTTTCACATTTTTCAGACACCAGATTGTGCCGTCATCACTTGTAGGATCGACCTTTGCTCTGAATTGTTTCCTGTCACAAGATGTCTCAGAGTCCTGGAATTCGTGAATCTCACTGCTTCCTGTGTTCCTCAGTACTGTAGGCCACACATGACTCTGAGGTTTTTACAGCAAATAAGACTCATTGCTTCTTTGTAGAGAGAAGAGCATCAGGATATAACTTTCAGAGCTCAGTTTGAAGTTGAAATGTACATATTTGCCTCTTAAAACACATTTTTGGTGAAATATAAGAAAGTTAAGTAGAAATTAAGTGTAAGTGGTGTCACCAGCGAGCATCTATTGATTGAATATTTTTGGGTTTTTGACTGTTGGTTGGACAAAACATGACATTTAAAGATTTTACTTTGGACTCAGAGAAACTGGGATGGGCATTTTTCATATTTTAGAGACTTAACGATTAATTGAGAAAATGAATCGATAATGTAAATATTCGATTATTGATTTTTGTGCCATTAATTTACATGTTGTTACAGTGAAAAAGTAAATATTTACAGAACAAGGTCAAATTTTCTGAGCTTTCGCTACGTGAATAAAGGCACCAACCAATCAGACGTCACAAACCTGTTGACTGTTTGTGTTTCTCATCACCCTTATTGTATGACGAAGGACATGGAAGGAAACCTCCTGCTAATAGTATCTACATTGATTGATCTGTGTGTGAGCTCGCCTGTTTCACTGTAGGCAGAGTTTCCTCACTTGCTTCGGTGGGGAAATAAAATCAATGAATCAATGAATACAAACACTGTGGGTTTCTTCCCGTGGGAGACACACGAAATCTGTTTTGCTTCAGTAAATTTCAGCCTGATTATCCGGCTGCTGTCCTCTCTGCTGCTGCGTCTGCGGACGCTGGATGCAGGTCAGAGATCATCCTCACTGGATGATGCTCAATCCATCATTTTTTCTGAAGAACGAGCTGTTTCTTTCGTTTTTGTTGACTTTGTTGTACCAACGTTGCCATGACTGATTGAAACGTTAACAAAACTATGACAATTACACCTGTACCAAGAAGTAATAAACCAAACTGGTCCTTAGCGTTACATCTTTTAGAGAGAGAGAAGTTCTGATAATAACAGGTGAGAGTTTTTCTCCTGTTTGTGGCTCGTTAAATGTCTCGGTGACTTCAGGGCTCCTCACGTCAATCTGTCTGAGCTGGAAGCAGCTGTTGGACTAATTAATTTGATGTGACAGTGAAAAGTGACATCAGGGTTGCAGTAATGCCTGGATTCATGTCTGCTGTCTCCTCCCTGCTGTGGGAGACACGAGACGTGTCTGTGTGTGCAGATCCATGTGTGTCACCTCATTATTCGTGTGTGTGTGTGTGTGTGTGTGTGTGTGTACATATGCTGAGCGTGTTTGTGAACATGATATTACTGACAGTCACATATGCTCCAGTCAACAGAAACTTTTAATCATTTGTATTTGTAAGAATCTGCCTTATTTGTCCTCTGAATTTGTATGAAGGAAACTATGAAGTCACCAGATAATCTTCTTGGTGTCTTTAAAGGTGGAATTAAATATATCAGCTGGGTGTAAAGTCACGATAGTCAAAATGTTAAAATGGTTGAAAATATGTTTCTCTCCAAACATATGAATGAATTTAGATGTTTTGTTGTTGTTTTCACGGTGTTGTTTGGCCTCATGTTGTGTCACGTTTCTTATTTGTGGTGAACTGTCATACAGCAACATGTCAGGTGACTATATGACGCCTGTAGAGCTGATATTCTTTGATATTTGAGGTTTTTGATGCGAGTGACTCTAAAAAATGAAGCAGCTGATTATGATTATCACTTTGTGCCAAGTGATGATTCACATAAATCAGAAGCAACGTTTTCATATAACAATCTCTGTCTGGCCTGATGTTATATGTGATAAAAACATTACAGACCATGCAGTGAATTTGTATTCTCAACGTTCTTCCTGCAACAAATTAAATGAACCACTGAGAAACTCGATCATGACATAGTGAGTTTCACAAAAACATACACTAATTTCCCAAATGATTCATCAGAGTTCATCAAAGCTCCGTTTAAAAAGTGTTGTTGAGTGTTAATACAAGTCAAAATCAACCCGGAGGAAATGATTTCGCTTTGCAAACCACACGCTTGGCTGTTGCATATTTGGTGCAACAGGCCTCGGCAGCCTCTTGGATCGGGTTGAGCTGTTTGACTGAAACCTTCAAAAATTAATTTCCTCCAGAAATGTGGAGGCACCAGAAGTCTAAAGCTGTGATGTGAGCAGCGAAGCGCTGTCTGTACAGAGCGGCCGAGGAGCAACGAGGTCAACGGTATCCACAACAACAGCATGACCTCACTTTTCAGACACGAAAAGATTGAAGATACAAGAGAACCGAGAGGCAGAGTTAGAGAGAAAAGAAAGAGATGAATCTGCAATCTGTTGTTGTTAGCCTTCAGCGGGATGAGCAACTATTAACTGGAAGCCCAGTGTCACTTTGACAATGCTGTCTCAAGCCCAGGGCCCTGCGTCATATTGTCTCCTCCCGCCTGTCACCTGCTTGAGTTATTTCACGGCTGCAGCAATGCCAGCGTGAATATAAAGACGTGTTTTGTTTGTGAGGCATTTCTCACCCTCGCTGCATTTTCTAACTTTCTGGGTGTTTGTCTTCTCACAGATATTAGTCATCCTCTGTAATTGTTGAGTATGATGAGAACTTGGCAGGAGTAGAAGCCTCCTCGTCCCAATACTCCTGCAGAGAGGAGTCCAATGAGCTGTCCTCAGCCCGGCTGCCAGAACACTGTGTGTTTCCTCACTGAGGCGGGAAGGTTGACAGCGAGTGAGGAGAGGAGAGGAGAGGAGAGGAGAGGAGAGGAGAGGAGAGGAGAGGAGAGGAGAGGAGACATGGAGCTGGAGGGAGATAAAAAAAACAAGAGGAGGGAGGGAGGATGAATGAGCAGGAAAAACACACGGCGTCAGAGTATCGGCCGGCTTGCCAAAATATGTGAGACCCTCGTACACCCATCACTGGCTGAGACCCAACTCTTGTTGAGGAGGGAGGGGGAGGTGGGAGGGGAGGAGAGGAGAGGAGAGAGGGGGAGGTGGGAGGGGAGGTGCAGGATAAACACAACATGTCTGTAGTTAGATGAATAACAGCCACTTCACCAGATGTTCAGTTTTCTCTGGGAAAGCACCTGCAGAATTTGTTAACATGTATTGAGATTTTACAGCAGACTGGCTAATTGCCCAGCAAGGCTTCATCTGCATATATATATATATATATATATATATAAACAACGTCCCTTTAAATTCAACTTGTTGTGTTTTACTGCAGCGAGTCTCAACGAGGGGACAGCGACCGATAAGTCCCAAGATAAACCTGAGAGGTAGAACAAGCCTTTGAATCACTGTCCATATCTGCTGGTGTCGTTATGTTCAACATGTTCTTATGTTCATTTTTTAATTAAACTTAAAACAAAAAATGCTGGGAATTGGAAGAAAAACAAAAGTTCACTTTTTTTTTTTTTACTTGGCTGAGGTGTAAAAGTTGGTGTAATAAAAAAGAAAATATGACAAAGTGCAGTGGAAACAGATTTAGTGAATAAATGATGACGTACATGAAGCTTGAAAAGATGAAAACATCAGATCTGTTTGGATCAAATGAATACATGAAACAAACAGAAATGTGATTCTTCCATCATGTTTTCCATCATTTGAGGATTGACTGGCACTCTTTTAATTACATCAACTTCTTTTCTTTAATGAGACTCGTGAATTTCTATCACTGTTTGCTCCTAAAACAGCAGTGGATGGTAATGTGCAATAACTTGCATTTTTAATTTATTTATTTTTTGCAGATTTACTGTAAATTTCAGTTAAAATTTGCACTATCTTTGGATGAAAACTTGGCTGGAGATGGTTGGTTCCCTGGTTGATCTACCAGTTTTTTAATGTTATTCAAACAAAATCATATAAATAAACTGATCACGTATGTATCAGTCTGGAAAAAGCGTAACAAAACATGTGACGCCATCACGGTGTTCAGGTGATAAACGTTACGCAACTTAGCAGGGATTAAACAAGCTGTGGCCGCATCCCATTTAGCATCAACTACGACACAGTCCCTGATTGGTCGGGTACATCATAATTTCTTGAAATCAGGTGACAAATCAGGCTCACATGATCAGGATGGTTTTTACCAGGCTACCAAAAAGCTATAATTTGTTGTTATTTATTTCAGCATTTTCTGCAAGTAGATAAGTAAACAATAGTCAGAATCTAACCAAGCAGCCAACTATTGAGATAACTTCTGATATTCAGTGTTAAAGAGGTATTTTAGCTGCTACTAAAATATATAAAGGTGTAATATTCAGCCCTACTGAGGAAGTACACACAACCTGTGTTGAGGCGACTCACGTTGCTCCTTGTTAAAGGGTCACAATGCAAAAACTCCGCTGTGACGAGGTGCATTATACTGTAGATTTATGCTGGTCTTAACTGCAGACTCAACCTCGACATAAATCCCTCAGTTGTTTGGAACGTCCTGTTCTAGTAAGAACAAAACGGCAGAAAAAGAAATGAATGGGATTTATGTGTGTGAGAAAGTCAGCAGCACACAGGTGTCCAGTCAGTGACTCTTGGGTTCCTCAACTCGTCCATTTCAACATTTTTTAGCATCTCTGGTGTCACAAGAAACACCCGTCAGTCTCGTTCAGGCCAGCTGTGTAAAGACATGAAAATAAAGCCGCAGGGTCGGATGTCGACACAAGGAAGTCACGTTTTAAGACTTGGGAGCAGATCTCAAAGGACCTGATTAATCAAATCAACTGACAGATTAATCAATAATAAAAGTATTCACCCGTTCTTACTATACGTTTAAAAAGCTCTGATGCTGGATATCTTTTCTTCTTGTGTCATTTTGTAGACATTTATTTTCCGAAGGTGAAAAGTTTCTTCTTTGAAAGCTGTAAAGAAATTTAAAACCTCCTGCGGTTGGTTTTATTTTTCGAGGCTTTGCTCTGTTTTGTTGCCTCATCAATAGTGAGGGGCAACGGGGCCGAGGCCCTCTGGGTGAATCTGGAACGAGTCAGGGCCATTTCATTGTGTCCAGCGGAGAAAAGCCGGGGGGATTTAGTGCTCCTTGAGAAAAACAGCCAACTCTCCGGAGAGCTGGACCTGAAACTTTTGCCTGTGAGCGGCATTTTGATAGGTTGTGCTTTTTGGAGCAGCTTCAGCTCCGGGCTGTGTTTTGTTATCTGTGCGGTGTTGTGTTGTGGCTGTTTACTATGCAGCATGTTCGCTGCACTGACATCAGAAACAAGGCGACCTGTTGGAAATAACACGAGACTGAAAACTGTCATGGCTGCAAAAAAGGGAAAATCTGTGATTTCAGGTGCGTTAACCTGCAGTTGAAACACATTGTGAACGCAACACTGACATCTCATCCGCTTTTGAGTTGTTGAATATCAAACTGTTGCTTTTTCCACATGCAGCAACATTATCATTCATGTTTGTGTCCAGCTGCTGAATATAAGTCTAATATTTACTCTCTGCCAACTCCTGAGGGAAACGTCTAAATGCTTCACTATGTTCACCAGCTGTTTCTATGAGATCACCGAAAGTCAACCGAAACAGTAAAAATGGAGGCTGTAAAGCCAAAACTATGAGCTAAAAGACACTAAAACGCTGTAAGATCTACGAGGAACTGCTGCTGATTGGTTGTTCCTACAAACAACCTCGATCTCATACTTATTGTGAATTTTTAGAGTCATGAAGAATCGAACTTTGCAAGTTTTAATTTTCAAGCCGTAAAAATGTAATTATCGTTACTTCCAGGGTCTGTTGCACATGATGCTGAAATGATTTATTGATTACCCTGTGAGGTTTGTTTGTTTGTTGGTTGGAGAGTCAGAACCAGCCAGAGAGAGTCAACATGAATCTGTGTGCTTTGTGTTATATTTTGATAAACTGATTAAAATGATTCATGCACATGCTGCACATGTGGTTGCATTTTGATCCGTAGATTTAGATTTTACAGAGACTTCGGTTTATTTAGCTTTTATTTAGGCCTCATGGTGGTTTCTTACTCCACCCCCCGCCTCCACACTCGGCAGAGTTGAGAAGATGACCTTGAAACTAAAAGAAGATGTGAGTGTGTGAGTGTGTGTGTGTGTGTGTGTGTGTGTGTGTGTGAGGGATACAGATCTCATCTCGGGTGGTTCTGCTGCTGTGACAAATGAAAGCTCGGCCACCGCCGCCGCACCGCAGCCTCCTGCTAGAAGACTGACTCCACTTTTACTCCGGCGCTTCATTCGTCTTCGCACGCCGTCTCCACTCCGCCGTTTGATCCATCCATACGCTCCGTCACTGCAACACCTGCTGCCATAGCAACCCCCTACCCCCACAGTTAGTGACGGAGAGAGAAAGAGAAGCATGCTGGGTAATCTGACTTCACCTGGAACATTTCTCCTGAGGGATTTTTCTGTCCTTGAACCATATTTTCCCCTCATCATACACCGATTTTACTGCATAAAAAAGACTGAATTCAATATTCAGTATCTACATATATCACATAATGCAGTCAAAGTGCATCATATCCTGCTGGCTTTGTGATATTAAAACACTCCTTTGTTCTCCAGACAGTGTGGGTTAAATCACCAACCAGTCTTAAGACATAAAGCAGGCTTGTCCAGGCTTGTCCAGGCACCGCCAGCCTCACATGATGTCTGCTTTAATGATCAGAGTTCATGTGGCTGGCAGACAGGTGGATGCAGGCACTTACTGTGTCGTCATCATCATGTAATTCACCTTTACTTTGAAATTCATCAAATATCGGGTGTTTGAGTATCTCTGTGCTTGATGCTCAACTATATTCACCAGCTATGACTGCAGTTTCATGCTTGACAGATGGTGAATTGTGGTTGTTGTTGCTGCTGGAAATGTTGATGAGAAAAACAGAAAACCAAAAACGATGAGCTCAAAGATGCTAAAACGCTGTGAAGAGTTGAGGCAGCTGCAGAGTCGAGTGATGATTCTCTGTGTTTTTTGTATTTGATCCATATTATATCTAGTATTAATTTCTATATAAGCGGATGTTGGGTTAATAATTGTATCACAACCCTGCCAGTGAGCTCCTAACGGGCTCCGCCGTGCAGCACGGAGCTCTTATCTCTCTGATGAAATTCATCTGTCTCCGCTGGGCTTGTTCGTTCTATTAAAACAACAGCAGCGATGATGAAGTGGGTTGGTGTTCATTCAATAGAGACAACACATCAAGTGTTAAGCTGCCCAAAGGTGACAGGAGAAGGCCCGAACAACGGCTGCACATTACTGCTGCTGTGATATGTCCACAGCGACTTGACAAAAGAGAGAAAAGAAAACGGAAATCAACCAGAAAAAAAACAATTTATTAGATTGTGTTTTTCTGTTCTGATTGGCCGTCTGATGGGATTTTTAAAAATGTTTTACACCCTTTTCTTATATTTCATGCACCTAAAGGGAACAGAATTTAATATTATGTTGTAATTAAGGTTGTAAAATGGTATAATAAAGTTAAAAACAATGTACCATCAAAATATAAATGCTTGTACAACCCCAGAGCTCGATAGATTATAGACGTGTTTCTGTTTTTGACCTCTGAGCCTTCAGACATCACTAATTTACTAAAGGTCAACCTGTTCAGCCTGCAGGAGAGAAATGCAGATTTGCTTCCTAAAACATACGGCATATACAATATTTGGCTTTTTATGTTTGTAAAAAGGCACCAATGTTGGAAATTTACGAATTTGCTTCAGTTTTTTAAGCTCTAAGGTTGTGATCCAGCTCTGATGCTAACATGTTTTTATTTTACTTACTTGTTTGCACATAAAAAAGAAATGTTTTTTTTTATTTTAGAAACGGCCTCATCTCACCTCACCTTGCCTCATCTCGCCTCGTCTCTCCCCATCTCGCCTCGTCTTGTCTCATCTCGTCTCATCTCATCTCTCCCCATCTCTCCTTATCTCTCCCCGTCTCGTCTCATATCGTCTCATCTCATCTCGTCTCATCTCTCCCCATCTCTCCCCGTCTCATCTCGCCTCATCTCGCCCCGTCTCGCCTCGTCTCGCCTCGTCTCTCCCCGTCTCATCTCGCCTCATCTCGCCCCGTCTCGCCTCGTCTCGTCTCGTCTGGCCTCATCTCATCTCATCTCTCCCCATCTCGCCTCATCCCCCCTTAATCTCTCCTCATCTCGCCTCATCTCAACTTATCTCTCCCCATCTCCCCATCTCATCTCATCTCGCCTCATCCCCCCTTAATCTCTTCCCATCTCGTCTCATCTCTCCCCATCTCGCCTCATCTCATCTCGCCTCATCTCATCTCTCCCCATCTCTCGCCTCCTCCCTCTCTTTTCTCTGTGCCGGTGGGAATCCCGGCTGTGACGACAGAAGCTGATGCTGCAGTAAAGTACTGAGTGTGCTGCTGAGGCTTTGATTCAGGATGCTGAAACATCCTTCATGTGTTGAACAATTAAACCAAAGTCTGCAGAGAGAGGAGAGGAGAGCAGGATGAGTCACTGATGGAGCCAGAGATATAAGAAACTTTCTCCCTCTGTTCTTCTTTTCTGAGTATTTAATCGCAGTTATTATGTCATCCAAGCTGTGGACGTAACAGAAGGAGTTTGGTAATGCTGAAATATATCTACTGGATGTTTGCTGACAAACTCTACCTGCAGATAATTATACAAGAAACACACTTTGTCTAGGATGCAGCTTCTTTTACAGAAAGCCACAGTGACATTTATGCATGCAGCAGCAGCAGCAGCAGCAGCACTGCGGGTACATTTTACTGCAGCTTTAGCTTTAATATACAGTTAATAATACATTAATTTCCCACAGGGAGACATGTGGTCAAAGTATTATCGAATCTTGCCTCCTGCTGGTAATTGAGGACATGACAGTTCAAAATAAAGACATTTAAATAATCTACTGTGTAGACATCATTATGCTGTATTATTCAGGTATATTTGCAAGTATAATACAGACATGACGAGTGAGGTCAAGAAAAAGTCAGCAAACATCCTTTAAATGTTCATTTTCTGGGTGGAAGGATTCACTGCGGCTGCTGAGAGGCAGTTTGTTTTGCTTGTGTTAAGGCTTTGGATTTGTCATACCACGCCTGAAAAGAGATGAGGTGTGTGTGTGTGTGTGTGTGTGTGTGTACACTTACGGTCTGCAATGTAAACATCTCTTACAGAGGGAAGAAAATGAGAGTATGTCCTTTGTATTGTGGTGTGCAGCTCTTCAGCTTCCAGGATTGTTGACTAATTGCTAACCTGAGCATTAGTGTGTGTGTGTGTGTGTGTGTGTGTGTGTGTGTGTGTGTGTGTGTGTGTGTGTGTGTGTGTTTGCATGAGGATCATTATCCTCTAGTTAAATTCATTGAGCCAGTACTTTGTTGTTGTCAGAGAGAGGATGAATCCAGAGAGAGAGCAGGACTGATTTACATGCCATCAAATCTCAGGAACAGATCCTGGATTTGTACACAGCGTGTCAGAAATGAATGAGGCTGTGTCAACATGCAGAGAGTGTGCTAACAGCACATATACACATATACACACACACACGTACTGCTGTTTTGATGGTTGTCAAACACCGATGAGGCGACGAGCCATCAGACATGCTACTGAAACTACAGAGCTATATTGTAAAAGACATTTTATTTGATAGTATACGAAATATGTCATAAAATTACTACAGCAAGTTTTCAGGCACTATTTGTTCCTACAGATAGAAACACACACAAGCACACGGCTGCATTAGGAGAGATAGAAGAAGAATAAGAGACCCAGAGAGCTGCATGCTGAGCACAGACACGAGACACACGAGGAAGATGGAGGACAAGTAAAAGACCTTTTCTTTTGTCCTCCTGCATCCAGCTGTTGCACTTCAGCCGGATCAATAATAACTCAGCCAATGAGAGCGAAGGTGTACGAGTGTGAGGAAGGAGGTAAAGGTGAAATCTTGTTATGATGTTGAATGTGAGCTTCAACCTTCTCTGAATGATTCGGGTTTTTTGGGTTAAATATAAGTGAATCCGGTGTTTTATTGTGTTTTTAGATATTGAGCGTGTGGTGAACTGGTTGACTGGGAACCGGCCCGCTGCAGGTTGTCCGGTAATAAATTAACCGCAGATGTCTGACTTTACAGTCCACAGGAATGTTTATTGAAGTTGTGTAGTTGGTTGTTTTTGGTTACACACATTAGTTCAAGAAGTCCAAAAAATGGGGAAGTAAAACGGTGAAAGTCGGTTTAAAGTCAGTTCACGGTTGTTGGTTGGTCTTTTGCTTGTTAATGAGGCGTAATCCAGGTGTGCACGTCTCCAGGTGAGATGTGATTAAAGAAGGAAAGAAATATGTGCATTTATATGTACGCACAGTTTTATAAATCTAAGTCAGTCATGTTGTCTATATCGTAAAAAAAAAAAAGAGTTTGTTTATTGTTGACGTAGCCGGAAGTCGGCTGTGACACAGTTTCCTGAAACTGACCAATCAGAACAGAGTAGCCTTAAAGAGACAGGAGCTAAAACGACCCGTTTCAGACGGGCTGAAGTGAGGAGCTGCATAAAGAGCCAGAAAAAATAAACAAGGATTAATAAATCATGCAAAGATATTTCAGTAGAGCCCAGAATATAAATATAGAGCTGGAAATGTGCATGACACGTCCCCTTTAAGGTTTATGTTATTTCCTCCCCTGCAGTGTGTGTGTGTGTGTGTGTGTGTGTGTGTGTGTGTGTGTATAAATCAGTTTTTGTGCAATCCAACCAGTTGACAAGTGTGAAAATATAACAGCGGAAAGGAGATGGAAAGATTTGTGGGTGATGAGAGCAGGGTGAACGAACCAGATAGTCAGGTCTCATTCTTCAGGCTGCCCTCCCCCTCACTCCTCTTTACTCCTCCTCACTCCTCCTCTCTCTCTCCTCCTTCTGTCGTTCTACTTTCTCCCTTTATTCACTCGTTTTTTTGCCACTCGGCTGCTGCCTGAAAACAGGTGGTTTCCCTCCTGTTAGCAGGGGGGATGTGGAAGAGAAAGCTGCGGATCAGCAGGACTCGAGCCTCACACAGGAACAGCTCGGCTCCGTAAGTCCACACAACCTCAACATGGTTTATTTCTACTAAATACTGTTTGTGTCAGGATGCAGTCAGAGGGGATGTGTTGTCTGAGGAGGTAAGACAGATGAGCTGTTTGTTGAAGGACGGGGCTGTTGTATGGTTGAGGTTTTATGATCTAAGTTTATTTTGTTTATGTAATTAATTTGTAAAAACGTCTATGAATAAGCTGTTGAATACTATATTATAACGAGGTTTTGATCATATCATTCATTGGTAGCATGGAGGCAGTTTTGATTGATAGCCTGGTTGCAACTAGTAGCTTTATCAAAAATAATACTTTATAGACATTAAGACATTAATAGGAAACACCTTTGAGTTGAGATATAAATATTATTGACTTGACTCACAAATTAATTAAATCAGTAAAATAAAGTGTCGTCAATAAATGATCACATTGGAGGGAATTTCTGATGAATTAAAGATGTTTTATTAAGCATTAATACATTGTTTATTAACAACTAATAAACCATTACGTTTAAACCCTTTATAAAGGGTGCTGTATTAGAAATCGGTAACTTTATTATTATTTTTTGGATTTTTACTCTGACGGGTCGCTTAATCAATAGCTAAGCTAACAGCTAACGGCCGACAACCAATCACAGCCTGGCGTGAGCTGCTGCTTTTAACGGTTTCCAAATATTACAAGATAGAAAGTACAGACACGACTGTAGAGAGACATTAAGTCGACCAGTTGTAAAACGTTTTGTACCTTCGGGATCGAAGAAGTTCACGTTGGGTGACTCTCGCTTATATGTTCATCAGTTATTTATTATTTATCAGGATGCAGACAGTAGAGAGCAACATCACAACTAATACAAATCAATACTTCTCTTTGCAGAGAGAATCAAAAGCTGAAAGATCCTGTAGGTCTATAAGAGCATGACTAACAGAAAGGCTCCTCTGGGACATTCGGGCTCTAAACAAGACGGGATATAAATCAGACTGTTGCTGTTTTTTAGATCACATATTTTTAAAAATCAGGAGTTGAAAGTAGTACGTGGCAGGTTTCAGGGGTTTCAGAGGTTTCAGAGGTTTCAGAGGTTTCAGGGGTTTCAGGGGTTTCGGAGGTTTCAGGGGTTTCAGAGGTTTCAGGGTTTCAGGGGTTTCAGGGGTTTCGGGGGTTTCGGAGGTTTCAGGGGTTTCGGAGGTTTCAGGGGTTTCAGGGGTTTCAGAGGTTTCAGGGGTTTCAGAGTTTCAGAGGTTTCAGGGGTTTTAGAGGTTTTAGAGGTTTCAGAGTTTCAGGGGTTTCGGATGTTTCAGAGTTTCAGAGGTTTCAGGGGTTTTAGAGGTTTCAGAGTTTCAGGGGTTTCAGGGGTTTCGGAGGTTTCAGATTTTCAGAGGTTTCAGGGGTTTCGGAGTTTCAGAGGTTTCAGGGGTTTTAGAGGTTTCAGAGTTTCAGGGGTTTCAGAGGTTTCCAGAGGTTTCAGAGTTTCAGGGGTTTCAGAGGTTTCAGGGGTTTCAGGGGTTTCGGAGGTTTCAGAGTTTCAGAGGTTTCAGGGGTTTTAGAGGTTTCAGGGGTTTCAGGGGTTTCAGAGGTTTCAGGGGTTTTAGGGGTTTCAGGGGTTTCAGAGGGAGTTTGTACTTTGACTGAAGATAACGCTGCAATAAACAGGAAAAGAGGCCAGACTGCAGCCTGATGTATAACCAGTGTCTGTAGAAACCTCTGATCCATGTTGGTTGTTTTTACTACACTGAATGTGTGTATTGTTAATTGTTCTACCTGCTGTATCTTTGGTAGCACTACTACTACTACTACTACTACTACCTCTGTGTGTGTGTGTGTGTGTGTGTGTGTGTGTGTGTGTGTGTGTGTGTGTGTGTGTGTGTGTGTGTGTGTGTGTGTGTGTGTGTGTGTGTGTGTGTGTGTGTGTGTGTGTGTGTGTGTGTGTGTGTGTATCCTCCTACATCATTTCATGTCTGAAGAGGTTTCTCTTCCTAAAGGTTTAAAACTTTTCACCCCATAAAGATGTTACAGATCTGAGTCGAGGGTGTTGAACTGTAAAGCCCTCTGAGACAAGTTATATTATCAGAGTAATATTTCATATATACTTCCTCAGTGACGTATTTGGCACATATTCTCTGAGTATGTAGCCAACCCAGAAACAGAGCTGGTCTGAATAGGATGTAGTTGTTGTTTTGTCCGTTTCTATTAGGTGGACTTTTGTAGCTTGATGTTCTGCATCAAAGTGTTGCTCCGACCGCCTCCATCACTCCAGGCAACATTTTCCTCCAGAGTGCATCTTGTACTTTATGATTAACCTTTAGTTCCTTGTAGCCTGTTGTAATAATATCCACATTGATTCAGGTCAAGCTGTCAGTCTCCATCGGTGGTCGTGTGAAGGCCGTGATTGCTTTAACACCTCACACTCTGTATCCCTGCCTGAAGGGCTCAATGTGACTCATAATCAATATTTCCTGTTTCTGTAGGTGCTGAAAATTGATCAGCTGTATCAAAAATGGCTCTTCAAATGCTGGATAGTAAATTATATTATTACAATTCAGTCGTTAGTTAAAATAAAACTAGAGACACAAAACCAATAATAATTAATCTGCGTATCAATATATGATATATCTTATTCCTCATAGACCTCCATAGACATATTCCTTCATTACCATGAACACACACACACACACACACACACACTGCAGTTTATTTTGACTGTTAATAATCACTAAAACAATAAATGTGTATTAATCCGCAGCTGAAAATAGTCCCAAACAGAAGCACTATTTCTTCCTGTTTGAGTAACATTTCCTGTTAGATCTTTAGCTCCTGGCTGCAACTGAAATATTAATATTAATGTGCACAGAAATGAAATTCAGCAAATGATGTAATTACATTGATTGAGTGGTTTGTGTGAATGGCGTTCCCACGGTAACAGGTTATCTAATTTAACGACCTAACAGCCTCTGTTTTCTTGTCTTTTTCTTTCTTTCAGGGCTGAAAAAACAGAAGTATTAAGTGAAGATCTTCTTCAGGTACTGATGAATCTTCTTCTTCATGTGTGTTTGCGTGCGTGCCGGTCCTCGCCATCTACGCCTCGGCATCATAAAATGACTTTCTGCCTTCAGGCAGAGTTAATAGGCGATGAAATTGAACCTCTTTTTGCGAGACACAAGGCCGAACGTCCCCCTTGATTGACTCGCGGTGCAGGACTGTAATTGATCTGATTAATGACGCCCTCAGAGGCAGCGACATCAGTTCCACAGAGTTGGTTTAATAATGAAATGAGAAGCATTTAAGTTGGGCAGGTAATGGCCTCATGTACAGCTGACTAGACCTTTTTCTTGTTTCGGTATTTTAGAGACAAACAGCTCTGACAGAAAACTGCAGCGTCTGTAGTTTTTAATCAGATCTGTTGTAGCCTGAAGCTTTAAATGTCTTCACATGCATGTCTGTAACTGCCATTTGGTCCTTTCATCCTTTCTTTCTTTCTTTCTTTCTTTCAGGTGGAGAAACGTCTGGAGCTGGTCAAGCAGGTTTCCCACAGCACACACAAGAAGTTGACCGCCTGTTTGCAGGGCCAGCAGGGCGTGGACGTGGACAAGAAGTCTGTCCGCTCACCCTCGGTGAGAAGCAGCCCACACTCAGGCAGCTGCTGTTTGCTCTTTGGGTCTATTTTATTGTGCAATGATATTTCCATTAGATGACATTACAGTATAAATGATGGGAGACATGATCCACACAGTCCTCGATTTGAGCAAAAATGTATTTAAAACTTTATTTGAAGATAACACGAGGCTGCAGAGTTAAATAAAGTCAAATAAAGTCAAATATTGTGGATATCGTGTTCTCCTGCTGCAAAACAAAGTTTATTCTATATGACAATAACTTTGAAAGATAATTGAACAATTTGAACGGCTGACACACAGACACAGTAACGAAGATGCAGATAAACACGACACACACAGTATCGTCCTCCTACATGAAGCGCGGCATGCTGGGAAAGAAAAGAGAGAACATCCAGAAAAAGAAAACCGCTCATTGAAATAAATAAAAACTAAATGAATAAATGGATAACGATAACTGGAAGTTAATTATAAGCGTCTCCTGGATCACAGTGAACGTTGACCAACCGGATGAGTGTGTGTGTGTGTGTGTGTGTGTGTGTGTGTGTGTGTGTGTGTGACTCTATAATGATGCACTGAATCAGATGTTGTGTGTATTTCTGCACGTCTTACAGTTTGTGTGTGATTCATTTCATTTGTTAATCACAGTTTTCAGTGTTGAATGACACGTTTAGCCGACTGCGGCGGCTGATTCATCGATTGTTTATGTGTTTGTTTGTTTGTTTGTTTGTGCTCCTTCGCGTTTAGAAAAAGCTTCCTCTCACAACACTAGCACAATGTATGGTGGAGGGGGCGGCAGTGCTCGGGGACGAGTCTCTACTGGGGTGAGTTCACACACACACACACACACACACACACACACACATTCATTTCCTGGAGATTTATTCAAAATAAGATTATTCAGATAACTTGTCAGTTCTAGTTTCCACGTCACACTTGTGTAAGTTGCATACTGGACCGTGATTGGCTCCAAACGAGCTCCAAAACAAAGCTCTGCATATACATCCAGGCTTTAATAATCTATTTCATGAATTTATTTAATAAACTTAAAGCTCAATATTGACTAATATTTTCATTATTAACTCTTTTGTCACCATAACATCTCCTGCAGATAAAAATCATCAGAGTGTTTTTGTTTTGAAGTTACTGAAATTGAAAAATACAGGAAATGAAATATCTTAGAATAAAAGCTGTCAGTTGAAATTGATGCTACTGTTTGTGTCTTCATCTGCAGCGCGTTAATTCATACAGTTCATGCATCATCATGTTTACTGAGTGGTCAGTATAAGCGTGTTCGCTCATGTTGTCTGTTGCAGGAAGATGCTGAAGCTCTGCGGCGAGACGCAGGACAGACTCGCTCAGGAGCTCATCCTGTTCGAAGTCACCATCGAGAGAGATGTGATCGAGCCTCTGTACGACCTTGCAGAGGTACTTCAACAACGCTGTAATTAATGGACTCCAGTGAAGTTAATAGCATGCTTGATTAGGAAGAAAAAGGCACAACTGCAATCCCAGTGATTTAATTTAATAGACTGGAGGTTGTTGAGGATAAATGCATGTAGAAAATGATTTCAAGGAGCCACTGACTGTTAAAAAATGAGGATATTGAAGAAATAAGGGGATAGAAATGACTTAAATTGATTTGAGTCAATTTACAGGAAGCTCAAGGGACTCATTTATTTCTATTTACTAGAATAAATGAGCCAGTAAACTAATCTTCATGAGACCAGGTAATCAGAGTTTTGCTACAACAGGTGCAAAACCTTCGACAATACAGAGTCTGTTTCTCTCCTCTTTCACACCAACAGACAACAGACTGAAGTTAAACTCTTCGCTCTGTCCTCTCAGGTGGAAATCCCAAATATCCAGAAACAAAGGAAACATTTAGCCAAGCTGGTCCTGGACATGGACTCTGCGCGCACACGGTAAGCGTGTTACTGTATGTGTGTGTGTGTGTGTGTGTGTGTGTGTGTGTGTGTGTGTAAGAAACAGGCTGTGAACTGAGAAATCTCATCCCCTGTGAATGAGCTGGTCCTGAAGCTTCCCACTGAATGATACACAGACTTTAAGTTTTAACCACGTCTGCAGGGATAAAGTGTGAAACCTCACCTACAGCCAGGTGCTTCTTTTTGTTTAAAGTCATCGATCACATCATCGTCTGTGCTGATAATCTTCACGAGAACTGACTTATAGTTTCTAAAATGGCAGCAAAGCTTTGTTGGTAAGTTAATGTTTAGAGGACATTATTTAATATTTAATAATAAACACAAACTTTTGGTCATTCGACCTTCATCGAAGGGAAAAGTTTTGACAAAAGTGAAACTCAGAGCGTGTAAATTAAATACAGCTGCCATGTTTTTCTGTACAAACATTTTTGGTCATAAATGTTTTTTCATGCAAGTACAAATTATTATAACTGATTATTATTAAATCCATGAAGTTTGGCTTCTTGCAGGAAACAGGTTTGTAGTGCCTAGCAGGGGTCAAATCTTTGGATCCTACAATTCCCATAATGCAACTCAACATTGTTTTTTCTCCCTCTTTTACTTATATTTACATTTACATCTTTTCATTTAGAATTATTCTGTTATTCAAACCATCTTATAAATAAGATAAGATCAGCAGCAAGTAAGTAGACGATGAGAAATTAAAGTAAGAAACGACTCGACGCACCAGGTTTAAGTTTTAATGTTCAGCGTTGTGTATATTCTGAATTAAAAAAAACTTTCTCTTTCCACGAATCTCTGTGCACACGTCAGATCTGAATCTGTCCAGCCAGTCGACCTTCATACGAAGTCAAGTGAAGACTTTAGGACAGGAATCATATCAGTCAGAAACCGTTTTCTCATCACTGACACGTAAAATCAGCAGCGTTTCTTTCACCTGATTCATTCAGTCATTTCACTGCCATTATGAGCAGTGACATCTAGAAATGTGATTCTCCTCCCTGCAGTCAGTCCAGTCAGTCGGTCGCTTCGGGTTTTTTTTTAGTGACCCAAATCTGAGTCAATTTTTTTTTCTTTCCATCATCCTGCCGTGAGCTGAGCTCCTCTGGCAGCGTTGCACATTATCTCCACTCAGACCGAAAGTCTGACAGACAGCGAGAGCGAAGAGGAGAGTTTGATAGAGAGAATTAAATAAGAAAATAGCTCAAGATGAATGAATGAATGAGAGAATAATGATGCTGCAGTGTTGACATTTTGTCAGCCGGAGACTTAAATCATTTACTGCCTTTCAAATTAAAACGTCTTCATTCAGTTCTGTTCATTTCAAATTCTCAAATCTGTATAAACCAAAATATATATATATATAAATATTACATATATTAATTGTGAAAAACAAATGTGCTACTTCCAGGTTTTATCAGTCTAGCAAGTCTTCAGGATTGTCCAGCAACATGCAGCCAACAGGAGCCAAGGCCGACCACCTCAGGGAAGAGATGGAGGAGGCAGCCAACCGCATGGAGATCTGTCGAGTCAGTGGTCATCTTTGTTTGCAATAAATAAACAGTTTCCGTCCATAATGCTTCAAATTTCCTGTTTCCAGTCATAGCAGGCAGCTGTTATCGACAGGATGGTGAACATTTAGCATTTAGCAGCTAAAGATCCAGATGTTTCCCTTTAGGAGCTGCTGGAGAACAAAATCAGAGCTAACAGAGAGTTAATACATCTAATGAACAAAGACACAACCCTAAATTAATGATAACGTTGCTGCACATTGCAACTGTTTGCTAATATTATCAACTTTAAAGTGATAATATGTCAATATGCTTGTTTCTGCTGCCCCCAAGTCGCCAAATAATCAGCACGTTTAAATAAAACATCCATATATTAAAATTCAGACAAATATTATGATTTCATGTTGATATCAGTTACATGATATATAATAAGTGCAAGAAAAGTTATTTCAAGTTTCTTTCATCTTTTCTTGTCATACATGTTGTTGTTTTTTCCCTGCAGGATCAATTATCAGCAGACATGTACAGTTTTGTGGCCAAAGAGATTGACTATGCAAGCTACTTCCAGACAGTAAGTACAGCGTCCGTCTCTCAGTCTGTGTCATGATGTGTCATGTGACAGACGTCCTGAGCAGCGCCGTCTTCTTTCTGTCTCTAGTTGATAGAAGTCCAGGCGGAGTACCACAGGAAGTCGTTAGAGCTGCTGCAGAGTATTTTGCCCCAAATCAAAGCTCATCAGGGTGAGTTTGAGACGACACACACACACACACACACACACTGTCCCCTGTCTAACCCCTCACTGAGGATCTGCTGCAGTTCACATCAGAACCAGAATGACTCCGTGAAAAAGTTGAACTTAATTTCAAGTCTTAAATATTAAGAGCCTCTGAACCAGCGTTCACGTCTCTGATGTGTTTATTGATTGAAGCAGATCTATAAAACTATCATAAAAATGACACCGAGTTCTGATGAGATCTGTACAGTTTGTTGTAAACTAATTTACGTCTTTGTGCATAATTCTTTAATTGTTGTGACAAAAGTGAACTACTATACATCACCTATTGATTGATTGATTGATTGATTGATTGATTAGAGCAAAACAAAACAAATCACCCCCCCCCCTCCTAACAAGACATCAGCAAACACAAACAATGTCAAGCTGAATGAATGAAGTGGAATAAAACGTCCATTAAGTGTAATTATCAGAAAACAGAAAGAAAACATCTTCACTTATAATCAGAAAAAACAACAACAACAACAACAACAGTAGATTTCTGGTTTGTTTTTGGTAACTTGTATTGAGCATTGAGAGGAATGTAACAGCATCCTTAAAGTAGAGCTGTGTGTGTGTGTGTGTGTGTGTGTGTGTGTGTGTGTGTGTGTGTGTGTGTGTGTGTGTGTGTGTGTGTGTGTGTGTGTGTGTGTGTGTGTGTGTGTGTGTGTGTGTTTCACAGAGTCCTGGGTGGAGAAACCATGCTATGGGAAACCATTAGAGGAGCACTTAGCGCTCAGCGGGAGGGATATTGCCTTTCCCATCGAGGCCTGTGTCACGATGCTGCTGGAGTGTGGCATGCAGGAGGAGGTCAGACTGCACCACAAACATACTGCTTCTAAATAACACACACACACACACACACACACAGTAAACACACTACAGAAAGGAAAATCATATCTAATAAAGTCCAGGCTTTCCTCGGCTGTTTCATCAATGAATGATAAGAAATGCTCTAATATCTGAGAGTACAGTGAATGTTTCCATCAACGAATCATTACGAGATTGAAATGAAAAGACAAATATATCAGTATAAACATACATTTGCATTTTAATTGGACTTAATATGATATTTGTTGCACATAATGGATAATAAATTGTGGTATTGTGCAGAATAGTGAGAAGAAAACAATCCAATTAATTCCTCGCGGTGCAGAACTCAGAGGTCACGTCCGATTAAACGTGTTTGGCAGCTGAAAGTAATTGATTAAAGGAAACACAAATTGATCGTTGTGGTACCAGAACCGCTGCTGTTCATTCATTAGCAGCCAAGATTAATGTCTCATAGGTTTAATATGTAGGTCGGGCTTCGATCAATCATCATCATTCACGTTTTTACTTTGTTTTTTAACCAAAAACAAACTGAAATTATGTCAAAGTTGTTTTATGAGTCGTCCAACTTTATGAAACACTAAATAATCTTATACTGTAATTACATCTGATTGGTACAGACATGCACATTTTGACTACAAACGGTATTTTCTCGGTTGAAATGTTGTCATATCCTTGTATCTCGTTTTTCATTAATTTCTCCCGTAACGGTCCTCTTACGTGTCCTCAGGGTTTGTTCAGAATCGCTCCGTCAGCCTCCAAACTGAAGAAGCTGAAGGCGTCTTTAGACTGTGGCGTGTTAGACGTTCAGGAGTACTCCGCGGATCCACACGCCATCGCAGGTGAGCTCTGAACAACACACAACCTAATCAGTTGCCATGACTAGAAAGCCTTACAGGGGTAGATTTATGAGTTTGGCACCGGTTTCTCATTAGGAATCTAATTTCTGCATATTTCTGGTTTGCTCCCTCACGTCTGTGTGTTACTGAGACATCTGCTCTCCCACTTTCACTTCCACACGGAGAGGAAAAAACTATTTAGGGAATGAACATCATAATTAAGCTGCCAAACGATCTGGCAGAGAGATCTCTCTTTTATGTTATGTTTTTTTACTTGTGTTTGCTGCTCAGTAAATCCTCACATATGACCGATTCTGCTGATGACACTCATCAACCTCAGCTGTGATTTTTATTTTATTTAAGTTAAAGTGAAAAGTCTTATGTAAGAGTCACACATGAGAGTTAAAAGACGTGATTAGGATTCAGCATACGTGCTTCTTCGTCTTTTTTTAGTCAAGATATTCAAGAAACTTTGCCCAAATGTCGCTATAAATCCCTCAGTGTAACTGGGTTTGGTGATTATTCATCTTCTACGGTGGCTGCACTAAATAACAAAAGCTTTTATGATGTCAGATAAATAAAAATAAAAACATTAACTTCCAAAACATTTCAGGACCTGTGGAAAAAATTCTGATCTTAAAAAAATTCATCAAAAAGTAATTTGTTGAGATGATAATATTTCAGCTGAACATGAATCACACCGAAGCTCGCCCATCAGGAACAATATGTTTCATTATTAAATATCAAATTAAAGTCACTCAATCAACCGTGTTCACCAAAGCATGTGGCCAGAAGCCAGAGTTGAAGCCGTATATCCCTCTCTAATGAGCTCAGATTAAACTGGGTTAGCTCTAAAATCTAATTTGTGATCTTGTCCCACTGGGGGGTGGGGTGGGGTGGGTGGGGTCGGGGGTGATCGTGATGGGAGGTGGGGGTGTGCAGCGGTTCATCATCCATCAGCTTCAATCAAAAGCAGCTCAGTAAATATAGCGGTAACTGCTGCAGAGAAGCATCTTCTGTTGCTTTAACGTGTTGGATATATTTTTCTCATTGTCAACAAACGTGTATCCAAAGCCTGACATATCTGATCCCTTTGTAGCGTAGACCATTAAAAACACGCCGGTGAGTCACGTCAACACACTGGGTGACACGTTCCTTCATCGGGAAGAGTTTGGGACTAATAACAGCAATCGTGTTTTCAGTCTCCAGAGAGTAGTTCTGTGTGAGGCTGCTTTCAGACTGGAAACAACCTGCTTGTTGTTTAAGGTACTTATGAGACAATTAAAAAAGTCCAGGTGAAGCTGCAGATGGATAATAATGAATAATGAATAATAATAATGATAATCAGACAACAAAACAGCACACAGCACTTTCTAAAACTCAGAGACAGGACAGCGTCTCCGTACATACTACTACTCTCCAGAGACTGAAAACGTGATCTCTCGACATAACATGACCCAGTGCAGCGGCGTGGCTCACTGATGTGTTTTTAGTTGTTTTTTTGGACAATAATGTTGGTTTTGCTCTGCACATGAGATATGTTGACAATAAGAAAATCATATAAAATCTCCAGTCTGATCCTTTAATGTGTTACATTAGTCCAGTCACACACAACATGCCTGCATAAACGGATCCAGACAGGCAGACATGTAAATGTACCCGCTCAGAGAAAGCTGCATCCCAGAGAGGGATGCCCTGACTTGGCTTGTTTGTCATCCGTCCCACGCACCCCCGGGGGAAATGAACGCAGCAGACCGGAGAGAGAAAGACGTCGGAGAGAAGCCCAGTCAGCTGCCACCCACCAGTCCTGATCAAACAGAAATAGTTTTCTGTTTGTTTTGAACTCGATATCTGTATGGAATTATATTTGTGTCTAATTTCTAAGTGTGTGATGAGATATTTTCAGCACACTCGCTGACTGATGGCACACGTAGTACTGGAAGATTTATTGGTTGCCTCCATCCTCCATGTTGTGATCCTAGTTTTAAAAAGGGACGAGTTTGAATCCATCATGAGGAGTGCTGTGAGGCTGCTGCGGTTTGTTCTTCCTGTTGTCATATGAAACCACGAGCTGCTGATCAGGTCACAGCTAATCTCCTGATCATCATCATCCAGCTGATTTTACTTTATTTCTTTCCTTCATTTCTATTTCCTTCCCTCTTTCGTTATTCCTTTCTGTCCTTCTTTCCATCCTTCCATCCCTTCTTCTTTCCTTCATTTTTCTTTCTTCATTTCCTTCCTTTCTTTTTCCTTCCTTCCTTCCTTCCTTCCTTCCTTCCTTCCTTCCTTCCTCTCTTGTCTCCTGCTCATGCTTACTCTACATACGTGTATAAACCTGCCGACACATCTACATTTCCACAGATACTGTATATCCATACATACATACATGCATAAAATAATTTATCTATGATTGTGTTCTCACCAGGTGCTCTAAAGTCGTACCTGCGGGAGCTTCCTGAGCCGTTAATGACCTTTGAACTCTACAATGACTGGATCCAGGCCTCCAAGTGTGTATCTTTCAGTATAATGTTGTTGTTATAAACGGAGACTCTTCATCATCCTGAAATTGGTCATTTCTGTCGTCCTGCAGCATTCAAGACCAAGACAAGCGACTTCAGGCTCTGCTCAGCGCCTGCGAGAAGCTTCCTCCAGCAAACAACAACAACTTTAAGTGAGTGTTGTTTGCTCTATTTGCAGCTGGATTAAGGCAAGCGTTGGGTATTTTGTTGAAGGGCTTGTCACATGATCAAAAGAGAGAGGAGGAGAGGAACAAAGAGGAAAGGAAGAAATAAAAAAAGAGTGAGACACTGCAGCACTTGTCAGTGTCATCGTCGGCTGTATTTCTAGACAGTCGTCCTCTGAGGAGACCTGTCAGACCTGTCCAGATGATCGCAGGTTCATTCAGCTGTAGTTCAGCTCCCGATGAGTCACTCAGCTCAGCCAAAACCAAACCAGCACAAAAACACATACAGCCATTTAAAAGTAGAAGCTTCTCTGAGGCTTCATCAGTGTGAGTTTAGTCATATCAAGTGGATATCTGACACATTTACAGCCTGTTTAGCATCAGATTCCCTCTTTGTGTTTCCCTGTTGAGCTGTGGTGGAAGTATAGGAACAAAAAGAGGGACTTTACCTGTCTCTGTTTACAGGTATTTGATCAAATTCCTCTCCAAACTGACTGAATACCAGGATGTGAACAAAATGACGCCTGGAAACATTGCTATTGTCCTCGGACCGAACCTGCTGTGGACACACAACGAAGGGTAAGACAGCAGTCATACATCCAGGAATCAGGTATGTATGCTGCTGATTCACTGCTGCAACACGTCGGACTCACAGTGAATGAATCCAAACTTAAAGACTTGTATAATATCATTAAAGTGTGTTAATCTTATGATCCAGACTGTATCCCATCTTAAAAAAGTCTCCGTCTCTTTTCTGTCTGCAGCAGCAACATCACAGAAATGATGACGACAGTTTCCCTGCAGATCGTCGGCATCATCGAGCCCATCATCCAGCACGCTGATTGGTTCTTCCCCGGAGGTGAGGGCGGGACAATAGTGGAGGAAATGGATATAATACAAAATCTGAATCCGAATCTCAACCTTTTTCTTCCATCTTTCGTAGAAATCGAGTTCAACGTCACGGGGAACTACGGCAGCCCCGTCCACACCAACCACAATGCCAACTACAGCTTGATGCCGTCTCCAGACTTGGATCAGATGGATCGCAGGCAGGGCGACCAGAGCCGACGGCCGCTCAGCGTCGCCACGGACAACATGATGCTGGAGTTCTATAAGAAGGACGGGTACGAATGGGCAGAAACGTGCATTCATTCAGGAAACTCGCATCATCTGTGTTGTCCGACTATGTTGGAAATCAAAAGTTTATACGAAGGTGGAGGGAAACGCTGGTCGTCGTAAGCTGTCTTACGTCAATTTATCTTTATTTGCATTTTAAAGTATTGCTGTCCAATCATGGCATGAAGCAGGTGAGAATATCGGCTCGGAAAGTTTCGGAAACTTACAGAAATGTTTGGACAAGAGGCTCCTTTACACTCACAATCATGTTGCAATCAGCCTCTGTGTCTCTACCTCTGTGATGCACTTACAGCTTCATGCAGGTTGGATCCTAACTGACAGCTCAACTGACAAGTTAGCTTTACTTTTTGGTTTCTTTTTTTTTTTAGACAAAGCCACCACAAGGCGTGTAACGTTTCCACATGACTGCTTTCTGACAGGGTCAGGTGTGTGAAATACAGATGAGAAAATTCCCTGCTGATTACAGAAGATTCATGTGAGAAGCGACTCCGGTAAAAATCTCAGTTTCACTCCGAGTTGGACAGAAAGGAGATCGAATCACTCTTTATCTGCAGCACCTGCATTCAAGCTTTTTATGTAGCTTAGAGAGAAAAGGAGGGAGACGGAGAGAGAGGGATGACATTTAGTCTGTGAAATGAGGAATCCGACAATCCTCAAACTGTGGAGGATTAGCTGAAACCCATTCGTTGGCTTTCTTTCTTTTCCCTTTCTGTCTCTTTCTCTAATGCTTTAATTCACTCTCGGTCTTATCAGACCCTGCGGGTAGTCTGAGCTCTGCAGCCGCGGGACCACAAGTAACCTGGCTAATTAAACCTGGACCGAGTGTGTGCTGGGTCTGATCAATAGAGCTTGACTTTCAATAGAAACACTCCTCAGCAGCAGCAGGCTCAGCACAGTGAGGCTTCTGCTCCTTTCAAAGAGAGGATGTCTTGTCTTTTTTATGTATTTTAAATGTAGGTTGAAACTGAAACTTGACAGTCATATTTTCTATTTTTATGCAGTGCACATCGCTGTCAAAAGTTAATTGATGTTCAGACAGTAAAATCTTCTCCTCTGGGGATCCGTGTCCCCATAATGTGAGGAATAAAAACGTTTCATTAAATCATCATTGGCGTCCTTGTCTGCACCCGGCAGACCGTCTGAAGGACAAACACTGAACTCTACATTAATCTGGCCACGAAGTATAATTTATACACAGAAAACAAGGTCAAATATAAGGCAGGAAAAATACAAATGATGTGAAAGTGAAATTTTATTTTTAAAATATTTAAAATTTAATTTACAAAGTAAATGGTAGAACGTTATAGATTTTCTCTCTATATGTGGCCATAAGTATGTGGACACCAGAACATTACACTTGTATGTTAAACCAGGCACATTAATCACCCTTTTCAAGTACTTCTGTATTATGAAGCACCGAGTCAGGTATATCAACGCTGTTTATTTTGTAATGACTGCATATGAGGGAGTGACCAGTGACTACACAGCCCAGCTTGTTTCCAGTTCATCCCAAAGGCACTGGATGGGAAACATTTCTTTATGGAGCTGGCTTTGTACACAGGGGTGTTGTCACCCTGAAACAGGAAACTGTTGCTGTGAAGCTGGAGCTGCACTGTTGTCTAAATATCTTTGCAGGCTGTAGCATTTAAATTTCAGCTCAAACCGTGAAAAACGAAGGAAACCACGCTAATGAACGAACCGCTGATTGCAGCTGCTGGAAACCTCTTACACGTCTTTTATTTTTGGGGGGATTTTCTTGTATTCATTTTGACCTAATTAGGACAAAGTAGAACAATAATTTCCTCCTGTGACTGAGGCACTTTTCACCTCTCAGTCGTTCTCCTTGTTACACTCAGCGTGACTCGCGTCCCCTGCATCCCTCCGTCAGGTCAACCTCCCCGTTTCACCCTGATGCTCCTCCGTCTTGCTGTTTCTCCATCTTGGTTTATCCTGCCAACGATGCACCGTTGCTTTGATGATGTCTGTCCTCCTTCATCTTGACTCCTCTCCTCACTGTGCTTGTCTCTGTTTTAACAATGCAGCATTAGGAAGATTCAAAGGTACAGTATAGATCCTTTTCCTCCAGTCATCCTCCCATCATGTTTCTCTCAGCTGCATGTTGACAGGAACCGTCTCTCATTTGTCGTGTGTGTCTAATGCTCCAGTCAGGTCTGCCTGACACTTGGACTCCTATAGTTCAATGTCTCCAACAGAGAGAGGGCTGATAAACGGGTGAATGAACAGAGCAGGCCTTTCTGTCTGTGTTTACTAAAGCAGCATCTTTGTAACATCCGGCACTGGATAGACTTGTTCAGCCTGTGAGTACAATAGTCTCTTCTTGTGCAGTCGTAGCCAGCTTCATGGTTAAGTTAGCTCCTGTGTTTCCTCTCTATAAAGGAGTAGTTTGACATTTCAGGAAATATGCTTATTAAAATATGTATCCTAACTTGGTATAAAGACCACCTTCTTCCAGTCTTTATGCTAAGCTACGCTAACCATCTGCAGACTATGCATATATATGAGTATAAGCATATATTTAAGCGTCAGGTATATTTTTTCCATTTTACTGCAGTTATTGTGTGTTGGGCTCTAACCGACCCTCGATACTACCTGAACACATCCTGTATCGACCCAGACGGAGGAGCTGCTGCTCTGCTAACACGCAGCTCCCACACAGGCTATTTATAACAAGAACGTGAATAATTTCCCAAAATGTCAAACTATTCCAGTAAGTTCTTCCTTTTAGCCTGTGAGTAGCAGTTATGTTGTCAACAGGACCAAAACATGCATCCTTTTTTTGTTCACGTCATTCTAGCTGCTGCTGTGTTGCAGCTGGAATTAAATAATTAAATATTTCACCTCATACATCGTCACCATGAAGGAGAATGTGTCATAAAAAGGAGGATTGTGGATAAAATGTTCATTGCATGTTGTGGATCTTAAGTAGAAGCAACAAGGCTTCGTAGGTGGAGTAGAGTGACCCTACCAGCTGATCCAGGGTGGGGCCTTTTTGAAAGCACTAGCGGTGTAGATGACGGGAAGCTGATTCCTCGAGGGGAAACTTCACCCCGGATGAAGGTTGTGGAAACCTTGACCCCCAGAACCACACGTGCCCTCCTTTTGATTTGATTGGCTGTGCATCTCTGTCCCACTGCAGCATGGGTGTGAGGGTGATGGACACTTCTTGGGTGTCACGCAGGGGCTCGTCTTCTACGCGTAAAAGCTCCTCCACGCCACCGAGCGTGCATCCCCCCACCCCGCCCACTGACGCGCTCATCCCCGAGCAGCCTGGGGAATTTTCAGCCTCCCCCTCCCCCACCCCTCCTCCCACTAGCAGCGACCGAGCCAGGTAAGGCTGTTGTGCCCCGTCCTCCTGTTTCACCCCCTCACACACACACCCCCCTCACCGCCTCCAACCTGCTGCTGCTCCCTCCCCACCGCGTGTGCTGCTGCGTCCTGCACATGACACCAGAACAGCGCTGTCTGCTCTCCCACGTTTTCTTGTCTGTTGCTGTTTTCCCCTCCGAAGCGCTCATCCTCTCACCTCTGTGTGAACCCCCCGGTGTCTCCCCTGATGAAGCATGTCATTTCAAACTTTAAATTTCTTTTTTTTTTAAGTATTTCTCATCCTTGAATGTGTAGAGTCATGCGTGGAGTTAATTTTCTGCTTGAGTGGTGATACTGTGCATCTTGTGGCGCAAGTGAAGACTTTAAATTCTCTTTTTTAGTAACAAAATGTGTGAAATGTTGAGAAAAGTTCATCCATAGTTCAGTAGAGATGGCTCATTGCTGTATGTGCATGAATGATATTATCTGTTTTGTTTTTTGCCATTAGTCCAAGCATCATTAACAGCATAAAAGTCAATTGTCGCAAGGCCCTGCAATGGATGAGGTGATTGACTTTTCTGTTTTATTTCATTTTCGAGCACCTACTCTTTATTTTCTTTGTGCTGTTCCCTCTGGAGCCCGTACTTCTCCTTCCCAACACAACAATTAATTTCTCTCCCTCATAATGGACCAAACCTAAAGGATAAAGCTGGTGATTGTCTATATTTTTCATCATCAGATCTCATGTGCAGAGCCAAACCAACAATGAAGTCATCCAACTTACAAGTATTATCTGATATATCTTTTTCCTCTGTGCCATTAAAAACATGTCAAATCATGCACTGGGTGACATGTGTCTTAGTCTGTTTAGAAAAGAGAACTTCAGTATAAAGTCAGGAGGTTGTGATGTATCAGAGCCACGTTCCCATACAGGGAACTACTGTCTGGAGACTGAAATCATGACCGCTGTTATGAGTCTTTGGAGCCGTTTCAAAACAAATTGACATGACCAAACTCTTCATGATGAAGGAACATGTGACCCGGTGCAGCCTCGTGACTCATTTACATGTTTTTAATAAAACATATCAGGCTTTGGTTACACACACAATACTTGTAAGTAGATTTGTTCATTGTTGGTTTGGCTCCAAACATGAGATTTGTTGACAAATAAGAACTCCGTAGAACATCTGCAGCCTGATCCTTTACTCTTATACATCTATATGTCCCACTTCTTCTTCCTTTATTAGATACTAATGAATTCATCCACTTTAACAGCTTTTCAGCCTCTGACGACCACCTCAGCTCCCCATGAAACTTTGATATTTTTATCATTGCAGCTCGGATGATGCATCCTCCAATTGGTCGGACTCCTGTTACGCCTACCCCTCCCCTGAGGAGGAGAGGCCGCCTCCCCCTTACCCCTCTTCCTCATCTTCCTCCTCTTCCTCCTCTTGCTCGTCCTTCTCGCTTCCTCACCACCATTTTTACACCCGAGCACCTCCGGGTATGCGTCCCGTCGCTCCCAGTCCTGAATCCGTGCCTCCCGGCCCGTCCCCTCCCTCCCGCCGCTCTGGCTACAGCCCACCCCCACTCCTCCACTCCCTTTGTCCCTCCCCTCAGCAGCTTGACGTCAACTCCAACCCCAAACCCAACTCCCTGCACCTGCCCAAACAGGCCTCCCTATCAGACGGTCCGCATGCGCCCCCGTCCGAAACGAATGGCTCCACCCTTTACATCAAACCCCCGCTCGTTCTTACTCGCCACGATCTGTTCCTGGGCTCCCCCAAACCCCCCAACACCCCCCTCTCTGCTCCCCCTCCATGGGCAGCCTGTGCCTGTAACCGAGAGAGAGGAGCCAAGCTGACTAGGTAAATACAGAACCCTGCTTAACTCGTTCCTACAATTCACACACAGATGAAGAGAGGCCCCACGGGGACAGCAGGAGAGAGGGATGATGTGAGGAGAAAGAGGGATGGGTGAGATTCAGGAACTCCCCGACAGCGCCACGCTATTCTCTCTCTTTTTGTTTTCAATCCGTCAGTCACTGAAATCAATGCTCTTTAGGAATTTCATTATCAAATCCATCTTTAATTTAATAGCCATGTATGCAATCCATAACTTTCCACGTTGCCAGGATATTCAGGAGCCGGTTGCCAGGCAACAAAGGAAATTCAAAGCTTTGGGTGAATACTGTTATAAAAGTGGGCGTTAATGAGTCATACCAGTGGGCCCTGTCAGCCCTGAGTGGTGCACTGCAAGATCAGACCTTCACTATGAAAACACACACACACACACACACACACACACACAATGATGCATGTTGGAGATGGAAAGCTCTCTCTCCATTGGCTTTCTGGCTTTGCTGCGCTGTTAGTTAGGAAAATCCATTAAGCCATCAGGGTTAATTTGCATTTATTTTTTGTTTTTGTTGTTTTTAACTGCTTCTTCTGCACCGCGGTGTAGATACACATCCGTCTGCAGCAGTGGTCACTCAGACATTTGACATTGAACTATGGGTGCTCTCATATTTTTTTTTAAGAGATTCATGGAAACAGGGTTGACATATTACTAAAGAAGAGTGGGATGGACAGTTTGTAACTGGAGCGTGTTTTTCTTTCTGTCCTCAGCACCCTGAAGAACAAGGAGTTGTCTCCAGTGATTGGACAGAAGGGAATCCAGGGGACAGTGACCTCTTGTGGACAGTCCCAGCACTCTGAGCACAGCCCACACACCCTGAGGAGAGGTAATCAGGCAAAATGCCCTGAATGTGCTGGTGTCATGTTTTTTTGCGTCATACATGATACATGAACTAAATATCTTGATTTTGGAGTGTTTAAAGGCAAAACAAAGACGAGCTGTACGGAAACATTTCAACGTTTTTTGAGAGGAAACATTTTGGAAAACCTCTTTTGCTCTTGACTTGACCGTCTTTGCTCCGACCTCCTGAGAGGAGCGCAGCGTAAATAAGCTTTCAGCTTTATTGTTTTTTTTTATCCTCCAACAATATATTTATATGTCAGGACTGGCTGACTGCTGTCTTGTATATCATTTTATTGCTGTCAAATAAATCTCTAGCTTGCATTCAAGCCAACTGCGTACAGTGAAAACATCCAGGAAAATGTTTTACATACAGCATGACAGATATATATTGTGTAAGCTCCGTCTGTAACGTTTTGTCTCTCCACAGCAAAGAAGCTGGCCCCGATCCCACCTAAAGGTCCGTACTGCCAGACAGGAGCCATGTCCGACCAGTCCACAGGTCAGCCGTCTCCAGTCAGCCTGTCTCCCACTCCCCCCAGCACCCCCTCCCCATACGGTTTCAGCTACCCACAGGGTTACGCCACCATTGGCTCCCCGGGACAGATCCAGATGGCGACCACACCGTCTCTGTCCTCCCCTCCCTCGCTGGCTGGCACTCTTACCAAGGCCAGGCCGACACCTAAGCCACCCCGGCAGAGACCCAGCTTACCTCCTCCGCAGCCCCCCACCACTCCTGGCAGCAGTCCCCAGCCTCTGGAGCATTCAGCGGGTCTCCTGGACGGTTTGTCTCCTGGGGAAAGCATGTCCACAGGTGAGGTCTTTAAAACAAAACATCACTGTACACATGGACTCCATTACATTTACCTTACTTGAAGTACCTCAAAAACAGTATGAGTTTACTCTTACTAACACGTTGTTGGGTTTGGTCTTTACAATAAGACATAGATCAACGTAAATCTGTTTATTATATGTTGGCTGTTGCTGGATTATAATTAAATGTGTTTACCTCGTCATCTCTGGTAGGCTCTAACCATGTTTTGTCTCATTTTCCCTTCTTGTTGACTCACAGCGGTATGAGGCGAGAGGTTCAGTGTGATTCTGTTTGTCAAAGAGACTTTTAGGGTAAGCAGGAGTTCCTGTGCTAAAGCCTCACCCCCTCCTCACCCCGTCCTCACCCTCCAACCTCCCCGACCTCCTCTGCCATCCTGGCCCAACACTCTAACTCATTTTGTTGGCCTTTGCATGGTGGCTGAGACTGATGCGATGCATGGCTTACATGGGTGCGTCCCCTACCCATAATGCCCTGCTCCAGCTGCCCCCTCCCTTTGGCTTTGACAGTTACTCCCTCCTCCCCACCCCATAATGTTGTGCCTCACTGCCCACCGCTCCTCCTCAGTCGGCACACTTCCTGTCTGTGCGGCGTCCCGTCATCCATCACGCTCGTGGATGTCTTCATTCTCCCTCGAGAGGCGAACACGTTGCTGTTATTCGTATCAAATATTAGTTTAAACACGTTTTGGTTGCATAAAAACACAGATTTATTTATTTATTTATTGTATTAATCATAATTGTCCGCTATAATAAGACAGCGGTCGTATCGTGCCCCCGTCATGCATCTTTATTTTTTATTCATACTGTAACTGTGGTTTGGACTTTTTGTGACCCACATGTTGTGTGTGATCATCCAGCACCGACAAACCCACATCTGGAACGATCAGTTTCACATCTGTTTCTATTCACAGTGTTTATTCTTGTTGTTGAGCTGCTCATCCTCTGTGTGTTTCTGCTCTGCCAGATTCCCTCTGTAACTTGGACATCCCCGTCATCAACATGGAACTGGACGGTATTTTTGACTTACCCCACATCTCACCCTTCAGGAACTCGGTGGCGCCGCTCGAGTCGACCAATAACAGAGCTGAATCAGAGGAGGAATCTGAAAGCACAGTGCTATGACGCCACTGAGCCCCGCCCACCCCCCATCCCCCACCCCCCTGCTGGGCTGATTATATGAAACTCAAAGCTACTGCTGCCCCCCCCCCTCTAGTCTCATTCATTCGTTGACCTTTCACCTCTCCAGCTGGGTCACTCTGGATCTCATCTCCACACCTGTCACCTGTCCTCGATCCAGAGTTATAAAAACAAGCTTGTCTAGAAAACAACAGAAAAAAACAGTGGCGACGCTGTCGGGAGACATTTTACGTTTGCTGGATCATTTTGATTTTTAGGAAATGTTTTTTTAAATTTAATGTTTTATGTTTCTTTTTGCCTTATTTGATCCACTTGCAATATTGCCTTTAACTTCACACACAAGACTGGAAAGAGGCTACTGGGAGGAATGAGTGCTCTTCACTGCTGCTTCTCACGAGTGAACTTTAAGAAGGAAGAACAACGTCTGTTCTTCTTCTTCTCCTCCTTCTTCTTCTTCTTCTTCTTCTTCTCCTTCTTCGTCTTCTTCTCCTTCTTCGTCTTCTTCTCCTTCTTCTTCTTCTTCTCCTTCTTCTTCTTCTTCTTCTCCTCTCTTTCCCATCTCAAGTTCCTCCTCCATTCCTCAGGGGCTCCGGCATGTGGTGGCAACATCCCCCGAATTTCTGTCCCACCTGAGCGTTCACTGTGAGTGTGCCAGTATGTCGTTTTGGAAAGTGTGTGCGTGTGTGTATTTTGTTAGCGTGTGTGATGTTTTTGGTAGTTGTACTACGTGATGTTGCACTGTTGGTGTCGAGCATAAACAGGAATGCATGTTTTAGACATTTAGGAAATGAACTACCAGGTTGCAAAGAGGTTAAATACCCCAAACACACTTTCCTCTATATTTACATTCAATCAGGATATCAATCACTGAATATTTATTGTTTATAATGTACATTTTCAGAGTATATGAGTAACATTATAAATCAACTGAGATCATATTTTGTATCTGCAGGAGCTATAACGATACTCCAGATAAACTATAGGCCATGTTGTCAGGGAGCTGCAGTATAAAATATATGAGACGTGGTTTATGAAAGGTAAAGGAAAAATGAAAAACTCCATGTGATTGCACGTAGTTATTTTTTTGAGTCAAGTTGCATGGGATTTTTCTATTTTCTTTCATGTCGAGTAAAGATTTCAGTTACAGAACGACGAGAACGCGTCTGTTTGGAGGCTGGAGTGAACCACCAGAACATTTAGACTCACTGGAAGCCAACAATCACGTAACATCGCCACGGAAACGTATCGCTGGTCGCTGTGGCGTCACCATGTCAACAAGGACGAGCCGCTACGTGTGTTTCCCAATAAGATTTGAGCTGTTTTTAGCCTTTTAGCATCTCTTGGTAAACAACTCTTAACTGACTTATCTTAGTGCCAAACTGCAGTTCTTGTTTCCTTGAAAAAAACAACAATTATTCGTTTGTCCTTTAAACAAACTAATCGATTAATCGACTATCATTTATGAACTCAACTTTTCAAAAGTTACATAGTCCTGCTTTAATGCAAGAAACAAATGAATTGTGAGACAGGAAGACGCATTATATACAAAAATTAAATCGGTTTTCCTTTAAATTAAATGCCAGAATAAGAGAATAATTATATTGTTTTAGATTACACATGTTTTATATTGTATAATTTAAATGTATATAATGTCTCACATAGTTGTAATGATTGTAAGTCTAACGTATCTCTGGTGGTGCACTCCAGGCGTCGTGAGATTCAGCCGTTTAACAGAAATCATATCATAACAGAAAACTGGAAACAGTTGGTGCAGTTTATCGGGACACTGTGTGATGATACTTTGGTCTATATTGGTGAACCAGAGGCAAAGATATGTGTATATGTGTTTATTTTGATGAGAGTATTTATACAGATATATTTCTGAATACTTTTTACTAGGTCTAAAGAGTTGTGATTGTTTCCACCACACATGAATCTCATCTGAGGGGAAAAAAAAAACAAAAAAAAACAGAGAAAGCATTGAATCATGGGAGCAGACTTTCCCTGCTGTCGCATCAAAACCTGCAGAAATCACATTAAGACTTGAAAATCGGTTCAACTGGACTGACGAGGTTTTGCTTATGAGAGCGGCCGTTTGTTATCTGCCTTGCGGTGGGTTTCGTTTCTTTTTGTCCTGAACACGACGCTTGTGCTGCTCTACCATCCTCTTTCTGTTGAAGGTCTGTAAATATTGAAACCTCTGTACATTCATGTTCTGTATATACTGACAGGGGATAAATTTAAGTATATACTGTATATATATATATATATATATACAAATACTGTATTAAAAACATGATGATGAACATTATAACACTATAGTGTACATATACTATAATGTTGCTGGTTCTAGCACAATATCGTCAGTTTCACACAAACTAACAGGAAGTAGACTTTGCACAGTAAAAGCAGCTCAAGGTTCAATCTAGTTTATAGATTTTCTCAATAAAACCTGCTGATAGTGTTTGTGTTGCAGAGTTTCAACCTCTTGAACCCTGATTTTAGCTTTATGGTTAGAAAATAAAAAGGCCACCTTTATATTTCTTTTTTTATTATTATTATTATTACCAATTCAAGAAGTCTTGTGTATGATTGTGTGTACATTTCCACATCCATCAACTTGGCATATCTGATATTCCTGGGAATAGTTTTCTGCAGGTTTGCACAATCCTTTTTTCACCCAGCCTGCAGTCAGGATCAATCACAGGGTCGAGCAGGGTTTAAGAGGTTAAGAGCGACTCTGCATCGCTGTCTTTAAAGTTCAGAGATTAGACATCAGATAACGAAGCTTCACAACGTTATTGAAAAAAACGCGGTTATGTCCCCCATGTTAGATATACTAGATTAGATTAAGTAAAACTAGAGAACTTTCATGAGCAGAAAAACTACAACTACTAAAAGGAAATATTGGACGTTTACAGTTTAGGGCTGAAACTAATTATTTTATAAATTATTGATTAATCTGAATCAGTCTATTAAAGGTCAGAAAACAAAGTGATAGTTTGTCCAACTGTAAAACAACGATATTCAGTTTACTATCACAATAAAGAAGCTGAAACAAGGAAACATTTGTCACTTCTGTTGAATAATCAATTAATCAACTAACTGTTTCAGCTCTACTATTCAATCACTTCCTCCAGAGGAAATCAATACAGCATGAAATGCTCACCAGTATTTCCATTTTTAACATTTAAAGAGGCTCATGCTGCAGTTTGGCTGTGCTGAGGTCAATGATCTGTCCCGTCTTTGTGTTACAATGTGCTGCTCTTCGTTTTCTACTAAAGGGTTTCAGATTAAGGCTTGTACATACAGTATTCAATAAAACTTTATTAACAATAATCCTGTTGAGCAGAGACAGTCAGCGACAGATTCCAGTATTACAGCTTTTTGCGAGCATGAGCACTAAAAAGGCCTTTTTTTTTACATGAATAGGTGGGATGTACCAGTGATTCACCTCATCGGTTGTGATACAGGCGGATTTGTGTGTGTTGTGAAGAACTAGTTTCAAGTAAAAGCGGGTGGAGGGGTATTTAATACAAAAAAAAGGTGTGTTGTGACCAACTTGCAGGGGGTTAATTTGACATTGTCCTGTGTGAAACTCAGCAGCATGCTTTTGAACCATGCCTATGAAACGTGTCTCATCTATATAAATGTGCTTGTATTTATTTTTTGAATAGATCGACCTTCGCAAGAGAAAAATAATTCGGTGCTGCCCTTGACCTTTTCAAGTCAAACTCTCCATCGATTCTTTGAACCAATCATGATTTACTGTTTGTTTTTCACCTTCTGTGTTGCATTACTACAGTACTTTCCACCTTTTTTTTTATCCATAGCAAATAAGAAAAAGCACATCCGACTCAAAAAGACCAAAATATGTCTTCAGCTCACATGATGGAAAACAACATGGCTGTAGGCAGAATCGGCGCCTTCAGAGGAGGCGAATCTGATAAAACGTTTTCTGACCGTCAACTGAAATGATGGATAAGAAAAAATAACACATGCAGCATACAGGTTGTTGTTGTTGTTTGTTTTTTTTTTAACCCCGTACAGTCTGTAGATTTCACTGTGGTGCATGCAGCAAATACATCTTCACTCATCCTGTTTTGTTTTTGTTTTTGCTTCAGTTTGAAGTGAAGGGGGCCAAAATAAAAAGGGAACAAATAAAGAGTCTTTAAGATTTCTTTCTGTGTTGAGCTGTAGTGACGCTGTGGACTCTGTTTGGAGTGAAAGAGGAAATGATTTTCTTGGACTTGTTATCTCCCACTGGAACGCAGTGTAAGATTTAAAAAAATAAAAAATAAAATAAAAAAATAAAATCCTCATCCGAATGTCAAAAACTATTAAAATGTTTTTATATTACTTGGATTTTCTGTGCTTTTGTTATGAATGATAAATGTTATAAATGGTGTTCAGAAAGAGGCGTCTCGAGGCAAATAAAAAGGAAAAACCAAGAAAAGTGCTGCAGTATATTAGATGTTTGATTTCTCACTTCAGTCACATGCAGGTGCTTCAGTGAAGGCCGAACAGTCTGCAGACGAATAAAACAGTCAGTTACATTCAAATCAACATTATGACACCATTATGACAACAAGCAGCCGCGGTCATGTGTTTACTCATAAACATCAACCTTACAATCTACATGCACAGAAAAAGAGCTCAAAAGCTGAACACATGCAACCAAAAATAATCTGCATCAGCATGAAGTGAACTGACCCTTTAAATGATGCATGTTAAATGTTTTCTACATGATGAACACTTTACCTTTAATCTCATCCATGACGTTAAACCGTGCTGAGGCAGCTGCTTCGTATGGTTTGTCCTTGTGATCAGAATATACAACAGTTAAATATGAATTTGTGTTGTTTCTAAATCAGCTCTGAGTGCCTCTTACCAAAGTCCATGCTGATGTTTAGGGGCGAGTTATAGGCCTGCAGGTACTGTTGTGGGTTCTGAAGCTCCTCTCGAGCTAAAAGCTGATCCAGAACCTCCTGAGAGACGATGAGCTCTGGAGTCTCATCCAGCACTGACCCAGGAAGAGCCTAACGGCGACAGATGTGTGTATGAATACCTTCAGAGACACCCGAGGCTTATAAATGATATAAAAACACACCTTAGATGTCTCAAGATGTTCGCTCAGTTTCTGCAGCGCTGACAGGACGCAGCAAAGCAGAGTCTCTGTGTTTCCTTCCTCATCCTCAGGTCCCTTAGCGCCAAGGCCTCCGGTCACCTGATCTGCATTTAGCACCTTCGGTCAGAAACATAAATCACTCAGTCCGACGATACTCAGGCACACAGATTATAATTCATTAGAAAATCACACATGAGGGCGACAAATTAAAAAAGATGAATAAATGATGAGATTTTCTTGTGAAATAACAGTGTTCATCCGTCCAGTGAAGCTCCACAGACTCCACAGAAGAAGAACTGAATGTTGATTTGATTTGTCGTCCGTCTGCATTTGATGGAAACAAACCTTGTAGCTCCACTGCTGGAACAGCCTGCGTTGAGGGTTATGTGCCATGAACACAACCTTGGGAGCTTCCAGCAAAGCACTAAAAGGGAATGTAAAAATAATGAGTATGGGTTCATATATAGTATCATATAAATACCAACAAATGTCAGGAACTTTCTTTTAAGTACATTTACTCTTTTACTTCACTACGTAGGAGATTTTACATACAAAACATTGAATAACTTAATAAAATTCGAGGAATTGTTAAAGATCTTTTTGGCAGTTACACAGATTTATTTCTTCTCTAAACTTCACAGATGGTTTCAATAACTGTTCACATGGAAGAGAAAAACATTTACACAGATTTGTGTAGCAGAACTGTAACACTGACAGGGGAACAAGTACTTAAAACTTTCAATACTTCGTGTACATTTTGCTGATAATATTTGTATCTAAGGATGGAAGTACTACTGTCACCACGAGGCTTCTTCTTCATTTGTTATTTTAAGACATTACAGATTGGAGCTTGTAAATCTCTAGACTATCTTGCACACCTTCAGTTTCGTGCAATAAACTTTATTATTCAGTCTTTAGACCTTCATCAGGTGAACTTTACCTGAGCTTCTCTCTTCTTTTGCCTATGAATGGTACTATATATATAACATATATAGGATTATTATTCATCGTTACCCGTCTGACTGTTGTTCTTTAAGGTCTTTCAAAACAGCAACCAGAACCTCCCTGGACGACTGGAAGAGAGACACACAGAAACATTAATGAACCTTCATCACAGACTGACGCTGTGAATATTTGTTTTCAGTGACACTTACTTCAACGATATGAAGCAGACAGGACGGATAAATCAGCAGCAGGCCTGTCGTGTGATCCCACGTGTGCCGTTTGCTCAATTGAAAGTTGAGTTTTTCATAATATGCTGTGAGGAAACAAGCAACAGAAGAGTCAGCGTGAGCGCTCGGCTCTGGTGTAAACACACTTACAGCCTCTCCTGGGTCTTTTTTTTTATTGCAGGCTTTCTATTAGCTACAAAAAAAAAGCTCTTAGGAGGACGCCCTGCAGCCTCATTCATATGCAGAAGTATAAAACCATTGAAAACACCCACACAAACAAGCAAGAAAGCTTTTCACTGCACAGAAAGCAGCTGCGGCACATTTTAGTGATTTTAAGTGTTCAAATTCAGATTCTGTCAAAGAGAACAAAATCACTCTTCATTTCTCCTGAAGGAAAATTGGATTAAATTGGCATGAGGTGATCAGGTCACTGATGAGAATAAAGGATCTCATCAGTAAAATGATATTCTGTTGTTATCAACCACTGAGCTGTGTTCTCAGTATTCGTGGCTATTCGAGGTAATTGCTGGCAGACCTCCTACTTCTGTCCTGTCAGCAACATCACAGGGGAGCCGAGCAATCGCTACGAGTCGCTGCAGCACGATCTTCTGCAGAGACAAAGAAGAAAAAGTCTGAGAAAAACCTGCAGCGTGAAAGCAGAACAGTAGAGAAATGACAGAGCTGCCCTCAGACTCTTAAATTAGATCTTTACAATAACTTGAACTCCTCTCTCGTCTAATTTCACACAAACCACGTCTTCTTCCACATCCTTCCTCTGCGCCATAATGTGGTGAAATAAACTAGTCCCGGCTTCCTCCTCTGTCTTTTCCTCGGCTTTCAGTGGGTCAATCTTTTGCTCGGTATTCGTCTCCATCTCTGAGCACTGAGTGAGAGCTGCCTGCCTTCAGTGTTTATAGAAGCTTATATCCTAGAAACCTATTGTTCCCCAGATGCTATAAAAGGAAACCTGCTGCGCTGCTTACACACATACATGATACACACACAGGGCGGTCCCAGCCTGGTGTTTCAGGTAATGAGGTGGAAGAACTACATGAGGTATTAAGACAATAACCTGAGTCATAAACTGTTAAACTATAGAGAGTCTGTTTACTTTCACTCAGATGGACGGTTTCTATAAGAACCAGATGTTTGAAGAAATATTCAGATCCTTTAATTAAGTAGAAATACTTCAATCTAAAAATACTCAGTTACAAGTAAAAGTTCTGATTTCAAAAGTCAGTGTTACTGAAAGTAAAAGTATTATCAGCAAAATGCACTTGAAGTATCAAAAGTAAAAGTACTTATTTTCAGTCTGGCCTATATTATTACAGTATATTCTACTGTTTAATAAATACATGTTCATTATATAAGTGTATCATATTATTATTTATATAACTTAATTTATATAATGAAGCTCAAAGATAGATAGATAGGTAGATTTTAATGTAATATCTCGTCTTTATATATAATAAATAGTGACACTGACATGATGCATCGTTTATAAGATACGTGTTTTATATATTTTAATCACATATATCACCGTTATCCACCGTTACAACACGAACCTCCCTCATGTTGGCGGTAAACACATCGAACATGGTGGCGGAGTCTCCTTCCTGCTCCACCTGCTCCTCCTGCTCCACCTGCTCCTCCTCCAGCTGTCTGCTCTCCCAACATCTGGACGAAAAGTTTAATTTCTGCGAAGCGGCCATGTTGACTGTTGACATCGGAGGGGGAGGGGGGTGTTGTGGGTTACCATGGCAACAGGTACGTCGGTGACGTCAGTTTTAAAGATATTTAAATTTACATTCTGACATCCAAGTATGCTTTTATTTTTACTTTATTTACTTTTTTCTTTTAAATCACATAAATGAGAAACTATTTAAAATACATATAACAAAAAAATTATATCTAAAAATAAAAAGTAGCATCATACTACTAGCATATCACAGTGATTATTGGACTCATGTATTAGTACTCACATGTATTAGTACTCACATGTAGAGCAGCGACTCACATCTCCAAACACATCAGAGCAAATATCTAAATATTACCACATATTAGGAATACAAATGACTGTCTTGCTATTAAAACATCAGTGACATGCAGTCCTACAATGAAAACGACAGTTTTGTTTAACCAACAGACAATAATTTAAGTTTATTCACTGTTTATTACTTTAAATTAAGAGTTTCTTCAGTTACAGATTAGCTTGAGTTGTAATTTACCATATAAACCATATAAACCCACCATAAAGAGGAGGCACCGAATCACTTCCTGGTTACAAACTCCCGCTGACTTCACCAGTGATGTCAGTGATGGGTTAAACCAAGTATAGGGGGATTTACTGTATTTAGTTGAATGTTTGGTTTTGTATTCATGTTATTTACGCTTATTTTTGTTTATGGTGGGGACTATATTGTGTTGACTGATATGAGTGTAAACAGTGTTAACCGATTCAAGCGACACTGACATATACTATACTAGTTATTAGTATGATAGACACCCCTGTTAGAAACATGGTTCTTCCTAAATAGATTGGAGGTATTTAAAAGGAGAGTTTGTTTAAGAAACAGCAGAACAGGAAGAGGTTGGTGTTGGTCAGTTAGTTAGTTAGTTAGTTAGTTAGTTAGTTAGTCAGTTAGTCAGTTTGTGTTAAAGTTAGGTTGTGTTGCTCAGTTCTGTTTCAGTTTTTGGAGAAACTTGTTCTTCATCACACTGATCAGAATAAATCTTTTTTCTTTTTTTTGTCATTTTTTAATCATTCAACAAGTCTGAGTTTATTATCGTCACCGTTGGTGCTGTTCTAGTGAATGGCCAGCAGATGGCGCTAATTTAACATAAACTGCGTGTCATGCGCAATGCGGGAGCAGCACTGAGGCGCGTGAACACAACAGAAAATCCACCTAAAACTTAATTTGAGATCGTGTTGTATTAAATATAATATAATTAATACTGTTAATTAATCCACGTCAGCAGGTGACAAGTAGTGACTGGACACATAAACATTTAAAATAAAGTTTTATTAATGTTACAGTTGAGTTATGAACCAAAAACATGCAGTAAAATAAAAGTTAAAACCTAATATGAATAAATGGGAATAAATTATGAAAAAAAAAGATTTAGATATTTAGAGATTTGATGCTGTCATGGTAACACGTGAGTAGTAAGTAGTATTAGTAGTACTTTAGTAGTACTGAACACATGGATTCATATTTAGGGTGTATTCATCCTTTAGATACGTGCGGAGCAGAGACCGTCAGACGGCGGCCTCAGCAGCTCACAGCAGCGGCCTCAGCAGCTCCGAGCAGCGGCGTCATGGACTGATCACCAGCCGATGTTCAGGTACCAGTTCATTATAATTAATCTGTCATATTATAATGTTGTTGTTTTCTCGTCGGGATAAACAACAACAACAACATTAAAGCACCAGAAGCAGCGTGTCGTTGTGTGTTGCAGCGTTTGTTGTGTTCATCTGCTCAGCTGATCGCAGCATCATCATGTTTTATCATGTTTTATGTTATAATTATTAAATTCTCTTATTGCATTGATTTAAATGTTTCATTGTTCTTGTATTATTGATCCTCTCTGACTGTTCAACAGGGTCTAAAAACAGATTAAAAAAAATCTGTTTTTATCATCAGTATTTCTAAATAGTCAAGATTTAATTAATAGGTAGTAATTAAATGTTCATATTATATTATTTAAATCTATAGAGCAGTATCACATTTACATGTAACATTAAGCCTGTGTGTGTTTCTGAGGCTGAACTGTGCTGTTGGATGTAATCTGAATTATTCAGTGTATAACACACTGAATATATTTATATAGAAATATATATATATAGAAATCACTGCTATAAGCTGAGGAGGATTTCTGTTTGACTTCATTTTATATTTTCTGGTCCTTCAGTGGTTGTGATATGTTTTTATGTTATGGTCTCTATTTTAGCTCAACTTTTAATCCTCTAACCTCGTATTCATGAAGGCTTCACATCAGTGGCTCATTTCTTCTTCTATTTCTGCACTTTTGTCATTTTAAAGGCTCCATCTGCTCAAAACTGTGTTTATTTTACTGTGTTATTTGGATGTTTATGCAGAGTTGAAGGCGGTTTTCACATTCATTCATTCATCAGCTGGAAGTTGGACGTTTCTTCAATATGCAAATTATACAAGTGTGAGAAATTATGTGTATTTATATATATATATATAAAGAATATTTAATGAGGGTGACGGACAGGACATCAGGACATTTGGACATGTAATCCCACCAATCACATTCAATGATGGATTTGTCCTTTTTTCAATTAACTAACTGATTAATTGATTAATCGCTGCAGCTCTATTTTAGTGTTTTGTGAAATTCCCAGTCGCTTTTGTACTTAAAGGGAAACTTCCAGTTTATTTCCATGTTGACATATTCCCCATAAATGTGTCCATAGTGTCTCTATGTGTCGTGCTAACTTTGCTCTCTTCAACTCCGTCATTAAAGGACACGTTGTTGTTGTTGTTGTTGTTGTTGTTGTTGTTTGTTGGGACAATCTGTGAAAACGTCTTACAGCTCGAAAAAAAAGAAAAGAAAGAACAGACAGAATATGGCCACCGTTTTATGTGAATCCTTGTTTCCATGACAACATGAGCCATAGTGCCATGATGGCCACATTTATTTATCGTTTATCGTTTCCTTCAAATAAGGAAATTCTCTATTTTTTTTTTTTTCCATGACGACTTATTTCACTTTTTTTCTATTAAAACATCCACTAACCAATGATTGTCTGGAGTTATAATGTTATGAAGCAGGTAAGCTAACTTAGCTTAGCTTAGCATAATGATTGGAAACAGGTTGATGATCCTTTTCTCCTTTTGTCTCCCATCATCAAGTGAAAGACAAACCTGTTTAATTCCCACGAGAGCAACAACATTGTCAGGTCAACATTATTTGGGTCAAACGGTTTTGTTGTTTGTTGTCGTGTTTCTGGCAGAGAGAGTCTCCGTATCTGCAGCCGACTTAAGTCGCATTAATGGGGACGAATATATGACAACAGCTTTACTGAGATTTACTAGTTTCTCATTCTGTCTTTGGTCGTTTTCCATCTGCTGCTGCTCACAGTGTGAATCAGGCCACAGCGATGCCTCCGAGTCCAGGAAACATGAATATGAAGCTGTTGTTTCTGAGGAATATGTGCTTCTGTCCGAGGTGCTTCTGGGAGACCGGAGGGAGAGTTTTTTGATTATTAATTCCCAGCAGTAATAATTGAAATAATTAATTTCTAAGTTAATTTCTCACTTGATATTTCAGGCTCAGAGACAGACGAGGTTATAAGAAGAAGCTTGCTGTGATAACCTGTCAATTGATCATGTGGTCCATCAGCAGATTCAATGCTGTGAGGAACAACGTTTCCCTTTTCTGATCTCAGTTGAATCACAATCAGTTTTGCTTATTTCTTCTTCTCCAGATATGTTTGCAATGGAAACGGATATGATACCGAAATTCTCCTCAAAAGACGAGGAAATCGACTTCTGGAAGTCTCTTTCCCTCAAGTACAAGTCAAGGTTTGTGTGACGTTCATGTTGTGGATTCATGTGTTTCTCCTCCAGTCAGACGTTGTGTTTCCATCTTACTGGACGATCGTGTCATCACTCATCTTCTAGTCTTTGTTTGTCTGCGGTGAATATCGTGACCTTTTCTACTCATCATTTGCACGCTTTGTCACGTCAGATGAAGGCTAATGTATCACCGAGCAGACGTGTCCGACACGACTGTCAAGTATTATATCAGTCATTTCTGCTCCATATAAATTGGATCATCACACGCACAACTGGAGGTTCAGACACTAAAAGTAAAGAATCGAAAGAAATTGCATTTGTGTGTCTGTTTCTCTTATTGAAGAACCTCTTTGTTAACGACATTTGACTCACAAATTGAAGCAGAGTTACTATCAGACCTGAGATCAGATGAACCTCTACAGTCTCTTTGTGTCTCTCTGTGGGAACGACGGCAGCAGTAAAACATCACCTGCTGTCCTGTCGTTGGATTTCAGTCGAACTTTCTCACTCTTTGAATTAAAAACAGCGGTGACGTATCCGGTGTCTCCAGTGAAACCGCTCCCTTTCCCTCCTCATGTTTCACATTAAACATAAAAGGCTCTCACGTCTCTTTGTTCTCGTACCTTTTGAATGGTTTTATGTAATAATGCTGTTTTTGCTCAATTATCTGAAATCTTATCGTTGATCTGTTGAAATGTCACACCCCGTGTTGAAGGAAACGAGCTCCAGTTACGTAAGAATCTCGAGACAATGAGCTTCCTTTAAAGTCACAGCCGCGTCCACTCGGTTTGAGTTTGGTGTCTGATGTGATGATCACCTGACTCGGCCCTTTAGCGTCTTTCAGCTCGTTGTTTTGGTTTGGATCAGTAACAGCGAACCATTCACAGCCTCGCTTCAACACAAGTGTTTGTTAATGGGTTTTCTGGCTCTGCGCCACCTCTGGCACTTTAGGTCACATGATCGTTACTTCAGTTACCGTTTTTAGAAAGCTGTGTGTGTGTGTGTGTGTGTGTGTGTGTGTGTGTGTGTGAAACTGTACAAATATCACATCAGTTCACTTTTTTGTAGATTGTAAACATCCTTTTAAACCAATAAAAATACTAAATATGAAGCTGAGTTTGGACTAATCTGGGTCAGTGCAGACAACAACCATAAAGGTAAAATAAATGGAGTAAGCTGTTGATGAATGCGCCCACCTGCCGCGTCTCCCGGGCTGGTTGCATACCGACCTCTTTCTGTCTCGACTTGTTGTTTAATGGCGTCTCTTCTGTCTGCCCGCAGCTGCCAGGAGGCTCAGGAGGAGCTGCTGGAGTTTCAGGAGGGGAGCAGGGAGCTGGAGGCCGAGCTGGAAGCACAGCTGGGCCAAGCCGAGCATCGCATGAAGGATCTGCAGTCGGAGAACCGAAGACTCAAGAATGACGTCGAAACACTCAAGGTAACGGCAGGAGGGAAGATGAACTGAAAGTATCTGTGCAGTTCAGTTACTGGATGTGAATATTTAAATACTAATATCGTGTAAATATACATAAATACTTATAACTAAGGCAGGTTTGACCTTATGAAGAACTGGTGCAGCAGATTATTAGTGTTTAGTCTTAAAATAATAAATAATCTGACATTTTAATGTAACAGAACCTCTTAAATTCACTGATTAATACATTATATCTTGTTTTTTTAATGCAAAACCTGAAAAAGGGAGTGAAAAAAGGAAATGTTGCCTTTTTTTTAGGGTATTATGTCTTATAGTGAGCAGGAAATGAAGACACCAACATCTGATGAGTAATTTTGCATCTATAAAACACAAAGCATTGTGGGACTGGTAATGTCTATATGAAACCACAGCCTTTTATTTATATAGTGCACTATATTTACCCTCCTCCATCCTATTTGAGTGTCTGTATCTGCTATCAGGAAACGGAGCGACTACTTAGTTTAACGTGATATATATATATAAAGATAAATATTTGATTCCTTTATTTTCTGCAGCCTTCATCCTTACAGTCTCTTGGGGATGAGAAGTGAAGTCATCCTCTAACAGCTGCTGCTCTGCTATTCAGTACTTTTTTTTATTTATTTATTTCGTTCTAGTTATTTTTAAGCGCTCACAGACATATTGTACATATTATATCTACTCTATAAGGGCTATAAGTATCAAAACCTGATCTCATGCATAAGAAAATAAAAGCTTGCCCTCTGGCTTCTTCTTCTTCACACTGTGTCATTTCATGTGGGTCTCAAACGGTTATGAAGTGATTGATTGGACTCTGTGAGGAGTTGAAACCTGGAGATGAAACAGTTCAGGAATCTGTGTGCTATCTAAATGGTAATCTCACTTCATGAAGTGCTGCTGAGGTATCTCTCTTTTTTTTTCTAGTCTCAGCACTTATCAAAGCAACACCTGCTCCGCACTGATGCAGCTGATCTTCATGGTTCTTATAAATAATGCATCATTCTTATTTTCGCTCCATAATTACCAAAAGGCAGGTGGCACGTTTCTGTGTCCGTGTTTCCAGCCGGGTGAATAAAGTCTGGTCCAGCTGGGATGAGATGTGTGTGCGCCTGGTCAGGTCACTTTACTTTAGGTTGAAAATACAGAAGAGGTTGTTTTTGGACTGAAACTGCTCTGTTTGCTGTTCAGGGATGCGTTCTGGCTCTTTATGATACGAATGTGTTTCTTATTTTATTCCTGTACAAACTACAGCGGCTCTGAGGTGCCAAACACAACAGCATTACAGAAACACAGCGTTTGTTAATACAAACAACTATATACAAAAATACAAATTACTGCATCATCTAAACTGTTCACCTTCACCATCGCGTTCATGGAGCGAACTGTCTGTTGGTTCAGACACTATAGTACCAGCTGATATAGGTCAGACATACAGACAGGCCCGCTGGTATTTATCAAGCTGCTTGTCCCAGAGCTGGTGGATATATAGGTCACACTTCACATCCTGCCTAACAGAGGACAGGAGGGACATAACAGGAGCACTGAAAAATGGATGATAAGATCTACGTGGTGTGTGTCAGGAGCTGGTAAATGGTTTCAGGTCCTGCATTAAATGCATGCGATCATTATCCTGTCCTGTCTCGCCCTTCAGGAGAAGCTGGAGCAGCAGTACTCTCAGAGCTACAAGCAGATCTCCATGCTGGAGGACGACCTCGGACAAACGCGTAGCATCAAGGAGCAGCTGCACAAATATGTCCGAGAGCTCGAACAGTCCAACGATGACTTAGAAAGAGCCAAAAGGTACATTTCTACTCTAAGAGCAAAAGAAAAATGATATTCCTGAGTAGCATGTGATGAATAAATGATAAATTTACCGTCCACACAACGGCTTGACCTTTTTAAAGCAGCTGCTTTGTGATCGTTATTCAATCTATATGTAAATTTGCTTCTAATTATTTGTTGCTGAAATGTAATTGATTGCTGGATTGAATCTGGTTAAAATCAATACATGTACTTCCACATCCCTGAAATAATGATCTCGTATTAATACTGAATGAGATTCTCCTTTTTTTTCCAGGTTTTATGAGCTTGTTTGATTTTCTCTGGATGTTATTTCCTTCGTTTCCTCCTCAGAGCGACGATCGTGTCTCTGGAGAACTTCGAGCAGCGTCTGAACCAGGCCATCGAGAGAAACGCCTTCCTGGAGAGCGAGCTGGATGAGAAAGAGTCGCTGCTGGTCTCTGTGCAAAGATTAAAGGATGAAGCCAGAGGTGATTATTGACTGGATGTTACTAACGAGCTCCAGCTCATTAACATCCAACTTATTGATGAACTGTGTCCATTTTAAGATATTTACTCCCCCTCATCTTTAAGCCTTTATAGCTGTTTTTTATTTTTTGCAGACTTGCGGCAGGAGCTCGCTGTTCGTGAAAGGCAGTCAGATGTAACCAGGATGTCGGCTCCGAGTTCGCCCACACAGGACAATGTGAAGATGGACACTGCAGTGCAGGCCTCTCTGTCTCTGCCTGCTACCCCACTGAGTAAAGGTCTGGATAACGCCTTTGCCAACCCAACAGGTAGGTGCAGCCTTTCTTCCCTTAAGTGATTTTCCTGTTTTCAGCATGCAAGTATAAACTGGGAAATCTGAGATATTTTTTTTCATGTATGGACACATCTAGGGAGGGACGAGTCATTATTAAAAGGAAAAAAAGTGCCTCTATTCATGGGTGCAGCATGAAAACTCCAATAATAGGAACAGAAGAAGATTAAAAAACATGGAAATATTTATTTAATTAAATAATTTAAATCTTTTTAATTGATCCTCTTCTGTCCAGTGCTTTCAAACGGCTACGGCAGCAACTCACCATTAACTCCCTCTGCAAGAATATCAGCCCTCAACATCGTCAGTGATTTACTGCGGAAAGTCGGGGTGAGTCACTCTGTATTTCTGTTCATCTGTCTTTCTCTTCCAGCTGTGAAGCAGAGCATCATCTCCTGTCTGTCTGTCTGTCTGTCTGTCTGTCTGTCTGTCTCCCTTCAGGCTCTGGAGTCGAAACTTGCTGCTTGCAGGAACTTCGCCAAGGACCAGAAAGCTCGGAAAGCGTACGGTCTCGACAACAGCAACATCCTCAACGCAAACTACTCGCAGTCGCTGCATACATCGTATTTCGACAAAGCGTGAGTGAAATCAAAAAGTCACGCGTGAGATCATTTATAACCTGCAGTGTAATGAGATGTCTAATTCCTGGTAAACGATGATATGATGGATGACCTGTGTGCATTTTTCCCAGCAGGACAGAGATGGTCACGTTCCCTGCATTGATTCTGGGTAATCGTAGCTCCTCCGCCTGTTAGTGAGTGTGGTGGGACGCATGCTGCTGCTGCTGATTGTAACAACGTAGAGCTCATACAGTAGAAATAACCATGACTGTGGGCTCCAGGGTGGAGATGGTGGTGGTGGTGATGGTGCAGGAATCTGCCTTTTTAACTCTGAGCTGACTTAACAGACGTCTGTCTTGTATGAGTGTGAGTGGTTTGTGTTGTTTAAGCAGTAAATCTTTGAGATCTGATTATTATTAAAGGATTAGACTGGTTTTATATTTTTGACCAAAACTAACAATGTGTCTTTCAAATTCAATTAATTTCTATTTTTACTTTCTATTTTGTCACATATATAGTTTATTTTAAAGACCCAGTAATTTCCTGTAATATCTGTAATTTCTTTGGTCTTAACTGAAATATCTCCACGACTCTTGGATGTATTATCATGACATGTAGCACATATGTTCATAGTCTCCAGATGATGAATCCTAATGACATTAGTGAACCTTTGACTTTTCCTCTAGTCTTTGTTGTACATTTGTCTCATTTTTCTGCTGCTGCATCGCTGTCCTGTCCATTGTGTTGACAACAGTGACTCATTGTGTTGGGCTGGTGGTGAGAGCAGAGACAGGCGGTGTGACGGTGTGTCGTGTTTCTGCTGTGTGAGAGAGAATAAAGAGGCAGATTATGCATATTGAAACACAGCTGTCAGGGCAGGTTCATCCAGGCCACCAGACAGGTTTCATCTCACGTGATGATTTTTTATTTTTCACATTTTGCTGACCTGTAAAAAACGTACAACAAATACTGATCATAGTCCAACTGTCACATTCACAAAAGAAAACGGTTCAACCAGTCAGTCGGGCTCAAACTTCCTCCACAGTTTCTGAGATAATGATCCATGTTTAGCAGCGCATGCATAGCTGTGTTTACACGGCATCTGTCGGTTAGCTGTGGCGTCCCCGGTGTGTGAGACGGAGACAGTTTGAGCACATAATGAGGACAGATTGGCAGCCTGACCTGCTGTGAGTCAGTGTCTGAGGAGGAGATTTGATTTGTTTAAGCAGAAGAGAGAAATGAGGGTTTTATCTGATAGTTTGATCGATCTTTACTTTAATTCCTTTTATGGAAACTATATGAGAGCCCATTTCTGACAAGAAAATAAAAAGATGTAAAGAGGGACGGAAATAATAACAGTAAGTCAAAATTATGGGACATTTTTTGATTTATTATGTCATAGTTTTAATGTCCTAATTATAATAAATGATGTTGAGACAGAGACACAGCAGTGAATAATGAGACAAGATGACGTCGGTGAGGCAGATATGAGGCTGACGATAATCTGAAATCAGATTATTATCATGTCATCTGAAATCAGATTATTATCATGTCAGCGGCAGGTTTTGGGTTTAACCTTAACCTTTTGGTCTCATCATTAACTCGTCCCGTGTTTTCACCTTTGTGGGTTGATGTCTTTTCTTCTTCTTGTGTTTTTCTTTTTTCAGCCGCAGGACGGTGAACGGACTGGAACCTGGTAATCTGACAGCCATCACCTCCCCTCCTGCTGCCTCCTCCCCCGGTTTAGTGCCCCTCGCTGTGTGACGGTAACCGCCCCGCCCCTCCACCTCCACCCCCAACTCCACCCCGCCCGTAAAACACCAACAGAAACATCTACTGTAAGAAAAGGTCCAAACAATGATGCAACACAAATGTCTTCGACTCAGAAACGTCTTGTCACCGTCTCTCAGTGTCTGTCTGTTGCTCCGACTCGACGTCTGTGCTTCGTTCCTTCTGTAATTATGAGTCCATGTCTGAATATTTTATGTGTTAATATATATATGCTGTTTGCTTACTGGCTTGACACACACACACACACACACACACACACTCTTAAAAGATTATCTAAGGATCTCCATTGATTTGGGAAATAGTTACTGTGAGTGCAGCATATTGTCTAAAAATGGAAATGCAGTAATATGCAATTACATTTTTGTTGTTGTTGGACAGTTAAATGTTTAAATAGCTTTTTAACTCCTTCTACAGCAATAACCTGAATTAAAGCAACAGTTCAGCTCGCTAACATCTGAATGGAAAAAATGAACGGGTTGACACATGTGCAGATGTCCTGTGTCACATGATCCATGTCTCAATCAATTATCAATGCTTGAAAATGTCCAACATACAACCTCACAGTCTAATGTCTTGAACCTAATATCTAATGTCTGAGTGAGGACGTCTGTTACTCCAGTATTTAATTTAATTTAATTTCTATTCGGTTTCAAAGCTGAAAATGAAAAGCGGATTCTTTGTGTCATTGTCGTGAGTCAAACGGCCGTCTGTCTTCTGAACTATGTGACATGATGTGTACAGTATTGGTCATATTGATCGTTATTTATAGACAGTTAATTGGTGCCATCGTAGTGTTCGGATCAGTTTTCTCTGAAATCACGTTTTCACTACTGTACACTTTCCAGTAAACACTTTGATCTGGTGTCAACTTATTTTTCTTCATGTTTTCATTAAAGTGCAATATTTTATTGTTTGTTATTGTTTGTAGGTTTGATTTATGTCAGATTTCTTTTATGGCATGTTTTAATAAAATATATCATTATACTCCATCTGTTCATTTTGTCTCATCAGTTCTTACTGCAGAGGAAATGCTACGATTATATTATAATTTAAGTATTAATATATCTGTTGATTATTCTTTGGGGGGTTATTGATCTGCATCTATATATAATATATCTGTACAACATGAATATCCATCAGCAGACTCTTTAAACGTGCTGCTATCATCACAGTGAGCATGAAGCCTGCATTATTTTTTAAGTTTTATTATCCTCACTTTTGTAACTTTTACATCTGAACATCTGAAACTACCCAGCATGCATTTGAAAAGGGGTCAAAAACATGTATGAAGGATAAAAGTTGTGATCAACGGCGCCTCCTGCTGGACAAACATGAGTTTTTACTTTAAGCACTTTAATCATTTAATCATTATTAATTATGTCTCAAAACAGACACAAAGTACTTGATTACATTTCCACTCATCTGTGTGAATTATTCAAAGTTTCACCTTGTGGTCATGACGCTGCTTTTATCAACAGTTTGGCTTCTTGCACGGCAGACAGCAGAGTAACAAACCACACAGGTGTGAAGATGAATTAAATAGATCTAGATTCAGTGATTCAGGGCTGCTGCGTTCAGCTGCTCCCTCCTCTCTTCTTCTCTGCAACCTCGTCTATCTGCCTCTGCCTCCTCTCCAGGATCTCCATCCTCTTGGCTTCGTTGGATGCTCGCGCCTGAGCTCTGATCTCTGCCACATCCTCAAAGAAGCGGTGCCTGCGCGGAGGAAAGAGCATCACTGATGAATGAGGAGGCGTTCCCAATCAGACGACAGTGATTGCTGTGAGACACGGTTATGACCTTTCAAACCTGTTTTAAGATTTTAAATAACATCTACTCTAATATGAAGATTTAAAAACATATCAACATTGATGATAAATGCAGGGCTGCAACTAACAATTATTTTCATTATTGATTATTTTATCAATTAATTGATTAGTCATTTGTCCTTAAATGTCTTGACCAAAAGTCCACAAGCCCAAAGATTATTATTATTATTAAAATTATTTTAAAACAAACTATGTATATTTATTTATAGCAATACACCATCTTGTATCCAGATACTGAATAATATCTGCATGTTTATACCTTTAAATTAAAGGCATATAAAGGTTATGATTTAAAGGGCTGGTTCACAGTTTTTCCAGTCAGGTGAACAAATGAACAAGATTGAAACATGTTTGTAATAAATAATTTAACATATGAGCAGCAGATGGCACCAAACAGGACAGAAGACCAAGCTGCACCTGAAACATCACATTTAACATCATATATTTAATAATAATAATAATAATAATAATAATAAAGCCAATAACACAAAACATGCGGGACAGAAAATCACACCTGTTAAAGAAAATAGTCGCTAGTCCAACAAGCAGCGTCCCGAACAGGACCGGCTTCGTCAGACGCTTCCGAGCAGACAGTCTGTGTTGATTCATTATATATTATATATGATTATGTCTATAAGAGAGTTTACATGAGAGTTTAAGTTGACCTTTCACCTGGCTATGAGTGAACAGAGCAGCTCCTCCACTCCTTCATGCAGCCGCTCACGTATCCTTCACTTCCGTTTCCTTTATTTTTTTATTTTTTATTAAAACAGAAAACCACCTCAGTTAACACACACACACACACACACACTGTAGATAAATTAGTGCGTCTAATGTGTGAACTAGATTATATTTTTTATTTAATATTAAAAGCTGTTGTATTACGTTATATTTTTAAAGACGGAACAAAAGTCTTTTCAGAAGTCGGTAGTTCTGTCGGACTCATTAAAGGGACGGACGTAAACACGAGCTAGCTTAAAACGAAGCTAAAGTGTTTACGCGGATGTTTTCCTGCTGAAGGAGGTTTGAATGAGCAGTTTGAAGTCAAACATCCGGTGAAGATGTGGAAGAAAGGCTCGTCTGAAGGATCCGACCGGTTTGAGTATTTACAGACTCTGGTCACCGAGTTTCAGGACACCGACAGTGAAGGTGGCTTCATGTATTCACACCATCAGGTCACTTAATGCAGAGCTTAAGACACATAGAGAGGGTCGAGATGTACCAACGGTCATTTTCATTATCATTTAAGCTATTTCTCGATTAATTGATTAGTCACGTGGTCAAGAAAATGATGAATGTGTCAGTTAATCGATTAGTTGCCAACTATTAAATTAATCACCAACTACTTTTAGAATTGATTCATCGTTTTGAGTCTTTGTCCAAATTTTCTGATTCTAGTTGCTTAAAAGTTAATATTTAATGGCTTCTTTATACATATATGATAATAAACTGAATATCTTTGGCTTTTTTTTTTTTACCATTTGTGGAACAAAAAACTTAATAAGTAATGAAAATAGATAAATTTAATATCATAGAATACTGAAAAAACTATAAAATATTTATAACATAATTAAATTTTTTTTTTTTTGCTTTAGAAAAATTATTTAAAGCGATTTATTGATCATCAAGAGTTGCCAATTAATTGCCTGTTTTTAATAGTTTTATATAACAAATTGCTAGTTTTTATTATTTAAAGGATAAACCCGTAATGTAAACAAAAGGGTCAGAAACTGTCAATATAAATAAATAAATAAATGTTAGTTTTTATTTTCTTTAAGTTGCTCACATAACACAACATCATTTGATTTGATTACACCAGAGGCGAAGGAGCAGGTGCTCGCTAATCTGGCCAATTTTGCGTATGACCCGAAGAACATGGAGAATCTGAGGGAGCTGCAGGTCGTCGACCTTTTCCTGGACATGCTCACTGAGGACAATGAAAACTTTGTGGAGTTTGGGATGGGTGAGTATCACTTCACATCCATATAATGACAAATCGATTGTAGTCATGACTTCAGCGGGGTCTCCTGGATGTGTCCGGTTCTCAGGGGGGCTGTGTAACCTCAGTATGGACCCTGAATGCAGAGACATCATCCTGCAGAGCGGTGGAATCACCTTGGTCACTAATTGTTTGTCAAGCCAGAAGGAAGAGACCATCCTGTCGGCCATCACCACCCTTATGAACCTCAGAACGCCGTCATCACACACTGAGATCACGGATGCGGGCATCCTGCAGTGCATGCTGCGCTTCTCCCTCTCAGAGAGCCCGCGCCTGCGCAACCTGGCCTCCGTGTTTCTGCAGGACTGCTGCAGCGAGCAGCAGGTGGCCCTAGCTGAGCAGCAGATGCAGGGACAGCAGCAGACAGCAGTCGGCATCCCGCTGCCCAAAGACTAAGACGTTACAGCTACTGTAAGGTTGTTTTTTTAACAGTGGATAGTGGGTAAGTCTGCTCTCTGTGAGAGTTTAAAATAGCTTACGTTGTTTGGTCAAAAGTATGTGGACACTCACAACACCATCTGATGCTGGTTTTTAGACTTTTTAGACTAACCCTAACCCTAACCCTAACCTGGGATTTGCTCCAACACTGATGCTGGGTGAGAAAACCTGGATCGATGGGGTTGAAGTCAGGACTGTTCTGCTGGCACAAAGTTGGAAAGACACTATTAGCTTGAAGTTATTGTCCACATACGTTGACCATGAAGTGTGTTGTTTAAGACAACCAGAACTAACTAATGTTCTGATTGGACTGCAAATATGTCACAACATATAAAAAAAGATTGAAATGAGTGTAAAATGTACAGCAGGAGAGTGATGGAAATGACAATAATCTGTCTTTATTCCGTTGAAAATAGATATAACCTGTCAACATGTTCTTCTGCATTTTCTACAGTCCTACATGACAGAGAAGCTGTTTGAATTTTAAGTGTTGTGCTCTTTCTTACCACACGGGGGAGACTGGACAGTATCAACTACTGGCAACACAGACTATGAGTTAATTAATTAATACAGTTAATTGCTAAAGGTGCAAAAACATCAGGAAGTGTTACGTGTTTAGAGAGAATTTAAGTTTGTGTGTGTAAAAACAGACTCGATATGTTTTTTCTTGCACTTGGCACTCAACGTAAGAAAACCATGTCCTGAGACAGTCAATCCAAAACTAAAATATGTAAAAATAAAAAAAAAAGTAAAATAAACCTTGAGGTTCTTTCTGAAGAGCCAGAAGTTCTGTTTGTTTTCTTCTGGGTTCCTTTAGAGCTATTTCTGGGCCGTGTCCTTCAGGTCTAGACAGAAGACGACATCCGATCCTGCAGCCCAGCGTCAGGTAAACTGAACATGTACTCGGGTCAGACTCGAGAGGAAATTCTTCACAGCTTTGGGTGTTTTAACGCCATAAAGACATTCCAGGAGCTTTAAGAGGCGTACACCTGCCACCGAGATCAATAAAAATACCTACATTCTTCCCGTAAAAAGAGAAACGCCCACGCCTGGTTTCAATAATGTGGTATAAAGCTTATTTCAAGTTGAAGTGTGTGTGTGTCTGTGTGTGTGTTCATGGTGATCATTATGTACAGACAATAATTATTAACAGGATCAATCAATTGTAGGTTTTGGTTCTTTTTTCATTGGATTTATTGACAGTAAGAAAAATATAGAACATGACTATTTAACCCTTAAACAGCAGGTTGCATGAAGATACTCCTGACCGATGGTTTCATACGCTGTGTCTATAGTGGTATCAAAATACATTTAAAAAAAAATGGGGTTTAAGATGTGCTAATAGCTGCGTGTGTAATTCCAGTTGTAACTTCTCTTCATGTACAGTAACGAGCTTCGGCCTCTCACTTCGCCTTCTTCAGACCCAGCCGCTCCTCGGCTTCTTCTCGTAGTTTGTGTTTCTGGATCTGAGACGAGAAAGAACAACGCAGTGAATCAAGACGCCGTTTTAGTGAAGAAAACTGCAGCTGGATGCAACAATGTAAATGTTATTTTCAGGGAATAATAATGAAATAAAAACCTGTTCAGAGTTGAGCAACATGATAAAAACAATAAATACCACAATATAAACCTTTAAAGTGTTCAGCAGGATGGTTTATCTGGCGTTTTAGTATTTCTTCATTATTTGATTTAGTTACTGTTTTATTTATGTAATATAACTAACTTAGAACCTCCTATGTTCCCATGGTTCTATATTTTAACTTTAACTAATGTCAAATTTGAATATTTATTTATTTCAAATACAGCACATTTCTATAGCATAATAATTTTAATGAGATAAAACAGTAAAACTTTTTAAACTTTTAACTTGGATTTGCAGGATTTTTAATCAGTGTGATGTTATCACTTCACTTTCATTGTATGTAAAGTATTCATGTATGTATGAGAGGTGCTTTACAGTTTATTTTATATAATTATTATTGCAGTAACAGTAACACTGGTCTGTCTGCCTGAATGTCCCTGCAGCCAAAATGCTGCGTTCAAGAACCTGCAGTATTTAGGTTCTCTATCTAAAATCAGCTAGACGTGGAACAAACTAATCTGCAGGCTTTTAAATATAAACTGAAATCTGGACGCGAGCACACTAGACTGAGAACGTGTGCTGACTAATGATATTGTTTTAATTGTTTTATTGTGCCCCGTGTTTATACCCAGAAGTCTGTGGATCATCCTGGTGAAATTAAATAAACTTTGGTTGATCTGATCTGCTGTTTTGGGGACGAAGTCTAACAGGAAGTGGTGTGCGTGCAGACGGGCTAATAGCTCCTTTTCCCTCCTGTCTGGGGACATGCAGGGCAGGGCTGTTCAAACACAAAGTCTACAGCAAATTATTTTAAACAGCGTCCCATGAGAGAAATGCAAGAAGCAGAGCTGATGTTTTATGTTCATCGCAGATTATTAAAGCAGCTCTGATGGTTTTTTATTATGTCACGTTAATTAACTAAATAATATAAAGTTGTATTTATGTCATTTATACTGGACAGTATGTGCAGTCAGCGGATTTGGAGAAATTACCTTTCCAGTAATAGTTAGCGGGTAGCTGGATATAAAAAGTACGTAGCGAGGAATCTTGAAGTGGGAGATCTGAAAAGAGCAGAAGATGAAGATCAGGAGCAAAAATCATAACCTGTTCATTATGAAATATTAGATCAAGCCTCACCTGTCCCTTGCAGTAATCTCTGATTTCCTCTACAGTGCAGTCCTGTCCATCCACCAGTTTGATACAGGCACACACCTCCTCACCCATACGGTAATCCTCCACTCCAACCACCTGACACACACACACACACACACAGAAATGTACTTTATCAACACAACAAACTGACTCTTTGTATGAATTTAATGTTAACAATTCTCCTCTCAGATAAAGTCACTCAACGTTGATCTAAATGTGCAGATTCCTCTTTTAGCAGCAACAGAATCTGTATAAAATGTTTATAATCTGCTGCTGTTTGAGCTCACCTGCGCCTCCTTCACTTTCGGGTGTGTGTGCAGGATCTCTTCTATCTCAGCCGGGTAAATGTTCTCTCCTCCTCTGATGATCATGTCTTTAATCCTGCCCTCGATTCGGCAGTAGCTGTACTCATCCATGCTGCCGATGTCTCTGCAGGAAACATTCAAACAAACTTAAATCAGCATTTGGACTATAAGAAATAATAATCTAATAATAAAAATGTTTTTGGGTGTTCTTCTAAATGTAAAATACTACGTTTGACGCCGTGTACAGAATACTCACCCAGTTTTGTACCAGCGGTCTTTAGTGATGACCTCCTCGGTTTTGTTTTTGTCGTCCCAGTACTCCAACATCACACAGTAGCCTCTGATCATGATCTCCCCCAGCGTCCCCAGAGGGACGAGCTCTCCAGTTGTAGGGTTCACGATCTTAGCCTGTGGAGAGGTAGATTCGTAGATTCATATATATATATATATATATATATATATATTGTGTATTGTGTAGGATTATCTGAATTATTCCTCCTGCTTGCTGCTGCAGATTTTGTTGGCTGCATATCTCATCCTCATTTTTTTTCTCTCTGTAAACGCTGTTGAACGTCCAAATTCCACATCAGCAGTTTCTGAGATACTCAAACCTCCCCGTCTGGCACCAACAATCATCTGATCTGATCTGGGTCATATTTCTTCTTCTTTGGTTTGCTCTGAATGGTTTTATGCATTGAGTTTCTGCTACAGGATGTACAGGTGTAGTTATTGACTGTATCTTAATTTCAGCAATGGAAATGGTTGATGAAGCATGATGGTGACGCAGCAGGTTAAACTTATTGGACATGAACTCATCGTGTTGTTTATTCGTTGTTTTTTATAGATAACATCACTCTGGTACCTCTAAGTGAGGCATGATGTACCCGACTGTCTCGGTCTTTCTCTCCAAGTTGTCTTTCGGAGAAGCGCAGAACGTCACGGGGCTGTTCTCTGTGGTGCCGTATCCAACCTGTCGATCACAAACATAGACCACATGTCACAAGGACAGCAGGGAGAAAGACTCTGATGGATGGTGAACCAGAGGTTTCCATGACGCCACAGGAGGAGAGAAGTGTGAGCCTGGGAGCTCAGTGAGGTATGAGCAGCGATATCATTCTCTTCATCAGGATGCATTTTATTTTATTTGCATTGACTAAAATATTTTTATGGTTTATTTATTTATTTAAAAAAACGATCTCATCAAGCCTTAACAAAATCTTTGTCTGTTAGTGTTTAGTGAAGCTGGATGTGTGACAGAAATAACTTCCTGAACTAATGAAGGTTTCTGAAAGAAGTGATCATTTATCCAACAGGAGCTGAACCTAAAATAACATATAACATATGGTGCTTAGACACACACACACACACACACACACACACACACACACACACACTTATCTGAACTGAAGGTAAGGTCTCATACAGACAGTCCAACCAGTTTAACAGGTAAATTAATGTTTCCAAAGTTACGTCTCAAAATGTTTTGTTTTTCTTTCCTTCTACATGTTTTACATTCATCTGATAACTAACTGCAGTTTCAGGCCCCTGAAGTGCACACTTTCCCTTTAGGGACGATAAAGTCTTAACTGTGCTGATTTTGATCTGTGACATAAAATTCACTGTTCGTGAACTAAATCAGAGACAGAAAGGTTCATGTCTGTTGGACATTTTAGCAGAAGTCACCTGGAAAATCAGGGAGGAGACAATATTCCCAATAAAATGTTAGATCTGTTGAGTAAACTCTAGATTCCATGTATCCTGGGTGGGTCCGTCAATCTCAGCCAAAACATCCACAGACTTCTGTTTCATTTTTATTTATATTTTATGTTAATACTCAAAGTAAAGTATCATAAACACCAGCAGCAGCAGACTGTGAAAAATAACTTCACAGGAGACTCATGAGCTTCTCCATCTCTACAGTTAAAACCCGACAAGCCACAATCACAACTCACAGGTCGAACTGCAAGAGACCATTACATAACACCCACACAGACCTGAAGAAACGCACACAGGAATGTAAAGTGGCATCTCAAACCTTCATTCCCTGGATGATGGAAGTATCTTTTTTTGCGATTTGTTATGACTTGAAACAGCATCTCTCCTCCTGCCGGCCATCTGGAGACTATTATTGGTTATAAAACGGCTCAGGAGTGGCTCCTTTTCCTGCCACCGCAGACTGAAAAACAATAGGGACGTCTGGCAGCAGCTCCACAGATCGAACATGACTTCACGCCACGTCGATAAACATACACCTGATGTAAAAATGATAAAGTAACACAAACAATGGATGCGTGACTGCGAGTCTTTTTATGATTTTTGGAGAGCGAAGCCTCCAGACTCAGCGTCGTCTTCCTGCTCGTTTAGGGTTAAACTCTCAGACACTTGACTTCCTCTTGCAAACCTCTCGCTCTACCACCCTGGAAAGCCCTCCTCGTTTTTTTTTCCTCAAGTAAATGTTATAAATAGCGCTGTGTGTTCTGTTGACTGGCCATCCTCCTCTCAAAGTGAAAGTCTCTCTGCACTGCCCACCTTTGCTCAGTCACCTTTACACTCCTTCTCTCTGTCTGTCTGTTTCTCCCTCAACACACACACACACACACACACACTTCAGTTCAATCTTTTCCCTCTTCACGCTTCTCCGCACTGCTTCTCTCAGGAGGATTTTTCTTGTTCTGCTAAAAGTCTGGAAGACACTCAGCAGACATTTGGGAGCCCGTCAGGATGCGTTGTGTGAGCTGGTTGTTGCTGGGGACCTGCCTCCTGGTCATGGGCCCCGCAGTGCAGGGTCAGTGTCCCAGCTTGTGTCACTGCCACGGTGACCTTCAGCACGTCATCTGTGACAGCGTTGGGCTGAAGAGGATCCCACGGGTGTCGGAGGCTACCCGTCTGCTGAACCTGCAGAGGAACAACTTGGGCAGCATACCCACCGGGGCCTTCAGCGAAAGCAAGGGACTCATCTCTCTGCACATGCAGCACTGCCAGCTCCGAGAGATCGGTTCCCAGGCCTTCAAGGGGCTGAAGAAGCTCATCTACCTCTACCTGTCCAACAACGAGATCAGCAGCGTCAAGCAGGGCGCCTTCGACGACCTGACCGAGCTCACTTACCTCTACCTAGATGGGAACCAGATCAGCGACCTGGCTAAAGGCATCTTCTCACCAATGATCAACCTCTTCATTTTACAGCTTAATGACAACAAGCTCCGGGAGCTGCGGACCGGTACCTTCACAGGTGCCAAAGACTTGCGCTGGCTGCACATGAGCGGAAACGAGCTGTCGATCTTGCAGCCGGGCTGTCTGGATGACGTGGAGAACCTCGCTATACTTCACCTGGACAGGAACAAGATGTCCACCTATCCCAGCGCGGCAATGAGCAAACTACGTGTGGTGGAGGAACTCGCGCTGGGGAGGAACCCCATGAAGATCATCCCAGACAACGCCTTCCAGAGCTTTGGGCGCTACATGGAGAAACTACACCTGGACAACATGGGTCTGGAGAGGGTGAGTTTCATCTGGTATTTACTGCATACTGACATGATTCTACTGTCTAAATGTAGACAGTCAAAGCTAAAGATGTTGTAAATACAGACACTGCAGCATGATAAAGGTATAAAGAGGTAATTGTTAGAAATAATCTTTACAGATTCATATTTCAATACAATCTGAAAGAATCTTTTGAATTAACTGCAGGTTATTTTAATCAGTTTTCAATAATATAGTTCGATCAGAAACGTATTAACGTGTTTATCTTATGGAAAAAAGGTCTTTTTATGTCCGTCTTAATATTTGTTTGTTTGTTTTGGTCTGGCATCTACATGTTTACATGTTGGGACTTGCCAAAAGCCAACACCCCTCACAAACAGCCTCCCGACGTTTTTCATTCATCTCATGCACAATACATGTCTGGTGTTAACGTTGATGCATCTACACTGGTCCTATTCATCCTCCTATAACCTGAAGATTGTATAACTGAATCTTTCCTATGCTGCAGCTGATTTGTGTGATTCTGCTTCCTCCCTGTTTGTCTCAATAGATGATGCATTTTTCCATTTCTTTCTGCATGCAGATGAGTTTTGGTTCATGCTTCAGGATGCACATGTGCATATTACGTAATGAAGAACACAAGTTGATAGTCAATGTCACCATCTTGGTTTAATTTTCACATTCCTGTGAGCACTTCTGCTTCATATTTGAGGTCAGTCTAATATTTGAGTCTACCTGTGCCACAGTACGGAGGCATCTCGGAGGTAAAACTGTAAAATAACAACCTTCTCACGCCGGGGCTGTGAGAGCCAGGTGGAAGCAGCACACGTGGCCAGAAGGAGAGTCGTTTTCCAGCCAAATGCAGATATTTTTAGAGTGTTTTTGTTTGCTGGACCTTGGCCAAGCATGTCTGAGTCTAATTATTACACAAATGTTATTTTCAGCAAGGTGTATTTTCTACTTTGGCTAGGAGGGTCTTGTAAACAGGTCAGGAGGGGTTAGGAGACAGGTAAATAGAGGCAGGGTGTTCCACAGTCCATGAAGAGGAGTATTTTTAGCTTGCCATCGCCCCAGTTGAATGGACAATTGGGCCCTTTGCGAGCCTTCCTGGCAAAGGAGCGGCACGAAGAGGGAGACGACAGAAAGAGCAAAAACACCCGGCCATGTTGGAAGTCATCCATCTTCCATTGCTTGAAAATACCAGGCCCTCAGCGACTCGTCGCTCTACAGTGGAAATTTCCAAAGGGTGCTTTTAAAACAGCCACATCTCTTCCAGACTCACATAAAACAACCCTTCAAAGTCCAGCTCCTCTCTTATCCGCCCTCCTCTTCCTCCAGGAGGAGAGTAAACTTGACACGACGCAGATCGGTTCATCTAGCACCTCTCTGAAGCTTTTAGCACCCTCGCAGATGCATATGAAGCACAAGTGGGGAAAAAAGTAAGCAGTGTTGACACAAGTGCCGGTGCAGAAGGAAGGATGAGAGGAGGCTTTCATGCCAGAGCAACGCTGGCAGATTCCCCAACGCTGCATGTGTCTGCCTTCTGACAGACATGAGGATGGGTCAGCATGTCATGTGTGCCATGTTTTAACAAGCTTAGATCACCAACAGTTTCTTAATGTTTGTATCAGTAGGTAATTTAAAGTTTATCATCACGCGTCCAGGTGTACGGGGTTAAATTTGTGTCCTAATAAGGTGTTGAGTCCATAAAAATAGTAGATATTTGTTTCTTAAATATTATTATTTATCACCTTCAGGAAGAGGAAGTAAAAAGTGGCAGATGAAGAGACGATCATTAAAAACAGAAAATAACTTTGATTTCTCGTTTGATTTCCGTTTTTCTAGTTCTCTGATGGTGCGTTTACTGGTGTGACGGCAGTCAAGTCGCTGCACCTGGACAACAACAAGCTGAAGTCTCTTCCCAGAAGCCTCGACTACGGTACCGTCACCAACCTCACCCTGTCCAACAACCCGTGGAGCTGCACATGCCAGCTGGCTCCACTGCGCAGGTAACCAGGCTAGTGGCTAACAACAACAACACAAAGCATAGCTGAGTCTAACAGAAGTGTTTTGTAGGTTGGATATAAACTAAAGTACCAGACAAATTAAAGTTTTGAATTTTTACACTTTATCCTGGAGGGCAACTCAAACATTACAACTACATCAAAGTCAAGACTTGACTTTCAACCTGCTGGTGACACGACATGAAAACATACTGGGATTCATCTTCTGGGAACTTTTAATGTTTGTACCAAATGTGCCGATCGATTTAATATTTGTCAAGATATTAAACCAAAGAAGTGGACGAATAAACCGACCAACTGATGGTTGATGGAGACTCTGTGTCTTAATGTTCACATAAGTGGTCCTTCTCTTTATTTATATGTAAGGTGTCAGACCCTCTGATGCTCTACTTCTCTCTTGGTTCCTGCCCTTCAGGTGGATGGACTCGAGCCGCAATCGCCCAGATGCAGTGTGCGCTTCTCCACCGTCGCAGAAAGGCAAACAAGTCAGAGACAGCGTCGCGTTCGGTGGCTGCAGAGTCAAGTCGAAGAGAACCAGAAAGGGCACACGTCACTGAACACACAGCTGGACGGGTACGGTACGAGCCGATGGCCTGATATTTCTGCACATGAAAGGAAATCTTACAAAATGACTCCTGATTAAATTATGTTAAAACAACTGAACTGAGGGGCTGCATAAAGGACCAGTACACGATAAATATGAGTTTTTATCGACCTGTATTCATGTAAAGATATTCCAGTATATAAATAAATACCTGGAAATGTGCAGAATGTGTGTCCTTTAGTACCGACAGTACCACTAAATAAATGATTCATATGTAAACGAATTCACTTTTATCTTATCTTATCACTGATTGATGTAAATACTTGAGGTGAAGTTTTGTTCTTCTCTCGGGCCTCTATTCAAGTCTAAAATCACACCCCTGCTGTGATGGTTTGGTGTGTTTTCAGTTGGACTCCTGCACAGTGTGACACAGGATTCAAACTTCACCACATGAGGTTTAAGGTGGTTTTGGAGTAGCTCAGAGTTGGCTTTGCATGATTTTGTTTTTCCCTTCTCTCTCTTCCTGACCGCAGAACTCTCTGTCCTCCGCTCTGTCCTCCACTCTGTCCCTGTGTGAACTTTTCCATGTTGGCCCTGGGGTCCAGTACGCCGGGGTCTCTGGTTGGGTGGCAGACTGTTTGATTTGGCTGCTGATTTTGTGTCTTTTCCACAGGAGACGCTGAGGAGGAGCCTGTCCAGGTGACCGGCTGCACGGGGCAAAGAAAGCAACGCTAACTTGTTCTACTTCGAGATTGTCCATCTATTCGTCTGCCAGATGTTGCCAGACACATTCATACTGTACATACACATGCTCTCTGTCAAACACACACACACACACACTCAGATATGTTATCATTTCATACGACGAAGACTCGCATATGAAGTGGAAGTGTGCAAACATTCAGGTAAACACCAAAATAAAGGATGCATAGAGATAAGATAATATTCTCGTTTAGGTTTCTGAGGCTTAATTAGCCTGAAAATGTAGGCCAGAAACAATAAGCTAAAAGAGGCTAAAAGGCTTCTTAGTGTTGGTTTGTCACTATGAGTGAATTACATGTAGAAATTTGATCCATTATTAATATAAAAAATCAATTATTAGCTTTAAGATGTGGGGGGTGAAAACAGGTGAAACAGGTGATGCTCCTTTATTCTGTTGGTTACCTGTATAAACACCAGACGTGGCTCCAAACAAGATAAAGGTGCTTCTTCAAACTATAAGCTATATAACTGTAAACCTGTAACCTACATGTCGCTCAGGCCGGCGTCAGCGCTCTCGTTTACCTTCTTTTCTGCTTTGTGATGTCAGTTTTACGCCCTCATCGCCTGAGAAAACACCTGAGACTGTTACAGAAAGGACACAGCGACTGAAGACGTGAAGATGTGGGTAATAGGTAGATGAAGGGTTTATTTTCCATTTATTAAAGTATTTCAACATCTAGTTTGTTTTTAACACAGCTGAGAATGTACACGCGAGTTATTCAAGAAGATTTTAAACCTCAAAAAATGATTTTATACAAAGAAACTTTCAAATTCTTTGTATCACACATTTTAAAATTCACTTAAACAGAAAGAAAAAGTTTCTTGCACACGAAACATGAGGATTACTGACAAGTGTAGACGTTATGCATATCTTATGTTTATTCATTGGAAGTGGAAACTGCTCACATCCAATAAACCTTTTATTAAACTAAACCTTCTTTTTTGTCTTTTTTATTATTGACTTTTTCCACTTAAGAAGTCTGAGATCTTATAAAAGTTGATCCGAATTCAAAAACTGTGTTTATATTTATGCTTTTTGCTAAATCTAATGGATGTTATTCTGAGGGTTTTATCCCCCTCTAGTGAGCAAAAATATATTGCATCCTGTTATAATGCAAAGTCACAGTTCGGTAATATTATAGTTATATTTTTATCATCCACTTACTGTTATTTCCTTGATGCCCATAACAGAAATGGCTTTTTTCACAACCTCTGGAGGACAAGGGGAACCTCCCATGATGCCTACAGCACAAAAACAAACGGGGAATAAACACTACAGGAGGAAACGAGTGGTTCAGACTTATATACATACATATAGACACTGAAACAAAAGCTGATGAGCATCCAGCTGTTTTTCTCACCTGCCTCCACAGACGACAGGTCGTATTTGTTCAGGTCCGGATGGTTAATCATATCAACGTACATGGTGGGCGTAGCATAGATGTAGTTGCACCTGTGAGGTGAAAATAAACCTTAGTTACAGGATGATCCTTTTGATTAATCAAACTCATGGACTTCTGATGTTACCTTTCACTCTCCATAGATGCTAAGTTTGCCTTTCCGTCGTATCCAGGACTGGGAAAGACCAGGGTGACGCCATGCACGGCCATGCACATCCCACCACCCACAGAGCCGAAGCAGTGGTACAAAGGCACCGGCAGACAGATACGAGTGTGAGGCTGAAGGGGCAAAAAAACCAGGAGAGAAAAAAGGTAGAAGAAGATCTCAAATGCACCAGAGGAAAACTGGTCGTCCCTTTGTTTTAAGTGAATGATGGATATATATCGTTTCATCTTTTTTAAAAATACATCTAGGAACTGTAATTACTGTCAGGGACTCATTTGGTGCTTCAGTGAGTATCAATGGAGCCCAGAAAGAAACAGACAATCTAAAGTTAGCTTTAACCCTCCATCTGTGCTCAATTCCTTTTCAAGGCGTGTACCATACTGTCAGTGCCCTAAATAACACACGTTATAACAAACTCACCTTCCAGCTGTATCCCACTCGTTTGCCAACAAAGTAGGCGTTATTGACGATGTTGTAATGAGATAATGTGGCGCCCTTCGGGGTTCCAGTTGTGCCCTGGTGACGGATATTAATCATGAGTTACTTTATTAAGAAAGACATAGTTCACAAAAAGCGTGTTATGCCCCCTTTAAACACATACAGTTTTAAAGTCAACATCTGGTATGTGATGAAGACATTTAACTATGGTACAGTTAAACATTAAATGTTAAGACTTGCATAACGTGGAAACATGTCAGCAAAACATTAATTACTCAACAGTGCGAAAAATGTAAAAAGAGAAGTAAACGTGTGTTGAACACAGTCTGTTCAGTTTAATAAAGTTTAAATCTGCTGAGTGATACTTAAGAAGGAGTAAAAACTTTCTGCATCCTCAGCACTCAGATGATAAACATGTATCAAGCATAAATTATTTTCAGACTCCTTGAAGGTCAGCAGGAACTAAGCGACAGTTACCGAAGTGAACTGGATGTTTATGGGGTCGTCGAACAAGAGTTTCCTTTGCAGATCGTGAAGCTGCTGCATGTACTGGCTGCTGCCCGCCTGCATCACGTCCTCTAAATGGTACATTCCTGGATGTCGTTGGTCCAGAACGATTACAGAGCGAAGGTCTGGCAGTCTGCAGGCGGAAACATGCAAACAAGCACAAACATGAATGTTTCACACAGCAAAGTTATACCTGCATCACTTAAACCAGCGTTTTACAGAAGAGGTGAGACACCATGTGACTGCACCTGGCACTTCTGATGTCTCCCGGGGCGGACGACTCGATCTCCGGACAGATCTTTCTCAGCATGTCACAGTATTTCTGAGTCTTAAACTCTGAAGGGCAAATCACAGCTTTACACCCGACCTGAGGAGAGAGGAGTGATACAGTCTCTGCATGTCACAAACAGTTAATCGATATATATGTAAAATCACCCACCTTCCGCAGTGCAAACTCCACCTCGTTCATCTGGTACGCTGGGTTCACAGACACCTGTTGGGTGGAGAAATTATGAAGAGTTGATATTTATGATGGTGAAGAAACGAAAGGTTAAAACTGGACCGAAGCAAAGACGGCGAACGTTATGACCTGCAAACAGCTATTTCCATTAAAGATTGATTGTCATTTAATTAATTGATTCATTTCTTTATTTCTTCAATTCTTTTCTTTGTTCTTGAATCTTTTAATGAAGGAAAACGTATCAGAAAAAGACTTTTTTCGGGGACTATTTTAGCTGCGGATTAATACACATTTGGTGCACTAGTGAATATTTCTATCTCCAACTTCACCGCCACATTTGGCGACTTTTCCTTTAGTGACTTTTCTTCAACACAACCGACTTTAACTTTGAATATTTCTTTTTTTTTATTCTAAACATGTTTGATTTTTATTGTATAATTAAGCTGATGCAGCTAATAATGATTTAAATAGTTAAAGTCATTAAAGTTCAGTTTGACTTCTTTTCAAATATTGTACTTGCTCACAGGTATCATCACCTGAAACAAACTGCAGGGGGTTTATTCATGGTAATGAAATGTCACCAAACAGTGTGACTCACTGACACGTTTCTAACAGTGATATTAGAGTCACCAGTATAATTCCAGCTTTGGCTGTTGCAAACTGGAACAGGATCCATTCATACGTGTTGGGTCCCCACATGCCGAGCCGGTCGCCTCTGTTCAGGCCGAGCGCCAGCAGCCCGGCGGCGGCCTGGTCCACCTGCACGCGCACAAAGACACACAAACAGGTTTAATAAATGACAAAGCACAAACTGACACTTTCAATACATAATCAACAGTTATGATAATTATAATTATACAGAACAATTAGACCTGAAAAAACAAACAGTTAAAAGACATTTTCACATCTCTTTCTGGAGGCTTTTTTATTTTATTTTATTTTACTGTATTTTCCATCTCTTTTTTAACAGTATTTGTTTTATTATTATATTATGTAATTTGTACATTTCCAGTTCTATTTGAATCAAAGTGCAGATATTTTAATTTCAGAAGTTTCTTTTACACTGATCACGTTAATAAAATGCTCTTATTGTCTTTTAGCTGCGAACCTTTTATTGCACTAACAGTATCATAATATCATAATGAGTGTAGCTGTTGTGTAACACAGGAAACATCATGTAGATAAGATGAGGATAATTAGCAGCAATAAACCAGGCTGCTTCACTGGAACATCACATAAAGATGTTTTACACTTACAGCTGTGCTTTTCCCATGATGACAACTGATAATATTGATTAATTAATTGTCATTAAGTCTATGAAATGTCAAAAAATAGAAGCGAGCAGAGCACCTGAGCACCTGTTGTGACGTGTGAGATTCATTGATCACAACGTTCACGCTCCTCATTAAACAGTCTTTTAACATGCTTCTGTGATTCCTGCAGCTTCTTTTCAGTCACACAATAAACTTGCAGAGGAAGGAAGTGCTTTTTTTAGCCCTGATTCCCGCCTGCAGGCTTCATCATAGATTTCACATGACCTAATCTCTGTGTTTGAACCAGCTTTAAACACGCAGGAACAACGGAAAGCAAATCAGGTGAGATATTGAACAATAAGAGAAAGATATGAACAAATTAACAACCCATAAAAACCCAGCTTTGTTTCTCATTCAGCCCCAAATGTGAATCAGGAATCGTCACTGAGTAAAAGAAGAGTCGCTTCTAGATGTACAAACAAGCTCTTATGCTACATCTTATACTCACATCTTGCTGAAACTGTGCAAAGGTCTTGCGGACTCCACCTTGTATAAAGACCACGGCCTCTTTGTCAGGAAATTGCTCGACAGTTTTCAGCAGGGTCTCTCCCACCGTCGTGTGGAGTAAAGTGGAGGATGAGGTACCGTGTGCGTAGCTGGTGGTGAGAGACGGGATGATGGGCGGATAGTCCACATGAATGCCACTGCAGGGAAACAGGAGTTAGAAGAGGTTTCAGACATATTTTCATCTTCAGGAAGGTTGAATCTCAACCGTCCTTCGATTCTTCACAGACTTCTTAAATGTTAAATATGTCTTCTATATAGTAAGTTTAATATCTTTATGGTTTCAGACAAAACAAGAGATTTAAAGATGCTGACTCAGACACTGTTTAAACTATTTTCTGATATTTTATGGTCTAAAAAACAACATGTTACACCGTCCTCTAATTAAATAATGACAAGTCATTGTTTGCATCATTAAAGAAGTATAAATAAATATTAATGATCTGAATATTAATACAGAACTTTATATTGTTTTAGAGAAACACATTGCTCTGAATCGTAGCAGGAGGATTGGCTGTGATGAAGTGTAACGTGACCTAATCGCTGGTCGAGCTGATAAGTGATAAATGGAGTCGAACAGGTTTGGCCTCATTTTCTTCCACCTTTAACACAGAATCAGAACAATAACCAGCGACATGTTTCTGTGCCGTAAATAACACAGTAACAGAGATATGATCTCCAACATGAAGCTGCATGATGCTGATAACGATCACATCCTCAGGCTCTCTTTACTGAGCAAATGTTCACCCAACTTTAACAAATAATCTCAAATCCGAATAAACATTGAAACATGATAATAATAATAAATAATACATCAAGTGATCAAAGGCGCTTTGACATGAGAAAAAAAAAGGACCTGATTTTCTTGCTCTAAAGCTGAGTTCATCCTTCTATGAAAGGTGGATTTAAAAGTTTATCTGAAGCTAATATGTGAAGCTAAAACCTGAAAAGTTTGTACAGTACAGTAGTACTACTGTACTAGTACCATAGTACAGTAGTACCGTAGTACAGTACTCAATATGTATAATTGACTCATTTACAGTGTTGATATTGATACTGATTCATTGATCTGTACATGTAAGTAACTATTATTCAGTGGTGAAAGAAGTGGTGTACTGCAGTAACAGTACATAAGTACTGTGATCTTGATGTAGTTAAAGTACTGCAGTAACAGTACATAAGTACTGTGATCTTGATGTAGTTAAAGTACTGCAGTAACAGTACATAAGTACTGTGATCTTGATGTAGTTAAAGTACTGCAGTAACAGTACATAAGTACTGTGATCTTGATGTAGTTAAAGTACTGCAGTAACAGTACATAAGTATTGTGATCTTGATGTAGTTAAAGTACTGCAGTAACAGTACATAAGTATAGTGATCTTGATGTAGTTAAAGTACTGCAGTAACAGTACATAAGTATAGTGATCTTGATGTAGTTAAAGTACTGCAGTAACAGTACATAAGTATTGTGATCTTGATGTAGTTAAAGTACTGCAGTAACAGTACATAAGTATTGTGATCTTGATGTAGTTAAAGTACTGCAGTATCAGTAGTGACTGATATATTATTATATATGACATCATTATATTATTAATACTGAAGCATCAGTGTTAGAGCAGCATGTTACTGTTGTAGCTGCTGGAGGTGGAGCTAGTTTCAACTACTTTATATACAGTTAGCTAGTTTAGTCCAGTGGTTCCCAACCTAGGGGTCGGGGCCCTCCAAAGGGTCACCAGATAAATCTGAGGGGTCGTGAGATGATTAATGGGAGAGGAAAGAAGAAGAAACAAAGTTCTGATACACAAATCTGTTTTCAGCTTTTGGACTTTTTCTCTAATCTTTGATTTTTAGTAAACTATTGGATCATTTGAACATTTATTGAAATGAAACCATGTGAGAAGTTTAGAGGTAAAAATCACTATTTGGTGGAGCTGTTAACAACTCATAGACATCTGAAATGTGACCCGACTACACACTGCTTTTAAGTAATAATAAGTAATATTATTAATAATAATATCCATCATATCTCTGGTGTCTTTTCTCATGTCCAACTCAACCCAGCAGAACAGTTTTCAACAATAATGTGTAAAAACAACTGATCTCATAAGTGAAACATGAACTGTCTCCCAGAAGACCACGACAGTTATGCAACAGTTACATAATATATAAAAATATATAAAAAAGTTTGTTGTTGTTTTTTTTTAACAGATGTTGTCTATAGTCATCAATAACATCTTCCCTGTTTTAACGCGTATGAGCTTTAATTATAACTATAATTAATGTATTAATTATCCTTAATAATAAACATGTAAACACATTTAGTCTTATTTATGCGACTCACCGGCTTGTTGCAGGTAATAATTGTGCATTTCTTGTCCAAGGTCTCCGCAAAACCTGCGCAGCTCTGGAAAAAACTAGATTATTCCGCAGAGTCCGGGAGGAAAAGCCGAAGTTGTGGATCATGTTTGCAGCAGAAACAGCGTCTGCAGATCCCTCCGCCTGCAGGGAAGGAAACGCTGAAACACAGAAAGCTCCTCTGCTTATAGGAGGAGCAGGACGGACTACCGGCTGCAGGCAGCGTCTCACACCCACACCTTATAACTATTAGTACAATTATTATGTAAAATATACAATAAGAATTATTAGTCCCTCGCTCTCACAAAGTGAATGCAGTGAGGGACTATTAAAATCGTTGTGTTTATTATTATTATTAGTTATTCATGCAACTCTTCGACGGGCATTTGTACCCCCTAGCCATGCCCTGTGTAAAATGACTCTCTAGCGCCCCCTAGACCGTTTCAAAAAAGCCATAGACAAAGTCGGCGACTTTCAAGTAGCCCCATGAAACTCGGGAAACATGTCAAGCATAAAAAATAAAGGGCAGTTGCCTCTTGGGCCGACGCTCTAAGTCAAACAGGAAGTCGGCCATTTTGAATCGGGCGTTTTTTAGCCAAAACGAACTCATCCTAGTGTTTTCGCACCACAGACTCCAAACTCGGCAGAAACCATCATCGGCCGTAGCTGAGCTTAAGTTGTGATCTTCGCATCGATTCGCCAGAGGGCGGAGCTCATAGGGAGGCCTAAAGTTTTGCCCATCGGACGCCGCTCGCTATAAACACACGAACGCGTCTCACGGCCACAAAAAAAATCGTAGCCGCTTCAAATTCGGAACTTGCAACGGGTCTCCGGCCCTGAACGTTTCTATGTATCAACGACCCGCGTCACTCATGGCGCCCGCCCGTGGTAACAGGAAATGGTCGCTATTTACACCCACGTATACAGCGAGCGCACCGTTTACTCTGTCGCCTTCGTTTCACTTCAAAAAACCAGAAAACAAGTCGGTGAAGCTGCACGACCAACGGCGCTACCAGTAACCGCCTTTGCGTGGCAGCGCGGCCATTTTGGGTCATTCGCCAAAAACATTCATTTACCTTTTTGATGCCTTTCGAAATATCCTATCGCCTCCAAACTTCATACACAGGTGAAGGGTGGCGCCCTGTGTCGTTTGATACCGGCCACGCCAAGGGGCGGGGCTTAATGCCTCCACGCCGCCACCCTTTACGTTGCCCCATACTGACAACACATGCTTGATGCCATCAATTTCATTCCACTTCTAAAACACCCAGAACCACTTGCTGAACCTTCATTATGAACGCCATGCAGCTACGTCCAATGGCGTCCGCGTGGCGGCGCGCCGTCTTCAGATTTTTTCGCCAAAAAATACGTTTGCCTTTTTGGCAGCTTTAAGAAACACGTAGGATCACCAAATTTGCCAGCGTAGCCAAGCCTCGCACCTTCTAACATCCAATTGAGCCACACCCATGTAATGCAAAAAATGGCTCAACAGCGCCCCCTTGAAACTTTTAAAAACCCCTCCCCATAGGGGTTTTTATGCAGTTGGAAGATGAAAATCGATAGACATGTGTAGCATCACCAGATGAACAAAAAAGTCTCTTGCACCAATGGTCTATTCCCAACAGGAAGCCGGCCATTTTGAATTGAATTTTTCCCGGAGCGCCCGCTTACCATGACTCAGCAAAAAATTTCGGCAACCTTTTTTGTGCCTTTAACAAACTCGTAGGAACATGAAATTTCATACATACATCAAGAGTCACCCCATCTAACATGTTCTAGGGCCCCGCCCATGTGCGGCAAAAAATGGCTCAACAGCGCCCCCTAGAAATTTTGAAAAACCCCTCGAGGGACTACAACACCGCTTGCGGTTTAAATTATTATTATTTTACATTTTTGAGGACGCCTGAAAACTCAACTGTAACTGTAACTTTGCACATAGTCATGCTTGGTGGTGAAAATAGATCTCTATAAATTGATATATGTATCATATGGGCAAGTGGCTCAATAGCGCCACCTATCCAAAGATAAAGCTCCTCCTTTCACTTTAGGAAAACAGGATGTATTTTCAAATTTGATCAAAAAGCCATAGACATACGGACAGCTATAACTCTATATATAATACCACATTTCATATATTTATTAAGACAATATTTAATTATGGTCATAGCGCCACCTACTGACAACAGGAAGTTACAAACATCATCTGACTGAACGCGCCTCAGTCATCACGTGGGTGCAGGTGCGAGGGCCCGATCGTCGCTGCTTGCACCTTTAATTAAAATTAAAACATTTCATACCTTTTTATTTAAGTTTTTTTTTATTTTTTATTCTGAAGTCAACAGTAACGGATATAAAACTTCTCAGTATGAGCCTGGACTGTGTTGTTGCGTAACCATGAATGTTAAACAGAAACTACTCAAAACGGCCAAAGTACAAAAAGAACCAAAAGTCAAAGTATATTTATTGTGACAGACCGGCTCTGTACATCAATACACTCACACCAAACCCAAACTAATATAAGTAAAGGGTCCTCTGTGTGGTTGTGAATGGGTGGTATTTAAAGGGTTAATTCATAGAAATGTTTAGGAAAGCTTGTGTTTTCATAACCTTGACCTGGTTGTGATGGAGCTCAGCTGTTGTTTGTTTAATAGTGATGATGATGATGATGAAGATTTCCAACTAATCTTCAAGAAAAACACACGAAACAATGTCAGAAAGAAGAGTGTTTACACATTCTGCATCCAAGCTGAGCCTCACTGTCAGCTGATTTCAGAGAACAGTTCCTCTTTTAAACGGTGGTATCTTCCTTTCTTGGCCATGAGCTCTTGATGCGTCCCCTCCTCCACGACTTCGCCCTTCTCCATGAAGATGATGTGATCGGCCTTCTCCACAGTCTTCAGCTGATGAGCCACGACCAGAACGGTCCGACCACAAGACAGAATCTCCTGCAGCACCTGAGACACAGAAAGTAAAACGTTAAAGTTACTCAAGGTCCTCAAAGTCTGTCAAATAAAGTAAATATAAACTTTGAGCGCTCTGGTAGCCGATGAGCTGACGTGACCACAACGTCACTGGTTCGATTTCCAGCCTGGGATCTTTGCTGCATGTCATAGTTCATTCATAGATCTGCAGGAATAACGCTACAGTGTGGATGTAGATTATGTGTTTGGCTTAACGTCCTGCTGTCTGTCTGACTAACGCGTCTTTCTGCTTTAGTGCTTTCAGGGCTTTTGTACCTGGTCTGACTGCCTGCCTGTTGCCAACTGTGCTCCTGCTTATTGACTTTTGTACTGAGTAAACGCCTTTAACTCAACGAACTGTGTCCCTGAATCTACATCTGGGTCATGTTGCATGTTGCCACACTGGTGACAGCTGGACAGAAACTTATACCTTCTTATTTTTGGCCAGCGAACGTGCATCAGAATCAAACTCAAGATGTCGTGTGGCCAAAAGTCATTTAAACGTTTTTGATCAAAGTCTGGCCTGATTATTTTCAATCAAATATGCCTAAAATGACCAAAAGGGAGCAAAGGTTTATGTGTTATACAGTACAGTCCAGTCTATAAAACCTCTTAAACTCTGTGAAGAAAAGGATCACATTTATACACTCAGGATCTATAATTAATAGAATAAATAATAGTTTTTCACCCGTTTTTACTTTGTATTCATATACTTTACCTCTTCTCATGAAATGATCATGACAGTGATCTTTGATTTAGTGTATATCTAGTCAAAACCATATCGATCCATCTCCTCCGAACACGGCAGAAATTAAACCAACCTTTGCAAACTGTGTATTCAGGCTTAAACTGGGTTTTGTTTTAGTTTTTCAATCTTGGTTCAAATTCAACAGGATTTTAATAGATTTCATGCATAAGTGTCGTCAGTGGGCAGGACGTCCCGGCTGGTTCATGTAGACTCTGAGAAATATTCAAGGCATCCCAGGTATGCTCGATAGGGTTCAAGGGCCCCTCTGAATCAAGAAAGTCTCACTGCAGCTGCCTTATGTGCTCTCACGGTATCGTCTTGCAACGTTGTTCCCACAGACCCTTCCTGTCTTCTGCACATTTTCCCTTTTCTACGGCGCAGGTTAAGCAGCTGATCATCTCGTCCTGGAGATTTCCCCTCTTCTCGATGATTTCACAGACCCCAATCAGCCATGTTGGCTTGTTTGTGTCACTCTTTGGTGTATTGCATGTTACGTCGGACGAGGCTTCTGTGTTAAAGTTGGTTAAATATAAACAACCAATTATGAAAATGTGGACTTACTGCACACAAACAGGAAAAGGAAAACACAGCGAATGGGGCTCAGTATGTGTGTTCATCAATACACCTGAATAAACTTTCAAATTTAAGTTTTCATGAGCGCTCCTATCTAGATAATACATACAGATACAAACACCTGATGTAAACTGGTTTAAAGGTCAGCAGCTTCACCTCTTCCGGTTCCCTCAAGGCGTATCTTGGATCGGAGGGTCGGATCAGATTAAATGTTCTACTTTATGTAGATGCGTTTTTTACTCACAGTATGCTGCGCCTCAACATCCAGTTTGCTGGTGGCCTCGTCCAGTATGATGACCTGCGGATCTCGAACCAGAGCTCTGATGATGGCGACGAGCTGCTTCTGTCCGCCTGAAAGCTTCACGCCACATTCTCCTACTTCTGTGGACACAAACAAAGGATGTATTGATTAGAGATTATTGTTTATTGCAGCTGGTACCCATCCTATCCAGTTGTGTCTGTTAAGTTGAATTTTAGCACAATTAATGACAAACTATGACGAGCCATGTGTACCTGTGTCATATTCATCCTCCAACTCACAGATGAAGCCGTCTGCGTTGGCCTTCTGCGCCGCTGCTTTCACCTTCTCCATGGTACAGTCCTTCAGGCCGTATTCAATGTTGTATCTCAGGGAGCCAGAAAACAGCACAGGATTCTGGGATACCAACGCCATCTAAAAGAAAAAAAAAAGAAAGAAGAAGTTTAAACATATATTAGTGCAATATATTAGTGCAATACTGGTAGACAGGTATCACAATCTATGGAGTCGATATGGTGTAAATCAGATTTGGTGAAAACAGCGTATAGCTCCTTTAACTGAACTGTATCAGTGTTAAAGTTGGCAGACATGATGCAACAACACACATCTGTATGTCTTTATACAAACTGGGACATGTCGCTGGTACCAGTGTGAGCTTTGGGTTCACAGACAGTGTGTTTATCTGCTGACTGCTGTTACAGTAACCTGGTTAATGTGTATCTGTGCAGCAGATCAATAACCAGTTCAATGTGGAAACATGGCTCACTGGTTTAAACTATGGCACAGCTTGTCATTGTTCAGGTTTATGTTTATGTTCTATTTTCTCAATAGCACTTTTTGATAAGGTTCCTTTGAATATATTTGTTTTAAACAGTGTTGTGCAGGTAAAAATAAACTGTAGGAAGGTGATGCTGTTTCCAGACATATCTTCAGCATTTCTGTACTTCAGTTTCTTGTAATTTTTTGGATGGAAATACACATTTATGTGGTGCAGTGAGCCGGCTGTACCTGTTGATGGAGGTATTTGTGCTTGTAGTGGTGCAGCGGCTCTCCATCCAGCAGGATCTGTCCTTGTTGAGGTTCATACAGCCTCTTCAGGAGGCTGACGCAGGAGGTCTTTCCGCTGCCCGATGGACCCACCAGGGCCGTCATCTTCCCTGGCTTCAGTTCCACAGAAACTGACTGCACAGAAATGTATTGATGACGTATTGATCCACTGACCGACTCAACACAGAGTCAAACTGTCTGTCGAACAGTTACCTTCAGTGCAGGTTTATCTGGAGCTGAGGGGTAGCTGAAGGTGACGTTTTGGAAAACGATTCTTCCCTCCAGCTTCTCCGGAGCCATCGTTCCCGCCTTCTTACACTTCGGCGTTCTGTCAAGATAGCTGAACACTTTGGAAATGACTCTGACTGTTGACACCGTCTCTCCAACGCAATACAAAATCTCCTGTGACGAAAATAAACAATCCTCATCAACAAAAGGCATTTTTATGCAGTATTTTACAACTCGGATACAAAGAGGAGATTCTGTAGTGTGTATAATATTTGTAACTCACCCTTAAATTCATTAACATGGGCTTCTGGTACAAGAAAAAGGACACAAGACTGCCGATGCTGAGCTGACTGGAGGAGATGAGGCTGCGGGCCTGTAACAGCATGAGTGTCTTTATCCCCAGACTCACCAGCTGGATGAAAAGAGACAAAACATAATCACACATGCTCCTAAAAACACCCGGGAGAAATAGAAACGTGATTTTGAGCAGCACAAAGGTGTGGAGGCTCATTCCCATTTAATGTAAAGTCATATTTCATGACCTGCATGCATGTATAATTTTATTTCTTGGTGGAAATGGGCTTCCGTCGTTTTGACATCAGAATTAATTAAAAGCTGTTTTTTTAACTTCCTTTATCGGTCGATGTACAGTTCATCTTATCTTATCTTACCTTCCGTGTTAAACCGTAGACTGCGCTGTAGATTCCTGAACGTCTCCTGACGTCGGCCAGCTCCTGCAGAGCTTTATTATACCTCCTCATTTCTTCCTTCTCTGCTTTGAAGCTGCGGACGGTTCGGATCCCGCTGACGGTCTGGTTGGCCAGTTCTTTGTTGTGAGCGAGGCATTTCTGTAACTGCTCTTTCAGCTCCTGTTTCACAAAGAAAACAGATTCAGTGACAGAAAGCTGCACAGACATCATAAACCTTCTATATAATTACTGTCAGATACTACTTCTTTTTTATCATTTTGACTGAATCTTCAGTTCTTCGGTGGATGATTGTTGATTGTTGGTCTTTTACTGTATGCACAGTATTTTAATGCACTATTATAATATTACTACTTCTGGGAATAACACTGACATTCCCTTATTTCTGTTCAGATGGACAGATGGAAAAGAAAACAAGGAGGTAAATGAGAAGCATCTCATGACCAGATCAGTGTCTTTCAGTGTTAGAGCGCCTCTTAGTGGAGGATGAGAGGTTGGTACACAGGTCGTCACTTCCTGGTCTGTTTAAAAGCTTATTACAAGCCAACAAAATCCACAGAAAAAGGCAAAATATGAGAACTCTGCTGCTGATTTCTGCAAGTTAATATCACATGTTTAATACTTTTTATGACTTATACCCTGTGAGCTTTTAACCTTATAAATACTGCTTATATAGACCTTGTTTAGCACTGAACTGAATGAACAAACAACCTACCGTGGCCACGCTGTTGTATTTGTTCTGCACTATGGCCAGCAGTGGCATCTCTATGCAGGTGAGCACAGTGAGCTCCCAGGACAGGCGTAACATCACGATGAGCATCAGGCAGGTTTTGACTGTGCTGCGAACCATTGCGTTGGCGTTCAGCGCGACTGTGCGGCCCATTCTGTCCACGTCGGAGTGCAGGCGGGAGGTAAGTTGTCCTGAGTGTCCAAAAGGAGGAAAAAGCCGACTTAAAGAACATTAAATGACAGCTTAATATTTAATATAAGTGTTAATATTTTAACATTTGTTACAGATTGTGGAGTAGAAGTCTTAAAAAATGGACTAAAATGCTCAGAAATAGAGTTAAAACTAATAATTATTTTCATTTTCATTATTGACCAATGTGGTGATTATTGTCTCATTAATCAATTAGTTGTTTAGTTTATTTTTAAGTATTGTTTTATATGATCAACAGTCCAAAACTCGAAATATTCAATGTAAAATCATATAAAAAGGAAGAAAAGCAGCAAAACATTGTTAAATTTAAAGATGAAGATGAATTGACTAGCCGTTGCAGCTCTAATATAACTAACATTGACTAAAAGTGTGTGGTTTAAGGCTGTTTTTCATGATCGTGACCCCTCTGAGCTCTGTTTGTCTTTCTCACCAGGGTTGTTCTCATCAAAGAATTGCACTTCCTGCTGCAGGAGGGTTTTGAACAGCAGATGCTTCAGTCTCTTGTTCAGTCGAGCCAGAGTGCACATGAATATGCCTCCTCTCAATCCAGAGAACAGAGCGCTGGTAACATGGAGACACCGAAAATTATATTCTTACGATCGAACAGGTGATCAGTTAATATGATGTTCAGGAAAACACAAAGAAAAGGAAAATATAGATTTCATTACCTTCCGAGCGAGATGATAGTCAGCTGTCCGATCGCACAAAAGAAATCTGAATGTAGAAATTGACTCCTTAACATATCGATTACCTTCCCCTGATACAGCGGGATGAAGGTGTCGCCTGTTAGGAGAGATGAATGACGCTGATTAGATTAAACAGAAACGATAACATATAAACTGTTCAATGTTTGATTATGTTTTACTAATAAATATCACACATCGCTGTTGTTTTTCCTTCAACCATCGTGTATGTTTAAGGGTTAGATGCAGTGTAAGATACTAACAGGTCATTTACACAGTTGTACCATAAAATAAAATATCAATGTTTCACACTCACAGATGACACCTAAGATGAGGAAACTGAAAGCTGCAATCAGGTAAAGGACGTCAGGTCTGAAGTATTTCAACATCCTCATAAGCAACCGTCTAGTATCCAGGTTGTGGTTTCTCCTCTTTCCAGCACCACAGAGGCCCTTTTCCCAAACCATACAGGCCAGTAACGAGGCCCCCGGGCCCAGGAGCGCCATGCTGAGGTCGGGCGTTGGTCCTGTGTAAGGCTCAGACGGAGGCGTCATGAGTATCCGTCCACTTTCTAACACAGGAGAGAGAAGACAGAGGAGCGCTGCCAACCTGTAGAGCACAGCCTGGGGCTTCCCATCTGTCAGTTTGGAGGTGAAAACGTGCAGAGCGGCCCACTTTACCGCCCCGAAGGCCCACACGCCTGCCAGTCCACCACAGCCGGAGCACTGCAGCAGCACCAGCGCAGCCCACAGCGCAAAACACAACGCTGTGTCGAAAAGTAGGACGAATAATCCGCACGCTGCCACGTCACTCATGTTTAATCTGAAACAATAAAACAGCAGGTTATACAGTCTATTGATCAGGTGTAGAAGTACTGCAAAAAGTACTGCATTCATGATTAAACTGAACTAGAAGTACAGTAGTATTAGGAGGCAAAAGTAAAAATATTCCTTGAGTACTTAAGCCACTATATGTATTTGTCACAATGTTTAATATAATTTCAATACTTCTAGTAGGATTTTTACATTAGTATATTGGTATTTTATTTATTTACTTCTTGCACATGTTTACACAGCAAACATTTCTGTATGGAGTCTGCTGTGGTAATATTAACATATATGTATATATGTTACTATATATGTGTATATATAGTAACATATATGTTGCTATAGTAACATATATACATATTTAGTCATTTTAATGAACTCTTTTAGCATTAGCTTCCTTAGCATGAAGCTAGCTGGTGTAACTTTAATATCACCTCGTAATAACATGTTATTTAATCACGTTCCCTGCTTATTATTTAACATATGACTGGACACACCTGTAACACATCCACATGTCCATATGAACATACAGTTATCATACATGATGTGTGTGTCTTACCGTGTTTTGTCCCCTTTCTTTCACTCACAGCTTTACTTTCACTTTCTCTTTTTTAGCAGCATTTCCTGTTTTGACCACGTGATGTCAGTACCTGACACCTGACGTGTTTGACTCATATTTAGACTCAAGTTTGTTTTCATAAACAATGTGTATTTTATGGAAATATCATATAGAAGAACAAACAATGTCTCTGGCGTCATTTTGAACTTAAAGGACCAGTTCGTCATTTTTCAGGAGCACAAATGAATGATGTGTAAATGATATAAAGTCCTCCTTTATCTGAATGAATGAAGCTTCAAATAAATCAAATCAAGTAGACTTGACTTGAATATCCTGAAACTAATGTTTGTAACAGCATGAATTCATGTATGCAGAATTAAAACAGCAGAGACTTGATAATTAGGGACGTGGACGTAAACAGGATGCAGTTTGTCTCTGGGTCAGCGACTCATATAAATAGACAACAGGCTCTTACAACAAGTATCCTCTATGAGCCTGCAGGATTGTTACTGAATACAGTTCATATTCATGTGGCACTAACAAATTAAATTATTAAATCACTATAAATTACATTTCTTGGGGCCTACAGGAAGTTTCCAGCTTTTCTAATTTTCAAAAGTATATGTATTAATTACTTTATTATCCTATCTGCACAAATCTATAATGTCGCTACTCGAGCATGTATGCACAAAGTAATGTTTGGGTTCACACACAAACACACACACACAAACACAAACACATTTTTCTTTTATATTTAAACATTTATTTCCACCCCTGATCATAATGTATAAATAATGTATTTTTTTTAATAAAGGTATAATTTGGCCCAAAGCAAAACAACCTTCGACTAATAAATCCTCTGGCTATACTTGCAGAACAGCTTATATATGAAAAGTATTATTTCATTTTCAGTCATAAAAGCGCTTTGTTCAAAACTGTACTAGTGAGATATTCTCACTGGATATCTTAATTCATCAATACATAAGGCAGAACTGAAGGTAAACTTATGATGAAAATATTCATCTCATGAAACCAACAACAAGCTGGCATACAGTATGAAATCTGCTGCTTCTGTCCTCCGTGTCCCTGAAAGGGTTTTAAAAATCATCCCGTAGTTATAGATTATCTTATTTTGAAATACATCAGTGATATAAAAAGGCACTGTTTCCATTAAGGGATGAAAAACATGTGGAACAAAAACAAAATAACATGATTAATTACTGCTACAGTACATGTTCATGTATGTTCATGTTACATGTGACGTGTTTTTATATCTACGTTCAGTGACTTCAGGAATAATTCTCATCATCAACAACAGGTGTAAAAATACTCAACATGCTGCGTTCAAAGCCCCGAACAAAAAACGGGACACTGAAAACTTACTGTCCTACTCTGAAGATAATGAAGATGTGACTAAAACTAAACATATTGTCCATCATTTACCTTTTAGATTAAAGGCCGACTGCACCAATTCTTCTGAAGGATAATTTTGAGCTGGTTCCATAGTGTAGCGGTTATCACGTCTGCTTTACACGCAGAAGGTCCTGGGTTCGAGCCCCAGTGGAACCAGAAGTTTTACTGCATTTCGTTGTCTCTGTACTCGTACTCTGCACGATGACAATAAAGTTGAATCTCATCTCATCATCTCATTTTGGTGATAATTAATATTGTTATTATTGTCAAAAATCCCATTAAAAGACCAAAACTAACCATTTATTGATCCACTATAGAGCTGCAACGATTATTCGATTAATCAGTAACCAACTATTTTGATAATTAATTCAATGTTTTAAGTCATTTCTCTTCTCCTCTATGTTTGTGGGCCGTTTTTAAAGATTTTGAAGTGAACATGGATGTTGAATCTCCATCAGCTGATAATCACACGCATGCTGTGCTAACCTTTAATTCAATCATTTCACAACTTAACCCTCGACATTAAGATCCTGTCACAACAAGCCCTGTGAAATGTGTGTTTACCAGCTTGTTTTATTCACGATGCTGCTGTCAGATTAAAACTGGTAATTATCACCTACTCCTGAGAACAGGTACACATTCCTAAATAAATATAAGTAGAAACTACCATTTTTTTTTACTATTTTTCACTATTATCTGATATTTTACAGATGCTTTTTATGATTTTTCTTCATTATTCATGGTAGTAAACTGAATATTTCTGGCTTTTGGACTGTTGGTTGAATAAACTTGAACATTTTTCAGTGTTTTCTGGCATTTCAGAGACAAACAACTTCATTGACTATAAGATAATATTCATAAGTTGCAGCCCTCTTAGTTTTGGTCTTCTGAGCTTCTGACACAATAAGAATAATAACGGACGTTTATCGTTTAACACCTGATAATCTGGGAGCCAGTTCTTAGACTCGGTGTTTTCATCACCTTGTTTGTTTTACCTGCTGATATTATTGCTCAATGTGTTTGTTATTTCATCATCGCTGTTGTGTAAATGAATGATTTATGTTATTCTAGGTGCAACTTTTCCTCGTCTGTGAACTCATCATATAAAATAAAAAAACACTGCTTGAGCAAAGATATAAAAGGATATTGTGTGATCATGTATGCAGCTTGGCTTGATAGAGCGCACCTCATATACTATAGATTGTGTGATCACATAAGATATGATCAGCAGCATAATACAATAAACAGTACAATCACATTGTAGGTGTAAGTGCACATCTGTTCATTTTGGTATAAAGAATCAAGTGTTTAAACGTGGTCAAACAGAGCAAATTATTCCTAATATTTTTATGGCATCACATGTAGACAGTTTAGCCCTCAACTTTGCAACACCTGGCGTTAACATTAGGAATTATTTGCAAAGCTGTCTGATCCAGAGTGTGACGCGTGTTGAGGCTGACACACACACACACACACACACAGTGTAAGTAGGTTCAGATGCTGGTGCAATACTCGAACCCGTTAGCCGAGGCCTTGGCTTTTTCTCCCCGTGTGGGCACGCTGCTGTACTGGCAGCCAGGAGCGATGTCCACAGCAGGACTCGCTGGGTCGGGCGGCGTGGAGGGTTGACCCTGTCTTAACAACTTCCTGTCTCTTTTATCCAACCAGCAAAATGACAGCATGAGAAACACAGCGGATGAGGCAACAACGGCACTGCAGGCAAAGAAGACGTAGAAATACTGGCCTGTTCTGTCAACCAGGACTCCTACAACAACAAGAAAAATCATCAATAAATAATAATAATAAAAACACATGACCCCTTGAAAATGTTTCATCCTCGGCTTAATTCAGATGAGCAGTTAAGCTCCATTTTTTAAATTATATTTACGACGGGAAGTGAACCGGGTCACTGACTGCATGTGTAAAGTGATTCTGTTGGGACATGTCACTGCTCAGCTTATATACCGTCACATACACAGAGGAGGCATATCTGTCATCTGAGACGCTGGCAGCCCTGACAGAGAGCCTCTGCCCTTTCCCCACTCTGCTGCTGTTAAAACTCAGCACAGACCGGTTTCTTTTGTTCTGTGTACTGGCCAGATTAACTGAGAACATGCTGTTATTTAACACAACTGCCTGAAGCAGGAGGAGCCGAATCTTTTATTCCTCTAGTTCTGCCTTTCACATCCACACGAGCAGAAACAACACATGAAAAAACAACATGCATGTGCAGGGTAGACTCCTCTGACTACATGTGTGTTTTTGCACAGTTTTGCATTGTTTTTGAGTCTATTTCAATGTGCTTTTATAGTCCACGGTGGGTTTGGCTCCTCTGTGAATACAACTAAAACTTCAATCTGCATGAAGCCTGTAAAACTATGCTGAGGCAAAAATGTAGTATGACATCAAAAAACACATTCCCTACATTCCCACCTTATCTTTCCTCCCCGTGTGTTGACTTTACCTGCCAGTGGAGGCCCAATGAGAAGTGTGACGCTCTCCATTATCGCGATCAGGCCCAGAGCTGAAAGGAAGCGGCTCATATCCACTATATCCATGAGCACGGTATACATCAGGGAGCCCACCACACTCATGGAGAGCCCGTAGATTATCACATAAGTCAACAGTACAGAGAAGTCGGGCCCGAAGCAGCAGATACCGTTACTGAGCCCGTTGACAAGCAAAGCTGCGGCCAATACGTAGATGTGTCGCCCTTTGAACCAGGGCATGTTGAACATGATGCCGAATGGTGGCCTCACCATGATGTTAACGATGCCCAGGATGGAGAGCAGCAGCGCGGCCTGGCCCTGCTCCATGTTGTTGGCGGTGGCGTAGGGAACCAGGTACACCAGGGGCACCACAAACCCGAGCATCATCCAGGTGATGCCTATAGCAAACACACAGTAACGGGAGTTGTTGAAGAGCTGATCGAAGGCCATGTGTTTTCTGAGGGACGCTGCCACACAGCTCAATACTGTCTTTACAATCCCTTTTTTCTTCCCCGCATTTTCCACCTCTGCCGCAGGAGGTCCGTGGTTCATCAGAGGTTGGCCTCGACACTTGGGGGCCTCGAGGGGCCTCATCACAGCTCCGCACACGCAGCAGTTAAGCAGGACGGCACCCAAAACAAGAAAGCTTCCCCTCCAGCCTAACTCTGTGTGGAGGTAGTTGCCCAGGAAAGGGAGAATGCATATGCCGAGTGCTGTGCCTGTGGAGGACATGGCGTTGGCAAACACACGTCGACGCACAAAGTAGTGCCCAAGGATTGTCACAGCCGGCTGGAAGCTGAAGCAGAAACCAAGTCCTGAAACGAAGAGTTTCATCATCACATGTAGTACACAGTCATAGATGCAGACCAATCTAAATATAAAGTAGTCTCTACAACAACGTCCTTACAGGATACAGTGAGTCTGGTTGACTGTATTACAATTTAGATATTATTTTGCACTTTTTGTCTACGATTGATACCTAAAATATTATTCTCACCAAGTAAAGAACTGATAGAAATGATGTCAGAGACCCACGTTGTAATAAAACCTAAATGTTACATTAATTGATTTTTCTGGCCAGTTGGGGGCTGAAAAACTCTTTATATCAACCTTATATCAAGCTGTATTGCATTAGCTGACAATAAATAAGGTGTAGCGTGAGTTAATAGAAATCTAAAATGTCTCTGTTTTGGTCTCCACCAACTCTCTCTAGCTGCTGGATGCTCCGTTTTCTTCCTGCTGTCTGGTGTTTGGCAGGCGGTTAACAACAAGTCATCAAGCGTCAGCTGGTAGGCAACAATAAAATCTTTGTTGGCTGTTTACTGACCTGTAACGATCCCCGCGGTGATGTAAAGCTCGGTGATGGATTGGGAAAATGAGCCGGCAGCCATTCCAAGTCCACTCAGGACTCCACCCAACATGACTGTCGCCCGGCAACCAAGTTTCTCCACCAACACGCTACAAAAGGGACCTGTGGATGTAATGCTCTTAGTTTAATGCATTCTGGAGGAGAAATCGGCAAAGGCTTACACGGCAGGGGCGAGGTCATTTTCTTAATCCTGCAACGTATTGCACATAATTTAGGCGATAATCTGTACCGGCTGAACAACCTTTTAAAGTACTAAAAGATGAAAATATATATATCATGGTATGAAAGACCTACGTGTGAAGTTGCTCTTGTTTGAGTCTATATGTTTTATTGACCCATGTCAGCGTATTCACATTCATATTTCAAACTGTTGTTGCAGTGCTTCCCAGACACAACTATGCAATAAATCTCATGTCAACTCAACCACTGCTCATGACTAACCTTTACCTGAGGAGGCGTTTTCACATTGTGTTTTCAGCAGTTAAAGGTCACAGACAAAGGGTGGTAAACCACCACATTAAAGCTTTGTTGTTCAGCAACAGGGCTGCGAGGCACGTATGTGGATCATAATGAGCCTACGTAAATCAAACACACTGACGTCAAAGAGTTTAAAGCGTCAATCCAGTTTTACACTTAATTGTCACCTTAAGTAGCTGCAACACTAGAAAAAATGTGTTCTGCACACAGTTTGAAATTATTATTATTATTATTATTATTAATATTATTATTGTTATATACTATTATGGTCTGGATATATTACCTCTAGGTCAACTCTATGCAGGTATAACATTAGTTTCAAATGCTAAGCTTCAGGTTCACACATGAGTGACTCAATGAAGATAAACTTTTCCATTTTCTGTCAGTTCAGGATATTTCTAAGATGAAAGCATTCCTGTTTCATAAAAACCCGGTTTAACGGAGGCCAATAATCACTCCTGGACTGGTGGAAAAGTAAATCCCATGAAAAGAATCACGTTGGGAAACAGTTATTAAGTTTTTTCACCATTTTCTGACATTTTATAAACCACAAACTAACCGATTAATAAAGAAAATAATCAACATAATTCATAATAATAATAATTGCTATTTGCAGCTCTATTTTTGATATTATTTTATTGGCTGTAAATTAAATAGAAGCTGAGTACAGAGAGATATTTTCTATTTAAAAGAGAGTTTAACTCCTGTGTTCAAACTTCAGATAGATGGAAACCTAAACAGATATAATAATAATTATTATTTATGCTGGAGGATGAGGTCATCTGAGGTCAAATCTGGGGTAATGATTATATATACTGTAATTAATATTATCTCGAACAGAGCTGATAGGTCGATGATAAACTGATAAATATATAATACATAACTGGCCTGTGCCACATACGATCCAAGAAACTAAACAAATAATCCAGAGAACACAAGAAGGGAGATATCCGAGTTTGACAGCAGATTGATTGTTTCGGTGTAAAACCGCCGCCCCGTTTTGATAAAAAAGGTGCAGTGTGGTTATTTATCAGAGGAATGAAAACCAACACCCAGAAATAAACTAAACAAATTAATTCCTCTACATCTTATATAAATAAATATCAAGGGTGGAAGTATGACAAAATGATTAATTATTATTTACAATAGTTAATAATTAATAGTCGTAAACTGGGACTGAGAGGAGGTGGGAGGAAGGAGGAACGTTATCAAACCTCTTCTGAACTGATAAGATGGAGACGTTGTCAGTGCAACTTTCACCCACGTCACTTTTGTTTTTAACTGACCGTTAACTCTCTGGTGTATCTGAGCCTCTGATAAACTACAAACAGTCTCCTGGACTGAGTTGAATCACAACTAGCTATCTTAGATACTAAACTATCATACAGTAAATACAATATGCAGGATGCAACAGCAACCACTACAACAGTTTTTTGATCTATACGTATATTGACCTTTAACCAGCGTTCAATACTTCCCTGTTTTAAGACTGTTACAACATGTTGAATTCATCATTGTGAAAGGAAGTTGACTAAACAGATTGTTCAGACTGATATCCCAACTCTGATACCCGGCTACATCCAAAACACATGAAATGCAATTTCTGCAAATCGGATCCAAACAACATTTGGAGGTGGTTTGAAGCACGATCCTATTCGTATTTCTGCAGATGCGTCTCAATCTTATTATTAATTGTGTAACTCTGTTCTGTATGCGTCAATTACTCGAGTCACTGAAGGCTGTGAGGAAGAAGCAGGTAACAGTTTCTCATGGAATAATGTTCATTAAATCAACATTACATGACAGTAAAACAAACCCAGATCCTCCCTCAACGTTCACATCTTCCGATGCAAACGCAGCAGGTAGAGACTCAAATTACTTCCAGATCAGGGAGGACTTTCACACCAAGTAACAATGATAGGATTGTGACGTTATAATTAGTTTCAATAGTCAAATAAAGTGGATATCTTCCACAGTTACAGTCTCAGTAGTGCTTTCATGGTCAGCTGCATTGGAAGAATCGAACAAAGAGGGACTCTGAAGCTGTAAATAATCTTTTAAATACATCTTTACACAGTATTTCCCATCACTTATAAAGAGATATCTTAATGGTCAGTGTGATTACAGCCCAGAAAACATGTTTCAAAGTTCACTTGTGCTCCTGACTGTTGTTTTAGGGCAGACTTGAACCCATTTAAGGTAATTTATAGTGTAACGAGTACTGCAACTGCAGTTAAACATTAAATAAACGGACAACTAAAATCAATAGAGCCCAGTTTATTTGCTGGTCTGTCTATCTGTCTTACCTCCGGCATGAAGCGCCGACGTCATGATGGACGGCACCCAGGAGGTTTCACTGTTGGTGGCGTGGAACTCATTCTGTAAGTCGGTGTAGAAGATTCCCACACAGGAGGGGAAGGCCAGGGTCAAAGCCAGGACCATGATAGTGGCAACCAGCACCACCCAGCCCCAGCCCCCATCAGGAGCTGTGACTACGCCATTTACAGCCTCAGAGTCTCTGTTTTCACCTCCTTGCCCCCCTTCCTCTAACTCACAATCGATGTCCGCTTGAACTTTCTCGTGCTCCATACCGTTGGTGCGCTCGCGGAGCATCGAGGCCTCCGAGTGGAGGCAGCTGTCACTCGTCCCTCTGGTTCCATTTCTCTGAGTCATTTTCTGTTTGGCAGTTCGAGCAAGGCTCCGGTGTTAGTTCTGCAGGGTGTGTAATGACTCCTGCCGTCCATGTCACTGTAACTGCTGCAACCTTAAAGGAAACCTGCAACAATTTTTGTGATTTTGAGTGAAATATCTCAACAAGTATTGGATGAATTGACATTTAGTACATGCATTCAGGATGAATCAATAACTTTGTTGACTTTTCATCTCATGCCACCGTCATCAAATTTTAACCTCATCTGTACTTTGTGTGCAGTGCTAATTAGCACATTTAGGATGCTAACACGCTAAACTCATGTCATGAACATGGTAAACATAAAACCCACTAAACATTAACACTTATAATAAAGTTGTTCTTTGTAGAACAAATGTTACTAGAGTTTTGAGCTCTTCAAACATCAGCATGTTAGCATTGTCACTGTAAGCATGTTAGCATGGTGGCATTAGCATTTTAGCGTATCTATGTTCCCAGTTCAGTTAACACACATTAACCCTTCTGTTGTGTTCGGGTTTTGACCTATTTCAAGTTCAAAATATTTCATAAATATTAACCAGTTTTTTTTTTATTGGAACAAGAGAACCAGGGAACATAAAACCTTGGGACTAAAGACCTCGGGAACATAGGACCCTGGGAACATAGGACCTTTGGAGAGCACGTATGTAGACCTCTGAGCTTTTGAGTTTTGTGTCAGCATCTGTTATTTTCTTTCTCTGCATCCATCCCATGTGGAGAACCACAAGGTTCCATATTAGGCCCCATTTAATGTTCCATTTACATGGTTCCGCTAGAGTCTATTTAAAATATATATATCTTACATTATACTAATGCTTTTGTTGATAAAAAAAAAAGTTTGCTGTACTTACGACAGGATTTACACAATCCTTTTTTCTGTCACTCAGAGCTATATCATGCACTTTGTTTGCTCCGATTGGTTTCAGGTTCATCCAATTGCATCTAGATGTATTGGAGAGAATCCAGGGCAATTTGTCTGGATTCCCAGGTTAAGTAAACTGAGAGAAATCAAGTTAATTTTCAGGGGAAATCAGAGTTACAGTAATATCTGACTGCAAATATAGGCATGCATAAGGGTTTGTGCATCCTAAAATGAAAGAAATGACCTAATCTTGGATAAAATGTTTTAATTTAAGACAGAGTCAAAAACCCTAAGGCTGTTAGTCTCCTGTGCAGAATGAAGTGTTACAGCATGTCTTACATATTTTCCTGTATGTGCTTCAGGGCTAAAAAACATCATTTTGGCTCAATCAGCAGTTTGAACCAAAAACAGTCAGACTGTCAGCGAGTTAACAAAGGGGAGGTCTGGTAGGTTTAAGGACGACTGAAGTATCAGCGTCGGTGCAAAGGACTCCAGCAAACATGAGACTCATATCCACTTGTGAAAACGTAAGAATGAATAGCCCTCTGTGCAAATGTTCCAGCAGAGTTTTCCCTAAAGACACTTAATACTATTTCCACATGCACTGACTACAGAGCAGAGCAACATCCTCTATAATTACATTCCTGAGAATATAGTTCAACAAGGCTTACGTTACTGTACTCAGACATTTACACCAAACATATGAACATTAAACCATTAATGATATGATTCTATGTGTAATAATACAGATGTTTTCACCTTGGGTGTTACTGTATGTGAGATTTTGAGGACAATATTAGAAATATACTATTTTATAAATCAAAACTTTGAGCCAAAGCAATAAAATACTGTGATCTGCTGCTACAACAGCCTCCAGTCTTCTAGTTTAACACCAGGTTTTGCAACCTGTATGCAGGAATTTGCTCCCATTCAGCCACAAGAGCGTTAGTTAAATCCAACACTGACTGACGCAAGGGTTGACTGACGAAGTTGAGGTGACTGGGAAAACCAGTTATTTATGTTTAAAATACCTTTGTGTCCAGTAGCATTAACATTGATCAGTAAATAATGGGAATAACCAGAACCTGTTCCTTGTTTGTGTGTCTCCTGTACCGATATTATAATCCAGTCACATAGCTAAGCATCTGATTTCCTGAAAAATAAATATTGACAAACCTTTGACACACCTAGACGCTTGTTAAGGAGCGTTTACCGCTGATGCTCAGGTATAAACAAAACCTTTAAACACATTTGGATGAAGAAATATTCCATCTGATTTTTTAAAACCCATTTCTCAAATTTGTGCTTCTTTTTCCTCAATCAAACAATAAAGATACACCTGAGATGACATATTTTCTTTGCATATTTGTACAGCGTGATCTAAATTTTTGTTTCAGATTCTTTTAAATGTCCCAGGATGCACTCAGGGGAGTGAGGCAGGATAACATTAACTTCTTTAAATACCTTTAAAAGTCTTTCACAAACTGCCCTGAAGGAAACATGTTGTTGTTTTACTGTGAGGTTTGTATACTCTTCCTGTTTACCTTTTATGTATTATATGTGAGCAGATACAATCGCAAGTTGAGAAATTTTATTTATTGTGCAACAGACAGAATATGAAGAAGAAAGAGAAAGAGAAAGAGAAAGAGAAGAAGAAGTTGGACTCTACTTTTCTCTTTTTAAGTCACTCAAGTATTTATTTAACAGAAATTCAAGATGCTGAAATTAAAATAATCTGACTTTTGACAGGTTTAAAACACAAATAAATATCCATACAACCAAGAGATGTGAAGGAAGAGTCACACAAAAAGCCTCATTGTGTGGTTCCCCAAAGAAGATTTGATAACAAATAGAAAAGTTAACTGAAGAATCACTTTACAAAATCCCAAAAATTGTGTGTTTGAAGTTCTCGAATATTCAGGTAGACGCTGAAACGCTGAAACTCAACAACCTGAAGTGTTGGTTTGGAAAACACAAAGAGGACACAGACTAAAACTAGTCTATGACAAAAAACAACAAAAAACAAACATACCAAAAGTCTATAAAACAAGTAAATCATATTCATATCCTTCTTACTGCTGTAAATAAAGGCTTCACATATGTGAGCTGCAGATGAAGCAACACTTTCTTGTGTTTCCTTCACATCCTGCACACGGTTCATGTTGTCGCCTGCATGTCTGGCAGGATGGTATAGATATAGATATATATAAATAATGGTATAGATATAGATATAAATAATGGTATAGATATATATAGGCTGTTATAGAAGTGATGCTGAGCAGCTGATTTGACATATGAGTGCAGCACATGGAGGGATGACAGCGCCTGTTTTACATGTCACATAGTGGGATTCATACACAGGCAGCAAGCAGCACATAACCAGCATTAAATATGCATCATGTCCATATTTTCAGCCTCTTGTTTCTACGTTCAAACACATTGCGGAAACTCGACATCGTTTCGGTTTGTTTACGACTGAAAAGCGCACATAAACAATGATAAACAACCACGACATGCCCGCAGAGCTCCGTTAGAGCTTTTACAACACCTCCAGCTTCTTTACTGCACTACACTTATTTACCAAATATTCATAAATATTTAATTTCAATCTTTTTTTTTTTTACTTGCCTCATTCCGCGCGGATTAAAGACCCAGCGAGTCATTTGATGCCTGTAATATTTTATATGTAAACCGTAAAGTTTAAAATATATAATCACCTTTTTATGATGATGATGGTGGTGGTGATCCAGCCTCTGTCGGTCCTACAGGCGCGGTCGCTGCTCGATGACCGCCGGATCAGGCAGCAGGTCGGGCGTCTGTTTTCTCGGAGCTCCGGTTCGCGGGGGGAGGAGACTGGTGAGGCCGGCTTGGAGGGTGGGATGCGGGCTGTGCAGGCCCCGGCTCTGGCCTGGGAGGCGTTTACCAGACTCTGCATAATGAGCCTGAGCTTTTATTTTCAAGGAGGATTGTTTCCTCTGAATTTAAGCTTTCATTAAGTGTAACTGAGAGCAAAAGTTTGAACCTGTTTATAAACAAATTACAAAGACAACAATGACCATATTTCCTCTAATAGTAGCCTCCTGAAACTGAAGCAGGCTTATATTAGAGGCAGGCCTTTATTTCTAATCACCTGATTGATAAGTGTGTTTTCTTGTTTTCTGATCTGCTTCCTTTTCCTGTTTTATTTTTGGTTACTGTATTAATCCACATACTGGACATGCAGTGCTTGAGTTTCACCACTGAGCTGTAACATGCAACATCTCCATATTTAACATGATTTCACATCTCCTCTATGTGAGTGAAAACAGCACATATATTGTTGAATGTATTCAGTTAAAGTGATGGAAATTTAACCTACATTACATTACATCCAGGTACTATCTAACTGATTGTATATAACAGGCACCAGACCTGTTTATATATAGGATTATATTATATATATTATATATTATATTATAGGAGACCCGGCTTTTAATAGAGTACTGGCCACATTTACATCAAGTACTGTATGTAAATAATACAATTACTGATATACAAATACTGTGAGCTCTTGGTTCAGTCATCAGAGGTTGGATGAAGCTCCACGTGGATGTATTGATTAACTGACTTATCAACCAAACCAAGGCAGGCTTATAGTGACGCTTTCTGAGTGTGTATCCAGAGTAAGAAGAAGAAGAAAGAGTCAATAAGTCATATTTTTAAAACACAGACACATTTTATGATTAAAAACCAGACTGGGTTTTGTTAAAATTGTTACATGTAAAGAAACGACATTGGTAGACAAAAGTCAAAAAATATAAAATAAATAAAAGTGAAACAAACGATCAGACAAAATGTTTTTCGTCAGCTTCCAAACGTTTCTCCACATTATTCACATTTGACATCAATACTGTTGATAAATGAACACAACGTAACTGTTAATAGGTGACATTTCTCAATACGTCTACATGAGCGTACAAGTGTGCATGTTCACAAACGCATGCAGGTGTTAACAAAAAAAATAAAAAATCGTTCTGTTGTGTGTTGAACTGTGTGGTCGGCGAAATGCTGTAAATATAAACCAAGATGTGTGTGTGTGTGTGTGTGTGTGTGGAGTGGGGGGGGGATTGTTCGGTTAATTCAAAGTTAACTATTCTTTATCTACCGTTAAGTCAAACTGACAAAGATACGAAAAACAACAAAGAAACAGAACATGTGAGTAGAGAATATGTCGAGTTGTAAACCAACTGCTCCACACAAGAAATCTACACCTACGAACCACAGAGCCATGCCTTCCCTCTGCTCCTCCACCATGCATCACAAACACTGTGCACTAACACAGAGGTCGGACAAAATCCAGTACACGACATCATAATCTCTAGAACAATGCATGCTCTCATGTTTTCACATGCCCAAACAACAGAGATACATATTTATATATATATTTATATATATAGATATAGATATTTTTTTTGCAGATTTGTTAACATTGCACATTATTTGTAGACTTAACTAGTGCAGGTGAAAGTAAAAACTGATGGTTTTTCTTTTTTTTTTTTTTTTGTTTAAAAAAAAAAAAAGGTTGCTTGAAATATATTTAGATAATCACACGAGACGGTTGTATGAGGTCAGCGGTTTCCAACCTTTTTACACGACCTCGTCACAGGATGCATGAGCAGTTTCATAAAGAGAGAGACTGATATATTTCCCTTGTTTCATTTAAGCCCCGAAGATGTAAACTGATGAAAAGTCATTAGGATTCATCTTCCGGCCATAATGAATATCTGTATAAAAAGTTGTTGAAATATTTCCATCCCTGGAGTCTAATAAAAAGGCTTTTGTTTTATCCTCGTCTCCTCTCGACCCTCCGTCAGGTTAGAAACCACTGAACTAAGCAACCGAAGTTAAACTGGGTTCACAAAAGGTGACAAGTATAGTAAGTGCTGTTGAAGGTTGATTACATACATCTAAAAGTGGGACCCTTAGCGATGGCTTCAGCATGCAACTCAAGGACAAAAAATTAAATAAATGATTTAAAAAAAAGAAAAAGAAATAGAGGCCAAATGATGGCAGGTTTATAGTCTATAATCAATTTCCAATAACAAAGTCACTGCTGGAGTTTTACTAAGATAAAAGGAGACTGCAGAAGCAGCATTTTGAATCTCCAGCAGTGTAAAGGATTGTATGTGGATTTAGCTGTAACGCAATGGCACAAAGGAAGCAGCTGGTAATAAGTTTCAGTTTGTACTGTAGGTATGTATAATAAAACTTCAAACGATGCAGGGGATCAATGAGGCAATAGAAACCAAGCTAACATTATACCTCAGGTCGGTGCCTCCTGGCTTTTTTTAAGGTATGAGAGGCACCTCATGATAAGAGGGGAGAACAACTGTGCACAACACAGGTCAAAGGCACAACACTGGACACAGACGAGGGGAAACGACACCCAAGGTGCTGTGAAAAGGCCCGGAGACGACGAGGGGGAGAAAAGAAGGGCTCCTCGATGAGACATTTGGGCATTTTTAGCAGCTCACGGTCTGCTCACGACTCCGATTAGTAGAATAAAACTGCACGACACACTCAAGAGGAGAAATAAGAGAACGAAGCCACATCGAAGGCCTGACTGGACGTGGTCAGACAACAGCAAAAGGTACAGGTCGGTTTTTTTTTTGTGTTTTGTTTTTTTCCTTTGTTAAAATGCATTCTTTTTGTTCATGCTTGATATAACCGCATCAAATATGTTCTTTATACAAAGGATGGTGTATCAAAGTGATCAATGTCAGTGATCAGACGCCGCGTAGCTTTCAGGAGCAGCGTGATTAAAAAGGTGAGTTCGGTCTGCGCGGCGGGCAACGACGTGTTTCCATCTGATATGTGGAAATATGGCTCAAACTTTGCATTAAGTTGCTCTAATAACAAGGCTGCATCACACACCAGTAACAACATTATATTCTCACTGCATTTTAGAAAAGGTGAAATAATTTAATAATCTATTTATCATTTAGTCGACCGACTTCTCGATTAACCAAAAGAAATTCACTGGTTTCAGCTTCTCACGTGATGATTTGCTGCTTTTTTTTAATGTTTATATAATTGTAAATTTAATTATAGTTGTGATTTATACGGTTGAAATTTAAAGATGTCACCTTCACCTTTAGACTGAATAATTGATTAATTGTAAAAAAAAGAATCAGCATTAATGAAAATAATCATTAGCTGCAGCTTTATAGTTTTGTGGCAACAAACGATTATTTTTTTATTTTATTGCCAAATAATAATTTGAAGATGCTGCTGATTTTTTTTCTAATTTATAGAGATTTTGTCTACAAAAAATTAATTCTTAAATAGTCCAAAAATACTGAATTTACAGCAAAATAAAACACAGAAAAGAAAAGAAGAAAATCCTCACGTGAGAAGCTTGAATTAAAAACATGTTTGACATTTCTGCTTTAAAAAAATAACACAATTAACCGATTAATAAAACCGTTCAGTTATTAATAACTTTAAAACCGATTCAGCCTGATAATCAAACTTAAATCATAATTAATTAAATCATAGGCTGGTTTGGACCCAGGCTGGTATATTATATTCTGTATTCATGTTGTTACAAGTATAAAATAAAAAAACAGCACCATCATACAGCAACTTAATGTCAAGTATACGAGAAACTTTAGCCAAGTTAGTGTCTCAAAAAAAAAATAAAATCTGAAATAAAGGCTGAAGACATCTGGCAGCTTCACTTACATGATAATAATAATAATAATAATAATAATAATAATAATAATAATAATATCTGTGATTATGTAGGCTCAGGTATCTCGGGGCTTTAAGCGTGAGGAGTACAATTCAGCTTGTGCCACAGTTGCTACGAGTGCTGCAGAATGAAAGACAACAACACAGTCGGTGTCGAGTCGAGAGACGAACGGCCACGACAGCACGTTTCTGTATCCGTCGTTACAATTTTAAGATATGCAAAATATCAACGGATATTTAAGAGAAAACCTATTGATAATATGTGGAGTTATTGTTGAGGGACACTACAGAAAACGTGCAGCTTGTGATATTTCAGTCACGGACAGAAAGCAGAGAGGCACTGCGTACACGCCGGGTGGTACACCTTCAGGATATTATCTCCACTGTTTAAATAGACTCACCCACCAGAATATGGAAATATATGAAAACTATGATACATAAATCAATAATTACACCATTTGCATTTCATATAATTTCATCATGTAGCCTATATAGCTTTATATAGATTCCTCACATGCCTTGACGAGTTGTACACAGGTGTAGTTTAAAGTCTTTTTGAGTCATTTGTTTTCTTTTGGAATATCCCAAATTTCGTTGAGGATCAAATTGAGCCCCGAAAAATAAGAAACAAGAGGAGTGAGACTTTTGAATTTTCCAGCAGCGCCGTCCCCGTCTTTAAGAAGAATATCTGTCACTTGTTAACGCCGTTTTAAAGACCGAAGAGGGTGGAGCTGCTGCTGCTGCTGCTGCTGCTGCTGCTGCTGCACCAGGCTGTGCTCCAACAGTGTCCGGACTCTGCATCATCCTCGACGCTGCTCGCTCCATTAACGGATTCGGAGGCTCAGTCTGTGGAGTTGTGTTCATTCCTTGATGTTCTTTTTAGAGTCCTGAGGAGATTTCTGCTAAAGTCGACCAGACATCGAGCCGGATGTGTAAGAGAGAGGAAGAAAGATGAAGATGATGATTTACGGTAGCTCCAAACTGGGGCGTCCATCCACTGAAAATAACACGAGACTACAATCTGCACCGTAGTCTGCACCGCTGTGGAAATAAAAAGCTGCAATGAGGGAAAACCATTCACTTGTAATCTCTTTTAAACTCCGCCCGAAGTGTTCCTCTGCAGGAGAAGAAACGAGAACACAAGTCAGGGTCGTGTTGCAGCGCTGGAGGAGAGAGGAACGTCGAGGAGCTCCCCGCAGTGGAAAGGCACACCAGAGGAGGCGGGAGGGGGGCCACGATGATGATGATGATGATGATGATGATGATGGTGGTGGTGGTGGTAGAAGGACACAGGAGGGTAACTCATGGATCTTGTCGCAAACCAGGGAGGTGGAAAAGTTCATGTGGTTGTTTTGTTTTTGTTGACTAAGTGTTGTTTAGCTCAGGATCTGGATCTCTTCACATCCGCGAGCCTCGCTCCTGAAGGATCTGCGGGGGAGGAAGGACATAAACGAGCATCAACACAGACATCCCTCACACGCATCCAGATGGACTCATTCCCTCCCGTTTCTGCAGAGGGACGTAAAGCGTTGCTCACCTTGGCCTTCTCGGTGGGCTCGATGACGATGCCGTTAGTGGAGTTGTTGAGTTCTCGGGAAACGACGCATAGAAACTCTGCCTGGTCCTCGTTACCGTAGTTATATGAGGAGCCGATGCTTATGAGCTGATGATGTAGGCAGGAAACAGGAAGTTATACAACTGGAGAAGAAAAGCTGAACAACCTAAAATCTACATCTTCTATTTCTAGGAAGGAATAAAAAGCTAGAAATGTGTTTTTTTTAAATGATTCATTTTTATATTTCATAACTGTTTTAGGTTATTGTTTGAAATGTATTGATGCTTTTTTTAAACTTTGATGAACATATTTTTTTTTCATTTAACAAAAGAAATCAAACATTTATAGCCGTTAAAAGTCGTCTAAAAAGCCGTACAAATCGATAAGCTGATTTTTTTTATCTGCTCTTTTTATCTATTTATTAATCAATAAATGAAACATTTTTAACCAAACATTGATTCGTTCCAGCTTCTATTCTTTTGGCCTGTTAGTCAAATAAAACCAGCAATTTCAAGACGATACCTCCAGAGCCAAAGTTACATCTTATGTTGGATAAATTATTGAACATTTTCTGCACCTGCTCAAACTTCCAACCGTCCGACATGGTCGAGACCATCTGTGTGAGTTCCTCCTCTTGGCACTGAAGTACTCGATATACATGCTTCACAGGGCCCTGAGGGACACACACACACACACACACACACACAGGGTTATATTAGTATTAGTACAAAGTCCAGTACACAGATCTTCAGACCTGCGTTGATTGTTTTATGTACCTGAGATGTTCGGTTCTCGTTGTCCCGTATCCTCTCTTTCACCAGCCTCACCAGGGATGCGATGTTGTAGAACTCAGCTTCTTCAAGAACACCTGAAACATTAAAATATATATATATATATATATATATATATATATATATATATATATATATATATATATATATATATATATATATCACAATCAATTATTTATAGGACATATATATATATATATATATATATATATATCACAATCAATTATTTTTAGGACAGATACAAGTCTGCATGATATTTTCCAGGTTTTCTAATAAACATGATCAAGATGTTTTACCTTCTTCAGCCAGATTTTTATCCATAATCAGTTTTCCGTGCCGAAGGTAGTTCAGGATGGGGCCGAAGTACGTGGGGTCCCTGTCGATCAGGTACGCTCCTGTCTCGTCCTGTAGGAAACACGGTTGGTGAGTGAGGAGAGCTTTGTCTTCATCACTTTACAGAAATCAGTGGAATAATGTCAAGATGATGATTAATGGGAGAGGAAAGAAGAAGAAACAAAGTTCTGATACACAAATCTGTTTTCAGCTTTTTGGACTTTTTCTCTAATCTTTGATTTGTGCTGAAATATTGGATCATTTGAACATTTATTGAAATGAAACCATGTGAGAAGTTTAGAGGTAAAAATCACTATTTGGTGGAGCTGTTAACAACTCATAGACATCTGAAATGTGACCCGACTACACACTGCTTTTAGTAAGACGTCAAAAGACTAAAAGGTTGAAACCACTGGTTTCATCTTTAACAATGTGTTGGATTTTAAAAGCTTCTTATATTATCCATTGAGTCAAATCTGCATCTGAACAGTAACTAAAGCTGTCAGATAAATGTAGTGGAGTAGAAAGTACTAGATTTACCTCTGACATGTAGAAAGTACTAGATTTACCTCTGACATGTAGTAGTGGAAGTAGAAAGTATCATCACATGGAAAAGTACCTCAGAATTATACTTAAGTACTTGAGTAAATGTACTCTGTTACTTTATGCATCTGTCTTCTTCCTGCTTGACTTGTATTAAAATATTAATATATATTAATATATATTATATAATATAATATTATAGGCATCCTGCTCACCTTGTCGGAGTCCAGGTCTGGGTCTTCTTGACACAGTCGGAACAGGAAGGATTTCGGGTCTCTGCACAGCGTCTGTTTGGTCGTAATGAAGTAGGTTCCTCCGACGTTCAGCCGAACCCAGCGGGATCCCGGCTTGTCCACCGGCTCGGACGGGGAGCTCGGGTTGCTCTTCACCGGGAACCCGAACACGGAGCGCCCGCTGCTGCTGCTCGACACCCCGCCAGGACTGAGCTGGCTGCTCCGCGGCGGAACCAGGAGAGTGGGCGACGCCAGGCGCACAGAGCCGCGGACGTCACGGTGCTCCGGCTGCTCTATGGAGCCAGCACCGCTCGGTTCCACAACATGCAGCTCAGCCATGTTTTCTTCCGTCTGAAAAACAGATTAGCTACCGACACACTGCGGGGAAACGATTTCTCTCAGCCGATTTGTAAACAGTGCGAGGATATTTTTCTCCGACGGGGCGGCTGACATCAGGGCGTTGCTGCTCGCCTCGACCTCCGCTGCCGTTAACACCGAGTATTAACACACACACACGGCTACCGACGGCTGGACGGGCTCGGCAGCGTCGCGTTTAATCGACTCTTCACGGGACAGATTGCTCATTCTTGTCTATTCAAACGTTAATCAGAGAAAGGCAATTCTTCCGGGTTGTAACGTGATTACTGTTTACTTCCGCCATGTCATCGTTTTTCAAAATAAGAGTAAATACAGCACGTTTTACATCTCTGTTGAAAAGATCATTACAAATCCTTAAAGGTCCTTAAAAATCCTTAAATATGACCCGTAAAGATCCTTAAAAATCACCTTAAAGATCCTTAAAATTTCCTTAAAGATCCCCAAAAATCCTTAAAGATGCATAACGATCCTTAAGATGCTTAAACTTTCTTAAAGATGCCCTTCAGACATAAATATATATAATAATATAATATAAAAAATACTCCTTAAAGCTCCCATATAGACGTGTTAAAACATATAGGCTATAAAATACTCTAATTTGAATAATAAATTGTCTGACACAAAGTTAAATGATGTTGTTATTAAAACACTGTGTTGGTTTATTACCGAGTTTTATTAAATTGTTAAAACATTGGAGACTTTGGTACCATTTAGTTTTTTATAATGAAGAATAGTTGTATTTTGAACAACATCTGAACTGATGTGTTTCTGCTGCTTTTGAATTTTCTTTACTTTACTGAGGATTTGATTTTGCAGCAAGGCAACATAAAAACGCATGAAACATGAACACAATAAAAAGACAAATGAATACATTAAATGTTTTGGTACTATGCACACAATTCAGAACAAAGTACAGGATGCAGATTTTATGGATGAGGATCATCGGATTCATGTGAATGATTTTCATATCTGTTGTCACATGTATGAATTAATGAATCAAATCCATTTATGAATCCATGTTAAGTTCACATGTAGACTCGCAGTATTTATTACAATTTATCTTACAGCTCAGTTACACTTCCTGTCTGCTTCAAGCAATCTGAAAAAAAATGAACTCAAGTGGAAAACCACAGGAACCACACATGATTTGAGATGAACTTCGTTTGGCTGCTTTTACTGTAACACAAAGGCCTGACTTGTTTTCAGATGGGAGTGTGCAAAGTGCCGACTCAGCAAACCTGCAAAAACATATTGGTGTAAAAGAGGAGTGTACAGAAATATGGAGATATGGATTAAAGAAACAACGGAGCCTTAGGAAAGTCATTTCTGCAGAAGGCTTTGAGTGTGCAATTTAAGCTTAAATACATTTAAAGAAGAAATCTTTTAAAAGTTTTTACAGAGCAAATATACAGTATATATATAACTAGATACACCTACCAGAATATTTACTTCTGTACAGATTTTGGCCAACTTTTTTTATTTTTACAATCTACAAGTCAGGTCATGTATATAATCTATGTCATAATGTATATAAGGTATATAGATTTCACTAACTTATTTTGTTTGTATGTATTACTCCTAGTTCCCATATGTTTCCTTGTTTTCCGCTCTGTTGCAACACCCTCCTGGGAATCAATAAAGTCTTATCTTCTCTAATTTCTAACTTTTTCTTTGTGTTTCCTCTGACAGTGTAAAACTTTTAAAAACATTTTTGCTTTTGAATTTTGTCCCACAATATGAATAGATCTTCTAATAGTCAATATAAACATGTTTCAATGTCCTTTTGGGCTCCTGACTGATAAAACCCCGTTTTTTTAATGTTATGCGTAAAGCTGTAATGTCACATTTGACCTGCGGTGGCAGTGTTGCGACATTAACGCTCAAACTAAAACCGTAGAAGAAGAAGTATTTGAGTCGCTGTGGGCGCGTTGGTTCATTGTACACAGACACGACTGACAGGTACAGTACTGACCTGAGACTTATGTTACACCTGTGATAAAGCTCACGGTTACCTGATGACGTTATTCTAGCTGTTTGTGAAGCAGTACGTTTCATATGTAAGTAAGCTAACTGCTAGTTTACATCCGCAGCTAACGTTATTTGACGCCAGCTAGTCAACAAGCTAGCATCAAATAACGTCAACTGTTCACCTCCACAGAGAAGATAACGTCATATATGCAGCTTTTAATATTTAATATCACTGATTGAGACAGTAAACTACGTGTATTGTGTGTATTGTGTGTGTGTGTGTGTGTGTGTGTGTGTGTTGTGTGTGAGCCAGCAGCAGTGATGTTGATAGCAACTGTGATACTCGCCTCTCTGCTTGATAACGTGTGTTGTTGTTGTTGTTGTCTCTTCAGCTGCTTGAGACATGAGTGAGTTCAGGATCCACCATGATGTGAACGAGCTGCTCAGCCTGCTTCATGTCCGCGGAGGAGATGGAGCGGAAGGATACATAGACTTACTGCAGAAAAACAGGACGCCCTATGTCACCACCACAGTCTCTGCACACAGTGCCAAGGTGAGTAATTAATACACACTGCAGTCAGGAATACTCTAATATACTCTAATACTACTTTACATTACACACGGAGCAGTACTGCACAACTGGACAGAAACAGTGTTGACATGGGTAAAAAGTACCAATACAGCAATGTAACAATACTCATATACACTCAATACATTACAAGTAAAAGTCCTGCATGAAAAATCCTACATCAGTTAAAGTACATGGGTATTATCAGTTTGATGTAGTAGTACATAAGTATAGTGATCTTGATGTAGTTAAAGTACTGCAGTAACAGTCGTGACTGTTTTTTGATGTAGTCAATTCATCGCTTATTTGATTTACAAAAAAATAATCAACTATTTTTTCAATTAAAATAATTGTAATAGTTTTTTTTCCTGCAAAAATGACATTTTGCCAGTTGCAGCTTGATGGTGAAATTGTAACAGTTAAGGAAAATAATTAGTAGTTTACATCCAATTTTTGGAAACTTGCAGTGTGTGTGAGTTCAGACAGATGAATACATTTCTGATATATATGTGCACACACATATGTGCATATTTACATGCTTGTGTTGCATTCTCCTGACATTAACCATATTATTTCATCTCCAGGTCAAAATAGCAGAGTTCTCCAAAACTCCAGAGGATTTCTTAAGAAAGTACGAAGAGCTCAAGTCCAAAAATGTTCGCAACCTCGACCCATTGGTCTACCTGCTCTCCAAACTCTGTGAGGATAAAGAGGTATAATAAGTGATTTACAAGCTGTTTTAATACTTGGTAATCACTTTAATTTATTTCACTCATTGAAAAAACAGCTGATGTCGCTTATGTAAATACAAGATTGAAACTCATTCATCGGCATTAAATGTGTTTCAAAAAAGCAAGTCATGTATTCACCAAAAGTTGCAGGATAAACTGCCTTATACTGAACATCATAGCCTCATTTCTGTCATGATGTGTTTGTAGACACTCCAGTTTCTGCAGCAGAATGCCAAAGAGAGGTCAGAGTCCTCAGCGAACACGACTTCAACCACGACTACCAGTTACACGCTGCCTCAGACCAGCACTAAGATGTCCATGCAGGAGCTGGATGAGCTGCGGAAGAAGCTCGGCAACGTGACAGCCAGCTCCAACGCTCCACTGGTGAGCCGATTTCTAGCAGTTAAATCTACTGCATGGATTTAAATGTTAGGTGAAGTTGTAGTGGGGATAATTTCACAAGATTCAAACAGGATTGTCATCTCTGGTTTGATTTGCCTGCAGCCTGCTGAAGTCACACGGAAGATGCTGAGAGACAAACACAACAAGAAGAATCCCACCCAGCCCAACCCTGTGTTTCCTAACTGGGTGTACGATCGTCCTGCTCTGCTCGGAGACTTCATCACCAGCCCCACTCCTCCAGGAGATCCAGCTGTGGCTGTCGGCAAGTTACAGTCTTTCATATTTAGAGATCCAGATTCAGGTTGTTGTTGGTAGTGTTTACAAGGGTGTGATCTGCGTTCAGGTACGATGCCCCTGCCTGCTCAGGAACAAGCTCTGGTGGAGGATCTGCTGTTTGTCCTGATCGGAGTTGATGGGAGAGACATCACAGCTCAGCCTGTCCTGGGGAGACAGAACCGCTCCTTCATTGTCGATACGACACTGGACATGTCCATCAAAGAGCTGGTTAACAGAATATTACCAGTCGCATCGTATTACTCCACCATAACGCGGTGAGTGTGTTAAAAAATAATAGCTCAGTTGTTCTTTTACATATCTTATTAATTATGTTGATGTCGTCGCTCAGTTTTATTGAGGAGAAGTCGTCCTTTGAGTACGGCCAGGTGAACCACGCTCTGACAGCGGCGATGAGGACCCTGATGAAGGAGTACCTGATCCTGGTTACTCAGCTGGAGCACCTGCAGCGGCAGGGCCTGCTGTCCCTGCAGAAGCTCTGGTTCTACATCCAGCCCACCATGAGGACCATGGAGATACTGGCCTCTATTGGTAAGACTCTGCATTTCTAATTGACTCAAGGTGGAGCTATACAGCTTTCTAATTTGTCTCTCTGCCTGTGTCATTGTAATAAATACAAAATTATAGGTATGAAGAGCCAAAGAAAGGAGAGTGAGTGGGACAGATTTACTCATTTAGGACCAATAATATTTTGGTAGTTTACCAGATTTAGTCTAAAACTAAATATTTCTTATCAGCAGATGAATTATATATATATATATAAATGTTATACATATAAACAGATGCTGCTAGAAACATTGTTCATTCATAGATACCTGCATTAATTTAACCCTTTTTGTAAAGAGAAGCATGTGAACTGTGTCCACTGTGTTCACAGCGTCCTCAGTGGACAAAGGAGAGTGTATGGGCGGCTCAACGCTGAGTCTTCTCCACGACCGAACCTTCAACTACACCGGTGACAGCCAGGCGCAGGAGCTGTGCCTCTATCTCACCAAAGCAGCCAGCGTCCCTTACTTTGAAATACTAGAGAAGTGGATCTACAGGGGTATCATCAAGGACCCATACAGGTGCAGCTGCTCTCAAATAAATAGACTGATGATAGGAACAATATTTAAATACTCACTTCTGTGTTTATTTCTACTGAAATGTTTTTGTGTCCTCGCAGTGAGTTCATGGTGGAAGAACATGAGCTGCAGAAAGAGAAGATTCAAGAAGACTATAACGACAAGTACTGGGATCAGAGATACACCATCGTGCAGCATCGGATTCCCTCGTTTCTACAGAAAATGGCAGACAAAATATTAAGCACAGGTACAATCAAAAAGAGCTTTTTTTTATCTCCTTCCTTAGAAAATAAAGTTTTCATATTATAACATTTAAATTTGTTGTAAAGGTAAATACCTCAATGTTGTGCGGGAGTGTGGCCGCGATGTGACGTGTCCTGATGCCAAAGAAGTCCTGTACACACTGAAGGAGCGGGCGTATGTGGAGCAGATAGAGAAAGCCTACAACTACGCCAGCAAGGTGCTGCTGGACTTCCTCATGGAGGAGAAGGAGCTGGTTTCACGTTTGAGGTAAAGTCAAAATCAAATATTCAAGCTGTATATATTTAATTTTGTTTCTGACCATTAACCATTAATAATGTGGAGAGCAGGATCACATCGTACAAACGGGACATAAAAACGAGCGGCTGACAGAGACACAGAAAGTCGTTACACTTCTAATAAGGATCTCTGTGCCCATGTTGTGGTTTCTTTTTTCTTAGATCCATCAAGCACTACTTTTTGATGGACAAAGGTGATTTCTTTGTGCACTTCATGGACCTGACGGAGGAGGAGCTGAAGAAGCCGGTGGATGACATCGTTCCTCCCAGACTAGAAGCCCTGCTGGAGCTGGCTCTGAGGATGAGCACGGCCAACACAGACCCGTTTAAAGACGACCTCAAGGTGAAAAGAACGAGTATAATGACTCAGCCTTTCTCGAAATGCAAGCCTACTCATTTATTTATAAGGCCCAATAATAGAAACAGTGTCTCGACAGGTTTAACAGCCCTATGATCTCACAGGTTCCTGATGCAACACAAGCTTTCTATCCATCGATTAATCTAATAACAAATCCTGTGTTATGAAGGCCAGACTGATCTCATGGTTTATGAGTCATGCTGCTTCATAATGTTTGATCGTCCTCTTTCCACAGATTGACTTAATGCCTCATGACGTCATCACCCAGCTGCTGCGCGTGCTGGCCATCGAGACGAAGCAGGAGAAGGCTATCATCAACGCAGATCCGACGGACGTGGCTCTCAGCGGCCTGGAGGCCTTCTCCTTCGACTACATCGTCAAGTGGCCGCTGTCGCTCATCATCAACAGGTTCGTGAATTATATCTTTACTTAAATGTCCAAATCTAAAGTATATTTCAGCATTTCGAGATATTATCATTGCATTTACATTAATTTCCCAGGAAAGCGCTGACGAGGTACCAGATGCTGTTCAGACACATGTTTTACTGCAAACATGTCGAGAGGCTGCTGTGCAACGTGTGGATCAGCAACAAAGATTTCAAGGAGTACTCGTTACATTCTGCCAAATGGTGAGCGGCCTTCAAGCGGACGTAGAACTCAAGGTGAATTTATAAAAAGAAAAGTGTCCTCACGCTCTGCTCGAACTCCTCGTACTGTTTGTAGGTTTGCGGCGGCGTTCGCCCTCCGTCAGCGCATGCTCAACTTTGTGCAGAACATCCAGTACTACATGATGTTTGAGGTGATGGAGCCCACCTGGCACATAATGGAGAACAACCTGAAGACAGTGAGTGTCGCTCATTGTCTCACTGACAGCCACAGTCATGATGTATTGGTTAAAAGACGTATGACAGTATTTCTTTTCCTTCTACAGGCGTCAAATATTGATGACGTGCTTTGTCATCACACGAGCTTCCTGGACAACTGCCTGAAGGACTGCATGCTGACCAACCCTGAGCTGCTCAGGATCTTTTCCAAACTCATGTCTGTCTGTGTCAAGTTCACCAACTGCATGCAGGTTTGTTGGAATAATGATAAAGACGAGTCGTTTCTACTCCAGTATTGATATTGCATTAAATGTTCTGCTTTATTTACTTAAATATGACAAAAAATGCTGCATTGAAGGACATGAAACTAGCAGATATTTACACGAAGATGTATTTTTTTTTCTTGACTGTTAGCAGTTCACTCAGAGCATGAGGTTAGAGCGTCTCAATCTGGAACAAGGGACCATGGATGGGCCTCCCACCCAGAGCGAACAAGCTGAGGAGGCAGAGAAGAAGAGGCTGACAACAAAGGTTTTCTCAAACACTCACTGCCAAGAAACAGGAATGTGAAGTAGACTGTGTACTGTAGGAACTGTTCGAACTCCTACTTTGAGTTTCAGAAAACGTGAACATTACACAAAAAACAGAAAGTATTTCAGCTATTTAGCAACTTTTTGATGTTTTTTTTGTCTGAACAGAGTTTCCTTTTAACACGTCTCATCGTACACTTTGTTTGTCTTCCTTCTTCGCTCCAGTTTTTAGCCGAGCGCGCTGACACCCTTCAGTCAGACGCATGCTTTGAAGCCAACATCAGCAAGTTCGACAGTAACTTCAGCATCTTGCTGCTGGACCTGCTGGATAAGCTCAGCATCTACAGCACCAATGACTGTGAGCACAGCATGATCAGCATCATCTACAGGTAAACAGCTGTTTACATTCAGTTATCACTTTATGTTATTACAACCCGTCATTTTTGATTTCCTTCCTTCCAGGCAGCTATTAATTTCAATATCTCCATCATACAGGCTAGATTTGATCTAACTCATGGTAAAATACCCACAATGTCCATTTTTTAAATAGTTTTATGACCTTTTTATAGTTCAAACTAGGGTTGCAAGTAACGGTAACCTGTTGATTACTTTCTTGATTAATCATTTTGCCGTTTCATCTATAAAATGTCAGAAAATGGTGAAATATGTTGATGACTGTTTCCCATGATGCAACCTCAAATTTCTTTTTTGTCCCAAAAATTTATTCCACAAGCTAAAAACAAAAAGCAGGAACCAGAGATTTGGGCCTTTCTTTCTGTAACTTTGCAGCTCTGTCCAGTCTAAACTAAAATGTGCCTCGTTTTCAAAATAATCTGAGTATTTCTGTAAAAATTTCACAGGTTGGATTTCAATGGGTTTTACACAGAGCGCCTGGAGCGGATGGCGATAGAGCGAAGTCAGAAAGCATCAGGGTAGCGTGTCGTGTACGTAAGCAAGTCACCCAGCAATAAAAACAAAGTGCTCTGCTCATATCTGTCCGTCTCTCCAACGTCAACCGTCCAGCTAACAACCATACGGACGCCAGCCACCGGTTCAGAGCTGGTATTTCAGTGTGTATATATAATATGTATTGTATGAAATGTAGAGTTATCGTCTGATGCCTGCAGCATCATTTCAGTGCTTCAACTGTACATTTTAAGAAGTAGACTGATGTTTATTAATCCCTAAATATGTAAGTCATTATGGGTAACTTATGATACCTGTACAATGACAGTTTATGTTTGTATTGGACTTCATTAAAACAAGCCTTAAAACAAGCTCAGCTGTTGCTTGTTTACTTTTTATTACTTGACTTGAATGATGCCTTTTCAGTGTAATTTGGTCACATGATAATTAGTTGTTGCCAGTTGAAAGCTAATTCAACTAGCTAATTCATATATATATATATATATATAGTTGCTTTGAGTCTTGAGAAACGTCAAGTTAACACAACACAACCGGAAGTGTGAAAGACTGATGTCAACATAAAAGCATAAACAAAATGACGTTTTTGTCTGTTTAAAAACCTCATTATTTTAAACGTGCTTTATCAAATCGGTGCCGTTATGCACTTATTGTTTTTATTTTGATTTGATCTGATTTTATTAATGGGTACAATATTTTGTAAATTGTTTTTATTAAAATGTTAATTGTTGGGTTCTTAATTTATATTGTTTTAAATACGTGCTATACAAATAAAGGTAATATTTATATAAAATAATAATTTGTAAAAACTTAAATTTCATTTTTTCAGAGCTTGCTAATGATAAGTAGCATGATCTTTGGTAAAAAGTCAAACTAAACGCTGATTTTTCTCCCTGTTAAATCATTTATCACGTTTATGGGATCAATAAAAACAATTGACGATACTGATATTTGTGGATAATAATATATATTATATATAACATTTTGAGTTTTCTTCACAGTTTGGTAGCTAGCTAATGCTAACGCTAGAGTGAGCGGAACGCGGAGTAACGACGTGATGACGTCACCAATGCGCCATGCGCCGTAAGACTTTTAATTTTGAAAACACTTTTATTTTAACGGAAGTCTGATGAAGTATTTTTATATCTCGCTTGAGCGGTGCTTTAAATATGGGAGGCGGTGATAAGAAGCCGGAGGCGGGGCTTTAACGGAAGCGCTGCCCCCCCCGATAAGTCACGGTGGAGTAACAGTAACGGGAAAAGAGCCGGGACCCGAGCAGGACGCTTCATCATGGGCGTTAACATGTTCTCACTGTGGTGGACGTTGGGTAGGTTTACATTAAACTATTCTGCATTAATATTATATTATACGTGAACTTTAAAGGATTTATATTTATTTTATTGTGCTAAACTTATTGTCTGACATCTGGATGTTTGTTTTACTGGAACAAGTCAAATCAACAAAAAAAGAAAAAAAAACTTTATTAATGCACTGCTCGCTCATTATAAAGACATAAACTATATATAAACTATATGTAAACTATATGTATGTATGTAAAACTGCATAACAAGGTTTATTTTTTGTAAGTTACATAATCTATAAAACATATAATTCATATTCAGTATAAATATGAACATAAGTGTGTTTGCTGTGTGTAGTTTGTCTCGCGCACAGCTCTGGGATGTTGTCTCACGTGCATCGATATGAGGTGGTAACACCTGAGAGACTGAAGAGGAGCCCGCGAGACACCCAGGTGAGCACACCTCACCTGTTCACCACTAACACACGCAGCATGTCAGCATGGGTGAATGGAAACAACCTGCTCAGATTTAAGTTCTTCTTTCACTGATGGACGTTTTTCTGCAGCTTTATCCTGATACGCTGCAATACAAGTTGGACATTGAAGGGACAAGTCACACGATTCACCTGGAAAAAAACAGGTAAACACTGTTTATTAAAATGAATAATTGAAGTTTCATATTTGAATATATGAACATTAGTTTCATGTGTATTTTATAGGAACCTTATTGGGAGAGACTACACAGAAACACACTATTCAGAAGATGGACAACGAGTGACGAGGTCACCAAACCAGGTGAGATTTAACCATCAAAATATCAAATTATGATTCTCGGACATGAAATATAACAATAAAGACAAAAAACACACTGGATGAAATATGTAAAGACTCATTAAACTGTTATAATTGAAAACACATTTGTGTTATAAATACTAATATTTTATGAAACCAAATGTTTATTGTTTATAGATGTAATGTGTTGACATTGAACAGGAAGTGTTTCCATGTGTTTGCATGCAGGATCACTGCTATTATCACGGTCATATTAAAGGCGTGGCGGACTCGGCGGTCAGTGTGGGCATTTGTTCAGGTATCAGGTGAGACATGTTTGCTGTTTTTACAGTTTGTAATTTTCCTCCAACATCATCTGCAGTGAAAGTTTCTGAAAGTTGTGAAATGAGTTTCTTCATGATATTTAGTAACAAGTTCTAGTTTCTCAACTTGTTTTTTAAGCCTGATCAGCAACAATATACTAAACACCGTTTCCGTTTGAATATGAAGTGTTGATCATGTTTTCCTGTGTTCGTAGTGGCTTTGTTAGAGCCCGGCAGCAGGTCTACATGATAGAGCCTCTGGGACCGTCTGACGATGGTGATCATGCCGTTTATAGACGGGAGCACCTGAAGATCAGCGGAAACCCCAGCTGTGGCTCGTCCTCCTCCAACACCACCATGCTGTACGACCGGGACGGGGACCAGGACCAGGGCCCCCGCCTCGCTGGCCTCTTCAGGTCCAGACCATGGGTCGGTTTAAATCCCCTCCAGACATGTTTTTAGTTACACAGTTTAAATTCTTGAGAAATTCATGAGAAATGCAGAATCTATGAATATGCAAATATTGTTCATTTCTGAAGTTGTAGTAGTATGTGCACTATATGTGTTACATACGTGTTACATGATGGGCTCCAATAATGATCCTCGTAGTTAGATTTAAACTCAGATTTAAAGTGAACACAGAGAAACTTTCTCAGCCATAAGACAGTGAGGCCCAAACGAGGGCGTTCAGAGCTCTGAAAGCAAACTATTGTCTCAGATATAGTTTAATGCCATCAGCAATATGACTATATATGTATATCCCATAAGATTTCCTTACCACACTGTGTATACTGTGATAATTATCCCTTTAATTCCTGTTGCAAATCAGTGTAATCAACTATGTTACGGTAATATTATATTTCTACATGATGTTTGCATCAGTGTGGTGATGTGTTGGTTTTCATCATATGTTTGAATTTGTAGGATTAGCCTTCATATGATTTCCTCATACAGTATCTCTATCAGCCCCAGGGTGTCCACATACTTTTGAGCATATAGTGTTGACACATTACTTATGTGCTCCTATTCTTACTCATAATTCATGTCCTTGTTGCCTTTATTTTGTGAGTTATACAGCTGATATAACAGATGCTTCATGGAAACGTGTCAAAGGTCACAGCTTCTCTTGTTTGTCTTTGTGTCCTCTCAGAAAAGTCAACCTGCAGCAGATCTGCAGCGGTTTGTCGAGCTGTTCGTGGTGGTGGACAACACCGAGGTGAGCATCACTTTAATTTCTTTTACAGCTTTCGTCCCGTTGCTGAATAAATCTGATGATGTGTCTTTTCTCTTCTTGCAGTATAAACGATATGGGAGCGAGACTAAATCCCGCATTCTTGGAGCTATAAATCATGTAGACAAGGTATGTTTCACTCAGCTGTTTCTGCCACAGCTGCTTTCACCATCTCTAAAAAAAAACGCCTCCTCCTCCTCCGCCCGCAGTTGTATCGACCTCTGAACATTCGCGTCATCCTGGTGGGTTTGGAGATTTGGACACATGGAGACCACATCGATGTTAGCATTAATTCAGACGTTGCCCTGGACAACTTCCTCATGTGGCGCCAGACGGATCTTCTGCACAGGACGAAGCACGACACCGCCCAGCTCGTGACGTGAGCATCAGTCAGGGATCTGTGTGCAGATGATAGACACAGTTAACGCCGCCAGTTTGAGCTAATGTTTGACTTTTGTCTTCAACAGTGGCAAAGATTTCTTCGGGGATACAGTTGGATTGGCAAATAAGTTCGCTATGTGTACTAAAAACTCAGGTGGAGTCAATCAGGTGTGTTTAATGACCTCTAACTTCTACTCGTCCTTAAACAAAAAGCAGATTCAGGGATTTTTTTTATGCATTCTGCTGAATTTCTGCATTTCTCCACCAGGATCATCACAGCAGCCCAATCGGCCTCGCCTCCACCATTGCTCATGAGATGGGACATAATTTTGGTCTGTCCCATGACTCTGCAGGCTGTGTGTGTGGCCCATTGTCCAGCAGTGGGAACTGTGTAATGGCAGACAAGCTCAAGTAAGAAAGTTACTGTAAAACTCAACTCACTGTCACTTAGAGCGGGTATTTATTGTTTGTTGTGATTTCTGTTGTGTTGTTTAGTTCATCATTATGAACATTCATCTTGTACAGACAACATAGGGTCAAACGTATGGAGGCAATCAAACGCCTGCTCCATAAAGAAACTTGACTCAACCTTTTGTGTCTGAAAGTGAGCAGATTCCTGCAGCCGGATTCCAACATCTGGTGGAAAAAACTATTATAGCAGCAGAGTAATCGTCGTGGAATGACTGTAATATCCAGGCATCCACATACTTCTGGCGATGTGTTATTATATGGGTTATTTGTTTTGTTTTGTGAACATTTTGTGAATCTCTCTGCTCTTCTTTAGGATAGGAAGTCACGCGTTCCCAGAGCTTTTCAGCGACTGCAGTGTGAATGAGCTCCATATGTTCTTGGTGCGAGCTCAGCCCGGGTGTTTGCTCAAACCCAGCTCCACTAGGACCATCGCTGAGGGGCCTCAGTGCGGCAACGCCATGCTCGACCCTGGAGAAGAGTGCGACTGTGGCACCGTGGAGGTAAAACAACTTCTTCTTGCAGACTAGTCATTTTTTCAGGACTTTGGAAAATTTAAATATATCCTTTGGTTAAGGAGGATACCACAGCAGACTGGTGTGGTTTCCTGTAAGCGAGGCCACAGATAATATGAAGGAAGGTTATTCCAAGCTGGAGAGATTTTAATAGTTTTCTTGTGCGATCATGTTTTATCAGTCTTGTGGTGTAGATATTAAAGTTTAAGATGTAACTGGATGAAACATAACATCTGAACATGATTTTTTTTCTCTTTCTAGGAATGCAAAAACCCTTGTTGTGATGCCTCAACTTGCCTCCTGACTAAAGGATCCCAGTGTGCCCACGGAGGATGCTGCGACAACTGTCAGGTACTGTAGCTGCTTCTAATGCAGCTTTCCAGCCAAAAATCCACAATAAACACATTTTATTATACAAATTACCTCCCATGATTTAAAAAAAAAAGAAAAGTCCTCTTCAGGCTGTTGAGTTTCAGTGTCAGTGGACGTAGCGTGCCAGCACCATGAAGGCTAATCATACTGTGGACATTAAAATAGCAACAGGAGGTTTGTGCTTAAAACCGCAGTGAAACAGCAGCAGTCCAATAATAACAGGAAGCAGAGGGTGACATCCTGCTGTTCTCATGAACTCACGCACCCTTCCTCAAATGACCGTTTCAAGAACTGTCATAAAATATCACATAAACACACAAGCTAATTATTACATTACACAGTAAATCACCTGAAATGTCTCCTCAGTTCAAACAGACTGGAAGTGTGTGCAGGAAGTCGGCCAGCGACTGCGACCTGCCTGAATACTGCACCGGAGCGTCGGGGGACTGTCCTGAAGACAGCTTTGAGATGAACGGCAAACCCTGCTACAACCAGGCGGAGGGCTACTGCTACAACGGCCAGTGTCCCACACATCAGCAGCACTGCTGGAGGCTGTTCGGACCAGGTACATGCTGCACGCTGCAACGCTGCACGCTTCAACGCTGCACACTGCATGCTGTACGGTACACGATGCAACGATGCACGCTGTCGCCACTAAAAACCTGCACTACACCTACTACTTCCTGTTGCACATTACCTGTAAATATATGCACATAATCTCACAGTTTATATTTATATTTATGTTACCTAATGTTATTTATTATTCATACGGCATTCATGTGGGACATCAAGTAATAATTTCATTGGACAGAGTAACTTGTTTTTCTACTGTTCACACGACAATAAACAATTAAATTGAATTAAAAACAGTCAAAACTAGTTTTCATGTTCTCTTGTATAATTGTTCTGAGCAAATGACGTCATATTATTATTATTACTATTTGATAATCATGACTTTAAACATCAAACGTTTGACTTTGTGTCTTCTTCTTCTTCTCTTAGGGACCAAGGTTGGATCAGATATTTGTTTTAACTTGAACAGACACAAAGACTGTGGGTGGAGCATGTTGGGCGACACCCCGTGTTCTCCATCGTATGTATCACCACACGTTAAGCGATGTGAATGGATATATGTTTTATATTTGTACGGGTTCTTGATCCATTTGGTTGATGTTTCTTTCTGGTAGGAATCTGAAGTGTGGATCTATATTCTGTGAAGGTGGAGGTGACTCCATCACAGGTAAAAGAACAGATTACACCGTTGCCAGGGTCAACTGTAAACTGGCTGTGGACGAGGACGAGACCAGAAACATCAGCATCGTCCCTAAAGGAACCAAATGTGGACCCAACAAGGTGAACTTTCATCTGACGGAGACGTTACAGTTAATTCAAATGAAGTTGGACGTGAATTAAACGTTAAATTTGTTCACAGGTTTGTCTGGGCAACAAATGCACAGATATATCAGTTTACGGCAAAAAGGAAGAATGTGCAAAGAAATGCAACAACAACGGGGTGAGTGGATTATTTCAGAGGTTTAACTAAGTTTGACTTGTCCTTGACTCAAGTCTGGATTCATTTTTATTGCATTTTATCTTTAGGTGTGTGATCACAAGAACGAGTGTCACTGTGATCCTGGCTGGGCTCCACCTTACTGCAACATCCAGTACGCAGATTTACCTCAAGGTAAATTTCAATGTGTGCATGATTCCTACTTTTTTTATATTTGTTAAACATATAATGATATAATAAACTGTGGGTTGAGCAGACAGAAACAGGTCACACCTGCTCCTGAATCACTCTTCCAGTAAGAAACGTGGATGATTCATCATGAGTGAGCGCCTGATTTTTCCAGTATCGACTCAATCCTTTGTTCCTGATATATCATCAACTTAAACTCTGAATCAAATCATTGAACAATAGTGTTTAACTCTATGAGGATGTGATTTTAATAAGAAAAAACAACAATTTAGTTTTTACAGTAAACAACAATACAGTGTAGATACGTGTGTTTTCATATACAGAGCTACGTACAGTATATAATGTAAACTTTGCATGGATGTATTAATAGAGTTGATATGGTGCCTTGTTAATAATTTCACACAGTGGTCATTTGTGGTATTGCAACAACAACAACAAAAAAACATTTTCCCAAATATCAGGACACGTTTACCTGCACACAAGATCAATTATCACTCTGTGTTCATGAAGGTTTTAAATTTATAAAACTTTCCCAGAAACGTGATTTTAAAGTCCTCATGTAAAGTCTGTAAGCAGGACAAACATCACAACAACAACAACAACAACAACAACAACAACATGGACGATAGAAAACGTTTTCGGTTCATGCAGCAGTTTTCATTGCAGACGCCATGTTTGAGTTCAGCTTTGATGCTAACAGTGACAATGCTAACATGCTAATGTTTGACAGCTGCTACCACGGCAACAACTTCCTTACATAAAGTTTATTTTTAAAAGCTATATACATTATATAGTAGTAGAAGCCATGCATACAGCTGTAACTGTGATTTTAACGTCTGCAGGTCAGAACTGGATAACCGCTGGTGTCTGCGGCGCTCTGTCCATCGTCCTCGTGATCACGTTATTGATTGCAGGACTGATGTGCTGTAAAAAGGACAACAAGGACAACTACACCTACAAAAGGTAGCTTCACCTTGGATTCATTCTTTAGTGTGTGATTTATGGCTCCGTCACAGGTTTCCCAGCTGAATCAATGTCATGTACACAGGAAAGTGCACTCTGCTCCGGGCAAGTTGAACCCGATGTTCCAGGAATCGAACGCTAAACAAAGACCTCAGATCAGCGAGCCCACTTTCATGCAGTCAACGGCGACACAAGTCTGCGCTCCGCTGGCTGTGACCGTGACTCCGAGCAGACCAGCTCCACAGGTTCAGAGCCGTGATACTGTGTGAAGTAGTCATAGAAACCGTGTGTGTGTGTGTGTGTGTGTGTGCAGAAAATCATTCACACTGTTTTGTTTTTTTGTTTTTTTCCAGCCTCCAAAGACGTTTTCTTCACTGTCGTCGACTTCACAAACTGAGCCGGTGAGATTTAAAAACTAATTCTCACAATGTGATCTAATACATACATGAAAACTATTAAATAATACATAAAGTGACACAAACAGAAGGAAACTGTGCATTTGTTGGGGACTACTTTCAGCTGCGGATTAATACACATTTGGTGCTTTAGTGAGTAGTTCTGGCAATCGTGAACTCTGCGAGTGTGTGTTTCAAATATTTTTTTTCTCCTTTTTCTTTTACACCTCAGATAAAACCTCTACCTCCATCTAAACCTTTACCACCTGTGACCAAGCTGCAGGTGAGTCATGTCAAAAACCTTCGACTGCTCTCACGGAGCTCTTAATGCTCATCTGTTTATAGACTGTAATCATGTCTGTTGTTTCTCATATTTCTCTGATTTGGGCTCCAACATGTACGAATGAAAAAGAAGTAAAAACGCTTCAATAGTTTGTTAACATATCTGAAACTGACCAATCAGAGCATAGCGGGCTCCAATAAAACATTAAAAAAGTTGTTTCCTACATATTTACACGTGTAGGAAACATGTGTGTGCAGCTGTAACATGTGGATTCATCTCTGGGGATCAATAAAGTCTTATCTTCATGTTGCAGCCCAGTATATGTCTCACACTGCCATTCTTTTTAAAGGAAAAGTCCAACAAAAATAACAATCTATCATCTAAGCTGTCATCTCTTTTCTTTTCTTTTTCAGTGTGTGGCAGTCAAACCGAGTCCTCCTCCTGTGTCTCCGGTCAAACCGAGTCCTCCTCTTGTGCCTCCGGTCAAACCGAGTCCTCCTCTTGTGCCTCCGGTCAAACCGTGCGCTCCTCCTCTGCCTCCGGTGAAGCCACAAACTCACAGACTCACATGAATCCTCATCAAAGGACTCGAGTTTGACCAAAGCAGCAGACCGTTACCACGTAGTCATACTTATAGAATCAGAGCAGTGAGTCACAGCGATCAAAGAGTTTGGAAAAGTTCACTCTTTGTCTTCAAAGCCTTTAAAGACGCTACGTGTGACCGACACTTTTTTCTTTCTGTTAACTTCCTTCTGAATGACTTTTACATGAAGTCGTCTCGATGCACATCAGAAGCAGAATGGTGCTCACGTGTACTTTTTAAAATATTTATTGAACGTTTGTGTTAACTGTGTCCAAAAGCCAGTTTGTGCCTTTCTTAAAGGTTCATTTTGTGTAACTTTGCACTCTACTTGAAAACTAGTGAATGGTACATGCAGTATTTCTGGTGATCTGTGTATGTTGAAACCTTTACATGGTTCCTTTGTTTTCAGTGTGATGACAGAGCCTCGAGCAGCAATTACATGTGTTGTTTTTTTGTTTTTTTTACTGCACTGATATTTTTTTAGGGCAACAGTCACTGAGTCTAAACGCTGCGGGATAAACCAGCGAACACCACTGATCCTAAAACACAAACACAAACATCAGTTTGTTTGATCTCAGCTCGACTTTGCACCGTGTCGGTTGACTGAATGTAAAAAACGTAATCATGAAAAAACCTTTTGTTGCAACAAATAAAGTGCACTTTATTACAGCAGTGTGATGACATGAGTGTGTTGCAGGAGCTGATTACACAACACATCAGTGTGAGTTGTGTAATCATCACATTTCTGTTTCTTTGCATTTTCATGAACTTGTTCTTCGTGGGAAACGGCGGCTGCATCCGTTAACGGTTCGTCCATCTCTGTTGGTCTCTAGTGAGACGTGATGAGTCAGTGTTGGTGGTTCAGACTCGCAGCGTGGAGTCATTACCGCGTGGAGTCATTACCGCGTGGAGTCATTACCGCCGCTTCCTTCTCTAATAGTTAATAATAGTAATTACTGTATTCATTCAGCAGTTTTACAAACGGAAGTATTTAAAGGTGAAACAATAAAACAACGAGAGCAAAGAACAAAAAGACCAAACAGGATGAAAACAACACGACAGATCAACAATATATCATGAAAATAAATAAATAAATAAATAATAAAAAACAAATAAAGAGATTTAGCAGATAAACAACTAAATAAAACAACTTTTTGTTTTGTTTCCAGTTTGACAAACACTCAACGTAGACATGTATGTAACAGTTTTACCTTTTCAAGACAAAAGTAAAACTGGAGCTGCAACAATTAGTCGATCAATAGAAAATGTGTCAATTATTTTGATTATCGAATAATCAGTTTAGTTATTTTATAAACAGTAATATGAAATATTTATCGGTTGCTGTGTCATAGTGAACCCAATAACTTTGGTTTATTGACCAAACAAACAAACAAATAAAAAAAAGACATTTGAAAATTTTAAGACGTCGTGACTTTACGAATTTATAACGAGCATTTTTCACTATTTACCGTCATTTTTCTAAAAATTGATTAATGGAATAATGAAAATAACTGTTAGTTGTCAAAATCAGATGTTTTATATCAGATGTATAAAAACATGATTACGTCCTAAAGACAGCCCCCCTAGTGGACACCGTGAATCTGACACAAAGATCGTAAAACAGAGTTTAACCACAGATGTGTTATAGGCCTTATATGGCCTTCAAACCGCAAAACTATTTTTTTCTTTAAAGCCATAATCATAAAACATTTAAAAGTCCAACATGACGTCTTAAAATGTCTTTTTTTTTTTGTCTGATCAATGAAGTAAAACTCAAAGTTTACTACAATTTAAAACGAGGAAAAGCTGAAAATTCGTGAAGCTGGAACCAATAAAATGTCATTTTAGCTTGAAAAATGACTCATGCTTTATAATAATAATATAATAATAACAATAACAGCAAACTGCACATTCATTTTTTAATTGGTTCATTATTTGAGCCTGAGCCCTGTGGCTTTGTTGCTGGTGTAAATCAGAGGAATGAAGGCTTGTTTCTCACAGAGCTGCTCTGATTCACTCTGATTCATCAGCCAAGCAGCTCATAAAACAAGCAGTTAACAATCAGTGTGGCTTGTTGTACCATGAAGATCTGCGGTTCACTGGCAGGTTCTGGAGGAGATGATATGTGATATGTGATGACAGCATCCTTCTTCAAAACGTTTACTCAAACATGTTTTCTAAAGGTTCAAGACTTTCCAACAACGCAGGCTGCAAGAAAACCAACAAGAGTCTTTTCTTACGTTTTCACATTTCTGCAGCATTACAGAGAAACACAAGAAGTGTGCCAAAGGTCAAGATGCATCCAAACTGAGCCAGATGAGACTGATTCCTCTGGTATTCAGTCTTGGTGTGGCCACCGTCCACATAGCAGAGAGATTTTAATCTACGACTCTCCGGAGGGAAACAAACTGACCTGGTGTGACTTCTCATGCTTGCAACACTTTTCCTGAAATACTCATTTCCTGAAACAAACAGTAAAACAGATGATTGTTGGTGAAAGTAGTTCAACAACAGCTCATGAGAAGGAAGGAAGACGTGAACACGATATAATCTCCTCAGTGACTCATGATTATTCACTCGCTGTAAAGACTGAGCAACGTTTCCAGCTTCTCCTTTTTCACACTGTGACTGTTCTTTTCCTTAAAGTGGCTCCACTGTGTTCAGTCCAGTTAGTCACCTGAAGTGACAGCAGGTGTGTTGTGACGTTATCACATTAAAGTCAGGCTGCAGTTTGGCTCACATCTGATTTTACATAAAAACATATTATAAGTTTATAAAACTTAATGCATTGTTAACGTTATTTCCCAACATGTTTATTCACATGTCTAATAGTTACACTGAAGAGACATTTCTCCTCTTTAAAGGACTCTTAAAACATCAGTCAGGTGTTTATATGAGCAGTGAAAGATGATTTAATGTAATGTTCATACTGGCTGTTAAAGATTTTACTTTAAAGTTGATGTAAAGTTTCCTTCTTCGTGTTTTCTCTGTGGTTTAAGTTTAAAAAGATGAACTTCAGCATTAAAACAAACATGATTTCTACTCGATTCGACTCATTTCAAGCTTCAGATGAACTTTTTAAACATGTTTGCACAGCAGGACTGTAGATTTTATACATTATGAAGGCATCTAAAGGGTCAATATGAACAGGAGGAACGATCACGGCAACAAAAACACGCTTCAGTCTTCGTTTGGGCTCCTAACACAACAAAAATTGTGAACTGGTCCTTTAAACTCTCAGCTGGTTTAATTTAAAAACCTGTTTAAGGTCCAATATTTCCTAATAAGGTTATAGAAAAGTCCAAAAATTAAATAATCTGAATACTTCCACCATGAACTGTTACAGACACATCTTAATGACTGCTATTAAAAACACACATTTCAGGGAAATATGTGCTTATGTCAACAAATAATGTGATAAATATATATTTTTCTAAGTCTAAAATATCATCATGAGCCTCAGTATGAGTCACAGTCATGCCAAAGTCTTTTTATTTTATTACCAGGCAAACATTTGATCTTTATACAATGAAATTTCTAAAAATTAAACATTCAGAAACAAGTTTTAAAACATCAGCTGGAAAGAAAAACAGACAAATCGAATTACTTAAATACAAACAAAACAAAAACAAACTCTTTCATTGCACTTCATCTTCATAAACTCAACCAGAAGGTTCGACTCTCTCTCTGACAGTCCGAGCAGAGACCAGGGCGTGTCTCAGGACGCTGCGTCCACATCATGCAGAGACGCTCATGATGTCCAACTGACCGTGGAGACAATCGGTTAATTGTCCCGGTGAAACCTTCAGGCAAAAATACCAAATATTCTCTGGTCACAGCTTCTCAAACAACAAACACTTTATACGTTTCTTACATAATTATAAATTTATTATATTTGTTTTAGATTGACGTTTGGATAAAAGATATTAGTTTTGTTTTCTGGATTAATGGAGTCAACAGACATGTTTCACTATTTTCTGACTTTTTATAGACAAATAACCTAATAAACAAACAATAAACAACCTGTTTATGTTTGTTGGTCATGTGAAGGTTTATTTTTATTAAACTCACAGATGTAATTATGATTTATTTTATTGACTAAACATAAATACTGACATCTGAAGTATTTCAGCCGTTATTTTAAAGGTAATTTTTCGTTTGTAGGAGAACGTGAAACCGGTCGGGGCTGATTATTTTCTTTATCGATACATTTGCAGATTATTTTCTTGATTAACTGAATCAGTTTTTTTTAATAATAGTCATATATACCTCTTTATAAATATCTCAGAGCTCTAAAAACGGCTCAAAGCAGCAAAATATATTCCTGAACAGAGAAAAGCTGCTTTGAGAGACTGTTTGACATTTTTGCTGAAACATCTCATTTTCTGACTGGATTAAGTGACTTCAGATCGTTTCAGGTCGTCCTCTGAGTGACGTGATCGCAGCAGAAAGCATCCAGTGAACAATACGCATAAAGCCTGATGTATCTACAGGACAATTTAAAAATAGACAGATGTACAGTATCGACATGGTATAAACATAATGGCCAGCCACTTCTGTCACATATATCATCACTAAGACTTCTGCCTATGATATATAACACTTTATTTAAAAAAAAACAAAAAACAATCAATAAATCAAAACAACATTTACATATAATCTGAACCCCAGAATGATTATAGCAAAATATATCAAAGTGAAGATGAGTTTCTGACTGTAAATCCTGCGACGGTTCTGGCAGCTCGTCTTTTTACAGAAGGGATACGTGGGAGTATCAAAGTGCGCTTTGCTTGATTGTAATTTCCTCCTCCGACCCCTCCGAACCACTTCCTGTGTTTTCCGTGTTTTCCGTGTTTTTTCCGTGTTTTCCGTGTTTTTCGTGTGTGTCACGAGGTTGACTTCCTGTGTTTCTGTGTTCGTGTGATGAATCCAAACCTCCTGTCTGGTGCTACAGTTTGCTCGATTTGGGAATAACCAGTAGAAATCTGTATCATTCATTTTATGAATTATGATGAATATTGTGCAGCAAAAAGAAAAAGAAAGATAGAGTGACACAGCTTCATTGTTTTCTCATATAAAAAAACAAGAATATTTGTTGACAGACACCAGTGAGCGTGTGTACAACAGCTTTACAGTCCTTAGTGTTACTCGGAGCACAGGCAGAGATGGAGGACGCGGCGGCGTTTACGCGTTACGCTTTTTTAATTTGGTTGTTAACGTTTCGTATTTCGTCCAGCTCCAGTCTTGGTCCTTGAAAAAGGAGAAAACCGAGATGTTAAAAGAGATGAGATGACAAAGCAGAAATATTTCAGTTTCTCTTTCTTTCACTGGGTTTTTTAGTTTCTTGAAGAAGCCACAACAGCTCTGCTATAAAAAGTCAACTTTTCAATTTTTACAAGTATGCTGTTGAACAAAGACTGCAGTCGGGGAAATGAGGGATAAAGATAGAGATCAAATCAGTTTCTGTTCTATTACTAATGGATAAAATCCCGATGACGAAGAGTATCTGCATGTATACACAGATTCTCATGTAAACCCCTGATTAACTACTTAACCTGGTTAGGTAACCTGCAGTGTTTTTCCACACACGGTTTGGTTTGAGGGATTTATGTCTCCATTTCAACAGGACATCGCCCATTTAACACATTCAGCCTGAAAAAACATTTGGAAAGTCTAGAAGAGCCTCACTATTGAACCGTTATGTTGCATTCAAGTTAGCGGAAGGCTAAACAGGAAGCTAGCCGGCTCTTCCCTGAATGAGTGGCAGTAAAACACATTTCATGTTCCTGCAAATTCTCAGGAGTAAAAACACGACTGATGCGGCTGAACGTGATCAGGAAACAGTAGAATAAAGCGGAAAGTAGAGTCAGTGACGAGGAAGCGGTGAACTCACCACTATGCTTTTGGCCTGTTCATCCGTCGCCTCCTGCATCAGACTGGTCAGCTGACTGAGGTACTTCTGGTTCTCCTGCAGGAGGCGCGGGGCAGCGTCGCTGCAGGAAGCACACGTGTGGAGCCTGTTAGTGTCCATCATTGTATGCACAATGTGTTTAGTATGTTAGCGGCTTCAAAGCAACAACGCCAAATGGGAGGACATGCATACTGACCACAGCAAACACAAAGAGTTCATTGGGGTTTGGATATTCATAAAACATAAATACAGTAGAAAACATCAGCACAAGTAATGAACTCAGTCACCTGTCATTTGGCCCAGGTAGGGAGGTGAGAGGATGAGGGGAGCTGACGGGTTGTGCCGACTGGGACCACTGAGAAACCTGCAGCAGGTTAGTCGACTCGGGACTCGCCGCTATCGAGCTCCGTGACGAGTTTTGAGCCTGGAGGAACGAGAAAAACGTCAAACCCAAGAAATGATCTGGAGTCTTTAATAAACTGCAATCACAAACATTTCGACATAAAGCTTGTTGTCATCAGTAAGTATGAAAAGATCCTACTTCTCATTTCTCCAGAATAACCACAAAGAATGCGGGAAGCAAACTCTCCTGCTGTCTATGTTTTTATGAAACTTAGTCTGAAGAGATAATAGAGAACACAAAGTACCACAGCTGGGGAGAAAATGCTGCCACACGGACTCATAAACTGGAGACAGACGTGTGTGTGTGTGTGTGTGTGTGTGTATCTCAGGTAATATAAACAGATGAAACTCTGCACTGCAGACGGTTAGAAATCACTTACACAGGCGATCTTCAGTAAATGCCAGAACTCTCTCTGTCTCTTGACCTGCATTTGCATGACTGTGTTGTCAGCATCCTTGATGCTCTCCAGGGTTTTCTCAATTCTGGGAAACAAATCTATGATCTTCTGTTTGCTGATCAGGATCTTACTGTTGGGAAGAGACGAGACCAGGCAGACATTAACATACAGTATGTGAAATCATCCATTAATCCCTCAGGGGGGAACATACAGGAAGAAAAGAAATCCTCACAATCCTCAGTACAACTTAGTCATCAACAACGTTCATTAAGAGCTTCCTGAGCCGGCGCTCTTCATCTCTCTGCAAACAGAGAACGCTGGATGATCCTCATTCTGTAAAACACTCGACTTTCCCACCAATCCTTCGCTCCTTGATCACTTCTAGTGAGTCAGAGGTCAAGTCGATACTGGCTCCTGTCCTGCTGATAATTTAGTGCTTTTGTTTCTGTCCTGTGAGCTGAAGCCGCACCCCAACAGACAGCAGCGGAAAAACAGGGCGCTTTGATAAAAACATGTGCAGGAAATGACCTGCTGACATCAAAAGAGCTTCCTGAGCTGAGGAAAAAGCGCCTGGACTGGTGTCAGTATGGTGACTCTCTGAAGCACCAGATAGATGAATACCAGTAAGATAAAAAGTGAATGTAGAGGTTTTTCTGAGTAAAGTAAATCCCTCGGCATGTCTTTGACTCGTACCTGAGGTGGGTGTACAGATCTTTGAGGACCTTGTCTTGGTTCTGGACCGTCTGAATGATGGCTTTCACCATCTCAGAGCTGTCACTGCTCACATCTGGTTCTGGTGCTGAAAGAAAAGGCATCACATAAACCATCAGACGCTCAGACTATATCAACATCACATTTTGACAGACAATAAATAAAAGATGAATAAATAAACATTTCTTACTTTTGCATTTCATCTTCAGTTGCTTGTAGAGCTCGATCGCTTTTTCTTCTCTGCAACACAATGAATTTATGAGGTTTAAGTGTTTACCAGAGTGAATTTTAAAGCCGGCAGCAAATAAAGACTGACAGCTATTTCCTTTGTGGTCTTTAAAATAACTGATGCAGCATGTTTAAAATGCTGTTTACTGCAGCAAAGACGACAGTTTGTTTTAAAAGCTCTTCTCCAAACTGTTTTTTTTTCCACATAGAGAAACTTTCATCAATCTTCATATATCGGTCAGAAGGAGAAAATAAACACAGGAAGAACGTCCTCGTGAAGCTCCTACTGACCTACATATAAAGAATGAAATGTGTTCACTCATGAGAAACAAATGTACTTGTAGTCTGATCAGCTGGTTGATAAGTCAAAACCTCCCGGCTGAGCAGAAACAAAAGAACCTACATTATTGATGACGTGTCCTCCTGTAATTTATTGATCAGATGAAAATCTGATTTGATTTGAAGGTCTGAGCAGCCAATCATTGTTAATAAAGTACAAATGATCAGCATCAAGATATGTCAGCGAAAACATCTGTACTCATTATGTAGAGCTGCAACTAAGAATTAGTTTCATTATCAATCAATCAATTAGGCTCTTAAAAGGTTTTGTTTTGTTTGTTTTATCCACAATCCAAAACAATATTCAGTTTATTGTCACTGAAGCCTAAAATACCTGAAAATATTCACATTTAAAAAGCAGGAATAAAAAAAAGACTGAAACGATTAAGCCAGTGAATTTCATAGCTAGCAACAAATGATCAATAAATCAGCTAGTTGTTGCAGCTCTATTATGATGTGAAGAAGAAGAAGACGTCATGTTGTAGACGTCGGGTCGAGCGCCTCCTCGGGTTAAATACTCACAGCTGCTCCATCTTGTCTCCTTGGCGACGGGCGTACGGGCTCCTCTGAAGCTCCACTATCTCCGAGTGCAGAGCCATGATCTCGTCATCCAGATGACTCACCTCCGCCACCTGCAGGACGAAGCAGGAATTACAAGCACTGACACCATTAAGGTATATGTGCAGAGAAGCTAAAGAAAAGGTTGTTTTGGGTTTTTTTTTACCTGTGCAAAAGCAGCAGCTCGTTCCTCGTTCTCCTGCCAGGCTTTCAGCATCTTTTCAGAAGCTTTGGAGAAACAGATAAATCAAAAAATATTTCCACGAGTAAAACGCTCATTAATAATGCAAGGTTACGAATCAAATCGAAACAAAGCAATAAACTCACATATGCCGTAGTGCATTTGATCGCTGTACTTCTCCAGGTCGTATTTGATGCTGCTCTTGAAGAAGTCCAGCTTGGCTTTCAGCTGCTGCGAGAAGCCAAACATGCTGTTTTTACACCTGGTCAGGTTGGTGTTGTAGCGCAGGAGGCTCAACCTGGAGGAGGAAGGAGGAGACAAAAAACAAAGGTATGAAGGCTCAAAAATCAACATCTGGTTCAGTCCTTGACAGCAGCGTTCAGTTTCTCGGCAACAAAATGTAAACAAAAAAAAAATCCAATACTCAGGATTAAAACTTCAACAGGTCTTTTAATAAATGGACCAACATGTTCTGCTGCTGTTAAAGTTTGTTTACACCGTAACATTTGTAAACAAAAATAAAACTGATATTTTTGTGTTCAGAACAAAACAAAAAAAGAGACTTTTTGATTTAAGACTATACCTCATGATTTGTGGTTTAAGGAAATGACAGATTACAGAAGTACGTCATGTGACTCACATGGCGGCTCTCTGTCCCTGGAAAAGCCTGCTGTAGTCGTCCTTCAGGCCGCAGATGTAGCTCACTGCTTCACCCCAAACCTTCTTCAGCACCACCAGCGGCAGCTGCGTTTTGGCCTCTTGCACTGCAAAGTTAAAACCAGAAAGGACGCATATACGAGGTTTGTCTGCTTAGGAAACAGAGGAATGGAAAACTCTGTGGAAACTAATAAAAACTGATATTTAACATTTAATAATGAGCAGAAAGGACTTGAAATAAACTCACCGATAGTGTTGACTTTATCAGGCAGCTGTCTGGCGCTGAAAGGGCCGGAGTACTTGGTGATGCTCTTGTCAAACAGATAGACGATGTAGCTGTCCCACCCTCTCTACACAGGACAGAAGACAGTCACCACTTAAACAGACCTGGAGCTCAAACAGCAACGAGTGAGTGACCTATGAACCATAATACCCACAAACTCTGCTTTTTCTGCATCATTTTGGATTTTTATTTAGCATTGATATCACATATTCCGGGCCAAACGGTAGGACAGGAGAGTTGGAGGATCCCCAGCTGGACGTTGTCAAAACATGGTCAACATCTTTAACCCAAGACTACAAAGACGCCCGTAATCAAAGATTTTAACACTTTCACTCAAAGCTGAAGCTGAATCAAGCATTCAGTAAGGAGTTTGGAAGATGCTGATGCACCAGCGTCAACGCACCACTCCCTCTAGGACACACTGTGCAGCAGGCTTCCTGGGGTCCAGAGACACTCCCGTCTCCTGCAGCAGCTCCTGGTTCACCACGTCGATCTTGGTCTCGGCCTCGATGCGCTTCTGCAGACTGTGGAGACTCTCGTCTGGAGTCAGCTGGAAGGAGTGGATGTGAGCCGTGGTCATGTTGAGGATGTGGACGACCTGAAGACACAGTTAAGATAAAATTCAGTCAGTTTTACACCAATATATCAAAGTGGCTTGTTTAGACAACATTTGAGAACTTGCCTCCAGTTACTCACCTTCATACTCAGGATCTGCTCCAGTACCTCGAAGCACAGCGGCTTCTTGGTGTCTGTGTTGATTCTGCCTCCTCTCTGAACAGGATCCCACTTTAACATCAGCTGAAGCAGTGCTTCCATTGGCTCCAACAGTATCCTATACAACAGCAAGTAAACATGACCTCAAGAAGAGAAACCTCTGTCCAAATGCTCCAGTCTCTAGTGCTTTTGATTTTAGTTTAAAGGCTCGTTCCTGTATAGAAGAGGAAACCTCATATTTATAAACAGCAGTCGTCTGTTTGTGATTTTAGCCGTCACAGGGTCCTAACCTGCTGAGATTGTTGGGGTAGGGAAGATGTGTGGAGAACCTGACTTCACCGTTCAGATCCTCTACAGCCATGATGTCTTTTGGACCTTTATTCCGCACTTTGCTGGCCCTGTGACAGAAACAAACAGTGGATAGTTTCACATCTTAAAATGACCAGAAACATTTAAACTATACAGTAGTGATGAATGATATCAGGTCAACTTACCACTGCACAGGTTGCAGGTTGTGCAGGAACGGACGGAAACCACAACTGCATTCAAATATCATGGTGCCAAAGCTCCAGTAGTCCACAGTAACAGTGTATGGCTTATTCTCAAACAGCTCAGGTGCCTGCAGACAGTAAATGCATCATCATAAATGCATATATCTTTATTTTATATCTGCTTTACAGTTACAGACCAACACAGTTATTTATGGCTTCTATATTTCATCATTTGTGAGAGCAGGAGGAAGATTAAAGGATTTAAAAGCATCATTAGAATAACACAGATTATATAAAACTAGGTGCATGTAGTGACAGGTGCGTACCAGGTACTGGAGCGTCCCAACGAAGGAGGTGCACAGACTGCCCTGGTCCAAGTCTTTAGCGTACCCCAGGTCAATGATTTTGTGAACCAGCTGCACAAGAATAAGTAAATATAAAACTTCCAGATGTAAACAACAGAGCAGCCATAAAACCAAAAACGCAGCAGTTTACCTTTCCGTTAATATCTTGCAGCACAATGTTTTCAGGTTTAAGGTCTCTGTGTATGATCTTGTTTTCATGCAGATACTGGATACCAGATCCTAGAGCAGAAGACACGTGTTAGGACTGAAGGATTGAAGAAAACAACAAGCGGCACATGAAAAAAACAACAAAACAAAACGCTGGACATACCGACGTCGTTGAGTAAAGAAAGTACTTCACTCTCTTTCAAACCGCAGCAGTTCTCAGGTTTGCTCAGCATCTGTAACCCAGACAAACATCCACAGTAAACACATGACATGAAACGGACAAATGAGCAGCATCACCACTGTTTACATGAAAAATCTATTGAATGTTGTCTTATTTGACATATTTATCTTTGCACATCCTTTGACGCCAAATAAAGGAGGAAAGAGTGAACTAGAAAGCAACAGGGTTCACGTTTATGGACAGAAGAGACGTGAAAGTGAAGCTTAACTTCTAATTATTTACTGTAATTGAGCGTATTTATAAGCTTGGCTGGTTTAGATGACGCGTGTTGACTTGCGTCATACGAGCATCTGTTTTACTACAAAACTCTTTTTTATTGATTTAACAAAAGAAGCCAAAGTGCTTGAATGTTAAATGTCTAAACACAACCAGAGGTACAAAACATTTCAAACTAAACAGGATTAGAAATCAGATTCATTGCCAGCTTTTGGTACTTGACCTGAATACTCAGCTCAGTCTGTATCAACAAAGTTTTGAAGTTCAGTTGAATGTGAACTTAGCTCCTCCTCCCAGGAGAGTCTCACCTTCCTCAGGTCTCCCCTGGAGCAGTACTCCATGGCCAGCAGTGGAAGATCATTTAAGGCTATGTGCATCATTTCCTCTGGGACGTCTCGGGCCGTCACAACATTGATATGATTCAACCTGAGTGAGAGAGAAGGAACTACGTTACTTTTTAATGATGCGGATTTTGCACAGTCATCCACTGCTACAATTCCTGCACGATACTTCAGAGATGATATTTCATCTAACAACTTAACTGATATCATTATAATATCGTAACATCACTGTATCCTTTCTAGGGCTACAACTAACAATCAATTAGTTGTTTGGTCTATAAACATGTCAGAAAATGTCTTGTTTTGCATCAATTATCAAATTAGCTGGCGATTAATTTAATAGTTAGCAACTCATCGATTACTTGACTCGTTGTTGAAGCTCTAATAACGTCTTTAAATCAATGTGCTATAAAAACAAACTGTCCCCACAGGAAGAAAAATGGGTCAAAATGTGTACAAACTTCTTCATGATCTGGATTTCTCTGCTCCATCTGTCCTTATTTCTTGGTGTCAGCTCGAGACGGCACATTTTCACAGCTAGTTTTTCATTTGTTTCCTACAAAAAACAAACAACAGATATTCAGAATGGATACTATTGGAAATACTTTATTAATCATAAAGGTAAACTGGTAGTGACAGTGATTATGCTGGTTAATATGCAAGGTGCCCCTACTTCAGTGGTGGAAGTACTAGTAGTACTCAGTTACTTTACCCAAGTAAAAGTACCAAATACTCAAATACAACTAAAAGTCCTGCATGAAAAATCCTACAGTACATAAGTATAGTGATCTTGATGTAGTTAAAGTACTGCAGTAACAGTACATAAGTATAGTGATCTTGATGTAGTTAAAGTACTGCAGTAACAGTACATAAGTATAGTGATCTTGATGTAGTTAAAGTACTGCAGTATCAGTAGTGACTGATATATTATTATATATGACATCATTATATTATTAATACTGAAGCATCAGTGTTAGAGCAGCATGTTACTGTTGTAGCTGCTGGAGGTGGAGCTAGTTTCAACTACTTTATATACAGTTAGATAGTTTAGTCCAGTGGTTCCCAACCTAGGGGTCGGGGCCCTCCAAAGGGTCACCAGATAAATCTGAGGGGTCGTGAGATGATTAATGGGAGAGGAAAGAAGAAGAAACAAAGTTCTGATACACAAATCTGTTTTCAGCTTTTGGACTTTTTTTCTAAATCTTTGATTTTTGCTGAAATATTGGATCATTTGAACATTTATTGAAATGAAACCATGTGAGAAGTTTAGAGGTAAAAATCACTATTTGGTGGAGCTGTTAACAACTCATAGACATCTGAAATGTGACCCGACTACACACTGCTTTTAGTAAGACGTCAACAGACTAAAAGGTTGAAACCACTGGTTTCATCTTTAACAATGTGTTGGATTTTAAAAGCTTCTTATATTATCCATTGAGTCAAATCTGCATCTGAACAGTAACTAAAGCTGTCAGATAAATGTAGTGGAGCAGAAAGTACTAGATTTACCTCTGACATGTAGTAGTGGAAGTATAAAGTATCATTACATGGAAATACTCAAATAAAGCACTAGTATCCACAAATTATACTCAAGGATAGTACATGAGTACTTCTTCCTGTCCTCATAAAGTAATGTGTGTAAACAGGCTCACATGATGCTGGTAGAGGTAAACATGGGCAAAGCCGCCCATGCCCAGCCGCTCCTTCAGCTCCCAGTCCCCGCAGCTCTGGTTCTGCCTGAACGGAGGTTTCTCCATTGTTGTAACGCAACCTGGACCAAAGTGTAGAAATAACGTTCACAAAGCAGCTACAGAGTCCCGACAGAGATGCATTTCACTGCACAATCACTTAAAAAGGCATGTATGGACATAAACTGTGACGTTTGAATTTTAAACAAGCTAAACACAGGAACATGACTACATCCTGGATCAGCTGCCAGGCTAATGTCAGATTTAGCATTTAGCATGCAGATAGCTGGATGTAAATGTTGTCAGATTTGTGTTGATAAGTAATCTTTATCCTCCAACACGACATATATTTCTAAAGGTAACGAGTTTGAAAGGGACCACCTAATAAAACTAAGTATTTATGTTGGCTAATTGGCGCACAGCTACTTACAGAATCCTATGTGCCCTCAGGAAGTAGACGGGGCCATTCGCTAGCTTTCTAGCATTAGGAAATAAAGCTTTCTACAGCAGCTACGTGATGTTTTGACACATTTTTTGCGCCGAGGTGCTGGTAAAACGCTTCTGGAGACTTACTTTGGGCTCTTATGAAGATGTCATGAGCGATTTGCGGTAGAAATATTCTGTCTTGTTGTTTTTCGGGTCAATGCAGCACTGTACTTTCCTGCGTGACGTCACCAGAAACCCCGGCTGCGTTTCTTGAAAATGAAACGGCGATGCGTTCACGGACACGCACCAAAAAAAAAAACAATGATGCGTTCACTGACATTAAAAACATTTCAAATAGCGAAATTAAATAATAAACATTACAACATAAATTATAATCTTGATGCTGCTTTTGATGACAGACTTTAAATGATTTCAATTAATTAGCAGGTAGTTGTAGAAAATGCCCTAAACATTTTTATTTATGTTGTTTCTTTGTCTGTTAAAGTCTATTAAAACAATTAGTCAGGTGCTTGAATTAACATTTAAATATGTGATTCCTGTTCATACTGATCATTATTAAATCCCTTCATAATACACTCACAATGTAAGTGATGGGGACCAAAATCCACAGTCCTCCTTTTGTGCAAATATGTATTTAAAAGTTTATCTTAAGCTAATATGAAGCTTCAGATAAACCTTAAAACAACTGTGTGGAAACACTGTGGATTTAGTCCCTTATTACTTACATTAAAAGCACATTTGAAGGATCTTTTAATAGTGAGTATAAACAGGAGAAATAATTAAAGGAAACCCTTTTTCACTGCTCATATAGACTCCTGACTGATGTTTTAAGACACATTGAAAAATTGGGAACCTGTCCTTTAAATGTAAAAAGGGCCATTTTTACATTAGGTAGATCTAAATGAACTTCTGATTATAAGCCAAACATATTTAACAGAATAAAAATAAACGATTATCTTATAAATCATCATCTTTTCTGTTTTTCTGTCTCAAGGTAAACAAGTTGGCTGTTGTTGTTAAACCACAAAACATGAGTTTATTTATGAATATTTATCAATTGAGTGTTATATTAATTAGTTTAGGAAGCCTACAGAAGTCATCCTAGAAGTACATGATGAGTTTAAGGGTCTCTCAATAACCTGTTTGTGGCAAAAATGTAAAGTACCTCTATTTTGCTTTTTGTTACTTCACCTTGAATGTTTGAACTTCACTATGAATGAACGTTTGACACCACAAGGCTGTTTTCACTGGTGTGACATCACAACTAGTCTAAAAATGACTGATCGTGGTTCAATAAGCAACTTACACGAGTGTGATGAGAAAATGTGAAGCGCAAAAACACTGATGATGGACTTTACAGTGAAGTAGGACACATCTGATTCTGTGGTTTCAAATGAGGAAGAACGAGGAGATGAAAATTTAAGGATTTTAGATTATTTCACTTTTTTGTGTAAAAAAAATAAATATTAAGAAACTGATTATTTTTCATACAGAATATTTTTTAATTACAAGCAATGTAAAGTATGTAAATATTATAATGTAAAATTGTTCTAAAAGTGCAGAATGGATCATTGTCAATAAAACAACATGTAAACAGTATTTTAGTGTTGTAGCTGGTGAAGTAGAAAACAGTTCAGACACATCTAACCTTTCAAAACACTTTTATTTGATATCTTCAATGCCTCCCGAAATGGAAAAAGCTCACAAACAACATTTCCTCGGTGAGTTTTAAACAAGGCAGTGACACATGTAGCTCACTGTTATGTATAGCATCAAATGAACATTGCCTTACCTGCACCAGTCTAAAAAACACTGAGATGGATCAGATCAGACCTCTCTACATGTAAAAAGATTTGTGTGAGCTGGCTCAATTCTCTAAAACACAACGGCATACGACAGCATTAAATAAAGCCATTTCATTTCATCATTCACATTGATAGAAAAAAAAAGAAAAAAGACCATGAGCTCAAGGACAGAAAAAAAATCAAATTGACCTACGTTATATATTAACCCTTCATTTAATGCTCTAACCATAATATAAATGAAAGCAGGCCGTAATATCTCATGCTTTATTTACACATCACATTCAGAGATGAGGCTGTGATGGGCAGACATGAAAACAAGTACACGTTTAAAGGACAGTTTGGCCACACGGCTGCAGGCGTGTGCTGCTGCAGGCGTGTGCTGCTGCTTTAATGGAGGCGTTGAGCAGCAACTGGGTGACTTTCACTTGAACATCACAGAGCCGTCACCACGGGAACCAGCCATTTCCATGCTAACCAGTGCCATGGAGATCCTGCAGCTGCTTTTTGATGTAAGTAAGTGGTGACAACACATGGAGAGAGAAGGGGGAGGAGGAGGAGGTGGAGGAGGAGGAGAGGAGACTTTACCAAGGTGGAGGCTCTGAAGAACTCCCTTTCACGCTACATCCACCCACACTGTATGGAGCGTGCAGAGAGTTCGTTTGTTGGTTTTGATTTTGTCACATGATCTGCTTTTGGATCTTATTTCAGTCGCTCACAGTAGAGCTGAGTAAAAGTTGAAAACCCTTACATACTGTTTATATGCTGACTTCACAGCGTCTAGTCTCTATACCAAATTTCTGAACCACAAATCTATTTTTCTTATCCATAAATACTTGATCAATCATTAATAAATTAATCCTTTATTAAGTTTTCAGAGAGCAGAGTGTATTATTTAGGTTTTATGCTATTTGTTTGGAGAAAACCATTGACAACCCCACCATATTATGGCGTGATGTTATTAAAAAAACAACAACCAGGAAATCATGACTAATAAATTAAATGTAAAGAATGCAACAACATTCCTGAATGCTGATTTGGGTTTAATTTAACCGTCTATGTGGAAAAATGAACAAAAATAAAGAAAATGTTTAAACATTTTTGCATATTCTGGGACAAAAGTCACAAGATTTCACGCTCAAAAAAAAAAAGATGTTCAGGGTGTTTTTACTGTTCTCGAGTGTTAAAAAAAAAAACAGTATGTAAGGGCTAAAAATCACCAAAGCAATCAGACGAAAAGTTCATTCTTGATCTTGGAAACAGCTGTTGACAAAAACAATTAAGTGCCCAGATTTATTTTTTTGTTTTATAAATGTTGTCGTTGTTGGGGGGAGGATTTGTGTCCCATCTTGACCTGGTCATCAGATCACATGTGTATATTTAAGCTCAATGAGATGTGCAGGCTGTGGCTGCTAGTTGTAAATAGTACAAAGAGGGATGCATACAATGTGGAAATAGAAAATGTACACAAAAAAGTCTTAAAAGTAAGAAAATTTAAGATCTCAGGATCAATTCTGAGACATGCTTATATATTTATGTAATATTGATAATTATGGCCACATTATAAACAGCAGAGTCAAACATTATTAATAAACAGACAGCTCTAATGTCAACTGGTTCATACATGGTACAAAAAAAAAAAGACACGAAAGATGTAGGTTATGACAACAGTGTTCATAAACGTCAATGTGTAAGTCATGAAGAAAGAGATGAGGAGAGCAGAAGGAGGTGAACAAGAAAACTGAAGGAGGAGAAAAATAAACTGCTGATTAATCATTTGGCTGATAAAAACATAAAAAAAGAAAATAGTGAAAAACCAAATCGACGAACCGTCCAAAACCAGAAGTTACACAGTCCTACATCACATATGACAGAAAAGAAGCTGGAAAAAAGCCTCGTGATGCTGATGGACTCACTAATCGATTAATCTACTCGTTTTCAGCTCTAACACGACCGAGAGGCGACATCTGCACATTAACAACATGGACGCTGCTAGATGGAATCAGGCATCATGAAACACACACACACACACACACACACACACACACACACACACTGGACATCCATCCCATCCCGTAGCCCTGCGGTATCCAATTTCAAGTGAATGTGAGATGCCATGCATATTCACTGCAGGTGCAGCAGGTGTGATTATGGCTGTGAATGCTGACAGCTCTCCCTGCTGGTTGGACGCTGGCACTGCAGCTGCTCACGGTGTCATCTCTAGAAGCCTGAGTAGAAAATGGCTATACATCAATAACACTATGAGGTGTGTATGGCTACCAAAATTAAATGGTACAAACATAATATGGTTCTGTGTTTGGACCAGTCCTCCTCACCCTCCTAAACATTGTCTGCTCTTTTTTTATTATTATTTTTTATTCCAAACCTTTTTCCTGCTTGTAACCCTGATACCATTAAAATCATGCTATTAGGCCATAGTGAAGCGTGTCTTTGGATACTTCCCATCTAATCCTGACGTGGTGTCTCACCACCACGTGGCATAATTATCCTCTCACAAACACCCTTTGATCACTTACTAATCTTTGATAGGTACATAGGCTTTAATATAATACTCATATTGTGCTGAAGTTTTACCACCATGTAAAAAAAAAAAAAAAGAATAAAAACAAAGCAACACATGATTATCATGTAGTGCTTCTGGGACGCACAAGAAAGAAGAAAATGTCAACTTTGTGTGACTGTGTTAATAATACATCTTCACAATAGTGTGTTGTGTATATATTGTAAATATACGGTCATGTATCCTACAATATAAGCAAATGGATAACATATTTCCTTTTACATTATCAATATCATATTTCATCATACACTTGACGTACACAGGAGGAATAGGCTCAACATCAACAAACAACTGTAAAATACTGTAAAAATATTGAAAAAACAAGAACATTCAGGGTCTGCCTGGTGAGTGTTAAAACAGGGCTTATAAATGAGAGGCTGTAAGTACAGACAGAGATTACACATGTTGGGATATGGACTAAATGACCCCAGAGAGCAACGTTGCTGCTCTCAGGCTCGCCCTCCAAGTAGTAAAAGGCCTAAAAGAAGCTGTGCTGGATGCAGGCATGCGGATCACTGGAGAAAACAACTCGGCCAAGAAGTAGAAAGAGAACATAAGCACACCACGGGACAGAAGCGAAAAGCAACTGGGGGAAGAGATCGCCTGTTCAAGTACAGCGAAAAACACTCTCTGCATGAGATGCAGTTACGTTGCTGAACTTCTACGTTGCCTCTAACTGGCCGTCAGAGACGAGAGAAAAGAGCGGAGACGAGCCGCGGCGTCCCCTGCAGCCTCAACACTTCTTTATCATGTCCTGTGCATCTGTCTGCAGATTCAGCTTCATACCAAAAAGCTGAAATGTCCGGCTCCTGTGTGGAATGTGAACACACCGTGGTGATGTGGCAACAGAAGGAGCTGGAATGTAATGGCTCCATAAGACCTGGTGATGCTGTACAAGTCCGGTCATTATTACAGCACATTAAAAATCAGAGCGGTGGTAGCAATTCAACTGAAATCAAACCATCAGTCGTCTAAAATGTGATGTTTAAATGTGTAAACGTGTTTGGTCCCAAAACTGAGTGAAAGGTCAAGAAAAAGGTGGGAGAACTCGGCCGCAGAGGTGCCTTGAAAGAACAAAAGGGGGAGAAAAGGAGCGGACGCTGGATGTAGGTCCCTGTTCGTGCCTATGAGCACCCTCTTCATCTCTCGTACCAGCGTATCAAAGACACCTCGTCTCTGCAGATCTGTGACCTCCCAACCGCCCCCCCCCCCACCCCTCCTGCACCAACACCCTCGCTGGTGTTGTCCAGCCTCTTTGCCAGTCACAGGATCTGCACCTCCTCTATTGATGAGAAGATTGGGGTGCCGGGTAGGGCGTCATGGTTGGGGGAGGGTGTGGGGTAGACCCTCACTCCTGCTCCCCCTTCAAGCAGAGCTCCAAACCCTTCTGGATCTCAAATAAAAACCTCTGCAGGGAGACAGCCTGCCGCTGGCAGTGCAACGCCGTGCCGCTCCCGGCGCCCCCGCCCCGCCTCACTTCTTGACGGCCTGTCGGTAGCTGTGTCTCTGGCCCTCCTGTCGGGGCTTGCTGCTGCAGCCGCTGGCTTTGCTGCTGTTGCCTCCGTCCCTGGTGCTGCTGGCCTGGCTGATCTGGCTGGCCTGGCTGCTGTCCTGCAGCGTGGGGCTGGAGTGGGCCCTCTGCAGCCCGTTGTCCTCCAGCAGCTGGGACTCGAACACAGACAGGTCCTCCTCACCGCTCCGGATTTTAGCCCGCAGCAGCATGACGTAAGTCCCGTACCGTGTTTTCTATAAAAGATGGAGACAGACAAGCAGAAGAAGACATTTAGGACTTGTACTGTAATAATGATTTAATGCTTGACTGCCTTTCCCATTTGCTTCCCTCTCTCACCTCGAACTCCAGATACTCGTCTCGCTGGCGGTACTCCTCCAGCTCGCGACCTTTGACCTTTCGATCAGGAGGGTACGAGCGTAGCTCAGCCAGTTCGGTGGAGAGGGCTCTGAATCGAGCTTCATGGGATCTGACCTGCTCCTCCTGTTCCGGTCAATACAAACATGATGAGGGGGAGACGAAGGAAACAATAAACACCAACTTCGTTATCATGGACACAGTAAATTTTGTTTTTATTTATCTTTCTCGTGTCTGTCGTGTGTTCGAGTCCATCACTAACAACACTGAGGCTACATACAGTATTGATGTTGTGGAGTAATGTACCGTTTTAACATTATAATGAGATACGTTTGTGTTATAATGACACGTTTATAAGGCGCCAGCTCCTGCAGCCTGATAAAACAGGCCTGTAGGTTATAATGTCGGCTTTATGCTGAAAACAGTACTGGGAGGTGTTTCTGATATTTTGTCCACCCCACTTATATCAGTGAGGGTTATGAATGAGGTTATAAACATAAACATCGTATATCATAATACATTTCAACAGCATCACAAGTTACAGCCTCAAAAATAACCTCAACAAATATCTGACGCGGTTTCAACAAAAACTAAAACTAACTTTGAATTATAATCTTTTATTATTTTTATCTTTTTCTACCTAAATACCTGGTGACTAAGCGTATTTGTTATCAATATTTTATAATTAGAAAAATACCTCATTAACTGGTGAAAAGCAGCACATTTTTTTCTTATGGTGCAGAAGCTATGATCAATATTAATGATTGCTGTTAGGCTATTAACTGATATAATCTATTTAATTTGTGTTTTGCGCTGAAGAAAACAAACACGCCAAAAATGCATTTCCAACCACATTTTAACAACAGATCGAAATGGGGAATGAAATACCTGAAATCATAGCCGCGAGTGGCGGCGAGTGATGTATTACGATGGTGTTAAAGTGGAGTTTTTACTCATGAAAATTTAATTTTAATAACTCCGCCACTATGTTATGAAAAATGATGCGTAGACACCTTTTGGAAATGGCTGCAGAATACAGATCGTTTTTATCTGTAACATTACGATACCTCGGACAGTTTCGACATCGTTCCCGGCAGCAGCGGCCGGCTGAACTTCTTCTGGGAGCCGATGGCTGCTGGGAAGGGAGGAGCGGAGAACATGGCGGCCACCGTGTTGATCCGTGTGATCCAAGACTGCATCTGCTCCGCGTTCCTGCGATGGATAATACACACCCACACATGCATAAACAATACACACAACAAACCCCATCAGTTCCCCTCCATGATGCTGTATGCAACATCAGCACATGGCTATCTCACAGCATCAAAGGGGTAATTATCAGAGAATGCAGCCTTTCTGTTGACAAGGAAATGATTTTGGAGCCAATTAATGCACGAGAGAAAAGGGCCTGTTTTACACTAACAGAGCCATTAAGGGCCCATGAGAAATATCTGATTGAATCAGACAGCCTGTCTTAAATCCCAGAGGAGGACCGGCGAGAGAAAGAGATCGAGAGACAAAGAGGAGAAGGAAAGAAAGAGGAGAGAGACGGAGAGACAGAGAGAGGGGTTCAGTATCTGGGACAAATGCGAGCTGCAACTGGAGCACAGAGCCTGTTCTCCTGGGGGCTGAAACATGTGGCCACTCATGTGCCACTTCCTGGATCCTGCTAACACACACATACACACCTTCACCTTGCTCTCAACATTCACCTCATACATCCTGCTCAACATGTTTACGTAGCACTGATCCGTGTGCTCTCAGCAGCTGTTAGAGGAGGTCGGATGCTCCGCTGTGATCAACCAGTCAAAGCTACGCTACGCCAAAAGTGTGCGGACAGCCGAACATTACAGCCATATGTGACTGTTGAATGATCTGATGTAAAAACATATTTATCTGCTGCTGTTATTCTTCTGGGAAGATTCTCCAACAGACAACAGACTCACGAGAGCATCAGTGAAGTCCAACACTGATGTTATGTGATAAGACAGATGCTGTTGCAGCTCATCTTAAAGGTGTTGGATGGGATTTAAATAAGAGCTCTGCAGGCCAGGAAAACTCTTACGCATTTCTTTATAGCAGTTTGAGGAAACCTCTGTCTTGTTTCTACATTTTGTTTTTTCTGCTGCAGATGCTGTAGACATGTGTATATCTGTATCTATGTCTCTGTATGTTTGTGTTTATCTCATTTTGGTTCAGTGAGAAGCATAAAATGTGCAGACTGGGACTCACGGTGCCTGGAAGAGGTACACCCTCCAGTCAGCAGTCCGCAGGTAGAAGACGTTGGGTCTCTTGCTGTAGTCTGAAGCTTTCATGGCCAGAGAGTGATGGATGGACACAGCGTTCTTCAGGTCCTCATCAGACAGCTGCTTATCAGGCCTGTATTCCCCCTGGCGTGACAATTACAAACAGGAAATGAATCTGATGATTAACACCTAGAGGATATTAACACTCGGCAAAGAGCTAAGAGGGGAGAAAGATACACATAAACATTAGTATAAAATTAGTTTTGGTTTCTAACCTGAAACTCCATTTTTGCTTCTGGTGCTGAGCAGGTAGCAGGTGGCTTTTTAGATTATCATGTAGCCAATAAGCTAGTTGGTGACATTTTGGCAGAATTTATGAAATATCTGAAGAATAACCTTCAATGTCACCTTGTACTTCTGTTCACTAAAGGCTCCTTCCTGTGTTTCTGTCTCCATTCAGGAGGAGGTTGGAGCGACAGAGCCCAGTTATGCTGGCAGTCTGCCCCCCCACCAAAGCCAGACCCATCACTCCTTATGGCTCCTCTGCACAGTGCCAGAGCCTGCCTGGCTAACTGGCCTGGACATATATTGTGTCATAGCACTTTTTAGACACGTAAACAGGAAATGGGCTCCGTAAAGTTGTTACTGTGAAATTGTATTTTTGTCCTTGATATTTCATTAAAGCAAAGTATTATAGGTGATTCTGTGCAGGCAGGTTATAGTAAACAAAGATCCACCGCAGGGATAAAGATTCACCTGCTGCTGGCGTGAAAGAAAAACAGAGTGTTTATGGAGATATAGTCACCTGTTATTGAAAAGGTTGAATAATGAATATCAAGCAGTAGCTGTTACAGACTGCTCTTTATGTAAACTAGTGAGTATACATTCATAAAACACTCTCTGTAGTAATTTGAGTGACTTACTTTTTGCAGGTAGAGAATTAACCCTTTCAGGATGACGTAGAAGGTCTTCCACCCTCTCTTTCCTCTCGGTGCTGTGAGGAGAAGAGAAAACGTTTACATCACGTCTGTAGTTATAGACACTATAATATAACTATAATTTTTTCATAAATATAAAAAGCATAAAAATACTTGATGCAATAAAAAGGGAGCAGTGGTTCAGTAAAACACCTTTAAAAACCACACAGAATATTAATTTAATACAGAATGACGAGAGACCAAAAGGGACAATAAGGCCGACGTTAATCTGTTAAGTACATTAATTTAGTGACATGTATATATCACATTTTCAATACTTTCCATCTGAAATATTATAATAATTCCTAAATAATGTATCAATTAAGTGTGGTAAGTGGTGATTAATCAATTACACAATAATGAATGACTGAAACTCCACAAACTCAGTCCACTGTTCAAACAATCATACTTGTAGTTTACAGATGTTGAAAGGTTTGTAAGATATTTAAGACAATTTAATATCTTCTAAGGAGACTTTAAGCCGTTGAACATCATGAGAGTGTCTGAGCGCCGTACTTCTCTTGCCGTCCGAGTCGGCGTGGACTTTGCGGACCAGGAATCCGTTCTTGTACAGGATCATCCCAGAGGGCTCGGCCTCCTCCGACAGGGGCTTCCCGCTGCTGCCCACCCGCTTCATCGTCTTGGAGGCGTTGGAGTCACACAGACTGTCCCCGAGCTCCGAAAACGACTTCCGCAGCTCTTCCTCGTCGCTATGGAGACAAACAAAAAAAAAAAAACTGATTCCATGGTGATCAACACTTATGTGTCATGTCTCATTAGCAACGCGAATAAACACATCATCATTCATCCTGTCCGTTTGCTCTGTGCTCGTTCCACGAGGAGCAGCAGAGGACAGGAGGACCAGAGACGCTGCTGGTGTCTCCGCAGAGCTTTTGTTGCACAAGACGTTTACAAAGCACCGCGTATCTGGGGGAAACCTGAGTGAATGAAGCCGTCTTCAAAGCTTTAATTGTGTGTTTTCCTCTCTCTGTGCTCGGCTCGTGCTCTCCTGAGAAGCAGTCCACTCTCCTTGATCAGAAAGTCCCACAGTAAAAGAGTGACACCATCTATCTTGTTCTCAAGCTTTGAGGTGAAAAACAGGGGCATCTTTACCCAGGAGGGGCAGCTCCTCTCAGAGATGCAGAGACGTCACTGTTACTCTTCCTCCTCTTGATGCTCACAAGAAGCCTTATAGACATGGGAAGGAAAAAATGCCCTTCCTTGCAACAAGACGTATCAAAATAGTCAATTTCCTATTAAAATCTGAAATAAGCAGCCACAAGGATGAATGCTGCTAAAATACCTCATACAACAGACAATATCAGTCTCAACTTTTAAGACAACATGGAGGAGAAGTCAGAAAAATGGGACATCAAAGACGGTACGATTTAAAACTACTGACCTGATGGTGCCCTAAATTGTTTGCTGTTCACCGTATTTGTTTTATGCTCAACTCTAACCTGCTTCGAAATGGGTCATTTTTTTTAAAAAAAATGCATAAATGAACTTTTTACTATTATAATTCTGCAAACTGAACAAGAAGTCAGTGGATCAAAGATGCTATAAACAAACCTAAAAGTGTTTACATTGAGTTTTAGGTAAATTGTTGTCTTGTTTACAACCTGTCTGATCATCTGACAGCTCATGTTTCCTGTTATCATAGCATAATTTTACCAAAATAAACCAAAATGATTCTGTAACACTAATAAAAATATAATATAGTATAACCTAATGTTAGAAAGTGGAGCGCCTCCACGTCTCCGGCTGTAATATCGCTGAGCGGGCCGCGTCCTTTATTAAACCGAGTGGTGAAGTTTCTGTGCTCGTTACAGACGGGCCTCGAGGAGCCATCTTTGTAAATGAGGATTCTGATGAGTGTCGGCTGTCTTTGACTGCAGCTTTATTTCTTACTAACTGCACTCATGTGAACTCTCTCTCTGTGTGTGTGTGTGTGTGTCTGTATTTCCCAGAAAACTTGTCTCTTCACGTTCATCTTTCCAAAAAAGTGACAAGTATACTAACACTGTTGTGTAGAAGATGAGAAATGGTTGTACTCTGTGTTTTATGTCCCTTTGTAATTTGTATTTATCTTGTAATCTTTTTCTATTTTTAATGCATTTTATTGCCATTTTTAAATGTTTTATCTTTCTTGTTTATCAATCTATACTCCTCTTTACTCTGTTTTTATGATACAGTAGTGCTGTACAAGCAAACCAAAGTATGAAAGTATATTATAAATAGTGTAAGTGAAAGAGAATATGGATTTCTACTCTACATCACACATCGCTACAGCAGTGATAATCTCATTCTCTTCTAAATAATCCCATACAATGCAACGTGTGCGTTCCTTTAGTGTTTTTAAAGGGATTTGTCACATTAGCAGATGATAGATGCTTCAGGCTACAGCATCTCTGTGTCTCTGCATCGGCCCGGTGAGGTAACACGGCGATTCCACTTGTTACCTCACCAGGCGGCACCCGTGCAAAAGTTCAGCCTGAAAATAGAAAAATGGCTGGATGCCGAACCCCCCCGAGACCACGCTATGAGTAACCAACAGAACATAACAGCAGTTAACCCCATGCAGGAGCCAGAGAGAGAACGAGAGGCGGAGACGGAGCCAATGAGCATGTAGCCTGTTGCCTGGTAACTGCTGGCCTGCCTGAATCCCATTTTACACAGAGACAAAGTCGAGAGGAGCTGGAGAGAGTGGGGGGATGGATGGAGAGGAGTGAGGAGACGGAGACAGAGGGGTGGTGATAGAGGGAGGGGTGGGGAGGAGAGAAAACAGGAGGAGAGGAGAGGAGAGAAAACAGGAGGAGAGGAGAGGAGAGGAGAGGAGAGGAGAGGAGAGGAGAGGAAAGGAAAGGAAAGGAAAGGAAAGGAAAGGAAAGGAAAGGAAAGGAAAGGAAAGGAAAGGAAAGGAAAGGAAATACAGGATGCGATTGATGCGATGTGAAGAGAAACAGGTTTGAAAGAGGTGCATGATGGGATCTTTATGCTGCATCAGATCTGCTCCGTCTCACACACACACACACAGCAGAAACTTTTGTCCGAAGTGATTTATAATAAGAACATTTATCAGGTTAACTCACTGCCAGTCAGGACAGGATGATATAATGTTTAATTAAAAACATAATGTTAAAAGAAAATCACAGTTTGTCATAAAACTGTTGAAGTATGAGACTATGAAAAATACGTAATTAGGAAGACACCTGCAAATGGTGGGTGTAGTCGTTTCTAAAACACGTCAGGTAAGATCCCACAACTAAATATAACTTCACTATTTCACACTGATATGCTGACAGACAGAATATGTGTTGTTTTAATAATCACTTAATTGTTCATTTTTAAGCACAACTATAACATTTGCTGCTTCTACTCCCTCAAATGTGATGATTTGCTTCTTTTCTATCGAGCTACAACGAATACTAGAAATAAATTATCTGATTCCTGTTTGTAAAACTTGTATATTTTCTGGTTTCTTTAGTCGTCTCTAAAAGTAAACTGAATATCTTTTGAGGCATTTTGGACTTTGGGAAACATTTTTCACCACTAATAATCAATACTTGCAGCCCTACTTTTAGTAGGTTTTATTAGTAGTACGTTTTATTTCCTTGCAAGTGACATAAAAAATGTTTTGTTGTTTTTTTTACAGTTAGTACAGGACATTTTAAAACTTTAAATGAAAACACTGATAATGATGCCAGTGGATGTCAAACACGCTGCTCTCCTCCTGCAGGTGAGAGTATGACAGGTAGAGTCATGGAGGGAGATCAGCAGAATAAAAGGAGTAACAGAGCAGACGGGCTCGTCTGTCCTCCTCACTCGCCTCCTTCTCCGAGATGAACTCATCACATCCTTTTCTGAAGAGATCTACCTGTTTCTACCCAGAAATCTGTATCTTCCTGTATCTCTGACTTGTTGCGTCTCTCTTTCGATGCCCACCACCACCTCTCCCTCCGCTCTCCACCCCCGCTCCTGAATGAGGAAGCATGTGTGTGTGTTGTGTGTGAGTGTGTGTGTATGTGTGAAGAACATGTGGGTGCATCTAACTGCATCGTCTTTCTCTGTGGGGGTGTGAAATAACATCCATCACCATGTTTTGCATTGTGCACATACTGCGCGCCCACACACACACACACACCTGTAATGAGATGCCATATGATCACAACACGCAGGTTGGTTTAGTGTCTGATAATCTACAGACTATATGTGTGGTTTCTTTAAGTCTCAATGGGAGTAAATTAGTAAATCAATGCTGGTTAGAGGACATGCATTAGGACAAACAAAAGCAGCGTTTACAACACGAGACGTGAAGTTTGTTCGTCACTGTGTGATGAAACGTGCATCAACTAAACACGTCGGCTGGTAAAAGTGACACTGCTTCAATACAAAGGTCTGAAAGCAGAAGAATCGACTCGCTGAATCGACCGTTGAATCTCTTAATCTGTAATTTGTGTCTGTTTGGAGGTCAAATGTTTACAGTCTAAAAATGACATCGTTTTTTTTTTTTTTTTTATTCCCCCGCGTGGCCTCTCATGCGGTGGCAGCGTTTAAATAGCTGTCTATATGTCAGTGGAGAGGTTTGAACTGGATTGCCTGCCTCTCTGTGGATCTCCTCCTCGATCTGCTCCTCTGACCACTTTTATTCAGCTGCTTCGGGAGCTGCTGCTGCTATTTTTGGAAAGGTAGTGGGAGGCTGTGGTCACACCTTTGTACAGGATGCAGGTAAAGAGCCATTTAAACTGAGTTGCCTTTCTCTCTCTCTCCCTCTCAATCTATCATAGTCATTCTGTTTTTTTGCTTTTCATGTTCACACGTACAATAAAAAACCATCATGTACACAAACATGCATACAAATATATTTCCTTTGTATGTTTATACATACAGTATGTCCATCTGTTAGTGTGTGTGTGTGTGTGTGTGTGTTTGCTGCTGAGAGAATACAGGGAGGAAAGAGCAATGCGGTAGCTATGGAGTCGTATCCATGGTGCCGTAACTATGGCAACAAAGCTTGGAAAGCTAGTGACTTAATTGGCATCTCTGAGGCACTCTGAAACTGTGATCCAGAATAGCAACCCTTGACACACTAATGTTTCCTTCACATGCCAGACAACACTCACGTCATTAATGAGGATGCTAACAAGTTAATCAATATCCCTTATTGTTTCCTGCCCTTCAGGACAGTGTGTGTGTGTGTGTGTGTGTGTGTGTGTGTGTGTGTGTTTGTTAATCATAGACAAAGAAAAAAAGGACAGAAATAGAATCACAGAGGAGGAAAAAAAATGAGAAGTTTAAGTCAATGTAAAATTACTCACAGTGTCCATTGAAGCTTCTGATTCTTGATTGAGTTGTAAAGAGCCTGCAGAGGAAAACCAGAAAATCACATTTTCAGATAAATATGACAAGTAGCACACTGGTCGAGATGCGTTCAATAGCACATCTGATCACATTTAACAGGTTGGGCAGATATATTGTGATTTTCTGTGGAAGCTGCACAGTAAGCAAGTTGGCTTCATTCAATAAATTGTCCTCAGAGAAATGTCATCCGCTCAAACTGCCCTTCGATTGACCTTAACTCATTTTCCAAACAATCCATCAATCATTCAATCAGTCAACCGGCAGTCTATCAGTTACACAGTCATTATCCACTGAGCATAATGTCAATGGATAGACGAGCAAATCAATCAGCCAATAAATAATTTAGACTTTCATGGAAATGCATCGACCGGCACGGAGCAAAATTAAGTTACGTTAGTTATGTTTAAGAACATGAATGTGGTACAAAATCAAAATATATATAAATGATAACATGACACAGCTGTGTCTGCTTTAAACATCTGGCAATATGCTGTGATGATCAACCGACAGAAAATGTTAAAAACTTAAATCTAAACTAGGACTGCAGCTATTTCATTTGCATGAATCTGTCTATTATGTTCTCAATTAGTCGTTTGGTCGATAAAATGTAAGAAAACAGTAAAAAATGTTTGTCGACTCCAACGTGCAACCTCAAAACCATCAAAACACCCAACGTATTAATCAATCGACTAATTGTTGCAGCTTTCCTCCCTAAATATACCATATGTTGTCCACATGGGTATTTTAAAAATATGCAGCACCCCCGTGTTACCGTGTTATCCCTACAGACGTATATATGGAAGTATCTTCAATTACTACAAACTTTAATTGGGTTATGTTTACGCGTTTGTACCAGTTTTCATTGTGTTTTTGGGGTCATTGTTTCCGCTTTTTTACTTTCATCATCATCATCATAATCAACCCGCTAAAAGAAGTAGAGAAAAATAAAAACCCAGCAGGGTTTTAATGAGCTGCATCTCTGCTGTGAAAGGCTTCAGAGGCTCAGCGCGTTCGGCTTTTAACTTGCTCCGAATCTGTAGTGACAGTCGAGACCTTTAGACACGTCTCATTCAACAGCCTCTGGTGACATTAGCCTGCGCCAGTTGAATGTGATACAGCCACTCGGAGGAGCAGAGGGAGAGAAGACAGAATGAAGCCATCAGTCTGCAGTGTTTAAGCAGTGGATGCTGCTGATAGACAGCTGAGGTGATGGAGAGGACACTTACAGGCAGTTCATCACCACCTCGTTCACCTCTGGGTTCCTCGTAGACCAATATCATACATGTTCTCCAACCACGAGGGGGAAGAAACCTCATACTCAGCTAAAATCAATCACACTCCTTTGATTAAAGAGCCGCTGTTAATGGTCTTCACTTGAATTCTGCTTTTTAGGCCATTATGAATATCATTGTGTTGCATTGTGACTTCTCGTCAAATAAAATTGGATTTATAATGAGTTTGAGTCGCTTCGCTTAATCAAGTTCATTTCCAGGGTTTTTTCTTTGAAACTCGGCCTAATCAGGAATACTCATGAATATTAACGAGCAGCCAGCCAAGACCATTTCAGCTTTAGTTCTGGTTTCCCTGCACTTTAGCATTCAAACTATGCTGTGCTCATACATCCTAATAATCACAACAGACAGAAATACGGCGGCGCTCTATGGGATGCCAGAATCAGCCGGTTTTAAAGTAAAACTGCTTCTGTAGCACAAATCGAGTAAACATGAAATATTAAAAGTGTTGTGATCTGCAACAACAGCCACAGATTCTGCCTGCAGACGTTCATTGAATGTGAATGCAGAAAACTGCTGAACTTTCCAAAAATTAGGTAGTAAAACAAACTCAAAGAGTGTTGACTAGAGGGCATTTCCCCTACAGTACAACCAGAAATGATACGTCTTATAAAAACTGGATCATATGCAGGCAGTAATACTGAAGGGCTGTTTTCTGGATGCATTGATTATTTATTTGGGTAATAAATGTTAAAATGTTGAAACAATTATGAAATATAGCAGGTAGTGACTCCTCCTGAATTGGTGCAGAATGCAGAAACTGTGTCACAGCTGAGTTTATCCACCAACACTGAGTTATTCCTGAAGTATATTTTTGATTTACTGTAAATCCTGAAGGATCACACGGTACCAGCAGCAGGGAGACGCTGTGGATTTCATGGTAAAAGACTAAAGTAAATAACAAAAGGTAGACGGGGTATAAATCATCTCTCAGACTCATTCAGTCTGGAGGCTGAAGGATGGATGTTTGTCACCTTCACCTACTTGCTTCATCAACGTCACCGAGTGGCAGCAAATGAGAGCCATTAGCCTTGAGTGGTGGCTTTACACAACACGCTGCGTTGAACTGTGATGCATGTCCAATCAGGGCTGGCGGTGAACCAATCTGTTCACCAACCGCTCCGCACATGAATCAGAATTATCAATGACGGTTTGTTGTGTATTAAATATTACAAAACAATGAAATCCTCCCGGTGAGTTTAGCTTTGAATGATAAATTATTATCTAATGTTATGCAATGATTCATCTTTAGGTTTTGATGTTGATGGATGATTTGTCTCAGTGACTTTTAATAAAACTTAAAGGAGTTTTTCGGTACCTTCCTCCTCTTTCTGGCTTGTGGGTGATTCTGTCCGTCCTGAGCCTTTCCCAGCAGGTCTGGAAACACCAGAGGTTTGAGTGAACGTGAGCGTGGCGTTCTGGGATAACGAAATGGATCCATCATCCGGAAGTCCCGTCCGTATCGCACAGTGCAAAGAGAGCGTGAGCGAAGACGCCCTGCTGAGTGCAGGCTGTTAACACCGATCATAGTCAGAGAAGATGAACTGTTCACACACACCGTCGGACTTTATCTTCCCCAAAATGATTCAGTCAGTATTTGTAAGTCCTGCAGAAAGTTCATCTAAAGAGATTAATAAAAAAAAAAAGGTCGGTTGATGCGCCAACAGAAAGCTGGAAGTGAACTCAGCTGTTACAGAAAGCAGCCGACGACCAGCGGAGATCACGGAGGGAGGAGACACATCATCACACTGCTGTCAGTCAGCGGGCATCAAACCACAACAGTCTCGCTCCTGAATGTCCTGATCAACGCCCACCAGGCAACGCCGGGGTGCCCACCTGACCCTGAATTATTTATAGGACAGACATGTATTATAGATGCACAGAAGCGACTCTTTTTCTGCAGACGAGAATCAGTCAACGCAACAAATCCGATCACTTTTCTTGTCTATTGCAGTTTAATGAGAAATAAACTGCAAGCAGATGCGAAAAACTCTAACTTCTCCAGAAGCGGGTCAACACACACACACACACGCACGCACACACACTCTCTATATGGTTTTAACAGGATACAAGGCTCTGCCAAGTTACCTAAAGGAGACACCTATCCAGCTGCCACCTTTTCAGTGATAACACTACAGAGATCAATCCTTAAACACACACTCTCCCTCTCTCTCTCTCTCACACACACACTCACACACACACTCTCACACACACAGAGGGAACCAAGCTGACACTCTCACAGATGGTATGAAACACTGGCAGAGATGTGAACGGACAGCCAGCATGAAACAGATGGGTGCAAAACGCGGAAATGAAGAGGTATAAAACACACACAGGCATACAATAAGCTCTTTATGCTTATATGAACACAAACACACACACACACACACACACACACACACACACACACACAATAGAGGAAGATACAGAGGGGTGGGAGGGATGGACAGCCGTCCTCGGACTTCAGAGCAGGGATTCCAAAGAGCGCCTTCGATTTCGTCACAAGCCGAGAGATTATAAACAAAATATATCAAAGACGACAAAAACGCTAAAATCTGGCACAAAAGAAGAATGAAGGTTCCTGTTGCTCCCCCTGTAAGATGGATACCATCAGTTTTACAGTCTCAGTGCTGATTGTCAGATTGTCTCTCACTTGTCCCTCCGGCTCTCTGTCCATGTGTAGCCGTCCCCCTCTGTGATCCACTTCTCTCACTCAATATTTTCTCTCAGACTCTGTTTGCGTTGGTTTTAGTCAGTGGGTGTGGGTGTTTGAGGAGGAAAAACGCCTCTCTCCTGCTGCTGCTCCTGGTGATGATGATGATGGTGTCTTTCATACCTTCCTTGTCTTTGTTGGTTTATTTATCTGTTGCAAATCTTTTCGTCCAATCCAGCAGGGTCTTGCTGTCTTTCCTTCTCCCTGCTGCTGCTGCTGCGGAGGTGAGGAAAGGAGAGCCGGCTGCTTGAATCGCAGAGCGAGAAAGAAGCTGCTCTCCGTCGCTCTGCCTCCCTCTCCCTCGCTTCGTCAATGCGTACCTCCCTCCCTCCTTCCCTCCTCCTCCTCCTCCTCCCTCTTTCTCTCAGTCATTGCCAGCAAATCACAGTCTCCCAACTCCCTCTTCCACGCATATACAGATAAAAAACACATAATATACACAAATGCACACTTAAAAAAAAATATACACCCAAAACGGTAATTAATATTCAGCGGTGGTCTTATGGGGGAGACGTATATATAGAAAGGTGTGTCATACATGTTATTAAAATGTGAATTAAAGGTGAGCATCTTGGGAAAATGTGCTTATTTGCTTTCCGAGAGTGAAAGACAATAGATGTGAGTTTGATGTCTGAAGCTGGAGCTTCGTTTGCTTTGTTATCATTATTTCCCTCGTGATGATTTTACTTTATTGTTGTTTTTTTTTTTAGCTTTATCAATTTGTATATTTCCGATTTGATTTTGGCTCCAACATGTACGGATGTATTTTAAAAGTTGGCATGTTGCTTGTTTACAAAGCTTCTCGTAGCTTCTGGGAGCCAATCAGAACATTGGGCTCATCAGGAGGCGGGGCTTAAAGAGACAGGTGCTAAAATGGAAACTGAGGGGCTGCATAAAGGGTCAGTATAAGATAAATAAAAGGTTTAATGGACTGTAAATCATGAAAAAGATATTCCAATAGAGCCCAGAATAAAAATATAAACCTGAAAATGTACCCAATGCATTTAACAAGATTTGTGGTCGTATAGAAAGTTAAATGCTTGAACTACTTCTTGATGCAATTGGACAGATTTGGTGGATTTACCTGCATAAATATATTGATTATTGCAGCTTTAATGTGCAGATGTGTGTTTAATATCAATCATCTCACTCTTAGAAAGAAAACAAATTAATTCATTGTAAAATTCCTACAATGTTTTGAACTTTTCCTTTAATTAATTACACTCCTTTGTATTCACATGCTGTCGAGTCTTTACGTGTTTCTTCTTTCACCTTCACAAACACGCAGAAAATCATTTCACCATATTTGCATTTTTTCCTTTCAGGCTGCTCAAATGCTTCTGACGATTAGCGTGTTCAGACTTTAAAGTAAGCTTCACAATCTTATATCACATTTCTAAGTAAATGAAGGAGTAGAGCAGAACAAGAACTGACATGGAGCCAGATCTTAAAACTCATGACGATCACAACAAGCAGGCAAATAAATAAAAGCCATAAAGAGACAGAGTGAAAACAGGAAGGAGGACGACAGAGAGAATCGAGCATCTGACAGAAACCTTTGCTTACAAGACAAATGAACGAGGTGTTTCCCCAAGAGAAATTTGTCAAGTAGAATTATTGACTTCAGAGTAACAGAGACGACATGAATGGAAAAAAAAAAGAAAACGTGTGACCGGAGATTTAATGACTGCGTCAGTCACAGACTCAATGCATTGATTAGACTGATTTTATGACATCTATAATGAAAACTAACTAAAACATTGATAGTGATATTAAGACTTTGATGGTTGTGAAAACATATTTTCCCAATCGATTTATGGAAAAAGTAAAGAGACTATATATTATTTTTTTAATATTTATAAATCGAATAATCATTTTTTTAAAGATCTTTTTTTCCCAGTTAAATCAGGATGTTTAAAGACATCGCTTTGAGCTTTTATAGAAATTATAACGGCCAATTTTCTTGATTTTCTGACTTTTTATTGACAAATGGATTGATTGAATAATCAAGAAAATAACTGATACGCTATAATGGTGTGAAAAACACTGGATCAAACTGTTTTTATCACCCTCAGGAACAGACATGGTTAATGCTTGTTGTCATGTTATCACATCCATCCATTTCCTGTCTTTCCGCGCTGTATTTCTGTAATTTTGCTATCTGATCTACTTCTTGTATTCTCTGGAATATAATCAGAAAGCGTCATAAAAAGTTAAAGGAAGCATAAGGCTGCTGCGACTCTGCTGTTACACCCGGGGGGGCAAAACCCAGCGAAAACAAACAAAAACCAAATAAAAAGGAACAGTTCCTCCCTTGTGACCAGCGTCTGTCTTTTGACATACACCATCAGGATGGACATGTCCCCCGCCGGCGTCTCTGACTCCATCAGGAGTGACAATCAGCTGGGTGGTGCGGTGGGGTGGAGCCGGCCTTTGACTGGAAACAACCTGCATCAGGACACATGTCTACCTCTGCCTCTCATGGTCGATCTGTGATAATTATCCTTCCTCCTTTAACTAACTGCAGGCAGCAGCAGCTTGTGAGCATGTTGCTAGAAGCTAAAGTCCCACAAAAACCCATCAAGCTTGGCCCCAAGCGAAGCACTTAACCCCTGAATTACCTAAATGAAGCTGTGGCACTGCAGCCGCCTGCAACAAAGAGCAGAGAACACCTGCTCACCAAAAGCAATCTGTAAAAAGCAAAAATAAATCAGCCGTTGTTGTGTTGCCTCGTGTCCTCTACCAGTTTCCCTGTCTGCTGTCAGTCTCCGTCTCCCTCACTATTTCACATCCTGTCAATCTCTCCCTCGGTCCCTGGTGAAGACTTCAGACAGCTCGGGGAGAGGGGGAGTCTATCCACAGCCACTCGCCTCTGCTGACCTAAGCAGCTGTCCCCTTTTCCACACTCCTCCCCTCTCTCAGCCGCTAACCCTCCAACAGCACCACGTTTCTTGATTTTTGTTGATCTCAATCGAAGTTTGTTTTGCTGCCCTCCATCACCGATCAACGGGGCGTTTGACGCTGTGGTCAGCAGACGTTGGATGGATATGTGTTTCAGTAAAGAGAGAAAATTCAATTATTTAAACGGATATTTCAAGACTGATGACTGATGTTTGATCTATTTTAAGATCATCTTTCTACATTTATCAGCCCGTAAGATTGAAATATCAAAGAAATGAAGATTTAAATCGACTGGGATCATTTAGAGTTTATTTTTATTTTATTTTATTTTAAGATTAAGATACATTTCCAAACAAGGTAAAGTGAAAGCCAAAGTTACAAAGACCAAAACCGACAAAGTGTCTCTTTTACTATTTTCTGATAATAAATAGACTAAATAATTTATTGATTAATCAAGAAAATAATCGGTAGATTAAACAATAAGGAAATTATTAGTTGCAGCCTTAAGTTTAATTATTTAAAAAGATTCAGGAGTGCATTTTTTTTTTTTTTGCATTTGTTGGGGACTATTTTCAGCAGTGGATTAATACACATTTGTGAGTAGGACGGTGTATGTGGGTGTTTGTGTGTTTTAAACTCACCAAGGAATAAGACATGAGGGGGGAAAGAAAAAGAAAGTTGTACCCTTGTAATCCCCTTCAGAGGTCCTTGAGACGTGATGCACTTGTCCCAGCATGTCTGCAGGCAAACGCCACCTAGCGGCAAATCTGATAACTACACCCAACTCCCGTCCTATCAATGGCCTCCATAAAGATCAATTATTCATTAGATTTTAATGTGACAGCTTCCTGTCTCAACTGCGACGTTACAGAGGAGCAGTTAAGCTTCCTGCTGAGTCAAAACAGTCGAAACGTATTGTTGAAAACTGATTTTTCAAGCAGTCACCAGACGAGGGAGCAACGTGGCGTTTGAGTTTAAGCTCCTTGGCACCAATAATCATCCAAACCGAAACAAACATCTTTTAAAACAGTAACGTTTCTGCCTCTATCGATAAATAAAGATATGTGTAAATATAACATATCCTGCCTCAGACGTGACCCGCTTGCCTTTCAGACACATTCATAGTCGGTCCAGACCGACAGTGTGCAACAATGATTTCTTCTCCTTCATTTACAAAAACAAATAAGTCATCCGTCTTTGCACTCACCATCGATGCTGCTACGTAATCGATAACATCAGTGCACCTAATTACAGTTTGAAGAGCGCAGCTCAGCGTCTGATTGAGCTGTATTTTCATTTCAGTTCTCCTGCTCTAAAGCGGGCTGGTAACCTACTTCAGTGCATCATTAGCTCCCACTTCAAGCTTTAAGCCTTGAGCAGTGCTGAAGAGAGAAAGAGCAAACCTGTGTGTCTCTATTCTTCACAATAAAGGAGGAAACTTTCCTCTGAAGCAGCAGCTTGGGCCAACAGCCATAACTTCCTACTCTGCAGGGAGCTGCGGCAGCTACACAGCAGCAGCTACGAAGATGTTACGAAGGCTTAACAGCTTATTACTGGCGCTCCACAACTTTTAATTATTTCTCTTTGTGGTAATTAACCAATTAACAGTGAGCACCTTATCAGTTATGACCGCATATGAACAAACAGCTGATAACAACTTGATAATCTAAAGCAGAGACGTCTGGAGCCATAAATGGGTCGGGACCGGCTAAAATAAACCGGCTGATTGTGAAACAATATATCCGTAATTTAAGATTATTAACTTAATTTGTTTGAACCTGGACCTTCTGTGTTTGTGTACAGCTCCACTATCTCAATGTGTCAAAGACATATTTATAAATTGTTAGATTAATATAAGAATGAACTAAGAGCTGCTGTTTTCAGGTATATTACAGGTATGTGATGTGAACATGTTGCTGACTGGCCTCGTCTCTGTTGAGTCTGATGTGGGTAACCGGGGGAGGAAATATCCTCTGCAGTACATTATGGGGAGTTTATGTCCTCATTATGAATCCTGATTGAGACAAACAGGCGTCGGTACTGGAACAGACAGGTGTGCTGTGCTGCATGTACAACCTGGTAGCAACACGTCCATCCTGCAAGCTTCAGCATTTATTATATTTATATCAATTCTAAAACTCTATGATGAGAAGTAAAAGAAATAATAACAGAAAGTTTTGTCTATTTTCTATCATTTTATAGACAAAATTATCAGATAATTATCAGATTGATCGATAATGAATATAGTTAAACAGGCCCAAATGTGTCTACTGCTGGTTTCAAATCTGGTCGAGCACCTTTTCACACGTAATCTCCTCCTTTAGCTCCTCAATTTCCCACCATTATAAAGGTAAAACAAAAAGCAATAAAAGGTCTTGAAAGGAAAAGACTTTCCGTGTATGACTTCAGCGTGTCGGGAAGTGTGTAACAAAGCGTTGCAAAGCCGAAGCTTCACACACTCAGTTCAGGAGATTTGCTCCATTTTGCTCATCTATTGTGGTGGTAATGGAAAACATATCACGGGGTTTAATCAAAAAGAGGCTGAACTGGTGAGTAAGAGAGGGAATAATTGAGAGAGAAGAAGAATCGGCGACAATTGAGGAAAATAAATGAAGAAAGAAAGAAAGGAAGGAGCTAACTGATGATGAAACGGGGAGCGCGGGCTACCTGAGGAGAGGTAGGAGGTGTCACGGGGATTTAAAGCCCGTCTCATTATGTTCCAGTCCAGCAGGCAGCTGGGTGAAGCTTCGACATACAGCACGCTGACATAATCACACAGTCCTGTGGTTTATGATGAACGCAGCCTAAAATGTTTATGTGATTAACTGCCTAAAATGCATCATTAATGTTTATTTTTAGTCAACAAGTCAACATAGAAATGATCATTTGTTGCACACTGACATTGAAAATAAACCACTTTTTAACACTGAGATAAGAGCAGTGATGTGATGTGGTGTGTGTGTGTGTGTGTGTGTGTGTGTGTGTGTGTGTGTCGAGTGAGCACAGAGCAGAAGGGATTTATTTCTGTGGCTCGTTCTGTAATGTATTTACAGCACATATGAACACAGATACCAGACTTGTAAGGGAGGGAAATGGGAGCGCAAGAAAATGAACGGAGGAAATGAGGAATACGAGGATGTCAGGGGTGATTTTGGAGCAGGAAATGATGGCGCGATAACAGAGAGAGAGAGGAAAAACAATAAAGAGAAGGACCTGGAGCAGGTTTAAACTCAGCAAATCAACACTCTAGTTTTAAAACTATACTAACTAAATATTCACCAGGTGTAACTCTAAAGGTAATAAAGAATATGATTGATATATCTGACCTGACACATGATTGAAATACTGTTCAATAATCAAACTGTTGAATCATCAGCAACATCAGCACCAGCACAACTATAGACCTACAATATAAACTAATGAAGCCTCATATTAGCTTTAGCTGAGATTTTGTCCCACATTTTAAAAAGAACTTTATAATCAGACTCAGTAATGGATTCACAAATAACTGGTGCAACACAAACCAGAAGAAAAGGAAGCAGAGGACGGGAAAAGAGAGGACGGAGAGCTGTAGGAATGAGCAGAGATGATAGATTAGGAGAGGAGAGGTGGAGGCAGGAAGCAGAAAGAACTGGGTGGAGGTGAAAGAATTTAGATAAAGATGGCAACGAGACACAGTCTAGAGACAGAGATTAAACTGCACCGGAGCTAAACAGAAACAAGATAAGGAGCAAGGGAGAGCAGGCAGAGAGTCAGAGAACGTGGGAACGAGAGAAAGAAAGAAAAGAGAGTGTGGCTGCAGGGTAAGAAAGAGGAGAAAGAGCACGAGCTTGTGGAAAGTGGAAGGCATGATTAAAAAGATTTCTGGATGTATACAAGCATTAATAAAACAGCTAATGCACGTCTGTGGGTCTGTGCTCCTCTTCTCTCTGTCTTGCTTCGCTTGCGGTCACATGGCTGCAGCGTGGATACTATCTGCCCTTAATAACAAGCACAGCTTTTCATTTCAGCAGAAATGACTCTCCTTCATGCATTATAAATACCCCATCAACACAACTTGTTGACTTCTGGCACTCGGGGGCCCTGTGAACCACTCAGCAGACAAAACTAATCAACGACATCATCATTAGGTGCACCGATGGACAGGCTGATTGGGTTATTTCACTGCATCATGCGGCTCCAGGCCTCTGTCTGAACCCAGTCTGACGCTTCACAATCTGTTGCAACCAAACTCAACTGGGTTAAGCTAATAGCCTAATCTAATGCTGCTGAAGTCACGCACAGATACCCCGAAGGTGGCTATGTCTCATTCTCCTTGTCTCCAGATCACAAAACAATTATTTTCCCAGCCCGCTCTGTAACCAGAGTGTACCAGGAAGTGGCGAGCCCAGGCAGGCCTCTGATTGGAGGCCTCAGGAGATGAGGTGAATGCCAGCTGGCAGTAAGCACGGACCAACCAGCCAGGCTCAGTCGCACAGATCTGAGGGACAATACAGTGCTGGCACACACAGTCTGGTCTGTGCATAGCAGCCTGTGTGTGTGTGTGTGTGTGTGTGTGTGCGTGCTATTTTAGAGAAGCTTACTTTGAGCAGATCCTTGTGAAAATCTTGGCCGTCGTTGAGTCCTTCCAGGTTGCCGATGAACTGTGTGCATGACATCCTCTTACCGATATTCTGAAAACACAAATATAGACTTAGAGATCTTAATTTAACATTGCTCGCTGTGGTCTATTTTAATTAACTCAGTCAGTGAAGCATGTTCTTCTTGCTGTAATCATTCCTCCTGTTCATACTGACCATAAGAAGATAAAATCCACAGTCCTGTTTCTGTGCAAAGAAATGTTTTTAAAGGTTTCTCTGAAGCTTTAGCGTCCAAATGAGTCAAATCAAGTAGAAATATTTCAACATTACAGACTGAAAGTTGGAACTGAAATCTGGTCTGATTCATACTATAATAAATAGTTTGTGATTTAAATCAAAATCACTAATTTTAGACTAATTTTAGGTTCCCGTACAGCTGCTTGTGTTTCAACAACACGTATTAATTAAAAAAAATACTTAGCTGGAAACCATCTATAATTGTCAAAGTAAAATATAGAATAAAGAACCGGTTTGTTCACATGATACCCAGTCTAATTAGTCAACTATAATTACAATTGATTGAATTTTTAACAACTTTATTCATAACCAGGGCTGCAACTAATTTATAAATCTTATTAAATAGTGAAAAATGCTCATCATAATGCCCTAAAGCCCAGGCTGATGTTTCCAAACAGTCTAAAACCCAAAAATATTCAGTTTGCTGCCATGTCTGACAAAGAAAAGCATCAAATCTTCTCAATAAAGAAGCTGAAAACAATGAGAGTTGTTCTATGGCGTCTCAGACTAAAGTGATTAATCAATTATTGCTTTCACCTGTGATGATTTGCTGTTTTATATGATTGTAAATCAAACTTCACAACATTGGTCAAACATAACAAGCGATGTGAAGATGTCACCTCGGGCTCGGGGATATTATGATGGACATTTTTCTCAATTTCCTGTCACTTTAGAAATGATTGATGGATTAATCAAAAAATAATCGGCCTAATCCTGTTAAAAAAGCCACAGCCTGCATCAATCATCATGATGATCACAGTCACAACAGAGATCAAACTTACAGTATATCTGTAACATTTGATGGTCCCTTATCCAGTCACCTCTACAGCCACTTTAATTAATCATTCATCCGCAGAGCTGCACTATCACACAGAAGAGCCGCCAATGGCCCAGATTTGCAAAGGGAGGCTCTGAGTGTAAAAGTAGCAGATTAATGATGGTGAAAGAAGCTCAACAGGCAGACCTGCAGGCCCAGATCAGCTGTGATCAGGCTGAGTCTCCAGAGTTAAAGAGGAGACGTTTCTTTTCTTTGTTAAGCTTTTGTTTGTATGCAACAACCTGTACTCACACACAACTTACCTGACCATGCAGATCAGTGTTCAGCAGCATTACGGCGCAGGTCAGAGTGTGAACTGCATCTAAAGGATGAAAACATTTGTGAGTTTTCTTACTAAAATTAAATGAGGTTTGCTGTAAATTTACTACTTTTATGTACTTTTATGTAATGTATTTGAACAAATATTACTCTGTAGCACTATGATGATTCATTTAAACTAGATTAACATGTTAAAAACATGCCTAAACATATAGCTAGTGGGAGTGGAGCATGTTAAAGTTAGACATTAGTCATTAGCTCTGATTAGCATTGCTGCGCCATAATTTTCCACAAAACAGATTGAACAAAAATGATTTAAGAAAAGAAAAATAAATACAAATCTAAAAAAAAATGCGTTAAATATTTAAGGATGCTGCCATCGTCCTGCTGCTGGCAGTGGGAGTACTTACCCTCGGATGGCATGACTTTGGGGTTGCAGTCCAGGTAACGCCTAGAAAAGTGTGACAGCACCCGCTCTCTCTCCTGAGTCTCTCCCATCAGGGCAAACTGCTTGAGGAAAGTCCTGCAGCCACAAACACAAGGACACTTATTTATTCCAAACATGACCGGCTTCACATTTTACTGAGTTATATAACTAGTGTTTCTTTATGGGACCCTGTAAACACATATGAACATTTTAAGGATCACGTAACATTTAATGACGTCGTTAATGACGGCATCTGGGGTCTTCTTCAACCACTGCTCACTAATAATCAACTAACTGGAAAAAAATAAAAGTGAGACAAAAGGACTACAGCATGAACATGTTAAACACTGAATACACAGTGCATACAATTACTTACAGTATACTGTACAAGTTATCATCCTAACTGTCAGGCCAAAGCTGCCCTCTAGAGTCCAGTGTTTTCATTACATTTACACTAATCAAGAAGAAGTACAGCTTTTCATCTAATAGACACTTAAGAAAAGGACTAAAATAACACAGTCACAATTTAAATAAATGTAGACTTTCATTCTTTAATCATATGAATGTATTGAACAAGAACCTGCAGACAACGGTGGGTTATTTGTGTGACATACATTTAACATTTAGCTTTATTTAATAGTGATAGGAATAGTTTATTGTCTGACATACCAAAGATATTGATAAACTATTAATATTTGCATATGTATTGACAAAAGCTGTGTGTTTTCTTGATTGTATTGTTCTCACCGTAATGCTTGGTCAAGAGCGAGGCCTGTGAAGTTGAAGAAACTCAGATATTCCTCTGCCACCTTACGGCTGAAGTCGTTACTGTAAACAGACACACAGATATTATAATATATTAATATTCATAATATAAAGAGAAATATAGTAACGTAAAAAAGAACATAGGAAAAGGAGACAAAAAAAACAAACTACTCGAGTCTATCAAACACTGAAATGGGAACTTTGTGGGCTCAATGAATGGCCTCAGTTTGGGCTGTCAGTCAGCGAGCGTTGGCACAGTCAGCCTGAGATGTAGACCGGAGGAAGAGGAGATTCCCAGGGTGCATCTGTCAGAAAGTGAGGAAACCCTTTAATCCCAAAGTCTTTCTCACGCACGAGGAAGCAGCTGACGGACTGACGAGCTGACGGAGCAGCGCAGCACTGGAAGAATGATAATAACCTAATAATAACAGTGGAAACTGAACGTGTCATAGCTCTAATAGATTAAATACACATCTGATGCAGTAGAAAGTTAGAGTACAGCAGTGTAAAGCTTATTGCTATTAGTTAGTGCTGAGATTCATTAATTATAATATTTAATTAACTGATCTAATCTCTTCTTTTAAATTTATAACATTATAGCTTTATAAATTAATTTATTGTTTTTTATCAGATTTGAGTGCTGCCTGCAACCTTTAGTTAATCTTCAAATAATTATATAAAATAGAGATTTAAAAAAAAGCATCAGGTCCATATTAAGTGCTGTAAGTTAGCACATCAAAAATAACATTGATCATCATCACAAAATAAAGTGCTGAAATATCATCAATCAATCAATCAATCACTACTAGTAGCTGCAGATGCTGTTTATTTCCAGCTTTGTTTTGTATGATGGACCTCTGGTAATAACCTCTCGTCTTCCTCCATGTTTACCGGCCTGTACCTCACCTCTGTCCACCTGGTGAGAACATTTATCAGCCTGTCTGTCGCAGATTTGCTCAAACGCGGCGTCACCATTAATTTAGCTTTAGCTTTGCTACCGCTAGCTAAACCGCTAACGTTTTCGCTGCTAACGTTTTCGCTGCTAACGTTAGCTGCGGCTAAGAAGGTGCTTTGTGTTGATGTGGGAGGATAAACTCCTTCTTATAAAGAAGATATATCAGTGTACATTTATCAATAGTCAAACGTCCCATTAATTGGACAGACAACTCTCACATACGCCTCCATTTTCAGCGCTCCTTGCTCACCTTGTCCTGTCAACGACAATGGGAGCCAATCAGCTACTGCTAAACCATCCCGAACACAGTGACAGCCAATCAGTGTCCACTTCCGGATGACTGACCATTGTTTTCAACACCCAACAACTAAAACACCACATATAACGCATAAATACATCATTTTATTAAAAAAAAAGGCAACTCTCATATAGAAATAGTAAAGTTATAGATTAAAAAAATACATTAAGAAATATAATCTGAAGATACTGTACGTGTGATTTCTGGTCAGAGTGTATCAAGAGCCGAGCTTGTCTGAACATTAGCTTACCATTTAGCATTTTCAAAATCGTAACTAAAATGTTGCTATCTTTTGTGACACAGCAGATGGCTGCTAAAGTTTCTGAGGTTGTGTTTCAATCGTTACTTATGCAGTAGGTAGTAGGTTGCTCTGGGTTTCAGGGCTATTGCTAGGGAAATAGGTGGTGGTTGCCAAGTGGTTGCTGGCTTGTGGTAGCTAGTTGGTTGCTAAGGTGTCAGTAGGTGCTAAATATGTTTTTTGAAGGTAGTCATTGAGGTGTCACTGTGGTGTTCACAGTAGTGATTGATAACCAGTTAGTTTGGGCTGTTGCTAAGACATTCATAGGTGGTTGCTAGAGGTTTATGGACAGTTGCCTAGGCATCATAAGGTAGTTGCTAGGTGACTGCTATTGTCTTATGTCCAAAAGCGTAGTCTTGAGTTTAGACTATGGTGTTACCTGGGAGTTAATAGGTGGTTGCTAGGGTGTTTGGGATGGTAGCTATGATAATAATATGGAAGTATGCAGGATTACAGTACTGTGTGTCTACTACACAGCAAAGACACATAATAACACTTTTGACAAACTCACAACACAATAAACCTCTAGTAACTCACTTCTTGCTGAGATGGCGCGCCACATCAGACTTCCTGAAGCCGTCCAAGTTGAAGAGACGTTTGGCCAATCGTTTGGCGGCTGCCACGTCAGCATGGTGACTGCCATTGGTGAGGGTGTCACTGCTGCCCAGACCCAGCCTGTCACTGAGGTCCTGGTCCAGCTCCGAATCTGTCGCCAGACGGGCCTTGTCCCTGCTGGAAGTGTCAGAGGATAAAGAGACAAAAATCAGACAGAGAAATAGATGGATATAATAGGATATGGAAAGGAAGGGAACATGGGAAATGAAGCACATTATGGCGCAGAGATCCAGGAGTGAAAAAGTGTGACGTGGAGAGAAAGAGATTGGTAAATAATTGAAAAGGACAGAGAGAAAAGACGAAAAAGGGAACAAAGAGGGATGGTGATATAATAATAAAACTAATAACTCATGTATATCAATAATTTAATAATACTAATATCTGATTTATGCACTGCCAAGTTTCCTGCTGAACACAATGTTTAAGACAAGAATAGTAAAATACACAATAGGGGGATGAAAACAGAAAAGCTGATGAAGACAAAATAGCTTTTAAGAAAGATGAATATCTGTTGAAGGATGAATGTTGAATGGATAGAAAAGGCTGATGAAAGAGGATTGAAAGACATATGAATGGAGAGACGGAAGTGGGCGATATTATAATACAGAGCAGAGATGAATGAGTGCAAATATACAGTAGTAAACAGAGTCTGTGTTCAACAGAACTCGCACAAATCATTTTATATTCAAACACAACATTTGGCTTGATTATACAGTTTAATAATCTTCCCCTTTTGCAGACTCCCTCCCTTCCTTGTTATCACTTCCTAATTAAGCGCCTGTAAAGCATTAACCAGTTCAGAAGTGCAAAACTGAATTATTCTTTGATAATAATTTAAGCACGTTATATCACGTTGAGCTACAGACATCTACTTATTTTGGCTTCTTCTGGAATATAGATGACAGAAACGAGGTCTCTTGAGTTCGTTCACTTAAGATTTGACATGAAGCTCAAAGGTTGTTGCTGCCGTCAAGAGCTGTGTGACAAATTCTGGTCACGCCAGCTGGCCCGGCGAAAACAATGACAGCCCGACAGCTGAGAGTTGTATCCCAAAAAGCAAGAACACTTCCTGAACAGGCATTTGTACTGGACCCACAGCGCAGGGCTCTGCTTCTCACACTTACACATCCTCATACGGTATATGAGTCAGGCAAAAATCACACCGAACAGTGATTAATAACACAGGCGACAAGAGTTCAAAGGTCAACTTTGGTTTCATAGAGTACACAGAAGAAGAATGAAGACGAAGAGAAGAGCAAACATGAGACTTAGATGTGAATCTCAACAAATGCAGGTTTTAAATCCTTTAAAATACTTGCATGGACAATCCTACTGAAGTACATAAGTATTATCAGTTTGATGCAGTTAAAGTACTGCAGCATCAGTGTTAGAGCAGCATGTTACTGTTGTGGCTGCTGGAGGTGGAGCTAGTTTAAATGAAGTATGTCAAAAGTGTACTTTAGTACAGTAGATGTACAGAATGTACTCTCCAAGTTAATGTACTTGGTTATTGTTCATTACTGGTTCATGAGTATTATTTTCCCAAACAGGAAAACGCAGTTCCTTCGTTTGCAAACATTGTGAATAAAAAATGAACTGTCGGACACAAAACAGCTTCAGATTCCTCCGAGAACATTTCAAGACTCCCTCCGGCCTCTGAGATAAATGACAGACAGGTAAGACAGGTTCCTGAGTGGGGATCCTACCTGTGGCACGATCGTCTAATCATCAAGTACCTCTCCTCTCCGACTGCAGGCGGACTATGACAGCAGAAGACAGTCTGCCCAGCGCCTCGCCTCAGACTCCTGGCCCCTCCTCTCCTTCTGGCCTCGTAACCTGACCTCATCACCGTCCAGTTCACCGCCGGCTAACACAGCTGTACACCTGTAGTCGCTCCCAAGAGGCCCGCCGACTCTGGCGTTCCTCTGCTTGAGTCTGTCTGAAACTTCATGGGTCACCCTTCTTTTTATTTATTTTTTTTCCTTTTCTCCACTTTCTCTCTCTCCCTCTGTGTTTGCTGTCATTCGATCTGCACAGCGAGCCTGCTTCCCCCTCAAAGTAAAAGAGCTGTTTGTCCTGCAATGCCTCTCTGTCTATCTTTTTCCCCCCTGAGTGTGTTTGCTGTTGTTTCTGTTCCCTCTTTTCACTCCTCCCTCTCTCTCTCTTTCTCCCTCCCTGCTCCACTGTGTAAACTCTCACTGTCCCCCGCTGACCTTGGATTCGAAGCATAGCATGAAACTTGGCTTGCCTAAAAACCCCCCACCTCCCTTCCCCACCTTTCCCTCTCTCTGTCTTTCTCTGCATCTCTAATTACACACAGTCAGTCAGTCCATCCGTCCAGTGTTGTACAAATTCTAGTCTGCCTTGTTTTGGTGTGAGCTTTTAGAGACAGCTTCAGAGAAAACAAAGATTTGAGGTGTCAGGTATAAACTCGCTGGGAGATCCAGGAAACTGTTTCCTGGACAACCATAACTGCCCAGAGGAACGATTACGTGGCCTTTTGTAACCGTCTGAGGCCATTGTGGTGTCTGTTTACAGTATACACTTCATCGGGGCCTGCAGGAGAGTACATAATCATAAGATTAAGCCGACAGCGAGGCTCAAGCTCCGCCACCTGTTAGCATTGTCTCATCAAGAGGCAGCACAATGCCGAGAGGTCCTGAGAGAATTCCCAGTGTCAGCCTCTGCTTTAACGGTATTCCTGCATAATTGAAGCCCCTCTCAGTCCACTGGGCAGCTCGACACAAAGAGCCACTGTGTAATGGTACAGAGCATCTGAAAAGGGTGATGTGGGGAGCAGGAGGAGGAGGAGGAGATGGCGGGGGAGTGAAATTCCAACTTTTATCAAAGTACGGACATGCCTTCAGAAATATTTGTCTTGTTCCTGGATTCCTGCGCTGCAGGGCTGCCCAAGTTGGGCTGCTCATATAAGTGTGATAAGAACAGTGTTAAGCTAATATTTACCTTTACCTGTTCAGTGTGATGTGGTTCTCGTTTTAAAGAGTTTTAAAGGGAAGTTGATAATAATAATGTGTGAGTTAAAGGACGGGTTCACAGTTCGCACTCAGGAGCCCAAATGAACATTGAAATGTGTTTTTCTTGCTGTAATCATCCCTCTGATCACTAGAAGATCCCTTCATAATTCATCTACTGCTGAAGCATCAAACTTTTAAGTGCATTTTTGCACAAAATGACACATTTGAAGGGGATCTTTTAATAGTCAGTGTGAGCAGGAGGGATTACAGTCAGCGAAACTTCAGTCCTGTAAGCCTTACACACCCTAAACATCTTTATTTTAGCCTGAAACTCTCTGACTTTTTCTAAAGTGACCTGAAATATAGAAAAATAGAAAAATTTAAACTGTTTTCACACACACACACACACACACACACACCTCTGTTCCTGCTGCTGACAGTTACCCACTTGCATTAAGCACTTATTGCTGTCCTCTTCTGCCATCTAGTGGCCAGAGCAACAAGGCGTCCGATGCAGCCGCTCTACCTCCGCAGTGCCGTCAAACCGAGTTAGGGTGACATTCACAAAGCCAGTATACCTCACTGTCACACTGTAGCAGACATTTCCCACCACAAAGACTGACTGACACGTGTCCTACATTTCTGCTTTGCCATATGAATCTTTCATACAGAGTATCTTGCAGGATTAAAAGAGTCATTGCGGTGCTGTCGTGTAGTGCCTGGATACAGCATATAACACAAGGACAAAAGGGTTCTGAATTTGAGATGATGTCTCCTGACTTGCAGGTGGGACTCTGACAGTCAAGGTGAGTCCCTCATTGCTGCTGCTGCAGCCATCTGCTTCTGTCACACACACACATAGTGCATGCACACACTCAAACACATATAGACACAGGAATAAGCACAGATGGACTCGCATATCACACACACACACACTGTTGCGGCCTGTCTGGCAGCCTTGAAGCGACCTTCACTATAAGCTCCAGAATATCACTGCAGCAACGACGGAGACGGAGACGGAGACGGAGACACTCATTAATCTGGACCGCAGACTGACAACAATCCATTAACAGGGTTGACACCTCAGAAAGGATGAAATCAAAACCGCAAAACTCTGTAACTTATAACTGCTTATGATGTTTCTGAACAGTTTATTTGATGGAATCTGTTTAACACAAGAAGATGATGTAATTATAACACCATACGAGTTACTCTGCTGCTCTAACAGCCTCCAGTCTTACAGTTTCAGGCTTTTCATCAGATTTCAGATCCTTAAGTTATGACTGTCAGTGTTCATGGCTTGTTGCACAGGGCCAAAAATGTTCCTTTAATGCAGGTGTTTGTACTGTTCAGCAGTTTGCTTACTATTGCACCAGTTATGTGTGTGAATACCCCACATACACACAGTAACATTTACCATTACATGACTGCCTGATACACTAACTCACCTCGGTAATGAGAAGGTCGAGTTGCTGTACCAGCTGCTTCCCAGCTGTGTGCAGCCTCGTCCTCTGGGTGGCGTGTCATCTGAACCGCTGCTCAGTCTCTCGCTGGAGGGGGCTCTGGTGGCGTCCGAGTCCCCCGTCACAGTAAAGATAGAATCGGAGAGGCTGGGTCTCTCATCGTGTGCCAGCGGGGCGAAGCTGAGCTGGACGATCTGCCTGGCGCTATGGCAGACTGGCCCATGGATGGCAGGAGTTAATGTGGGGAGGTCAAAAGTCAAGACAGTTTGGGTGCTGGAGGTTAGTATCTCCTCGCTGTCCAGGCTGTTGTACGACGTCCCTTTGGCCCGGTGGGACTCCATTATGCTCTCAAAGTGGCGGCTGAAGGTGTCCTCTGCAGCGCAGCGAGGACCAGAGACCAAGATGGGGGATTTCAGGGCTGGATGGTGGTTGTCGAAAAAAGTTTCCATTGGTCTGGACAGAGAGGGAGGTTTCAGTGACACTGCAACAACACAGCTGTGTTTGTAAAGAAAAGCTTAAATGCACATTAACTGTATAAGAGCCATACATCCCAGTTTATAATGTCCTGAACTGTTACAGAGCTAATGCGTCTAATTAATGCAAAAATGTCACAAAAGGGTTTACGATCTACTTGAAAGTAGGTTACGGGTGAGATCTAAATTAAGATCGAAATATAGGTCAGAGGAAGATCCTGCTGAACTCAATGTTTGTGAACTTGAGTGTGTTTACGAGAGTATATGTGTGTTTTCAGCTGCTTGTGTTCACCTCTTCAGAAGGTGTCCAAACACTCCTGGCTCCTCCTGCGCTGCATACTGCTGCTTCCTGTTGTCTCCTTGCATCCTCACACTGGCCCAGCTCACCATCTCTTCCTCTTCCTCCTCCTCATCTTCCTCCTCCTCCTCCTCTCTTCCCTCCTCCCTGTCTGTCCTCCCGTACACCAGACCTCCCAGCGGGCTGCTGCCTGTCCCTGAGATGACATGCACGCTGCGATTACTCCCAAACGCAGAGTCGGCGTCATCCTGCTCAGCCCGCAGCACCTCGTCTATGTCTGTCTCCCTGTAGCAGCGTAGCGGGACGGCGTCCAGGTCGGTCTCTGAATACTTCAGCGTCCGGCGGATGATGCCAGTTTTGGGTGATGTCCCGAGAATGGCGGGGGGAGGGGTCACCAACTCTACCTCCACATGTTGCACCTCATGATTGGCAGAAAGCAGAGGCAGGGTGGAAGGGGGAGTCGGGGTGGGAGACTCACTAGAGTTACCACTGGGAGGCGCTGTGGAGGTTTCTAGAGAATCTGCAGATGGAGAAAGTTATAACATATAACATTATTGATTTCCAATATACTAGTTGATATTATATGTTCTACATACAAAAAGAAATATATCTAGATCATTTGACTCTTCTAATAGGCGGTGCTGTATCATAAAAAACAATTAAATGGTCAAAAACTAGAAAATCTTTCATAAGCTGTCATCAGATTCTTTATTTATTTATTTATATATTCTAGATTTTATATTTACTGATAGAAATCTAATTTATTCTAACTTTAAAAATGACACACAGTTAGATTTATTATGCACATTTTTAAAATAACTTAACATAGATGATTTTAAGCTTGTTTGGAGTACTCTTGTATTTCTGGTGGTGTCACATAAATATGACTGTGCTGCCCAAAAATGTATTAACATGTGTTTAAATATTTAACCTCTCATTGGCGTCTTTTGGGAGTTTTGAATATCTGCACTAGCATAGATTTTTTTCAAATGTCGCCCAGGAAAAGAAACTAAAACCCCCTTTTTGATTCAACAGTGGAATAAGAAGGAAGCTGATTTGCAGTGAAATGCTCTCACTTTTCTCCCCCCTGCTAGCAGCCTCCTCAGCAGGGGTGCCGAACAAAAACTCCCACTTGGCACGTGCGATCCTCTGACAGTGGAGCGAGGGCACGGGCACAGCACAGACACTGTCCGTCTGAAAGACACACAGACAAGCTGGAGGTCGGTTCTGTGATGCAGCATTCAATGAGGAATATGCTTATTCACGTTCTCAGAGTTAGATGAGATCACTCTGAACATCTGCTGATTTAAACTCCAAGTTCAAGTTAAGGTTTAACACTATCCTGACAAATGAATGCAAAGATAGAGTGAAGAACCTCAAAGGAGAACATAGATATGTTTTTACAGAACAGATATGTGTTCTGTAGCAGAAAACAAACATGCAAAGACACATACTAACTCCCTGTAACATCAAAATGACATTTTTACATTTCGAGATATTGAGTGTTAAATAATAAGCTTTAGACTGAATTTTGAACATTGAAAGTTCATCACACCTGTATTCCTGAGGTGGCGGCCCCGGTCTCATTGCTCTGGTGACTGGACTGACTGGACTCTGGGGACACACAGTCTCTGTCCCCGAAGCTGCCCGTTACCCCACTGGAGCTCCGTGAAGATGACCCTCCCATTGCTCCGTTCTGCTCCACCTCTGGAGGATCTTCCACTCTCTGCAGGCGTGGCTGCTGTCCTGCCCCATATCCCTCCACCTGATTGCCCTCTCCTTCCTCATCACAGCTCTCATCCTCCTCTGGTGAATCTAGCACCACCGGTCCCAGAAGCAGGATCTCTCTCCTCCTGTGCTCGGCCCGTTTCTGCTGCGCTGTGAGGCTGAGTGGCCGTCGACATTGACTGGACTGCTGATCTGGAGTTTGGTCACTACTGGACCTGAATCCACGCTCATTGTTTAGCCTGAGGCTGTTCGTCACATGATTCCCCCACTGCTGCCTAGATGTCCAGCTGACCGGTGCCTCCTCAACACGCTGATTGATAAAGAGTCTGCGAGCAAGCTCTGTGCAGTCTGCTCTCTCAAAACAGCTCAGGTCTCCTCTCCTGTCCACGCTGGGAGACCAGGAGTCTCCGGTGTACTGCGGGGGCTGACGGCGATGCAGGGTTGGGGTTTCAGGTGATCGGAGCTCAGCCTGGAATAGCCTGGGATCCCTCATGGGAGAGCTGAGCTCAGTGGGAGGATGAGAGGGACGGAGGACACGTGAAGGAAGGGCGGGGGAACTCTGAACTGGTAGTGCTGCGCTCTGATGCTGGGATCTCTGAATGTAATCCTCCCGGTGTGTGTCATAATTACTATGGGAGTTTGTTTCATGTGACTGTGACTGCATGATGGAGTTTTCAGGCTGGTGAGAGTCTGTATTGTCAGTTGCTGGCGTGTGTTGGTCGTTTAAAGGGATGTTCATCTTAAGCGTTTGCTTATGATGTTGTGCATTTGGAGATGAACTGTGAAATTCTCCATAATTTGAGCTGCTTGCAGGCTCACCTAAAGCATTGTGCAATGAGGACATCCTTGCCTCTGTGAAAATAGAAGATACTTTGGTAGCTTCCTCTGCAAGCCTGCGGGCAACTTCAGGGCTGTGAGCTGGAGAGGAAGATTTACTGTCACTTAACTGGTTCAAGCCCTCGACGACATTATTGCCAAGTTGGAGGATTGCTCCCTGCGGTGAAGTGCTCCTGTTACATGCCCTGTGAACGTGTCTTTTTGTGGCCGGACTGCTTGCTATAGTCCTGTCTTCTCCTGACCAGTGAAGAGGACCCTGGGACTCGACACAGGACCCAGGCCTCGAGTGCGCAGACAGCCTGGACTGGGACGATAGCCGGTCTGATGCTGGGCTCCGAGGTAACCCACAGAAAGCCTGGCTCCTGTCTGTGATGTGATCTTTGGGGTTTATGCAGATGTTCTGACGCTGAACAGGAGACCCGGCCCAAGACTGACAGCGTGGCTGTTGGTTGTAGCGCGAGGATGAGGTGTGCTCGAGTGCGTGGGCTAGTTTAATCCTCAGTAAAGGGGAGCCAAACTCGTCCACAGCCCTTTGGGTAGCTGCCCTGCCGATGGGGTCCAAGGCTGGTTGACGAAGGCTGGGGGAGAACGTCTGCTGGTGACTTCCTGGAGATCCTGGAGATTGGAAAGTCAGCTTGGGGCTGGAGCTGCAAGAAGAATTGGGGCTCCCGACCCACACTGGGTCGCTGAGCCTTTTGTGATAGTGAGTGGGGGTGGATCTTTCCTCCCTGGTCTCTCTCTCACAAATAGAGTTGCGTGGACTGTCCAAGGTCTTCACATTAGATTTCTCAATGTAACTGAACGTAACCACAGACCTTTTCCGATCGCCGACTTCCCCTTTGTTAAACCTCCGGCAATCAGGAGGGACAGCGATCGTTCCAGATGATGGTGTTGGTGATGAGCGCATGGCAGAGACTCCATCACAGGGTGAACTGCAGCGCTTGGAGACTGAAGGAGACTGGGAGCTTCTGGCTTGCTGCCGCTGAAAGCTAGCAGTGTTTCGAGAAGGAGACAGGCTGTGTGTGCAGTCCTGAACCAGATGGTGAGCCGTGGAGGCCTTCGCGATGGTCTGGCATGTCGTCTGGCTCGCTAGCTGAGACAGCAGCTTTGCAGGACTATCCTGAACTGAACGGCCCCGAGCAATCCCTTCTTCATTTTCGCCAAATTCCCCTTTCCCTCCTCTCTGATCTGGGGCAGGCCTCACTTCCACATACAGATGAAGGACTTTTCCAGACTGGGACATGACCTCCGCTCAGCACACAATGAGGACAGAGAAACAGAAATGGAACAGAGACAGGAGTCAGACAGGATGAATAAGGTTTGTCTTTGTCCTCTTCTTCTTTTATTTGTTGGTTTGGTTGTTGTTTATCTGCTGGTGGTGTTTATTTTTAGATGGTCTTTCTTCTCTCTCAGAGCATCTGTGTGCAGAGCAGAGACACACAGGCTGAACAGCCAGAGGACAAACATGCCCATGGGACACCTCCAACAGCTCCCTATTCTTCATACCTGTGAATAAAAGAAAGGAGGACTTGTTATCTGTTTTACTGTAATGTCTTCAGATACATTCAGGACATTGCAGTATTTGTGATGCACGCGTAGAACATCTTAGTGGTACTACCAGTTACACTTTACACAAGTATTACTCAAACAGGAGTAAATACTGCATTTCTTAAGGACTATTTTCAGCCGCAGATTAATACACATTAGTGAGGATTTATGGCAGCAGGACGTTGTACTGACTCAAAAACAATTTTCAGATATTGAATTAGTATCATCACTGGCTCCATCAAGCTGTTAAAGGAAGTGGAAGCGTCACCACTGCTGGAAAACAGGTGAAGTGAAGTAATACGAGTGTTTTCTGTTCTTTCACAGGCTGCATCTCAGAAGGATTTTAAAACGTATTGAACCTTTAATTAACCATCTTACTGACAGCTCGTTACAGTGATTTAATAGTCTCTGCAGTACCATCTGTCTCATATATGATATGCAGTTGTTATTGTCCTTATTTATTATTTGTTTTCTAATTATCTTCAAGCTGAGATGTCTGAGTTTTTCTATTTTAGCTTGTTAAATAAAACCTAAATAAAATAAATAGTTGGTTGTTGACTGTGCAGCCTGATTTAGTAGCTTGCAGTAAGTCGGACTTTGTGCTGACAGATAAGCTTTAAGGAAACAGTGATGTGCATTTTTCCTTTTTTATACATATATATACTATATATTGTCCTGTGTCTGTACAGATCATTTCCTCTGGGATGTACACTACTACTACAGTGTTGTAGTGAGGTGTGTAGCTGTTACTCGCTGTCAGACAGGACATAAACTCATCCTGCTCAGAGAGGAAACAGGGAATTATCCTTCACTTCCTGCCCTGTTCTCTGACTCACCACTGATAAAACCCGGTGACGGTGTGTTATTTAAATCCTGAATGAAACCAAGTCAACATGCAGGATTAAGTCAGACATGAAATCTGTAAACGATATTGAGTTTCTGATTGTTAGAGAACACACAGGCTGAAATGAGTCATGCAAAAATCAAATTAGCCTGATCTGATCTGAATTTATTTTAGGAACCGTTGTGACATTAATGCAGCAATGATGACAACAATGACTTCCTGTGTGCAAAAAACAACAACAAAACAAAAACAAACATATTCACTGAAGTCACTGAAACATGAGCCTAAATAAAATGACTTACATTATACAGCCAGGTTGCTCAACCACATCATGCACCGAGAACCAAACCCACGTTTTATCGCTCATGCAGAACAACTTTCCACGCCAATAAAGCCACAGACGACAGCGACAGATTGGATTTGCCTTATGGCAGCAGTTGAAGAGAACGTGTGGCAAAAATTGAAGTTGACAGAACAAAGAAAACTTGTGGGAGACGAGCCAAGCGATCCCAACTGATTGTTTCTGTTTCTGCCTTCAAAGCGACCAAACTCAACCTCACCAGTCTTAACTATTTTATTATTATGCTGCTTTCTGTTTTGACCCTTGCATTAAGCCTTTTGTATTCATTGTGGATAAATGCATGGGCGAACTTCCTATAGTTAAAGTGCATTTAAAATCCCTTCATTCTCTGCCTCTAATTAGCACACAGCTTTTACTGCCTCCTTTTGCCTCTTTCTGCCATTTTCACACATCAGAGCTACTGTTCCCACAGCTACACCATTCACTAAAAAGGTCTTTGTCCAGTTGTTGGTGGCTCCATGGGGTCCTGTCGTCTATAAAGGTGTGAGGAGATGAAGACAGCATGGCTCCTTTGCTGCAACATTAAGGAATGGTGCCACTGGGCTGATTAGTAGATTTTACATCCACACACTATGACGGCTAAATGTGGAAACAAATCTTTCCCTCTGATGGTCCTCCAGTAAATGCATCCATGTACCATTTAGAGCCTATAATCATGCATCAGGGCTACTAAAAGCTCTGTTTTAATGACACACATCTAGTAAAGCCTTTCTGAAACATACAACCTGGTCAGATTCATGAACGTGAACGAGCTGGTAGAGGGATTAATACTAGATATGATTTGTCGTCTTTGTCCCAACCGAGAGAGGAAGTGAGTAAGACGACGCCGGCTGGTTATTGATTTTAGAAAGAGCTGATGAACACGAGAGATGAAGATGGGGAAGGGAAAGAGCACATGGATGAGAGAGATAGATAGATGGAGGGCAGGAAACACAGAGACCGGCTGTGGGAGATATAAAGAATTAAGAGAAGCAGTGGAGGAGAGATCCGAGTGTAGAGTTACAGGAAGACAACACATCTAATGCATCCAGATGAATGCAATGAAGAGGTTTGAAAGGATCAGATCACCTGAATTATAAAAGAACACATTTCACAATTTAACCATTCAATATCAAGCAATACAAATAGTTTAAATTCTAGTTTCAAAGAATATCAAATATGTTGAAAGGGTATGAAATGATGCACATCTTTATCTTGAATATTTCCATTTGACGGATTGATTTTGGGTTTGAAAGGCTGCATATCGCGCACATTTCCAGGTCTTTATTTATACTGAATATTTTAGCTCCTGTCTCTTTAAGGCCCGCCTCCCGATGAGCCCGCTCTGCTCTGATTGGTCAGCTTCAGGAAGCTACGCAAACAGCCAATAGTTATCAGATTTTACTTGTTGTTTTCCTCTTTTCAAAATATCAACTTTTCAGATACGTCCATACATGCTTGAGCCTGAATCAGATGTGAATTATACGAGCCCTGGATTTTGACTTGCAGGTAGCATTTTTATATATGTTCACCACATGTTTTGGAACCTTTACCATGTTTAACGTACACATCCAGCATTTTAATAGTATAAAAATAACTGAAAATCCCCCCCAAAAAATATGTGTCCAGTATAAACTCACTTTAATGAGGACACAGAAAACAAAAAAAAGCTAAATATAGAAACCAAACTGGTTGTTAAGAGATTATTCTGCTGACAATCATGTCAGTTTAGTCTCTTTCTGCTGCAGTGCTGCCGCTGAGCGTCCAGTTTTCTGATACTCGTCCCACTTGGCACCAGTTCGGGCGGCGCCGCCACTTCTGTGCCAGGAGTAACAATAGAAACAGACCTCCTGCTACGCTCTGCATGATTTACAGTACAACACTTCAGTCACATGGATTCGTGTAGTGGTCGCTTACTCTGCCAACAATCTAACAATATGAGTTATTTTAATCTTTATGGAAATTATATAGTGGTTAAATTAGTACAATTAAATGCAAATTAAGTGTATTCAAGAACATTTTCATTTAATTTCTGTTAGCGTGCACCAACAAACCCTCCTACAATGTACCAAATAAGATACGAATAAGATTATATAAACAACCTACACATAACATGCTTGTCCAAAAGTGTGCAACTAAACAGGACGTGTGTTAAATGCTTAAAAATATAAATGCCCCAAATTTATTAGTCTATAAATTGTCAGAAAATAGTGCCAAATGTCTGACCAGCAAAGATATTTAATTTAATAAAACGAAAAAGGAGCAAATCTACAGATCTGAGATGCAGGAAACAGCTAACTTAGCTAATGTATTAAACTGATGCTTCATCACGATATAAAAAAAGCTTCAGACATTCATACTTTTGTTCCTTTTTTAAGGTTTTTTACCAAACTTGATGTTGTATTTAAGAAATTATCGATGGAGATGCAGAAGATTTTTTTTATATAAAGATACAATGACAGACTGATGAAAAAAGACTCATCCTTGTCACACGTATGGATAAACACCATCAGGTCCTGCGGCTGCACGTTTACGAGTCAAATCACAGGTAATTAAAGTCCAGTCAGCATGTGCAGCTCTAATATTAGCTCCCTGCATACGATGGGACGTGGGTGGGGGGGGGTTCATCATGACAGCTAATATTAGCTCTCAGCTTGCTTGTTGCTGGCGCTGTGCACTAGCAGCTATGGTTTCAGCAGCATGACAGGCTGTGCAGCTCAGGCAGTAACCCATTAAAAGCCTGGAGAGATGAAGAGGATTTGCATCAAGTTAATGGGTGACGAGGGACTTTCAGCTGCAAAATGAGTCATTCAAGCTTCCGATCATCATGGAAGCCACCGTTGATTTCTCTATAATATAAGGTTACATCATATCTGGCACCGCCGCCTACTCACACATATTCCCATAGACACATAGAAACGAGGAGAGCTCCAAGTCGAACCCAAAATACTCCTTTAAAACTCAATGAACTTCCACTGAATTACTGAATTATGATTAACCGAGCGCCACTAAAGAGGCAGAAGCTGACCTTGTTTACGTCGCTTTTCACGCTGCCTTCAAAGACACATTCAAACAAGAGAGACGAGTCCTCTGACTCATGCAGAGGCTCACAAAGTGTGTGTGTGTGTGTGTGTGTGTTGAGGGGAGAGTTGTGTCAGAAGAAAGATGCAGAGAAAAGAAGGGAAACACATTTAATCAGCAGCAGGCTGGCAGTGACCTTGGTGCCTGTTCAACTCCTCCACTCAACACCTGGACTCGCTGAATGGAGAACAACACACACACACACACACACACACACACACACACACACAACAGAAACACTTAACAAATAAAACACTGGGCCCTGAGTTTCTGCTACTACGCCTGTCAAGCTTCCTGCAACGTACGACACAACGCAGATTTATAACTCGAAATATCGTGCTTTTAAACGAATGCTGTCAGATTTCATAGAAGTAAACAAAAAGTGAATTTTATCATCTGAAATTACTTTTGCATGTAGATTTTTATCAGCTGTGACCTGCTACTGGCTGAAATCATGGCTGAGTCATTTTCTTTCATATGCACATATGTAATTAATGCAGGAAGACTGATAATTGTATTGTATAATTCTATTGATAATTGTTGCACCTGTAATTTGGACGACATTGATAACATATGATCATATCATCACAAAATTCAATTAATCAATTGAATAAGAACAACACCACCAGTATACAGCAGCTCAGTACGGGTATAAATCACATTGAACAGCAGTTGCATTGCATGCTTTGACATGCCCATACATAATGATTATACCAAAATATGCAGTGCCTCATTTCACACACCCTCTCACATGTTTCTATCACTCATGCCTTCACAGTCTCACACTCCCACACAAACACACAATATACTTTAAAGTCCCACTTAGTTTCCTGCCTGTTAGTCTTCAGTCGTACAACATGACGAGCACATCAGGATCGTGTGTATCATCGTGCAAAGCTACCAGCTACCTGTGTAGTTGTTTATCCTGCTGTCAGCTCACAGCAGAGACACTAACAGCTACATGTATACTCACACAAACACAAACACATAAAACCTCTCCTCCTCCCATCTCATCTCACCTCTCCTCTTCTCACAGCAGCTTCATCCATGCAGGATTTACACCTCCCACATGGTTTATCTCGGCTCATCCATTCTGTTATCCCTTCTTCCTCCTCTTTCATCTTCCTTCCTTCTTTCTCCTTCTTCCCAGCAGAGCAGTGCAGACCTGTCCGACCAGTGCAGCCTGTCAGCAGCGCTCACACCCAGCCAATTAGCACGCTCACATCACCTAGCCCTGCCCCATTTCCCTTCACATACATGCTGAGTCAGTGTGGAGCAGTTAGTAGCTGGTATGGGAGGTGCTGTGAGGGAAGGAACGTGCAAGACGAGAGGTTGGAGGAGGGTGGGTGAAGTTGTTTAAAGGCACCAAGCGATTCAAAACAGAAGTGTCACATGTGAGTGGATGGAAACCTGACATGTGGTCTGATCTGCATCCCAAGCATGTGTGAAACCCCTCCTCTATACACTGATGACAGGGTAAGAAACTCTAGTTGGTTAGTGCAATATAAACAATCATCAAAAACGTTATAAAACATGATCTTGCTCTGTTAATTTATAGCTGTGTATATCTGCATTTGTGTTAATTTAGTTTTGTGTAAGAAATAATGATTTGATGATATTAAATTGCATAAATACCCTTCACAAAAAAAGCACATGCGGCTAAAAAATGAAGCTGGCGCAAAAGTGCCATAAACTGCAGTTCCTCAAATGGCCACTTGAGGCTCCAAAAACAAGCAAATCCCCATTGACCCCAAGGTTAGCTCCACCCTCTCATCTAAATATGTTCACTTCTGGCTCCAAAAATCCAAGATGGCGACAGTTAAAATGCAAAAACTGGAGTCTACAAACCGATGGGTGACGTCACGGTAGCCATGTCCATTGTTTTATAATGAACATATGTGTGTAAAGGCCTTTCCTTCTTTATTACGAATATTTTGCATTGTTTACGTCTACGTTGACTGCAGCTTGCAGCGTGCAGCTTGCAGCTCGCTTTCCGTCCCTTTGCTGGTGTGTTGCTATTGCACATCCTCTTGTGTGTGCATGAGATAAAATGATCCAAAACTAAATGGTGTTACTAGAAACTCCACAGGGAATCATTAATGCTTTGATCTCGGGTTCTTTTTCATCATTTGAGCTTGGCCCTTATCTCCAAAAGCGATCTCAGTACCCGAGGTAGCAGGGCGAGTTTCCAGACTGTGAAAGGCAACACTGGACTTCGAACTGGCTCCAATACAAACGGTAACGTCACACGTACTTGACTGGCCTGCACAGCCCCATCCAGCACCTCTACGTTGAACAGGAACACTGACTACGAGCCAGACCTCATCACCCAACATTAGTGTTAATGTTCTGGTGCCTGAATGAGAGCAGCCTGAATGATCTGCAGCCAGCTTTGAATCATGGAACATCTCCCCAGAAGACTTAAAGCTGTTATAGCAGCAGATGTATTTTTAATGGCTTTGGGAAAAACATGTTCATCACTCACATGTGGTTGGATCGTCCACATACTTTTGGCCATGTAGTAGCATCTATATTTGGAGACAGATGTTTGTATGTACAGTACATATACAGTAATGTCAGAGTTTGTTTTGTTCCATGTTTTAAATAATTCAACAGAGCGTACAGAACAACATCCCACTAATGCTGCTGGAGGAGATGTTGTAGATGACTATTATATATTACAGATATTCAATTAAAAAAAAAAGTCTTTTTGAAAAAGAGTGACGTGTGAAATCCAGCTTTGACGTGTCAGAAACATCTGACAGCAAACATCAGAGAGCAGGCGGCAGGTAAAAAACTGGCTCTCACTCCACTGAAATATTAAAGAGAGTCAAGAAAGCATCAAATGAACAAAAAACACACATTTCCACTCATGTTTCCTCTCTGTTTTTTTTAAATTCAAACATTTTAACATCCTCACTCAGGTAACCAAACACCTATGTGGTATATTTCCAGAGTCATTTACACACAATGTCGTGTCGTGTTTATGAGCAGAAATTTATGATTAAAGCTGCACTTGGTGAGATTTTAGAGGATTTAGAGACGCTCCTGTGTTATGTTCTAAATCACAATATGAGGCTTCATAAAAGACCAAAGCTGGTTTGAGTGTCCTACCTGAGGACGCTGGAAGAAGAGCGTGCTGACGGGGCTGCAGCACCCCCTTATGGCAGGGGCTGTAACTGCAAAGGCAAAAACGTTTACTACACAAATCAATAAAAAAACTTAACTCTAGACTTAAAAGCCCTGTAAACGTGTCTTATATACGTCTTGATAAAACGTTGTGGAAGTGACAGTGTAGAGCTAGTTAGCATATATATCATACTCGTTTCTGTTTTTACTTTTATGTGACATGTGAGAAGGCTTTTAGGGATAAGAATTACTATCAACGTGTTTGGAAAAGTAAATCAGATAATGTTGTTGTGTTTCTTGGAGTATAAACTTCCATAAATCCAATAAACAGCAGGATGGAGCTGCTAATGCATCCGGGAAAGGCACACAGTCATGTCCTTGTTGTGAACAGGAGTTTTGGTTATAAATAATGCAGTTAATTAATGATAATCTTCTCTCTTGTGTTTCGTCTTTTTGGTGTCACGTGCAGTTGGTCAAAGTCATTTCTCTTTAAATATAGGTTGAGTGAATAAATGAGTTTTATATAACCAATAGCTGCAGCATGAGTGTAGTTAGAGGAGGAGACAGAAAGGAGCCCCGGACACAAACTGCAGACAGATGGACATCGTCAGAGGTGAAAGGTCAAACAGACTCAGGCTGTTCACATGCACAGATTTACACACAAACACACAGGAATAGCTGCAGACTGTCCCACATTTAGGACAATATTAGGACAATACACACACGTTAAAGGACATGATACTATTTCAGTATTGAGGTTTGCTTTAATACAAACAGACACTGTGGAGTGAATAATCTGTGAGACAGACATACAAATCCTCCTATAAGGTGGTATTTCTGCCCGTCTATCTGTCTCTCTCTGTCTCTCTCTGTGATTGGCCATGAGATGCCACACCCCTCCCAGATTTACAACCAATGATAAACTGCGGCCTTCATAATTACAACTTTTTCCTCGTCTCGTCTAAAACGACCTTCTGAAACTCTAAAAAAGTGAGTTAGAAAGTTATTGAACGGGCTCAGAGACATTTTATCACATATATGTTTTCATTTTATAGACCAAACCAAAGAAAATAATCAACAGATTAATAAACAATGACAATGAACCTCAGTTGCTTATGTGCTGTATCCGAGGGGGTCCGGCTCAAACCAGGTGAAACAGACCCATCTATCCTTCAACCGTGACAGGATTCATCATCTACGTTCCTCAAAGCGTTCGTCAGGCTCTACAAAGCTAAAGCTAAAGTTGGTCACAGTTTTCCTGTATGAAGGAGAAACAGGTGAAAGATCTCTGCAGACTGCACCAAACAGCACCGAGCCAGCGTTTAACTTCCAGCAGCGTCAGCACTTCAGGCAGATGCGGATCACAGCTTTCAGCAGCTTCTATGAAAACAACAACTCGCTGTTCTATTTCAGACCAACAACGTTAAGGACAATCAAATTAAAAGATTATGTTGATTGGCTCCATCGGCCAAAACCAATCTGAACTTGAGAGTCCTGCAGAGACACACAGTGGCTCTTATTGATTGATGGAGGTTTAAAAATAAACTCCTCGGTGAGACAAGTGGAGGATCAAGGTTAGAGCTCTGGTTTCCTCCTTTAAACTGTCTGTATACGTCAGAAATGATCAGAATAAGGGTTGACAAAAATTAATCAACTATTTTGTTTGACATCATTGTGAACTGAATGTCTTTAGGTTTTAGTCGGTTGGACAATGAGACATTTGAAGACGTCAACATGGGAAACTGTGGACACTATTTTATGAGTCTTTTTCTAATAATCGTGGTTATTCTCATGTTAATTATTATGTCATAAAATGATGAAAAATCTGCATCACGAACATCCTCAAATGTCTTATTTTGTTCTGACCAAAGAGGACTGAAGAAACCAGAAAATATTCACATTTAAGAAAAAAAAAGACGATTAATCTTCTGTCCATTGATTAATTGGTTAATCGTAGATTCGCAGATCTGAATAATTTTAAAAACCAGAATTAACTGGATGGACACTGAGGCCAGTGACTGCTCACCTCCCCAAACGCTAAAAAAGCAATAACCACCAAGTCTTTCAGGTTATTTTTAGCTTTTAGCATTTACCTGAAGGCAGCACTGTGCCTCAGTAGAGCCTCAGAGCTGCTAGCGAGGCTGTCGACTCATGAATGATTACTGATGAACATTTGTTTTACCAGAGTTTGCATTTACTGAGTTAAGTTAACATGACTTTAAAACCCAGATTGAAAAATACCGTAATTTTCCTTTAAAGCAGTTTTTATTTGCACCCAAATCAAGACAGTCTGAATGTTTAGAGCTTGTGATTCACGTAACTCGTGTCTTGGAAGCAGATAAAGTGTGATATCACTAACTGGACACTATATTAGGCTGCTGTTGTGGGATATGAGGCATGGAGGAGGAGGGGCGGGGCGGGGGATCAATTACTGGCATTGAGAACGAAGCCTGAATCACTTTGCTCATATTGCACCGTTTCTGTGACAAAACAAGAAGGAGAACGCGCCTCTACTACAGATTTGTGTTTCATTAATCACACAGGATCCAGGCTGCTGCAACCACAGCCAACGACCACTCATTACAGAGGAAACACAGCAGGATTGTAAAATGCTAATGCTCACCATCATCACACCAGCTCACTCCTATCCAAATGCTAAAAAGGCTCTTTTCATTGCCAGCACTCTCACCTCCTAAATACTCCCACTACCACACCTCCAAAACGTATTCCTGGCTGTCAGCGCTGGTTATTATGAGCAGAAAATAAACCATATAGCTTTTTATTACAGCTACACTACAATAAAATCTGACAAAAGACTAAAAACTGAAAACTGATGAACAGGAGACAGATGCAGTAACCGCGAGCAAATAAAGACAGAAATAAAGACAGACGTGGGATGGACGCCGTACGAACCACATACGAACAGAAGGAGGTCTGATCGTCTCCCAATGAGAGCTGATGGGAACCCAAACAGTTAAACTCAGCACTATCGAGGCATCTGTGTCTCCATTTATCCTCTAACTAAAAGATGAGGCTGCTGGTATCCAACGTTATGTCAGTAAAATTCAAGAAAAGGTAGAAAACCAACAATGAGTGCATTTCCTTCATTACCATGAACACAGGAGCTGCAGATTATCCAGACATCTCCTGTTCATTGACCTTAATCGCTGCCCACATCCCTTATTTCTTTTCTTCAAATACGTAAACAACAGAACAACTGGAGCTTTGTAGGCAGGATTAAGAAAAGGGATGTTGTCGTTTTGTGTCAAGAAAATAACATATTGTCCACAATAATGATGACAAGTGTTAATAATAATAATAATGATAAGGTCGCTGTGGCCGTACAGGTTGCTTTACGTCATCTAAGAGAGACAACAACACTGATGTCTGCATATTTCAACAATTACTCAATACACACACACACACACACACACACACACACACACACAAAAACATATCACCAACTATTTTGATAATCGATCAAACAAAATCAAAATTCAGGTATTAAACACATGTATTAATCCACAACTGAAAATAGTTCCTCCAAAATGTTTCCCCTTCATTAAAACTGTAGCACTCGGCTGTTTTGGTAAATTACTGAGCCTTTAAATGAACGGTTTAAGTCACAGGAACCAACGGCCTTGTACTGATGGAGAGACTACGAGACACTATCTAAGGATTATCTCACTGAAAATGTGTTTTTGAGTCTTGTTTCAACTTTGTGATCAACTACCTGATATATTGAATTGATGGTGAAGATTTAAAGGAATCGATCTTCATATCTAACTTTCCCAAGAAAGCAAATAATATTTACCAATAAGTATTTCTTTAAAGTAATATGAAGTTTTATATCTGCAGTTCTGGAGCTGCTGATCCCACAGAGACGCTGTGACAAGCAGCCCTGCAAAACGTGATGGAGAACACGTGTGTTTCTGTGTGTTTCGCTCCTGTCTCTGCTCAGGAAAGGTCAGAAGAACAGAGTCTTTTTCTACCCCACCATACATACATACATCCATCCACCACAACCCAGAGGCAGAGTCTAGACTGAGCCCCCCCAGATGGGACAATTCACAAACTGCAAAAAATGAAGACAAAATACTTCCAGCTGCCCTTGGTGAAGGTAAATGGATCTGCTCTCGGGTTTAAATATGTATATATATATATATATATATATATATATACACATACATACATATATATATATATGTATAGGGGACATTGACAGCGTCTTCATCTGCTCATGCAGCTCTGTCACCTCGGAGCTGCAGAGGAGACTTTTTCTGCAGTGTAATTTATCAGCAGCAGCACACATTAGCATACAACCAAATCTGATGGTGTCAAATGTTCGACTGTATCTGGAGGGATCATATCTGTTTTCATTATTGATCTGTAAAATGTTAAGTGAAAACCTATAAATGACTGTCATAGAAGAGAAAGATAACTAGAAAATATTTTGCTTTAAAAAAACAAATCATAAATCACAATATCTCAATAGTTGCAGATATTTCTGAAACAGTTTATTAATGATATAAAAGTTTTTGCTTTTACTGCTTTGGACTGACGAGAGCTGATTGACAGGAAATTAATTCAACTATTGTGATAATTTAATAATTTGAATTTTCTATTAATTGTTTAAAATCATTTTTTCTCTGATTCCAGCTTCTCAAATGTGAATATTTCCTGTTTTATTGATTCTTCTATGACAGTAAACTGAATATCTTTGTGTTATGGACTGTTGGATGGGACAAAAGAGACATCTGAGGACAAAAGAGACATCTGAGGACAAACAAGGAGCTTTGGGAAACAGTGATTGACATTTTAAATGATTTAAATGATTTATCGAGAACATTATCAACAGATTAATTGATAAAACTGCTGTAAGATATCACTATTTTCTAGTTTCCATTCAACTTTAAATGCAAAAAATGCCAAATATTCCTTTAGACAATACATTTGACACAATAAATAAATAAATAAATAAAAGCACAGCTCTGCATTCACCTGTGTGTCTTTGTGCACAGGTGCAGACACATTTATCTGCAACCTCGTCACCTTGTCACGTCCACATTGACCTTTCAGATAAAACAGTGCAGCCAACTTTTCCCATCAAGGGCAAAACTTCCCCCAGACTGCGCAGATGCGTCAGTGTCCGCGGTGTTTGTGAGCTGTGTGACCTTTCTGTCTGCATCCTACAGGTCCGCTGTGTGGCAGTGATGCAGTGCTCTCACTGCACACTGGCTCAAGTTGTTGTGCACTTGCTGCATGCATCTGATGCAGCTGCTGTATGTGAACTGAAAGCTGCAGACGTCCCTGTTTTATAACACGAAGGACGCAGTGAAGTGTTTCACTCACCAGAACATGTGACGCTGTCTCTGGGGCAGGATCGGTTCGTCTATCCGGTGCCAGAAATGATGAGATGCTGTTGCATCGCCGTCTGCTGCAGGCAACACGCTGCTAGAGACACTGCAGTCCACATTTATCCGTGTGTGTGTGTGTGTGTGTGTGTGTGTGTGAGACAGAGAGAGAGAGAGAGAGAGAGAGAGAGAGGCGGTCTGTGTCACGTCAGCTGGAAACAGACGTGATGCTGTAAATGGACAGATCCTCGTCGGTCTTTTACTGTCCTCCTCAGCTCACAGACATGTCAACTCTTCCACTGTCTCTCCTCGTCTCTCCCATGCAGCCTCCCCCCTGTCCCTCCCCACCGGGTTGGGCATGCCCAGTCTCTGCCTCCTCCTCAGCAGCTCTTCATTACTTGCAGGATAGTCAGAGTTATAAAATGAAGACAATGCAACAACCCAACAACAACAAGGCAATAGAAGAAGATGAGGTAACACATCTGGAGACGTTATTAATGTGAAGTTAATTAGTACTTAATGTTTAGTTACTGCACAAGTACTTCATCATTATCTTTACAATAATAAAAATAAAAACTGTTTGACTCATTATATTCAGACCACATATACATTAATATTAGTATTCATATTAGTCATATTCTGTAGTGTTGGTGATGATGACGTGTGTGTAATAGTTTAATTAGAGTAAAACCTGCAGCCTGCTGGGGAAATAATTAATATTAGTATAATAAAATAAATAAAAACGTGTTTTAATGTAGATATTAAAATGATCATCGAGCCTTTGAAATATAAACTAGATGGTTAAAAGACAGACAGAGATTATAGCAGTGGTCACATATACTTACACTGAGCTCAAACTGCATCCATATACACTTCATTTACACATGATTCCAGTCCATGAAGTCATCAGAGTACAACAAGCTGTTGGTCTGCGTTGTCGTCATCTTCCAGAGTTTAGACCGCTCCTGCAGAGCTACTGCCTGCATGTTTTAGATATCACCCCCACTCAAACACACCTGATTCTAATTAACTTGTTATCAAGCAGCCAAAGTTGTCAAAGGGCTTAAAAACAAGTTAATAATTAGAGTGCAGTAGATCTCCAGGAGCAGGGATGATGACAGACTGGTTGTTGGCACCGTTAGGTTACTCGATTCTGACCAGATGGGGCTGCAGTGCTCCAGGTTTTAGACTGGGCCGCTGCCTCCTGGGGCTTTCTTCCAGGCTCTCCCCTCTTCAGGTGCTCCCCCCACTAAGGGCCGACCAGGATTAGCCACAGAGGATTGCGGCCATCCAGCCAACCGTAGTAGGGTTGGATGCTCTCCTAGTGCCCTGAGCACCATTCCCACAATCCCCTAAATGTTTCCCTGAGAGAAAACCAGGAGCAGCTGTAGTGAACTGCTGCCACCCCCCTTTCTCCCGGGTAGGGGGGGTATCCTGGACACTACAAGTACACAAGTAGTATACTCTGTTTGATCATTGTACACAAATCAAGTCATAAAGCATTATAAAAATGAGCATGCTCCTCTAATGCAAGCTGTAACTAAGCGAATGACAGTCGCTATGAGTGCATGACTGAGTGAGTTGGTCAGTGAATATCAGTGACTGTGAGGTTTTCGTTTCATTTCATACATTGTTTAATATTAAAAATATAATTATAGCAATTTTACATTATTGACAAAATGAGTTGATGTTTTACAGTGTACAGGAGGTCAAAAACATGAATCTGCATATGATAGTATGCAGATTCATGTTTGTGTACCATGAATCACAGTTGTTTGAGGATTGCCTGGCTGCCGCATTGGACTCAGTCGCATCAATATCCGGTTTTTGGCTGCCATCTGCCGGCAAAGAAGGGGAGTGTGTTGTTGGTGGAAGTGGATCAAAGTGCAGCAGCAGGGCAGCGGGTTTGAGAGCAGCAGCTGTGTGCAGACGGCTGCTGAAAGGCTCTCAGTAATTGTGTTGTTTTCACTCTTCTGTGTCCTCCTGCAGGCTCACAAGAGCTCTCTTATTCCCCACCGGCTCCACTTTGACTCTGAAGTGCAGTTAAGTCTTCTGGTTTAAGTGAGTCAGTTAATCTGAAAGCTGCTCTTAGTTTTCATGGCAACTGTAAAATTAAACAGGTTCAAAGTCAAAGTCAACTTTATTGTCAATGCTGCTATGTGTACAGGACATACGCGTTACATGTTCATGTTAGAGTCACATTAAATCTGTCCAACATATGGTGCTGTGTTCATTCGTACACGTTTTATGTTTGTGTTTTTACTTTTGTTCCTTCATTATAAAGAGTTTTTGTATATTAGTTTGTTTAGAAAGGGCTGCACAGACTAAAAACAGTGATGACGTTTTCAGTCTCTAGAGAGTAGTTCTGTGTAAGGCAGACGCCACTGAGCATGTGCAGGAATGTGGTTCCATTTACAGCTTTGCTAGCTTGTTGTGCTACATGTCACAACCTCCTGACTTTAAACTAGAAGCAAACAAAGCCCTGTACATGATCAGTGGCGTCTGCCTTACACAGAACTACTCTCCAGAGACTGGAAACGTGATTGCTCTTATCAATCTCACTGTCAATTTTTAGTTGGGATATTATCGTACAGAAGCCGAGATCACAAATTAATTTATCTAATTATCTCGAGATAACGTGATCATTTATCATAAGTTTTATCACGGCTGGAGCTTTTTGTTTATTTGTTTATATCGTCTCCCTCGTACGGGAAGCTCAACTATTTAAATCAAGGTGTCTCTCTTCCTTTTCCTTCTCTTCACCCTTTTATCCTTTCGCTCATCAAGTCTAAAAAAAATGAAAATGCTTGAGAGGTATTGTTTGGTACGTCTGCTACATGAAAACATATCATCATATTACAATATGACCAGGAGTTAATCAGCCTACCATTCGGCCGTGACACGGATGCTATTAATAAAGGTGGTGTTAATAATAATAATAATAATAATAATGAGTACTCCTTGATTTGACATTTATCATATGTGGAAGCTGGCAAATAAGTAATAAAAGGAAATCACCTTTTGTTTTCTTAACAGATAATAATAGGTTTATTATCCTGTGATAACGTAGCTCATGTTCAAGATAAATAATTAACTCGTAAAAAAAGAAGCGCGGCTGTTCTCAGCTTCACAATCTAATCTGTATAATGTTAATGGTGAACTCTGATAATTCTGCTTTGAGCTCAATAGTGAGACGTTCACGTAATGTAAATTCACCAAGGTCAGTGTCATCATACATACATAAATCCATCTTCCTTTTCTGTTTTGTCTCAATGATTGATAGAAATGATCTGGAGGACGAGTCTCTATCAGTGTTGCTGCACCAGTGTTGCTGTTTAGGCAAGTTTACACAATGCAAAATGTCTTTCAATTATCACATCATTAACCAAAAAGGATTTGTTAGCCAATGACATGGCATTAAAAAGACTGACAGGAAAGGTTGTGGCCATCGGCTGTTTAAGGAAGCCGCATCTGTGGGGTCAACTGAGTGATGTTCAACAGCTCATCAGTTTGAGCTCCAGCGTGACAGCTTTAATTAACTCCTTGATTGGTGGATGTCTCTGATTGGGACAGAAACATCTCCTGAATGCTTTAGGGGATGATGTGGAGCTGGAGATACAGACCGTCCTTCACGCTTATCCACACATTGTTTGGATCTGGCATCAAGAGCATGACGCAGGTTGGCACCGAGTAATCTGGATCCAGCGATGTTTGGACGAACCCCCGTATCTGTCAGGTTTAAGGCCATCTTCACAAAAGATACTGAATATTATCAAGAAACTTTATCCCATGTCTGAAGCACGTTGACTGATATTAGAGTTGAGAAGCACATAGCAGTCTGGTTACCTTTGACTGATTGGTTATCCAGCTGTGATTGTGACGGCTCCGTCAACGTAGTCTGATAACAGATGTGTGCAGTCAGGAATATTACATAACTCTAATTACATAACTGTGTTTTAGTGTGTAAGTGACTCATTGGCCTTTTGCACAGATTTCTAAGTGTAGATCAATGAACACATTCAGTTTAGTCTGCAATAATTTACAACACGGTTGCACAGATCAAGATAAGTAACAGTTCACTGAATGGGTGTGTGAAGGCAACATAAAAAGGCTCAAGATACAGCAGCAAAGAGTAACTGATTGACAGAAAATTGGCAACTATTTTAATAATATTAATAATAATGATCGTCATTTAAGTAAATACATTATCTATGTGTGAAGTGTAGAGGGGCCTTAAACTAAACTTCTGCATTTTATAATGACAATAATTAAAAAAAAGAACCTTGAACCTACAAAAGTGAGTCACACAAGAAAGCAATGAATGCTTCATAAAATCATCCAACCTGTAGAAGATATAACTTACTTTTACCAAAACGTAGACATTAAGATTAGATTTAAATAAATGAGAAAAAGAGCACGTCCATTCTGAAGATCTAATTATGGATACAGCTGTAAACTGCTGATGTTGGCACTTTACAGTATTAAATCCACTAGTACTTAGACATGAAAACTGGTGCACTAATACACAGACAGTAATGAGACGATAGAATATAAAACAAAATGAAACTCAGTCTCCAGATCTGCTGTTAGAAATGTTGATTCATCACTGATGTATTCAGCAATTTAAACACTGCACAGTACAATCCTGCCATCTTTCATCAAACCAAACTAACAGTAATGTTGTGCATTTATTAGATAACCGGATTATACTGTTGACGTTAATGTGAAAATATCAGCAGCTTCTAATAAGACGAAATAAAGAAATAAAATAAAAAAAGGAACCAACAAAATAAGAGCAGCTGTTTTCACAAGAATGTTAAAAATAAAAAAATAACACTATAAATTAACACAACTAAAACCAGGCAGCAGGTGGAGAAAGAGACACTAATATACTGTAGTCAGTCTATTGTAGTCCAGGTGCTGCTGACCCCTGACCCCTGACAACCAGGAAGACAATAAACAACAATAAAACACAGTTAAGCGTCTAAAACAAGGTTTTAATCATCATAAACAAACAACAACAAGGCAAAAAATAAAGTAAAATGAAATAAAGCATAAAAACGTCTCAGTGTGAACGTGTGATTGATGATCGGGTCAATACTCCCAACAGATGATTTAACGTCACAGATAAGCCCCGCCCCCGCACGCCATCATCACTGCACGCTGGAGGAGGACGTGCTCACACTGCGTCAAGTGAGGCAGCAACTAGCGCGAGGCAAACCGGAAATTAGTGCTTTTACCTTCAGAATAAAACGTAGGGTCGAATAGTTTAGTCTTTAACACTATAAACTGTCAGAAATATCGATACAAAGACAAGAAACAGAGAAATAAAACAAAAACTTTAGAAGAACAACATACAATACAATGCAATAAAAACAAAGACTTCTGTTAGTATTCCTATAATGTTACTGTGATCATTCAGTAGCGTCTGTGCTGCTGAATGATCATATAATATATGTCTAAAAACAACATATATTTTAGGGGAGACAAATGAGGATTTGTGGCATCCATGGAGCCTGTTTAATGCTGGATTTATTTGTAATAAACCTTTATATGAATAAAAGACAGTGTTCCTTCTTCAACTTCACATCATCGCTTATCAAATAAACAGCACTAGTCAAAAGTTTCTACAGTTAAATCGATTAATCGAAGTGTTTCACTCCTTTCCTGCGTCATAACTTTTTACCACGTTTTATTTTGGAAGTCCTAACCGGAAACGCGCTGTTTGTGTCGTAGCTAGCTTACCTGCTAGCTGAAGCGGTGCACTGACAGTGGGGAAGTGCTTCTGGCACCGCATCCTCCCGCCGCCCTGGACTCGACCCGGTGACATCCAGCTAATATCAGCTGGATAAACGAGCAGCAGTCAGACTGTTTCCTGTCAGCGGGCCTCTTCACATCGACGGTTACCGTTAACGAATCTTCCAGAAAACGACCGGAGCCCGCCGGAAGAAAAGCACCGAAAAGATGAACGAGAGTGAGTTCAGTTCCCCGCCGGCGGAGTTTGACTTCGAGCGGCGTTTCGACGAAAGACGAGCGATGGAGTGGATGCAGGAAAACTGGTGAGTAGAGGAGGAATAATAAAGGTATGAAGAACAATACCTGCGTGTTTCTCCTCCTGCTGCCGGCAGACAGCGGTGGGTGGTGGGAGGTGGGCTCCGTCTGTACTCCGTGTCCTGTCAGGGCTGCTCGCCATGCGGACCCGGTGTCTGTCGGTCTGTCTGTCTGTCTGTCTGTCTTCCGTTGTTTTTAACGGCTCCCTCCGTTATAATGCACGGTAATAAGTTGTAGCTCATTTTAAATAAAACATTAAAATAAACCAAAAACTGAGAAAAAAAATAAAAAAACACTTTAGCTGCTTTTATTCAAACGTCCTTGAGGATGATTGATATCACACACACACACACACACAGACACACACAGCCTGTTGTTTTAAGACACACCTGAACACTTGTGACTTCATCCTGTAATCTGCACACATCTTAAATAAATAAAGGTGACTGTGTGCAGAAATCACATCTAAACAAACAGAAAGTAGAAATGTGCTTTCTCTCATAGTGAAACACAGTGAAACTACATTTAGCCTCATGTTGTTGTCGACTGAAACCTAATCCAGCTGTTACAGAAGCACCGAGGCTGTCGGATGGAGACTCATGACTCAGAAAGTGCAGCAGCAGCCAGTTTGAGTCTCAGCAGGAAAACGTTGGACACCGTGAAGACTTATCGCAGGAGAAGCTGGCTGAGTGTTTCTGTTTTCTTTCTGCTGAGTCGTGGTGTAACTTTGCTGTTCAGGCAGACTTTTATTCCCTCATGGACCGTTTCAGTTTAGTCATTTTCTTTTCTTGACCTCCTCGCTTCATTATTTAGGGTTTACGATCACCTGAGTCTCTGAGCTCTGATATCAACACCAGTTTTATAAAACTAAAGCTTTTTTTATTTTATTTTGAAAGTTCCTGACACCTTGAGAAGCTCTGATAAATACTCCAGGAGGACGCCAGATACTTATTTATACCTTCACCTCGTCTAAAATCCTTTCAGTAACGCTCTGCTTCATCATTTGAATGCCAGCGGCTGTAGATTATTGATCATAACTAAATATAATAACAACAAATACAATTTGACATTTACTGCCATAAAATGCAGATCTGAGGTGCAACATTTCGACACAACTCGACCTTGAGGCTGAAACATCTTACCTGAACCTTCACCCTGTCTGCTATCACTTACCTAACACACCTGAACCTTCTCGCTCTGACGCAACCAATGAAAACGTGGGATCAAGTTGACCCCACGACTGCACCTAACAATTAAACCACTATCAATTAACCTGCACCGATCATCAATTAATCATGTTGTCTATAAAACTGCAGGAAATAGTGAAAAATGCAGTAATTTAAGTTTATTCAGTTTATTTACATATTCATATATCACAGAGAAAACCATCAGATCACACCCGAGAAGCTGCAACCAGACAGTTTTTGTCATTTTTTTTGTTATGCTGCTTTTTGCTTTAAAAATGACTAAAGTAAATATTTGATGTGAAAATATTTGCTAATTAATATTCTGCTGATCAACTAATTGATTAATCGACTAATCGTTGCGGCTCTTTTTGCTTGTTTCACCAGGATCCACGTGGTCGTTCCTCATCCGTCTTTATTTCCAGTAATTAAAGGCGACCTGGCGTTGCGTCACTCTGAGCGTCTTCGGCTCCTGTTTTCAGAATTAATGAGTCGCACACCTTGAACCTGCAACAGTAGCTCTCTGTGGCTCCACAGTGGGACACAAACACACTCAGATGTCTCCTCCAGGATCCTTGTTCACTGAGCACCAGAGTCAAATTCCTCCCTGGTGACATTATGGCTTCATATCTGCAGTATTTCTATAGATCTGTGGACTCTGGGTGTTTTAGTTTAATTTAAGTTCTTAATACCTGGATGCTCGGAGCTCATTGGCTCAGAGCAGAAAACAGACCCTGATGACATTGACGAAGAATCTTTATTTAATGTGAATTGATCAACTGGCTGATACCTGATCCAACAGTATCTCTGTCAATAACAACAGGCGTCGGATGTCTGCTTGAGAGCTGCAACGATTCGTTAATTAAGGTCTATGTTTTTTATTCTGGGGCTCAAACTTTGCATTTGCATTTTGATTTATAGTTCTTCTTCTTCTACTGGCTGTTAAAGGGCCAATCAGAAGGAACGTTGTGCTACCGTCACGCCTGCCGTTACCGAACTGCCAGCCGTCATTATGAGGAGGAAGTAGAGGTCACGTTATAAACGCAGCGTTCAGAGCAGCTTGACCTCTGACCTCTGAAGTCGGCTCAAATATATATATAATAAAATAATATATCTCGTTTCATCTTCTAAAATGTTGTTTTTCTCTGTTTTATATGAATTTAATATCTTTGGGATTTTGACTTATCTTTCACTATAACAAGCGACTTGTTTAAGATTAAACAATTAATCATTTAATCCAACAACAAACAGATTAACTGATAACTAAAGAAAACACGTCATTATATTTACACGCAGGCTTCAGCTTCATGCAGGTTTTCTGCCTCTTGTAGCCTTAACTGGGTCAAACAGATGCAACAGCAGCGTCTACTCAGTCTAATATGTATTGTGCCAATCTGGATTAGTCATCTGCTCTATTCCCACCGCACAGACTCTTTATTACCTCGACATTAAGGCAGGATTTAAAAACGTCCATCGTCTCTGAACACAGCTTCAGACTGAACCTGCAACGTGAACGCAGCTTCAGTCTGGACCTGAACGCAGCTTCAGTCTGGACCTGCAGCACTTTTTTTTAAAGTGATAACTTTTTTTTTGTTTTCTTTTCAGCCTTTTATTGGTGTTTTTATTACACTATTAACAACTTTAACTTTTCCAGCTGCAGTCTGTACACGGTGGATTGACCAGACACTAGTTGCAGTTTGCTATTTGTGCTTGAATAATGATGTTAACTATCACCTCCTCATCAGTGTATCCTGCTGCGTTTTCTCCTCCGCAGGAGCAAGTCGTTCATGTTCTGCGGCCTGTACGCGGCGCTCGTATTCGGCGGTCAGCACTTCATGAGGGAAAGACCGAAGCTGAACCTGCGACGCCCTCTAGTGCTGTGGTCGCTCAGCCTGGCCATCTTCAGGTGAGTGACGGCTTTATGTTATATAAGAGAACCCAGTCATGCCCTGGAGAGTTACGTCATTTATATGAAATCTAATTATGAAAACCACACTGTGATAATTTAAAGCAGCTGCTATGTTTCTGTCCACTGCAAAACAAAACAAACAAACAAACAAACAAACAAAAACAACGAGGCTCCGGCTTTGTAAACGCTGCCGAGAAGGTTTGTAGCGTTTGTGACCCAGTTGGCTGCTGTCATGAACTCCGTCACTGGTGGATGTGAGCGTTAATCTTAATCCCACAGCAGTGGTTACAGCCTCCAGCCTCAGCTGCTGCATACGGGACAGACTGGAAGACAAACTCTGGATACTGAAACCAGGTATTAAACAGATCCCAGGGCTAAATTATTAAAGACAAACTCTGACTTTTATCATCTCAGTTACATTATCTTGACGTATCTTGCATGTGTCAGATGTCTCTAGGGGCCAAATCGCTCAAAAGTCTATTTACACGTCTTTAGAATCGATGCTGACGATGCTTTTTGCATGTAAGGCATGTAAGGGCTTTTAACAGCAGCAACCTTTCAAAACATCTCATGAAAGTGCATCACATACATGCAGAGAAATGCATCATGACTTTAGTCTGTAAGAGTGATTGTGTGTCATTTCCACACCGTCCCTGCAGTCGTCTGGATCAGTGTACGGCTGCTCTATACTGTCACTGCGGGGCTCTGAGAGGCTTTTATTGACATTACATGGATGAGTAGTGTTGGGTCTTTATGGCTCGCTGCAGATTGGAACAATACACGTGGAGTCTGTTGCCTTCATGGATCAGCAACGTCTCTTATGAGCCATGTGTTGTAAACAATAATGATTTTACAGGTTTGTTTTTACACTTTAAAAGAGCCCTATAAATAAATAAAGGATCGAAATCAATACAGCTTTCAAACCTAGTGCCTACATTACCCACAATGCAACTCCACGGCCAACAGTAAGGTCACAGATCAGGGTGAGTTATGGTAGTAGTTCAGTTTGTGGCAGCAGTTTGACAAACGGACCCAGTCTGCTGCGTCATCGTTACTGATGAACACTGTTACTCGTTCGTAAAGCGTTTGCATGCGTGTGTCTCCCTCTGCAGCATCGTGGGCGCCGTCAGGACCGGCCTGTACATGCTACACGTCCTCACGACCAGCGGCTTCAAACAGTCGGTGTGTGACAACAGCTTCTACAGCGCCCCCGTCACCAAATTCTGGGCCTATGCTTTTGTTCTCAGCAAGGCCCCCGAGCTGGGTAAGACCTGCAAGCTTTCCTCATATAAGTTGTCTGCTCTGGGCGGGTAAGTGAAAACATGTCACCATTAAAGCAGCATTACACACAGATATTATAATAATAATAATACTGATAAGCAGAAAAAGAGGTGAACATGTCAAGGTTAAATTTGGTTTAAAAGTGAGCAGTTTAAAGATGGAAACTGTTGTTTCTGCAGCTTTTGAATAACCAGTGTGAAGTAAGTCCTAAATACATGTTGAAATAGTGTCATTAAAATGCTGTTAAACATGTTAGACATCTTTTAACCTATAAATTACTAAATAAATGATTACTGGGAACAATTTAAGATGCAACGTTTAGACTGATCTCCAGATAATTACCATAAATGAAATCCATTGAAGATTAAATTTCCCTGAAACAGACGGAGTAGCATTGACATCACAGACCTACAACACGGTTACATGCTAAGACAGAAATAAACTTTAACCTTCAGCGACTGAATCTTTTTTTTTTTTTTTACTGTTGAGGTTTGTTCCTCGAGGCACTTAAACTTTCCAGTGAATTTATTAGAAAACAAATTATCTTAAGAGCCGGTTCTCGGGGTGGGGATGCTATCTGCTGTCCGACACAGAGCTGATTGCTCTGGGAAATGGAGGCCGATGCTGAGCAGGCAAGAAAACTCCATTAGTGCATCATTGAAACGGATGATGTTTCCTGCGCTGCAGACAGGAAGGATGTCTTCATCCTCCTACTGCTCGACCATTTGTTTTAATAAAGGATACTGTGCATGACCTAGTTTTACATCTCTTCTAGGTTTGGACAGCATTAGGAACTACTGAGATTTGGTGTCACTACAACACACTGCTAGAGTTTCTTAACCTGTCAGACTTCATTTTAGGGATGACGCTGTGTTCTCAAATCTTAAAAATGTCATTGTTACAGATACTGTTACTGTGGGAAAAGAACAGGTGTGATAATGAAAGTAGTTGAATTCAGGTTCAGGTCCTGAGTATTAGAGCAGAGTAGGGATGAAATGATTCGATCAACAGAAAGTTAATCTGCAACTGTTTTAAAAACATGTTTGCACTTGTTACGGCTGAGTATCAGTTAGTTGTAGTATAATAGTGCAGATACAAACCTGAGTTTTGGTAGTAATACTTTTCTCAGTAACTCTGTTGTTGTCCAAAAACTATTAAAAACATGTCAAAGAGTCTCACTGTTGGACTGAACATGTCCTACAAAGTCAAGAGGTTGTGGTATTTAGCACAACGAGCTAGTGAAGCTCTGTAAATACATGCTCAATGCTAACACAGAACTACTCTCCAGAGACTGAAAATGTGGTCGCTATTATGAGTCTTTGTGCGTTTCTAAACAAACTAACGTATCCAAAACTGTTTGTGATGAAGGAACATGACACCAAGTGCAGCCGTGTTACTCGTTGGTGTGTTTTTAATGGTTTTTGAACAACAACAACACAAATCTTCATCCGTGTCCTTTGAGATAAAAACCCTGCTGAATGATTTCCTCTCCGCTGTCTCTTCCAGGTGACACGGTGTTCATCGTCCTCCGGAAGCAGCGCCTCATCTTCCTGCACTGGTACCACCACATCACCGTGCTGCTGTACTCCTGGTACTCCTACAAGGACCAGGTGGCGGGCGGCGGCTGGTTCATGACCATGAACTACGTGGTTCATGCTCTCATGTACACCTACTACGCAGCGCGGGCAGCCGGCCTGCGGGTGCCTCGTCCCTGCGCTATGATCATCACAGCCACCCAGATCATGCAGATGGTGATGGGCCTAGCCGTGCTGGGCCTGGCGTACCGCTGGATGCACGAGGTGCGCTGTCCGTCCTACATGGACAACATCGTGTGGGGTTCTCTCATGTACCTCAGCTACTTGGTCCTTTTTGCCATGTTCTTCTACAACACCTACCTCAAGGGCTCTTCCGCGGACAAAGGATCCAAGGCAGAGTAGCACGTTTGTACTGTGCTCTGCGGTCGCATCAAAGTGTGCCATAAGTAGAAATGACCGACAGTGAGGGGCCATGAATGTGCAGTAGTTCGCTGGTTGCTGCGTCCTCCTGTTATGACATTTTCACTCGACCTTTAGATACGCATCCGTAGCTCAAAGCGATGACACATTCGTGGATTTAGAGCGTTTAGGAAAGATGGTGCTGCTGCAGACTCGGCACATTTTTTAAATATGATCTCGTGATTCGTTGGAAGTAATTCATGTAGGAAAACAATTGATGAAAGAAATGGAGGAATACATGTTTTAACACAGTACTCACTTCTCTTAAATTATTGCCGTGGCTACATGGACTCGTGATTAGTAAAAACAGAGGGCCAAAAGTTCGTCACGGCTTAACTCATGTTTGAATGTTTTAGTCGTATGGCTGAAATCTGACCAGTAAAAGTACTTATGAATTTTAAATTGTTAGGGAACTGGTCAGTATTTTGTAAATTATGCTGATTTGTTTTCTTTAAGAGTGAGATGAGGAGATCCATGTGTTTTGTTTAGCTTTGCATAAAGTCCAAACAACAACAACAACAACAACAACAACAACAACAGATGACTTCGATCTCCTCGTCTCACTTTCATTAAGAAAATAACTGCATTCCCCAAAATATTGAATATTGAACGTCTGTGACCTGCAGGATAGTGAATGTAGGATTACCAAAAGGGAATGAAGACTTCACAAAGCACTGAATCAAAGAACGTTTAGTTTAACACGCACACACACACACACACACACACACACACAGTTTTTAATGTAGACGAGTTGTTTCTCGTGTCATCAGCTCACTGATCAGCTGATGCTTCACTCGGCTACGATCAACCACACAGACGTAATCTTTATTGAGCTGCGTGTGGCCAGTAAACATCCTCACCATGTCTTACTTTAAAACAAACAAACAAACAAACCCTGAAGTTCAGTTTTAACTCGCCGTAGTCTGAACTTTGTCTGCTCTAACACACAACGAGCATGTAGTCCGATGAGTGATGAACACATTCCTGAGCTGACAGCCGTCCCGGAGCAACTTGTCTCCAGGACATGTTGTGTAATAATACGTCCATTTTAAAGCTCTTGTCTTTCCATCCTTTTATGTACAAAACATGTTTACGCACATTTTGCCTTATTCACTTATTCACCTGACGACACTGAGCATCCGTCAGCCTGCATCTGTTACCGAGTGTTTTAGACGGTGGTGTGACGGAGATATTTACAGCAGCGGCCAGATGTATAAAACTCTGTAAACGCTCTTTCTTCTTCGTGTAGCAGTTCTGTTTTCCTCAGTTATCGTGACCTACCTGCACAAACCTTCACGCCTGCAGTTAAAATAGATGTAACATGCCATCAATCACTTCTTAGTGAAAAGAACAGTAAAGGGGGCGGGACTCTGTTAATTCCTATGAAAGTTGCTCAGTTGGTGCATGAAGCCAAAAAAACTTCACCTTCCAGCTATAAAGTTACCTGGATCTTCTATAGTAGTTCGTGTGTGCATTGTTTGTACATCTGGCCACTGAAATGTGTTGTTAAAGGAGCAGGTTGTATAATTCACTACTTCTATGTAGTGTTTGAGCGGTGTTGAACCTGTACAACTGATCTGAATGAATACTGTATTCAGTGGATGGATCAGGTGACTCGGTAATTACTGAACAATAATTTGATTGATCTTATACATTGAAGGAAGAAACGTGGACTGTAAGAAAAGCTTCTGACGTGCTTTAAAGGGAAATAACGGGGCTGCTGTGATGCTCAGTGAGCTGCTCAGAAGGAAAGCAGAAGATGATTCGTCCATTGTAAATAACAAAAATCTATTTATTTTCTTAATATATAACATTCTCCAGCAGATGTTAGATGTAGGCGTGTTTGTGTTAGAGTGTGTAGTTAACTTTTGTTCCTCTTTCCATCCAAACGATGTGTTCATTGTTCACATTCCTTACATCTGCTGACAAACTCATCACTTTGCGTCTTACGTGTTAAAGGACAAGGCCGGTGATTTTCTATATATTTTTTGTGCGTGTATTTAAAGTCTGATATATATCTTATTTCTCTGTTAGACTGCTGCATGAGTTTTGGATTAGAAACTGCTCCAAAGACTAATAACAGCGATCATGTTTTCAGTCTCTGGAGAGTAGTTCTGTTTACAGATATTTAAACTCTTCACATATCACAACCTCTTGACTTTGTGCTGAAGTTATTTTGAGAAATTTACAATGAAGTACAAAGTCAATAAGGTTGTGTGTCTGCCTTACACAGAACTACTCTCCAGAGACTGAAAACACGATCACTGTTACTGTTCTTTGGAGCCGTTTTGACCATAATAAGGGAACATGTGATCCAGAGCAGTGATGTGACTCACTGATGTGTTTTTAATATTTTACAGCACAGAGGAATAAGATGTATCAGACAATACTAGAGGAGGGTTTGACTTTGCACGAGATTAGAAGGTTTAGGTAAATGTTTACTTTGTGTGTAGCATAATTTCATAGCGTCCTCGTTTCTTTAAATCTTGTGTTTTATGCTCATCTCCGTTCTTTGTGCTCACATCATCATCAACAGAAGATGAACCACTACTGTATGTTCAGCCTTTTGGTGTTTACATCCGTCCTCTCTCGCTCATTTTTATGTTTTAGTGATGTAAATATTGTTGATTGTTTTTCTGCCTTCCTGTTGCACGCGCGGCTCTAAAAACGGATTTTTTTGATAAGGCTTTGGTTTCAGTTCATCAGCCCACATCAGTGTCCCCTCTCTGAATAATCAGATTTACACCACCAACATGTTGCCAGTGTAGCCTGAAATACTCGCTGTACTAGCTGTTTATACCTCGAACACTTTTCTAAAACCTGTATTTTACTATAAAACAGCTCCGAATACTGTCTGAAGTGAAGAATGTCTGTAATGAATGAGCTGATAGGCCTCTTTGTTGCAACACTGGTAAACTTGAAAACACTGTTATGATGTATAATTGGTGTGCCAAACAATGCTTGTATATTTCTCTGTTCACTATGATTCCTGCTGTAAAACACGCCGTGTGGATCCTGCTGTCAATGAAGGAAAAACTGCTCAAGGGCTTTGATGTGAAAACGTTACCAATAAATCCAGTCTGGTTTGAAAACTGTCTCATTTTATGTTATTTAACAGAGTCGACTTGAATTTCAGTCAATTACTGATAATTTTCTTAATTAATCAGTTGCTCAGTGAAAATGTTCTGTGAAAACAACATCAAAATACCTCAGATGCAGCGGAGCGGTCTTAAAACCCTCCTGTTGTGCTTTTTGGGGACAGACATGAGTGATGAATGGAAGTTTTATTATAACCAGAACAGGTATGTAGACACCTGCTGGACCTGTTAAACATTTCATTCCTACGAAATATGCAAAAAGAAAGGAGTGTCTTTGCACACCTGCTATAAACAGACACGTAGGAGCTGAAGCAGAAGTTCAACATGAAACAGCAACTCACTGAACGGCTGTGTGTGTGTGTGTGTGTGTGTGTGTTTATATGCAGACTTGTTACCACATAATGTAGATTTCCTGTGATATTATCTCATTGATTGGGGACATACAGCAGCAGAAATATGGATAAAATCATCAACTCTCACCACCAGCGTGCTTTTATGCACCGCTGGGAGGTTGTGGGTCGACAGAGGACAAAGCTCTGCCTGCTCAGCACATTAGTGTCCCCACTGTGGACACCAGAGGACACGGAGGACACACAGAGAGGAGCTGAGACAAAGCTTTGATAAGATGAAGATTATATTTCTGCCGCAGTGGCCCTTTAAAGTAGCAGAGGTAAAACTGTTAAAGAGTGTGAGGGGTTAAAATTAAGAATCCCAACAATAAAAAACAAGTTCACACTTCCTTCATACACGTTTAAAATGATCCCAGACATGATTAGACGCAGCCAGAAACATTGATGAGCCTCTTCAGGCATTTAGAAGAGCTAAAGGTCATGTTAATCTGTCATTACACTGTGTACAGTGCTGTTAGACCTCTACATAGTCCTATATTATAATCACCTGGACACCACTGGAGCATCATGACAGGTTCAGGCTCCAGGTGTCGTGTGGCGCCCCCTTGTGGCTGAAGGTGGTGCTCACAGCTGACTTTGGTTCTGCAGCAGCAGTAACATACTGTCAACTGGAGGCACAGACCCCATTCATGCCCAATTTAAACACACCTAATAGAAAACAGCTGTGGTGAACCGCTGCAGATGCACACGACGAGCCACGTGATGATGCCTTCAGGTGCTGTAAAAAATAATGGTAATTCTCAACTTTACAGCATAGCTCTAATAAAAAATGTGTTTTTTATGAAGTTGAAGAATTGAAACTACTCTTGCTTTTTGCCAGAAACTATGAATAAGATGAGGTAATCTCTAATTTTACGTTTGATGCTTAAGTACATTTTCCTTTGCAACGTTGACTAAAGTTATGATTTTAAATGAACTTGTAGTAAAATATTTTTACATCAGGTTATTGCAACTTTTACTGATACTTAAGTAAAATATCTATAGACTTCTTCCAGCACCATCTATGGAAGTGCAGAAACAGAGAAGCTGAAATTCAACAGATTGAATTTTATGAGTTTCAACCACAAAATCAGAAATGTTTAAACAACTTTAAATCTGCAGCTGGGTACAAAAAGCATCTTTACAGAGTTACATGGATACTTATCAAAGTAAAACACCTTCAAATAAACATATTAAAGAGCTGTTTTTCGGTTAACTATTCTATTATGTTCATTAATTTATTCATTCAATCTCTGCATGATGCTAAAATAACGGTTGTTAACACACAAATGTTGCAAAAACAAACAAACAAACAAACAAACATCAAGACAAACATTAAAACTTACAAAACTGCAGCAACACTAACACAAAAAGAACAAAAATGGTGAAAATGATCAAAGGTGCATCAATCTACAGTCTAACAAAACGCCACATGTTGAATATCAAAATTTAACTCTTGCTGCAAAAAGAAAACAATCCTGGGCTTTAGTGAAGATTTCAAGTTTCCCAAACTGCAAAAAAGAAACAAACAACCCCCCCCCCCCCCCCCCCCCCCCCCCCCAAAAAAAAAAACAAACAAAAAACACAACAACAACACATTTCATTTACGGCTGCCAACTCAGAAACACGAGCTTACAGAGGGAACCTGAAGGCAGCATCGACTTTTTCTTAGAAAACAATAAGAGAAAAAAGAAAACAATAACTCTGCAGTCACCACTAAGTATTGTGTAATTGTGTAATTGTGAAATCTGTTTCCAGGAAATAGACGGAGAACAAAATGATCGAAAAACAGAAAACACAAAAACATAAAAACACTAACAGAAACACACACACACACACACACACACACACACACTTAACAATAGTTTATTAACAGTAGTTAGTCTAATTAAACTAGGAGAAACGTGTCTTTGAACGCAGCACAGACGCCAACAACCTGTCCGTCATTTAGTGGGCGGGGTTAAAGGTTGGTGACTCCAGCTGCTCTTCACGTCGGATCACAACAGTCAGGCTGCAGAAGGAGGAGAGTTTCACTGATGAATGAAACCTCTCATTCCTGCTGATCCTGGTGCAACAAACCCGCATCCTACTCGCCTCTTTGACGATGAAATCAGAGGCTGCATCTCAGGAGCAGCAACACGGACTCACTTTGTCCAACTTTTCCTCGAGTTTGGAGGAGCTGAGATGAAGCAGAGAGTCTGAAAGTTTCACTGAACGAACAACAAGGTAAAAATCAAACGTGTTTTTAATGTATGTTGAAGCTTTTGATGATGCAGGAACAAGTAAAAACAAGCAGCTTCTTCAGGTGTTTCAGGTACTGAGAGTCAGCCAGTAATACTGGATGTGGTAAAAGTACTCAGAAAAGTACAAGTAGCAGCACCACAATGTAAACATGCAACATTAAAAGTAATAAAACTAAAAAGTAAAAGTTGGGATTTTATTTTATTATCAGAAAAATGTAATTACACCATCAGAAATAAATGTTAACTGTAAACAATAAAACATATTTTATTTTTACTATTTTATTTTCATTGTTTTTTGTAAGTAAAATCTTAATCAATAAAGCAACTAGTAACTGCAGCTGTGTAAATGTAAATGTAGTGGAGTAAAGAGACTTTTACTGTTTTGAGTAACGAAGACATAAACGGTGCAGATAAACATAAAAATCATTTTTTTCTGATTATTTATTTGTAGTTGAATGTAGCGTTTTGTCTTTTTGACAGTTTTCAGAGTTGTGGTCACATGTTTAAGGAGTCTTGTGCAGATATCAGCAGATATCTGTAAAATGTGGGAATATTTGTCTTCTACTGCAGATAAAGATTTATAAAATATATTTCATAAATAAATTAAATATTTTGTGGTTTTTGACTGTTGGTCAAAAAAAGTGACAATTTCCAGACATGATTTAAGATTTTAAGGACGACCAACAGGACAAAGACGACAAACTACCTGAAACTAACCGACCTGAAACTAACCTACCTGAAACTAAACTACCTGAAACTAAACTACCTGAAACTAAACTACCTGAAACTAAACTACCTGAAACTAAACTACCTGAAACTAAACTACCTGAAACTAACCGACCTGAAACTAAACTACCTGAAACTAAACTACCGGAAACTAAACTACCGGAAACTAAACTACCTGAAACTAACCGACCTGAAACTAACCGACCTGAAACTAACCGACCTGAAACTAACCGACCTGAAACTAAACTACCGGAAACTAACCGACCTGAAACTAAACTACCTGAAACTAAACTACCTGAAACTAAACTACCTGAAACTAAACAACCGGAAACTAAACTACCGGAAACTAAACGACCTGAAACTAAACGACCTAAAACTAACCGACCTGAAACTAAACTACCGGAAACTACCTGAAACTAACCGACCTGAAACTAAACTACCGGAAACTAACCGACCTGAAACTAAACTACCGGAAACTAAACTACCGGAAACTAAACGACCGGAAACTAAACTACCGGAAACTAAACTACCGGAAACTAAACTACCGGAAACTAAACGACCTGAAACTAAACGACCTGAAACTAAACTACCGGAAACTAACCGACCTGAAACTAAACTACCGGAAACTAAACTACCGGAAACTAACCTACCTGAAACTAAACTACCGGAAACTAAACTACCGGAAACTAACCGACCTGAAACTAACCTACCTGAAACTAAACTACCGGAAACTAACCTACCTGAAACTAAACGACCTGAAACTAAACTACCGGAAACTAAACTACCTGAAACTACCTGAAACTAACCGACCTGAAACTAACCGACCCCAAAATGTGTCGACCGGTTTGTGTTCAAAGTTTATTCATGACCTTAAAAACATTATAATCTTATCTGTTGTGGAGCTTTTAATCATATCACAGCATCATCAGCAAATAGTGTTGTTTTATGTTAAAATATTCATCAGCTCGTTGATTAATTGATTAATTGTTGCTGGAGGTAACGAGATAAATGTGTTTGTTCTGAGAGAAATTCACATGTTGTAGCAGCAACATACAATAAATAAAAATAACTTAATATAAACATAATTATATAAAGTTTATTAAAGATGAAAGTGATTGTGGTTTCACGGCTGCCTTCCTTCAGGTCTTTAATGGTGTCGTCCTTCATAGCTCATCATGTCCCTGTGGATGATCCTTCCTGTCAGCCTGCCCGTCTTCACCATCACTGGAATATGGGTTGTGTAAGTACCTCAACAGTAAATAAACATCAACATGTGCTTCTTGTTTCTATGCATTATCTTGGCTGCCTGTTGTCCCTGCAGCGATCATGATGACCTCAACCAAACCACACAAAGTTCACGTATGAAATCATTTCCTTTTTTGGAGGGAAAGCAGGACGGTCTTGTGTTTATCCTACAATCACGCCGGAGTCGAGTCATCCTTGAAATTCCTCCTGGCTCGTCTGGTCTGTGTGTGTCACTTTTCCTGCACACGGCAGTCACATCTGAAGCTCTTCACATGACAATAGAGCTGCTTGTGAAGGTGGCTGGATATTTGTTTTCTGTCAACATGATGAGAAAATGTCACTTAAAGCAATATTGAACTTTTTATGGTCATCAATAGAAATACAGCCAGCAGCCGGTTAGCTTAGCATAAAGACTGGAAACAAAGGGAAACGGTTAGCCTCACTGTGTCTAAATATTCAATTGAAACTCAAACTGAACATTTGTGTGAAAGTTGAAGCGTTGCCTAATTCAGCTCAGAGTGGACTGTTGTTTTAACGTCTGTAATCATGAATGAAACACAAACAAACAAACAAAAAGAAAAAGAACAGAGAACGGAGATAAAGAGAAATACCTGCGCTCACCTGGAGGAGCGCTGAGTCAGAGAGCAAACGGAGAAAACAGAGGTGCTGATAATCGGATCAATGATGCTGATTGGTGAGATTATGATCACAGACCAAAAAAAAAGGGTCAGGGTCAGTTGTACTTGATACTTACAATGGAGTATTTTTTACTTTGCTGTACTTTAAGATCCCCTCCTGACATGTATTAAAGACATAATAGAGAACTTTTCCATATTAAAATGTATAAAAATGACCGAACGTATGTAAATGTTTCCAACAACTCAGAGAAATCTGTCATTTTAGCTCACGACTTAAAATCTGATTCCTAATGAGCACAAAGCCTCTGCACACGTCCATCATGGAGCGTGACCCGCCAGCAAGCTTCCACCTAAACGTCTCTTTAGGTGGATTTCTTCGCTGTGTCTTCGTTCCTTTCTCTCCTCGGTGTGAGCGGATGGACAACAGCGTCCTCTCTGTAACAAGCCGTTCACAGCTCTGTAAAGTGGGCGCAAGAATTTCTCACACCGGGTCTCTAAAGCTCGTCCCCGTCGGAGTCTTCAACCCCCCACCTCCCCTCATTGTTTCTCAGACACGTCGACACCTGTCTGCTTGAGCCTTTTGAATCCTGCATAATGACCCTGAAACATGACTGCAGCGTGTGTGTGTGTGTGTGTGTGTGTGTGTGTGTGTGTGTGTGAGACTCTGGAAAGCTTGTGAAGTTTTTGTGGGAAGGAATTAGGAGATATGGATCTAAAAATGAGAGTCCAGTTATAACAAACGATTATTTTCTAAAGTAACTGAGCAGATGTTTGGTTTCCCAAAGCCCCGAGATGTCCTCGAATGTCTCGTGTTGTCCCACCCGGTCCCGTGAATATGACTTGTTATCGCCCGAGTGTCATTTTTCCGTTTTCGTTCAGTAACTCTGACATCGGCTCGTTTTGTTGATACCTGTCGATCGTATCTGTGACACTGATAGCAGATTGTGACACGTGGCTTCAGTCTGAAAGATAAATCGAGGAAAAAGATGACGAGTCTGAACACCTGCAGCTCTCAGCCAGAGGCCCAAAATGTGATTCATAATGTATAATGAATTATCTCATGTGGTTATTGTTTTATAAAGCAACAGCAGCTCCTCTGGCGTCAGAGTGCAGGTTAAAATACAGCCAGCGGTGCTCTGCGTCTGTGAAAACAGTGAAAAGATCAGCTGTGTTATCTCACTGTATGTGACGGTGCGTTCAAGTACAACAAGTAGATGTTGCATAAAAAGACGTTAAAATGTGTTTTCTGTCTTCTCTCCTTTAACTTTGCAGATATGCGATGGCGCTGTACAACCAGCATGTCTGCCCTGTGCATAACTGGTACAACACACACACACACACACACACTCTGTAAAATCCTTAAAGCAGCTTGAAGCGACATTTTAAAATAAAACAACGGATCAACCGTTTTTACAGCCGACAACATATTTTACTGTGTTCAGACAGAACGAGCGACGTGTTGGTGCGAGCTGAAATCTGCTCTGCTTCATATCCAACAGAGTCATAACCACACAGAGGCGAGACTGGAGGGAAATAACAGAAAGAATTAGTTTTATTGATTTGATTGATTATAATTAAACCCAAATTATGAACCTCAAAGTCACAACTTTCTGCTGCTTTTGTCAACTGAACAAACATGAAAAGTGAAACCTTGAATAGTAACACAGATGCTTTGTGCAGAAGTAAAAACGTGTTTCTCAGCTGACGTGTTTATCCAACACTGATTTACAGCAGCTTTATTTCATACCAGGAGTCTTTTTTTATCTTAACCTACATCAACAAGATCGAGCTCCACACTTCCTGTCAAGTCTGTGAGTCTTAATTCAAACATATGGAGGCACGAGACGGAGAGAGGAAGCAGGGGAGTGGATGTTAATAAAGAAAATAACAAATGTTGACAGGAGGGAGTGAAACTTAAGTTTCAGCAAAGATGAGGAATGCAAACAGTTTGCTGAAGATGGAAAGAAGCTCGTGTCGGGGCTGCGGCTCATCTGTCGTATGTGAACATGGTTTAAGATCCTTCCCGACTGGTACAGAAAACACTCGTCTCATCATCTGATGACAAGATGTTTCTAAAAACCTCATCAGTAGACGTCTGAGAGGTTAAAACACGAGCAGAGGTGAACCTGTTAGACATGCAGGTGAATTAATAATAATAAAATGCACCACAGTGTGCTTTTGTACGTGTAGAAATGCAGCCAAGCCGACCTTTCACCTGAAAACATTTTGGGTTAATTTTCTACCGTCGCTTGCAGAGAAGCAGCTCTGATGACAGTTGATGCTCAAACATTAACCGAGTTTTAACTTGTTTTTGTCATCATGCGTATGAGAAATTCATTATGCATCATTGAGGTGGCTCTAAGTGGGTAAAAGTACAGTTTTATTTTTTAATAATTTACTTCCAAAATGAGTTTTATATCCGTACTGTACGTACTATATAAAGTAAAGTAAAGCATGAGAAGTATGATCACCGTATGTGTGTGTTTTCAGGCTTTATAATGAGTCGTGTGAGGAGCAGCTTCCGCTCCAGAGGGGTCCGGTTCTGTGCTGCACGCTGGACAACATACCGCTCATCAGGTGAGTGTTTCCACGCAAAACTGACGTTCAGTGAACTAAACAACAACACGTTGTTGACGTTTATTAAAACCACGGCGGTAAACGTAGTTACGAGTTGAATTATTGACCTCTTCAGACGTTGCTTCACTGCGGTCTGTGGTTTTTATGCGTCTGGTTTTGTTTTCTTCTGCTCTTTTCTAAACTTCTTCTTCATCTTTTTGTTTGAATACTGAACATGACGCTTTCATACTGACACAGCGAGTCACCAAACGTGAAACATCAGTGGATAAATGAGTCCCGCTTTGCCTCTGATGCTCTGATAGTTGAACATCTGCAGTGTGAGTGAGTTTTCCAGACATGTGAGATGAGCCCACACTTGCCCAGCTGTGAGGCTCACAGTCAGGAGGGGAGGAGGGTCTCGTCACCTCGACAGGAAGAACAGCGTTTGTTGTGTTCAGCCGATCCTTCGCCGCTCTTTGAAATGTCGACACACTGAGCCACAAAATGTAAACACGGTGGAAACTTTTTCTCCCGGCCTCCACAATGAAACCAGAGCGATGTTGCTGCTAAAGTCCTCGTGTTTGTAATCTAGAGATGAAGATCTGCTGTTATTCTTTCCTCGATGTCCCATTTATAGATTGTTTCTCTGCTAAAACTATGTTCTGGGAAATAACGCTGGCATGGTTTTAATGCCACAGAGTCACTGAAGCCACATACTGTATAAGGCCTTTCTACTATTTTTAAGGAGTTCCTGTGAGAGCGTGCAGCAGAGCACAGAGGGGACATGACGGGGTCCGAGCCTGCAGACCAGCACACTAACAGCTGTCCTCTCTGTCTGTTTTCATTGCAGTAAATGTGGAACGCTGCCACCTGAAAGTTGCTTTTTCAGCCTCATATGCAGCACTGGATCATTTATAGGTGAGTATCAATACAAGGGCATCAAAGAGGACCTCCAGTGATCATTTATCTTCCAGTAACCCTAAAATAAATCCACCACAGTTAAACTGGGCTCTGTGCTCTTAAGACTTCAGGTTTGTTTTCTCAGCTGCAGAAGCTCCAGCCAAGTCTCCGTTTCCCCCAGAATGCACTGCCAGCTCCCGCTTCACCCCCCCCCCTCCTCGCTCTCTGAGAGGAAAACTTACTCGGCGCCTCATATGACCCACAACCATTCACCCTCTGACCACGAGGGCAGCTACTCCACTTTTCCAATACTACTTCCTTGATAACATCTATTTTAGGTGTGCTCAGGGTTCACTGGCCGGTTTGCAGCGTTCATATAGATTTTCTCTATTTGCTTTACAAAACTATGTCAGGATCAGGAGTATTTGCACTCCAAGAATTCACTGTAGTAAACTTTGGTCTACTGGGATTGTAAAATGTGCTCATATGTGTTTAGTTGTGTGACTTGGCGTCGTGTTTGGAAGCTTGCAGGGATTTTAGTTTGACCGTGTGCAGAGCGAGGATGTGATTTCCAGGAGTTATCCTGAATTCCTGGTTTTTATGTTCAAAATTGATTGTTTGGCACTTTTGATTCTGGCATCAACGGGAAGCTGAAGTCATGACACAGACTGCAGAAAATACCAAGATGTTGATTCATCTCATACAGTGTGACATAACACAGTTTGTTCCTGGTTTAAACGCAGATTTCAGATAATAAATAAAGTGTCACAGATGTGTTTGTTTGAACGTCGCTGTCTGATTTTTTTTGATGCAGTCTTTGAGATGAACTGAGAGTGTTTGGATGATGAAAAACGTCCATCAATACAACTAAACGCTGAGCAAAGGAAAACATTAAAAACTCGATCTCATGTTGCAGTGTGTAGATCTCGAACGCGTGTTATGATGCAATAAACGGTTAAACCTCTTTAGACGTTTCTCTGACTCCTCGCCGCGTCACACCTGGTTCCCTTTCTGAGAAAATGCTGGAATTTGGGAACGTTTAACGAGCCCGTTATCCTGTTTCAGCTCCGCTTTTCTTTCTGCGTCTGGCGTCTGTTAAAACACTGCTGACGCTTTATAATACTTCACAAGGCTTTAATATTTAATTACGACGTACAGGAATATATTATAAAGCTTTTTATATCAGAGTAAACGTCTTCTTTTTTTTTTTTTTATAACATGCAGCAGCGTAAATAAAACCTCTTCGGTGTTGACAGAGAGTGATGTCATCAACCTCTGGGAGACGTGCTGTTAACCCACAAAGGTCAAAGGTCACGATGTCAAACAGTAAAGGATCAAGTAGCTCATAAAAGAGCCTAAAGTGACACAAATATTCAGTTTTCTATCATATATGACAGCTGTCCAGTTGTTTGAGCTCTAAATGAAAGTGGCTGCACACACCGACATCAAAAGCTTTTTATATTCTCTGATAAACAATCCTCGGTTTATGTTTATGGGGGAGTTTATTTAACTCGAAGGTGTGGTGTGAGTGGGGATGAGAAGAATGGTGATTGTTGGCTCAGAAAGTAGATCCCTCGCTGTGCTGCGGGCCAGTGAAATGTCCAGATAACCCACAACCCAAAACAAGGACTCTTATCGCTGCGCACACTCGATCATCAAAAACTGACCCCGGCGCTCGCTGCTGGACGGACATCAAAACGGTCGCAGGCGGTTTGTGGTGTGATGAGCAGCAGATGTGAGCGGCGTGGAGCTGCTGGGAGGCTTTGATGGAGCGACGTGCAGCATCATCACTTTTTTTTTACTCTTTAACCTCGCCGTTCCTCTGACGCTGCGTCGCCGTCTTGATCTTAGCTCTTTAAATGTTTTTTCTGTCTGGGTTTTGGGTAACATTTTATGGATGAGAATGGGGGTGATGAGGATGATGATGACGATGGTGAGGATGAGGATGATGATGGGGGTGATGATGATGATGATGATGATGAGTTTCCCTCTTCTGTCTCTACCAGTGATGATGATCGGTCTGCTGCGTTACGCTCACGTGATCGAGAAGCACCAGAACTGTGTCCTAAACACGGCGGGTCTCTCCACAGCTTGGATCTGTGCTGCCGGCCTCATCATGGTGGGAAACTTCCAGGTAATCACAGACAGTCGCATTAAAGGAAAGCGTCACTGTTTTTTCTGTCTTACTGGCTGTAAAGATCTTTGTCTTTTTTATATATTTTTAATAGAAATGTAGTTTTTTTTTCTGGATTGTGTTTGTAGTTTTTGAGGAATCAGGGAATAAACGTTTGTCTTATATAAATAAATAAAATAAAATAAACACAATCAAACACATATATAACATAACTCATTTTATTAATTTGTAAGTTGCATAATTTCTTATATAATTTCCAAACATCCACAGAGAGAAACAGATCTGACTCTTAGTGATTTTCACCACCTCCTGTTATTGTGAATCACAGTTACAGTGTTTAAACTTGAGGTGGATGTTTGATTTTTTCTACAGAGTGTCTCAGTAGTTTAATAACAGTCAGAGGGAATATTCTTATTATTTGTGTACTTATACTTGTCTATAATAAAGTAGGATGTTGGATATATATTCCTAATTAAATGCCTTTTTCTGACACACAGACTTTATACAGTGTTGTATTGCTGCTTAGATAATACTTTATATGATTTATGGGTCAGTGTCATGACAACTGACAGCAGACGAGGTAACACTAGGTAACAAAGGAGCCTCTTTAACTAACACACTCACTCACACACACACACACACACGTACTCTGAGCTAATACACTAACTGATGCACTAAGTCATCTTTACTGACCTACTCTCTGCATCCAGTTCGCAGCACCGCCGTGTCTCAGACTGTCATGAGTCCATCACAGCAGCCACATTCGATAAAGACCCACAGTTACCTTCGGTAAAATAAAATAATCGAACCTTTCTGCAGATAGTTTGGGAAGCAAAAAAAACCCCCAGCTCTTAACATTCTCCGTGTGGTATTTCTACAGACGCCGTAGACCTGACATGTAGTTGCATATTTGAGGAGTATTTGAGGTGTAGCCTACGGCGGGTATGTGGACAGGCGTCCAAGTCTAAGCTTGTCCAAGTCTTGTCCTGAATTCAGTAAATATAATCCCATCATGCGTGTAAACGGTACGTGATGCTTCTGCTGTGTGGCGGCTGCGCTCTGCAGGCCGCTCTGCTCTTTGTAGAGTTTCCAAGTTTCTAAGTTTCTGTCTTTTGATGTTTTGTTTGTTCTGTCTAGAAATCGTCTGGCAGCTTCTCCGTGTTAAAAACAAGCTGCAGAGGCTCCGTTTGTAATAACTGTAACCCGTCTGCAGGTTGTGAGGTTGAGATAAAGACTGCAGCAGCACGTGTGTACATGAATACATGTATGTGGTATGTTATATTTCTGCACATCTCTTCTGGAGGGTTTTCGTGGCTCCAGGTGTCGTCTTTGTTGAAGCTGCTTCTCAACATGTGCTTTTTTTTTTTTTTTTTTTGTCAGGAATGCAGCTCAGCATGCAGACGAGATTTATTGACATTTATGTGTTCAGACGTGCGCTGGTACATTTGAGGCACCTGTCTGTGTGTAATACTTTATACTATATATACGACTGTACTGCATAGAGAGAGGCAAATACTGCACTTTTTATTGCTCCGCATGTATTTGGCAGCTATAGTTAATAGATATGTTATAGAGGAGAGACTGACCTCTATTATTGTTCATATTCCTGTTTTATATACCAGCAGTAGAGGTGTGTGTGTGTGTGTGTGTTAGGGTTGTGTGTCAGACACGTGTGTCAGTGTTGTAATGTACAGTATGAAGTGTGTCTCGTGTGAGTGTCTTGGATTCCTTTGGGCCCCTTCAGATACGTTTTGGGGCACGCTACACACTTCATCATGTAATTCACCCACCAGCGGTCGAGCGCCGTCCTCCTCTTCTCTCTGATTGGCTGAAGGACCCTCTCCTCCCTGTCTGTGCTCAGTCTTATATAATAAACCTCACTGTTTTCCTCACAGTAAACATAGCAGGAGTCCGTGTGTGTGTGTGTGTGTGTGTGTGATTGCCTGGATAACACCACATCTGCTACACACACAGTCGCTGTTTATACTCAAAGATAAAGTGTTGAAGGAGAGTTTGAGAAAAAGAATCTGCAGAAAGTAGAAAGTAGACGTCTTGAGGTGTTTTTATAAATCCAGTAGTTTTCAGTAAATCCATCAAGGCCTCATTAAATAGTCATTTTTCCACATTTCTTAACCTGCAGTTTTCCTCTTTTATTTTTTTTAAAGCTAACGTGCTTTTTTTGCTTTTTTATATTACTTTTTGTCATTTATATACTATGTATGTGTGTGTATTCATCCAAAGGCCTTTTTTAGATTAACAAACTGTATTGAAAAGCATCACATTGAATAAGATGCAACCAGAGACGGTTTGTGATTATTTTACTGTCGACGATCGACGTATTTCTTTCTGCTCTACTTCCAAATGTTCAGTGAAATATTAAAATGTTTAATACGACTGCACCATTTCATCAAATGGGAATATTTTGCATGTCTAGTGCATCATTTTTCATACATTTCTTTGTCTAGAAGTGAAAGTACGCAGGTTTGATCGATGTTTGTGATATACTGCACTGCAAAATAATTGATTTTAAAGAACAAAGAATTTTTAGGTGTTTTTTGTGGAAGCAGAACACATAAATCATGCAGGATGAACTGTTGCTTCTTCCTCCTTGTAATTATGCAGCTTTAAACAGCTGTGACATCTCCCACAATGCACCTCTTCACCTCTGTCATTCACTTAACTCCATGTGCATGAGGTGTCATCATCATACCAGCTGCTGTGTGTGAAAGTGTGTGTGTGTGTGTGTGCGTGCGTTTTTATAGGTTTTATATATATTATAAATGTAGGCCGAGCTTCCTCCGTCTCTGATGTGCGTTTATGACAATAACAGCTCATCTCTTTGATTATCAGTTCAAGTTGACACTGGTCGTTTCTCTCAGCGTCAGAGGTGATAATAGATAATAGATCATAGATAATAGATCATAGATCATAGATAATAGATAATAGATATGATGTTGTCGGTTCTGTAAATGTGTCCCGTTACAGTCGGGTTTTTTTCCTCTCCGTTTCTCATCTTTTATTTTTACAGTGCAGATCGTCCTGTCCTGTGACGCTCTTTGTCAAATGATATTAAAAAGGTGATTACCCAACACACAAGTATAAGGTCGCAATGACCCTGCTGTGTGTGTGTGTGTGTGTGTGTGTGTGTGTCCAGATGTTCCCACAAGAAATGATGCTCCAGATTGTTTTTGGATGAATAAATAATTTACGGCGCTGAGTTTTTGCATGTTTTTGAGGGTTGTGGTTCTGATTGGTGTGTAAAGAGATGTTTTTTTTCAGTATATTAGTATCATGAATGTTTTGTGAAAGAGTTTAAAACATCGATATTTGGACATGGTGCATGTGAGGTAATGATATTGAGTAAACAAGAAACACGTTTTGATCCAAATGCACAAGAAAGAAAATAATAAATGTGAATGATATGAGGGCACTACGAGATGACGTCATTAAAAGAGCAGCAGCCAAACCATAAACGGGAGAACACATGATGAAGACATGATGTTTCTGTTTGTTTCATGTGTTCATCTGAGGAACGTTAAAGTCTCTTTGAGTTTAAGTGACATTTAAAGTCCGTCATTCATGTTATCTGACTGATATTTGACTGTTTTCACATTTATTTCCTGAAGGTTCAAACATGTAACTACAAGCATGATTTGTGACATAACAACTAGTTGAGAGCCAATCACGGTCCAGTATGCAACTTTAAACAACTGTGGTGTGGAAACGTGACGCCACCAGTTCATGTGCATCGTTCCATTTTCACCTTTTTGTAAAAACTCATCACCGTACACGGTCTCTCTCTCTCTCTCTCTCTCTCTCACACTCACTCACTCTCACATACAGTGAAAGTTGAATGTTTTGTTTGTGTGTTTCTCAGGTGGATTTTGCCAAAGTCCTGCACTATGTTGGCGCTGGAGTGGCTTTCCCCTCCAGCATGCTGTTTGTGTGTCTGCAGTCGGCTCTGACCTACAGACTGGCCAAGACTCAGGAGGAGTACCGGATAGGTCACCTACGTGTAGGCATGGCCCTGCTGGCGCTCATCGCCCTGGTGCTCAGTATCCTTCCACCATGAAGCAGATGTAAAGGTGGATAAATTGTCGTGTTACGTGGCCCCCTGCTGGAGAAACAACCGCTTTACATCCCTTTATGAACATTTTGTGTCTTGCTGCGTCTCTCTCCTGCTTTGCTGCTATTGTTCTCCTTAACCTTTGATCCCCAGGTGGAGTTTTCTTTTGTCAGGAGAGCTTCGCCCTGCAGCACGCTTCCGCCATCTTTGAGTGGATCTACTGCACCATCATCATGCTCTTCTACGGGACTTTTGCCTTTGAGTTCGGGGGCATGTCGGGAGACACCCTGTTGGTCCTGTCCAGAGGAGGAGGAGGAGGAGGAGGAGTACAGAGCTTCTCTGCTTCTGAACACAAGACGGAGATGGGAGGAGGCTCCAACCACCACCAGCCAGAGAATTTATCCATGCTGTAGCTGAGGTCAAAGGTCAACAACACATGGACCACGTCTGAGGAAGCTGCATCCTGCATATCACCACGCTCAATATTGCACAAAGCCGAAGCTGCTCCACTCAGCAGCGACCAAAGACGCACAGACTTTATAAACTTTTATCCTGCAGGCGACTCTGCAAAACATTGCACAAAGTTGTAAAGTGCCTTTTCGAACACAAAGACACGCACGTACACACACAGTCCTGGATGTTTGTTTTAATTCTCTCAGTGTAACAATCAGTTTGTGGATTCTTGGCTGCAGCTGCTTTTTATCAGATCGAACGTCCTCACATGTCGCTCGGCAGCGTCGGCCTGCTTTGTTTTCTTGTTTAGACGTTCAGACACTGAGCTCCGTTTAACTCAGGAAGTTTTGTTACATCATCACATTTCACTCTTTACCTCAATAATGAGGTAAAGTTTTCCAAAAACCTGACAGTTTTTTTTGTTTTGTTTTTTTTCTAAGTTTATCTTTATAATTCAAGTGAATTCAACTCTTTATGGCAGCATTGTCTAACCAGCTGCGCAGGTAAGCTCTGGTGTGTATATATTACAGCTTTAATGGGACCAATATATATATAAATATAAGGAAATTATCATGCTGTATTTGAGAAATACTTTTTCCAGAAAATGCATTTAAATCATGTATGCAGAGAAGAAAGAATTAAAGAAAGAAAAGAGGATTTGTTTTCGTTTGTGGAATAAAAATTCACCGTTTTCTTGTTAAAATGTTTTATTTTTTCAAAAATCATATTTACATTGTTTTTCTATGTGAGTATATGAGATATGAATCCCTTCCTGAAGAAGAATATGCAGCACAAGGCGACACTTTCATCGGTCGTCTCTGACATCTACTGTCGCGTCTGCAGGTCTTTTCAATCGTAGATTTGCACCATTTTGATTATATAAAACTTAAGAAACAGTTGATTTGTCTCAAATATTGAAAAAAAGCTTGATGCAGGTTTCAAAGAGCTCTAAAAACTATCAAGACTTTTATCTTCTAGAAGCAAACAAACACTCTGCTAGCAGCCGGCGATCTAACAAACAAAAAACAAGAATAAAGGTCTGACATTTTAAACTTGTCTCATCTGTGATCATATTTCATCTGTGTCTGCAGATGATACCAAATATTGTTTCAGGTTTTAATCTCAAACATCGATCTTGGATAAACATTTAAATTAAAGGTTTGTGAATTTATTTCTAATTGAAAAAACATAAAAACACCAAAACCTCCAATAACGATTAAGACTTACGTCACATTAAATGTATCACTGACATTTAAAACTGCTTTTTCTCCCCATTTTTAAAATCTTATTTTCGTTTTGCAGTCGTTTTTTTTTTAAGACCTTTAAAATCTTTTTTAAGACATCGTGTTGCACTGAAACCTGCAGACACCCAGCTAGCAAGCAGCTATTCATTGGATCATATAAAAATACAGACATAAAAACAGAAAGAAGAAGCACCAAAAATGCAGAGTAAATGTTGAGAACCACACAGCAAAGTCACATTGTTTCCCACGTAAGACACTGAAATGGCTTTGAAACGTCTCTGCAGATGTACGCATGGCTGCTCTTCCTTAAAATTTGGTCATTTATTTATTTATTCCTGGACAAAAAAAAAAGCCAAACAAACTTTCAAAAACCAACTTGAAACAAAACCGCATGCATGTGACTGTACGCTGTATCTACGGGGCTAAAATACCAAACACGTCACTCAGATTACAGATGAAAGATATTTTCCCTCGTCCAATGACCAGAGTTGATCCGTACACCACCCTGACCCATCCCTCCGCCCCTCTCCTGTTCACTGGCAGCTGCCTTCCTCTTACTGGGTTACAGAAGCACGAGGACAGCTATCTATATATCACTGACACGCCGCTCGCTCGCTCTCACACACACATACACACTGGTACACGGATACTCTAGAAGTTGAGGTTTTTTGGGATCTCCCAGGGAAAGTCCTTTCTGCCAAAGTGTCCGTAGCAGGCCGTCTTCTGGTAGATTGGCCTCTTCAGGTCCAGGTCTCTGCAGCACAATGAAACAAATGAATACAGTTACATGTCTGACAGTAAGAAAGCAGATGCAGTGTTAGTTTAAATGCTGACCTGACTATGACGCCAGGTCTGAGATCAAAGTTCTTATTGACGATCTGAAGCAGCTCCATCTCGGTTTTAGGAGAAGAGCCGTACGTGAACAGAGAAACGGAGAGCGGATGGGCCACACCGATAGCATAGGCCACCTGAAAACACAGACATGAGACACATATCAAGACTCAGATACATCAGAAACCTGAGGACAAGGAAGCAGGAAAGAGACAACAAACTTGGTGTTGTGGTGCATCATGCATCAAAATATACAAAAGATAAAATATAAAGTATAAATGTACTATATAAGACTATAAAATAAAAGGAAGTTTAAAAAAGACAAAAGGGAAATGAGAGAAAGTCATTTGGAAAAAAAAAACTCTGAATCCATTTAAAAGTCAAGCCGGTCTTTAGTTGAACCGGCGGCCCTGAAAGTCGACCCGCAGCAGATGTACAGTAACACATGTCTTGTGTATTTTGGAAGGATTTCCTGGAAGGTGATCTCACCTGCACCAGCACCCTCCTGCACAGTTTGGCCTTCACCAGAGACTTTGCCACCCAGCGGGCCGCGTAGGCAGCCGAGCGGTCCACTTTGGTGTAGTCTTTCCCGGAGAAGGCCCCGCCCCCGTGAGCCCCCCAGCCGCCATATGTGTCGACGATGATCTTCCTGCCCGTCACTCCAGCGTCACCCTGACACACACAAACATATTATTTACTCAACAATTAGTAACAAAGAACTAACGTGCCACAACGGCTCGTTTGATTAACCGGAGGAATCTTTTTATTTCACCACAAGGCCTCCGTCAGGACGCTTTACAAACACAACACAGAGATTAGAAACAGGACACAAAGAGCAACCATTAAAAGACTAAACTCTACAAGCTTCACCTGAGGTCCACCAATCACAAAGCGTCCGCTGGGCTGCAGGTGATAGATGGTGTTCTCGTCCAGGTACCTTGAAGGAACCACAGCTTTGATCACCTTCTCCATCAGGACCTTCTTCTGCTCCTCCAGACTCACGTCGTCGTCGTGTTGCACTGAGATCACCACAGTGTGGACCCGCTTTGGGATCACAGCACCGTTCTCCTGGGTGTAGTGAACCGTCACCTGCAGGGAGACGACGGTGAGTTACGTCTAAAGTGCATTTACTCCACGTACTACAGTACTTGTACCCAGAAGTGTGTGAATTAACTGAAATGAGCTTCATTTTTAGTAGCTGCAAGCATGAAAAGCAATCAATAATTATAATCCAGCAACACGCGGGACTTTTACTGCAGTAAAAGGTGAGAATACGTTTTCCATCAGTGGTCTGAACTGGGATGTAAACTCATGTTTTAACTCAAAAAACTCCAAACAGCTAACTGATGTCTCCATGTGTGAAGTGTTTGAGGCCTCGAGGCGTCTCGTGTGCAGTGAGCTCACACAGATTGCACAGCATGAAACTGTTGGGGGATTATTGGACGGCTCAGATGTTGCATACCAGCGTGCTCCGGTTAGCGTCTGCTGGTAAGCACATTCTCATGCTCACCATCCCAATTAATAGTGAGCAGAGCTTTCACTATGAATGCTTTAAAGACATATAACAATCCTCTATATCTACTTTCACACCCTTACTGCTGTAAACATTTATTTGTTTACAGCGTCTGTCTGAACCTTATCAGTGTTGCAGTAATAAATAAATAAAGTAATAAATGTTCCAGTGAGACAATGTGCAGCAGTGTTTCATTCACTCAAACCAGTCGCATATTCACACTTTTCTTTAATTTTTTAATTGATTTCACAAGTCAAATACTGTATTCCAGATGTCTCCTGCTTCACTGTAAAGTTCACACGTGTCTTATTGAACCACGATTGGCTCCAAATTAGTTGTGACGTCATGAATCCTGCTCGAGAAACTTTCCCTCCTCTGCAGATTAGTTCATCTACAAACTGCATACTTGATTATAATCGATATATTTTAGGACTATAGTGACTTTTAGTGTGTTTTGATCCTACCTGTGTCTTAGAGTCCGGGAGCAGCCAGGGGACGGTCCCGTTTCGTCTCAGTTCGGCCATCTTTGCGTTGAGTTTGTGGGCGAGGACGATGGTGAGAGGCATACACTCTTCTGTCTCATCTGTGGCGTAACCGAACATGAGACCCTGTCCACGCAGAACGAGCAGAAATCAAACAGGGAAGGAAAACAGAGTAAGTAACATGTCTGTAAAACTAACGCAGGTTGTGTTTTGTTGTGTTTTTCTCGATGACCTGGTCTCCAGCTCCGATGTCGCTCTCCACGCGGTCGATATGAACTCCCTGTGCGATGTCAGGGGACTGCTGCTCCAGGGCCACCAGCACATTACAGGTCTTATAATCGAACCCTAACAGAGACAGAGAGGACGTGACTTATTCCACATGTAGGAAACGGTAGAAAGATGGTGTTCCAGCCCAGGTTTCACTCACCTTTGTCTGATGTGTCGTAGCCGATGTGTCGGATGGTGTCTCTCACCACCCGCTGGTAGTCCACGTTGGCCCGAGATGTGATCTCACCACAGAGCAGCACCATGCCCGTCTTACACACCGTCTCTGTTTCAGCACACACACATTATTATCAGCTTTATCTGCTGTTTGACGGTTGGATGGATGATTTTAAATTTCTTCTTCTCTGTTAGATAAACGCAGGTTTTACTTTTCTCATCTATTAAGAAATGATTGATTGAATCACTAATTTGAATAATGTGAGACGATTGTTTTCTGGTTTTGCAGCCAGATATTTGTTGCTGAATAAATGCTTTTATTCTGCTTGCAGGTCGGCTGGATTTACGGTCGACTTTATCTCCGTTCAGCCGTTTTAGCTCCTCTAGCTCTCAAATCCATGTTTGAGCCTGAATATGTGACATGAACATCTCGTAGAACAACCTCAGCAACAACTCATCACTTGTTTAACCGTGTTCGACATCACATCTGCAGCCTGAATAAATGACCAGAAACAAACATGACATCTTTAAGGAACTCAAACCTGTTTTTTATTCAGGATCAGATGTTGTGAGTATGAACCACTTTTTCTCCTCATCTTAATGGACTTTTGGACATTTAATATCAATAAATCAATAAATCTGCCAATAAGTCGTAAGAAGAAACTGTCATCTTCAGAAAATCAAATTGGCTTTTAATATCGTGTTGTTTTGTTTTTCCTTTGTGCTCCTAACTACAAAGGAGTAGTTAACAGCTAATCATACTTTATTCTAGTCCGTAGATAAGATAAGATCAATAAAACATTATTGATCAGGTTTACAACTTCACATTGTTACTCACCACAAGCCACCTTAGCATCCGGGTCCTGCTTCAGGTGAGCGTCCAGCACGGCGTCACTGATCTGGTCGCATATCTTATCTGGAAAGCGAGAGTAGGATTTAAATATAAATATAAATATATCTGCATCACCGCATGCACCAGCTGGGTTGTTTCCTCATGCGACCTTCTGCTGCACATGTCAGATTCTTCATCTGGGCAGAGCCTGAAAATATTAAGTTTCACTGCTCCATCAGCGTACTACACATCAGTCCTGTTAGGAGCTATGAATAACTCTGGCTGGGTGGACGCATGCTAGTGTGACAACTGTAACTCCATTAATTACAGTGTGAAACGCGTAAAACGTTGATCTAGTTGTGAACAGTCGAACGGTCAGTAGTGTAAAGGTGTGTGAGAGGAGGAGGAGGGGTGGAAACTCACCTGGAGGGGCGTGACTACCTGTGTTTTATACCACAGCGTGTCTGTGTATCACACACACGCAAAGTTCAATCAGATTTGTGGTATCAGTAAGATTATTAATCCCAGACTGTATCTGATAATAAGCTGTTATTTAATAAGATAAGCGCCCTTTTATGTCTGCTGGCACTTTATTAACATGTTTACTTTAATGTTTGAATGAAGCAAGAGTCACGTATGGTTATTAATAAGAGTCAAAGCGCATCCGTCCGGCTGTGTGTGTGTTAGTGACCTGCTTTCATAAAACTACTAACTGCTTTATGATGTGATGATGAAGCAACCGGGGCACTAAAAACACACCACTCTTCTTCTTCTTTACATCTTTACCTCTTTTAAAACCGTATATCTTTTACACCTTTTTGTCTTTGATGCACTTTGAATTTCCGTATTAAGAGCAGCTCTACAGATAAACTTTACTTTTCTTCATCATACAGGCTGAAACTGATTTTAAGACACATCAACACATTTCCTGCACTCGTGTTTTAATGCAAAGCTTTTTTTCTGCAGCTGCAGTTTCTGTCATCCGTCACGTCGTCCATGTTTTTCAGCTTTAACATATTGTGATATATTAATAGAAACTGACTTTTTGAATCAACTTTCACATGTTTTACTGTCAATGATGTAAATACATCACATGTGCATTTAAAAAAATATTCAAAAATACAAAGATACTCTCTACAAGCTGCTTTTTTTCTGCTCAGGATTCGTCACATTCCACAAAGTCATCAATGATCACTGAAACATAAAAGTGTTTAACACATGATTGATCTGCAGTAGCTGCAGATGGAAAGCATGCGTCCACATGTTAGAGGGAGTCCTCTACTCACCAGGATGTCCCTCTCCCACAGACTCAGAGGTAAACATGAAGGAGCCATCGTGGAGAGAGTGCTCGCAGTTTCTGTCCATTGTGCCATTCATTTTGTCCCTTCTCAAAAAGTTTCCTGAGACGCTGTGAGCTGGATGCAGGTTTGCAGATGTGATGAGAGGCTGTTACAGCACAAGATGTGTCCTTGTGTTTCTTATCAATACAGGAGAATAAAGACGGGCGGATTGTGTGGCAGACTAATCTCACTGTCAGCAGGATAACTCTGCACTATATAAGGCAAAGACAACATACACTCATACACACACACATGGGGGGAGGGTGCCATGTGAACCGGAGGGTTAGACCATTCAGAGGCGAGGAAGGGGAGGGTGGGATGCCTTTTCTCTTTTTTCTTGGAGACACTTTTTTTAACTCCTCCCGTGCTGAACATGCTCAGATTCTCAGATGATGAACTCAGTAAACTGCCTCCACGTTGTCTTTCTAGTTGTCCTCGAATCACACAGCAGAGCGTTACTTCCATCAAAGTGTTTCTGTGAAGCTCCTCCAGCGACTCATTCGGGCCTCGGCTTTGTTTCTTTGTACCTGGGGGCCCCTGAGGTCTGTGACGGGGCGTCTGTGGCTGAGTACACACAGAGCTGCCTGCAAGCGGAGCATTTTCACTGCTCAGTCACAACTCACATATGAAAAAAGTACATCCTGTAAGATCTGGACTGTGATTTACTTTAAATAATAATATTAATAACACATTTCATACAAAGCAAAAGATACACAGAAAAAAAGAGTGATTTAAAAAAATAATGATATTAAAAGAGAATTCAAATAAAACATTTAAAAACAATAAAAGTTAATAACAGTTAATTAATAACACTGCTGTACATATGTGTAAAACACGAGTTTTTTAATTGGTCCAAATTATTTTCTCATATTTTTCTGTCATGTATGTGAAGCCTTTGAAATGAAAAGAAACCTGTGATCATAAAATGAATGAAGTACCGACCCCCCGGAGGTCCCTGCACCACGGGTTGAGACCCCTTCTTTAAGCTACCTGCTTACACACAGATCATCGTATAAAATGACTTCCTGTATAAACCTCAAGGTGCTCATACATCAAAACACATCTTTAATATGGTGAATTTTTAATTCAGAGTTTAATATTTTATATTATATCAGGTGTTTTGTGATGTTTTGACCACTAGGTGTCACTGAGTGGATTTTTATCTTATTAAAACCACATATGAACATTTCTTATTATAGCGAGAAAAATGAGTTTAAATGAGACATGTTCATATTTAACAAGATAAATATAATAATAATATAAATATATTGTTATTATGAGAAACTGATAAATGATAAATTGAGAAGTTTCTCATTATCACAAGAAACTGAGGAAATGAGACCTTTAAATAATCAATTTTCAGTTAAATTAATAATAAAACTCTGATTGATTTCTTCTTTCTGTTCTTCTAAAATATATTTTTATTTTCAATCTGATTTAAATAAACTTGCTTACTTTAAAAAACACAGATTTGAGCAGAAAAGTCAAATAAACAAACTTTAGTGTAAATTTTATTATCAGGTGTTTTTGTAAAATGACTTTATCATTATTTATTTATCATTACAGACAGACAACAGACAACATATATCAACACACACTGTGGAGCTGCTGACACAAACATCGTGTTTCCAGTCAATAATCACACATCTGTCCAGTAAAATCCAGTCTTATATATTTCAACTTTTTTGTTTTTTTATTTCTATCTTGATTTATTTCTATTAATTCACTTATTTTCTTGTTTTATTGAACATCATGAAACATTTTAGCCTGAAATCTCATTGAAAATCATCTAATTTATCATCTGAAAAGAATCAGAAAACTACAGCGTGAGAAAAAGGAATAATTAAGGAGGAAAATCGGCTTCGTTTTTCATCTCAGGCCAACATCTTCTTCAACATCTTTGGACTTTTTAATCCTGTTAACTTTGACAAATGATGAAACCATATTTATTTATTTATTTATTTATTATTATTTTTTTTTTTTAAAGAACTTGAACTCAACTCTCCATTTAAAAAACACAATACAACCCTGTAACAAGTAGAGTTTCAGCCCTGGTATGAGACACTTAACCACATAAATGAAGTACTCATGTGTCGGCTGGTGGTATGAATGGGCTGGTACCTGGAAGGAACCTCAAACTACTTCCAAGTAGCATCGAGGCTCCACGCCAACATGTTCTGGGAAAAGGCCGAACAGCACGAGGTGAATGCCAAACAGAGGGATCAGCAGCAGAGCGGAGCGAGCCTCCTGCAGGGGGCAGCAGACGACGGGACAGAGACGTCAAAGGAACCTGAGACAGGAGACAAAGAGGACACACAACAAGTCTTACCTGTACAGGTGCGTCTCATGTGATCCTACTGATGTTCAGGAAGGTTGATCTGAGCGTCATGAAACATACAGAAGATATTAAACTAAAATTCACACTGATTTTTTTCTTATTTTCAACAACATCTACTAACATATACTCTCTCTCTCTCTCTCTGTGTGTGTGTGTGTGTGTGTGTGTGATTTTACACCAAAATCTATTACAAACACAAGACACATTTCTAAAAATGGAACAATATATTTATGAGCCATTTATTTTCTTCAGATTTACGTCTGCAGTAGGAACAAGACGCAGACAGACGTATGATAAACACTTTGAATCATCACTTATGACCCACTAGGATGTGTGTCAGTGTATTTATCTACACAGACTCTGCCCTCGGTCTGTATTTCCTTATTATTTTATTTATTTTATTATTTATTGTGTTCTGGACACTTCCAGGCTGCAACCTTTGGGCAGTGGGTGTGTCAGCCAGCAGCCAATAAGAGCGCGCAGGTGTGAGGACGGGACTCGTGGCGTAGCGACCAGGTGACATCAGTGTGTTTTCTCTCCTCTGCTGTGCTTTAGAACATAACCACCATGAAACAAACATAAAAATAACATTTTTAACGAATCATAGCTTTGTTTTTGCCAACCTGCTCGCTCTCTTCATTCAATATCTCACCTCATTCCAATATCTAGATTGTCTTGAACAATGTGCTCACCTTAAATCTTTTGACATATTAAGAAGTTTAGCTTTTTAAAAGCCGCAAAAATATTTACAGATTCTGGATTTTTCAATGAGTGAAAGGTTCAAAGGTTCGATTTATTCTTACAACGAGGTGGGAATAAAAGAATAAACACACACCTGGTAAAACATTGAACTGTCATATCCATTGTTTAGTGTGTTAGACAGGTTATCTTAAACTGTCACTGCTTCATCCTCCATAATCCTGCAGAATATTTGGGACAGATGGTGTAATACTCGGAGTCCTCTGTCCTCTCTGTTGTCCTTCCAGCAGCTTCTCTGCTCTGCTGGATGTCTCATTGATCCTCTCTTTGTAAGTGTCACCCGCCTCCTTCTAATGAGGTAATTGAACGGTTTTGAGGGACCACAGCAGAGTATCTGTATGTGTCTTAAAAGGTCAGCAGCAGTGGAAGTGACTGAAGGAACCAGAGGAACCTTCTGATGCTGCAATGTCTCCCTCTAGTGTTTGATTTCATGTTTGCTCACATTCATTTCCAGCTGGTTATCTTTACTGAACCTTTTCTGCACTTTTTATTGATCAATGAATTTGATGATCTTGCGTAATCATGGCCGGATTAACTTCCTGTGGGGCCCCGGGGCAAACGTTTGTTGTTGGGCCCCTGTTGACCACCACTATACATATTCACCTCTAGGTTAGTCAGACAAAACATGTAATCTGAATACTATACTAATACTAATACTATATATACTATATAATCACTGTTTTTCACTAAAATAGGTAAATGAGTAAAAGAGAATAAATATAGAAAATGGTCGACATAACACAAAAACTTAGCTTAGCACGATCCCCTCTCACTGCAAACTGAATGAATGCTACTCATCTACAACACAGATTTCTGCAGATGGAAATTAAATGAAGCACATTTATAGTTTATTTTATTTTTTGTCTCCTATTTTGGGAGCTATAATGCAGCTTGTGATGCAACAGTGAGTTCCTGTTTACATAGTTAGTAGCTTCTTATTTGACGGTGCTGCAGATGTTTCCAAACAACTGATTTACTCATCACATTTCTGTTTTATTAGTCATGTCTTAATAATACAACCTGATATAATAAATCAGACGCTTGAAACTAGCTCGAAGCTGTTCATCATTTCTTGTTGTTCCTCTGCATGAGGAGCAGATGGTCAGTTTGTCTTTGTGTATTTTTACATTTCAGACTGAACTGGCATCCTGAGAGCTCTGAACCGTACAGTCATCACTGATCTGCATCGACTGTCACGGACAGCTCCCAAATACTTAAGCCAAGACTTAAGCGTCGCTTCAAAGAGCCAACTGTCACTGACTAAACACGCCTATCATGGTCAAAGATGTAATTATCCACCAGCAGAAAATGTTTGCTTCACCACAGGATTATAAACAGAAACACTGTGGGAGAAAATCCAACTAAATCTTTTCAATTAGAAGAAAAATGCCCATAAATCATTCAGCTGTAAACAGCACGTTCGTTCTTTTAATGCAGCCGGCTCGGTGTTCACTTCCAGCTGAACCAAGTTCGTGTTTTTGCATGTTTTAGGCCATTTACAAAGCAGTTATACGTGCAGTTATAGACGCTGATCAGTCAAGAGCAAACTTCAGTACACAGAAGAAAACTAATTGAAGTCAATATTTGCTGCGAGCAGCTTCTCCTCGGTTCACCTGCTCACAGTGCTTCAGGTACTCGGCAGGTTGCTTGTTCTGCATCTTGGAGACGTCGCCTCAGTTCTTCTGGGGATTTCGGCGTCTCAGCTGCTTCTGTCTCTTCATGTAATCAGACTCCATGACGTTGGGATCAGGGCTCTGTACGGCCTCTTAACATCTGCTGTAGGACTTCCTGTTTTTGTTGATGAAGATAGTTCTGCATGGCTGCGTTCATGTTGTGTGACTTCGTGACTACGTTCACATTTATAATTGAACTTCAGCACAAAGTCATAGGTTGTGGTATGTAGCACAACATGTAGCATGTTCCCGCACATGCTCAGTATCGCCTGCGTCTTACACAGAACTACTCTCCAGAGACTGAAATCATGATCGCTGTCATTAGTGTTTGGAGCCATTTCTAGAGAAACTAACTATCTTTGTGATGAAGGAACGTGTCACTCAGTGCATTGACGTGTTGTTAATATTTTTAGGACAACAGAGGCACAGATAAATCAGGCTTTGGATACACACACAACACTTAAGTAGATCAATTCATTGTCGTTTTGACTCTGCACATGAGATTTGCCAAATCCTTAAAGTACAACTTTTAATTCCATTAGTCTGAACTCCACTCCTGTTAATGTGGGTGGGAAATGTCCTCCAGGCAGCCTCAGATTGGTCCACACGAGGATTTAAAGGGTGTGTAAAGGGAGATTTTCAGCCCCAGACAGATCCTACTGGCCCACAGTGAACTCCCACCAAATCATCTCCAGCTCACAGCTTGTGGCAGCTGTTGTACTGGGCAGATTCCCAAAAGGATAGACGGGAAAAAGAAAGAGAAGCAAAGAAGGCACAAACAGCTCATCCCGGCCGCTTCGACATTCCCAAACTGATCTGACCGTCAATAATTCCTCTGCTGTTTTCTGGGGCCGAATGGTTTCTCGACTTAGTGTAAAAGTTGGCAGCCAGTGTGTGATAGTGAGAGGCCACAGACAGACAGAGGAGCGACACAAGGGTGCACTGTTCAGTCCCCGAGGCCTCCAGTGTTTTATGTGCCAAGAGTCGACCTTTGTGTGTCGACCACACTGATCTGTTACAGTACAAGCTGTTTCTCTCTCACACAATCACTGCACGGGTTGAAATAAAGCTTTTTAATCCATGAATGTACATAAACCAACTGAACTAAAAGTCCAACTGAAATTACAATAAAATAAAAATAAGAATAAATGCTAACATCATTACGTTCAGGTGAGAATACCTGTTCGTCTGTATTTACGGGTTGGGCTCTTTATCACAGTTGGTTTCACATCATGAGTTTTTAATGATGCACCAATGAAAATTAAAGCTGCCGTAGACATTGCGGAGGGATACGATGCACTCATATCCCTCCGCTAAGCCCCTCCCACTAAGCCGGACTCGTTTCTCACTGCTGATTTCGGCTTCATGTTTGTCTCGTAAAATTAATTATTTAGTCTTAAAATTAAAACATGCTGTAAACTGTCTACGAGCTGCACTGCCTTCACAGGTCAGGTCTACCTGCTGCATGTGTAGAACAGCCAATAGGAACACCTTATCTCTGAAATGACCCGTGATTGGCTTAAGTCTCTCGTCAAAGGCCAGATTTTCTAAAGCCTGAATTCGGAGCCAAGAAGTAGACCGCTTGAATTACAATCACACACATAAAAAAGAGCCAAAAAAAAAGTGACTTTAAGGCGTCTTAAAGGGTCGATACAAACCAAAAACTGAAAATACTGCAAGCAAAATATAAAATATCAAAAACACGAATTAAGATTTCAGTCCAAGAGTCACATTTAATTTATTTAATCATTTTTTCAATTATTAATTTTTCCAGCATTTAGTTGATAAAATAATCCACCAGCACATTTCACTACAGGATCCATGAAGCAGCTCTTGATTACATGATCTACGTCAGCAGATATTTATACATATATAAAACAAGGAATAATAAAAGATGTTTTCAGCTGTAATTTAATTATAAATTTAAGATTTTAAAATGACTCCCTGAATAAATGGACCAGTGTCCCTAAAACAAGGGTGTCCACATACTTATGGCCAGTTCAACATTCAGTGTATTTTAACTGTAAATATGAGCCTGAATAAAATAATGAAATCAATAGAAATGCATCTAAATAAAATAATGAAATATGCTCATAAACAGCTTTATAGAAGCAGTCTTTGTTTACATGAACCCGGGCGGAGTGAAGCATGCTGGGAGCCCACAGGTTGCATTTCAGGACACCCACTCCTCGCTCCGCAGCGCCGCCCTCCGGCCTGCAGCTGCACTGCGACCAGACGCTGTGTGCGCTGCCGCTGAAGAGACGACGCCGCTGTCTGCACTCAGGTAAGAAAAGCGACATATTTCCTTTATTTCACGGATCCGGTGTCCGTGCAAACACACCGGAACATCCCCAACGCTGCGTCGCTCTTCTCCATCGGTCATGTCACCTTATATTTATATAAATGTATTTTTGCATGAGGTGGGAGAGGTCGGGCCTCTTATGGAAATATATCATGCACATGAATGAAAGACGTTTCCTTCCATCATATGGACCCTGATCCTCCTGCAGCAGCTTGTTTTAAACTGTGCGCCTCCATCACCTCCTTCATCGATCCTCTGGAGCGTGTTTTTCTTGCAGTCACCTCCCCACCAACACAGCGGAGCCTCCTGCATGTTTCCCCTCATTCTCAGCAGCTACAACAACAGTAAAATGTCTCCATCATCCTCCGGAGCAGGTTGTGCTTTCGGCTCCAGCGTCGCGTCTCTGCAGCGACTCTAATCCAGCAGATTATTTATCCTCTAATCTCATTATTAACTGATCCAACACAGCAACCTTATTCCTGTTGAGTTTACTCCAGTTTATAAGCAGAGACTCATCTTTCCTTTGTCGTCTGATTTGAGCCCAGTGTGTGTGTGTGTGTGTGTGTGTGTGTGTGTGTATGTGTGTGCGCGCGTGTTTTTTCTGGATCTTTCGCTTCTTTTCTCGCATCTGAAGATGTTTCCTGCACATCTATACGTGTCTTTTCTCTTCTATAATGAGTCATTATTCATGTACTGCACACAGCAGCAGTCCTCTGCTGTTCTGCCTCTTTGCTGTGTGTTCATATTCTTTCATTATTCAGAGAGCAGACATGATGCGGCGCCTGTGCGCAAATGCCAAGCCCATTTTTCATTTCTCCTACAGTGAGATGACCGCACAGCAGCCGCGGTGCTTATCTGACACATATGGGCTCTTCAGTAATCCTCCCCGGGTCAGTGAACAGGATCTGATCCACAGAAGGTGCATGAAGCCTTTCAAACTCATCCCATTGAAAACAATAGAGCTTCATGAGCTTCATGTGCTTCATGAGCTTCATGAGCTTCATGTGTTGGGATGAGGATCCCTGCTCCTCTCTTCTCATCCTGGGACACACCTCTTCTCCTCCAGCCTCATGGGAAGATCCTGTTTCCGGTTACATTGATGTCTGCATGTTGCAGTAATGTAATCACAGCTGCATCTCGGTGTCATTCTGATAATGTCCTGATAGTTTCTGCAGCCGTTGGTTCCACTTTGATGCTGCAGAAATGTGACATCTGCTCCTCCATCATAAACAACTGATGAACTTGTAGTTCAGATTTTTAAAATATAATACATGCTCACACGTGCTGTACTGGCCACATTTCCCATAATGCAGCTTGATAGTGTCATCACCGGGGTTATTTTCTCCAACCTGAAGACGTTGTACAACACAATCGACAAACTGATCACGTGTAAAATCTGTGAAACGAACCTTCAGTTTTTACATTTTCTGATTTTCATTTCCAGGATTTAATTTCCTTTATTTAATATTTCTTCAGTCATGTAAAGAGTTTCATGTTTTGAACCAAACCGTCTCAAAGGTCAAAGTGCAGACATCTGTACCGTAGTTACATCCTCCTGCTAGCTGCAGGCTAATCGTAGCATTGCAGTATTCATTGAGTCATCAGTTTCAGTGACACAGCCTCAAGCGTCAGCGTGACAACATGAATCCACTGAAGTGCTTCGTTCTGCAAAGACTGACGGACTTTTCCAGTTTACTGGATTTAGCTCCGAAACCTGCTGCAGAGATGAAACAATTAGTTGATTAGTTAATTAGTTGATTAGTTGATTAGTTGAATGACTGAAGATTAAGATAAGTGGTTTGAGTTGTTTTTCAAGCAAAAATGCAAATATCCTCAAATGTGAGGATTTACTACTAAATATGATATTAAAGTATCTTTGGACAAAACACATTTTTCACTATCTCGTATTTTAAAGATAAAATGAGGAAATATTCAACTGATTAATCGATTTTAGTTGCAGCAATTTGCTTCTCACACATAAATTCTTTTAACTGAATATTATTGTAAATATACGTGTGTGAAGGCAGATTGATTCGCAGGTGTATCCTGCAGCACGACATCATCCAGGTGTGTCATAAGAAAACAACAAGACGATGGACCTGATACAGTTCGAATGTTTCTGGTTAAAGAGAAGAAGAAACGCCACAGCGGGATTTAAACTGCATTCTTATACTCGGTTAATTGGCACCATGCAGATGGAGGACTGGCTCATTGCACCAGGAGATTAATGTGTGTGTGTGTGTGTGTGTGTGTGTGTGTGTGTGCATATTGAAACATGCAGCAACGTCGTCGTGTTTTTTTTCTCTCTCCAGTCTAGAAGTGGAAGTTTAGCATCGATTGTAATCATCTTGTTTTAAGAGGCTTTAAGCCAAAAGGAGGATGTGTGTAAAGGTAGCAGGGTGTGGTCTACTTCCTGGAGGTATGAAAACAAAAAGTGGAAAGCTACTAAAGGTGTGTGTTTGTATCTGCTGAGTCCTGCAGGGTTGTACAGCGTTTAGATGGGGAGCGAAAAGGAAAGCGGCTCCACCTTCTCTGCAGCTCACATTAGGAAGGTAGAGTCAGTCCGAGGCTGCCAGAGGCGGGAACGAAGAGAGGGAACCGTGAGGAAAGTAGGTCAGAGATGCAGAAGCAGTGGAGCATGAGAGCAGCATCCTCGTCTCTCGGCTCAGCTATAAGCAGCATCCAGACGAGCCGCTTTGTTTTTAGGTTTCAGCACTGACACGATTAGCCGATGATTGACATGAAATTACTCAGCAAGTCTTTTATCAAGCAAACATGCAAATATGTTCAAACAGATTCTGAAATATGAGGATTGGTTGCTTGTTCTGTTTTTCAGCCGTGCTGCTCTACTTCTTTAACAAGGTTTCATTTGTGGAGTCTCATTAGAGCTTAATTGATTAATGGCTGCAAATAATTTTCATTATCAGTTAATCTGCAGATTCTTGTTTATCTTATAAAATGTCCTAAAATAGTGAAAATTATAATTTACTGAATCTCAGTGTGATGTCATCAAATTGCGCGTTTAGTTCGGCCAACAGGTCAAAGAAAAGCATCAAATCATCACGTTTAAGAAAGTCATTTTCAGCGTTTTTAGTTGCTGATAAATTTTCTGCTGATCAGTGTGTTGAGTCATCATTTAATTTAACTTCTTAAATTTAAGCATTTCCCGGTTTTATTTTATTCTTGTAACGAGCATCATTGGTCAGATAACTATAACTATAAACAACTATAAACACCGCGTTCGTAATCCAAACTAACTACATATATGTAGCCTGGGTCTGATGACATCACGGTGACATCATCAAGGTGTGACCATGTTCCCTCCTCTCTGAAACAGGTGTGAAATCAGGTTTTTTTTAAGAGAACATTTGTTGTATTTGCTGTCAGGAAACAGAGTTTGAGGCTCCTGGACGTGTGTCAACATCCCTGTTGACTCTCGGAGCCGTTTGCTCGGGCGCCGGGGGGCTTGTGCCAAGATTACATTTTTCACACGCCCCCGAGAGGAGCGAGCTGCATCAGCAGACCGTCGGGCCTTTTCCCCCTCATAAAGCTGCAACAAAGACGGCTGTCGTGTCCTCTTTCTGCAGCAGGTGTAATGTGTGTGTGTGTGTGAGTACACATCTCTGAGAGGCTAAACTCCATGCTAAGACATATCTTTATACTGTCATTACTCAACTACTTAATTCTCTCTGTGTAAATATCACGAGTTGACGGATGCTGTTCTTATCAGCCTTCAGTTTGTTTGCTCTCCAGCCGTCTGAGCTCCCGGACGCCGAGCGAACGGCCTCTCAGAGGATTGTCTTCGTTGGCACGGCTGCAGCTTTCATCTTGTTTGGATTCTGTCATGTGTGATGCCACAATGGGAGTTTTGTCCTGGAGCTGTGTGTGTGTGTGTGTGTGTGTGTGTGTGCGCGTGTGTGCGTGTGTGTGTGTGTGTGTGTGAGTATGCTATTCATTTGAATTTCTATGGGACACACAAACATCACTCTGCCATTTGTATATTGGGACCTCTGCTATTTAATTTTTTTTTTTTTTTTTACAAGATAAAACTTGTGTTATTCTATATTTTTATTATTGTCAAGAAATCACACAAAAACCAACCAGCCAACACCGTGTTTGTCGTCTCTCTTTATGACCTGGCGGCCCCGTCTGTGGCTCGCAGCACGGCCGTGTTACAGACCTCTGACTTGTTGCCCACATCTCAGATTGTTTCTGCACTGGCGGCTGTTTTCCACCATTTGGAGAACCGAACCAATCAGAGCTTTGTGGGCAGGATTAAAACATGGGGACGTCATGTTCCTGCAGCACCGCCAGAAAAACTGGCAGGAAAATTACGACAATCGTGGACGAGATCGCTGCGGCTGTGCAGGTTGTTGTAACTCAGACGTTAACTGCTACTAACAACCTCTACTTCTGTACCAAATTAAAATGATATGTCAGATGTAATAATAAAGTGAAACCAAATGGCTGTTTAGTTTATCAGCTTGTTTGTCTGAGGATGGAAATCGTAAAAAAAAAACGTTGAAGATTCAGTAATTTTTTAGCAAACGTTGCTAAAACAGGAGGGGACTATTTTCAGTGGCGGATGAATCCACATTTGATGTTGTGTTGAGTGTTTCCAGCAGTAGGATGGTGTTATTGGAGGAATGAGATTTAACACGCTTTGGATACAGAAAATATTTGTTAATAGGATCAATTTATGGATGTTTTTGGTCTCTTGGTGGGATTTGTTGACAATAATAAAACATACAGACTCTTTGTCATCTCCGTGTCTCTTCATGGTCATGTTGTTTAAAGGTCAAGGTCAGGAGATATGAAGGTCACATAGCTGAGCCCAGTGTGCCTTTACAGGAGGTTTTATAGGGTGGCGTAACTATGGCAACAGTTTAGGCTGCATCAGGTGCCGTCACATCACTGAAAGATGTGTGAGGGTGTAAATATTTACGAGAAACGTCATGTCATGTTTACGCGCCAAACTCGGCATGAGGGTGAAACTAAAGATCTGCATCGTGAAACGAACACGGAAACAGCAGCTTGGATGCAGAGACTGATGATACCGTGAGCTTTGGCTCAGTTTGTGTGTGTTTGTATGTGTTCATGTGTCTGATGGAGAGTGAATAAAAATACTGCTGCTGTAACCAGAAGCTCGGCTTTAATCTGATATGTAATCCTCTTTTTATGAGATCTGACGCCGTTGACGTCCTGCTGGTTGTTGTTTCCTGCAGTATGAAGTACGAACATCTTTTCATGCGAGTTCCCGTTGAAATATGGCACCACATGAACCACATGTGCTGCACTTCTGGCTGCGACTGTGACTGAAACAGCTCAGAGTTGGTCAGCGGTTGTTTAGGAAGTGCAACTTATCACGGTGGAGACGGCGTGCACATGAGCAGAAGGGACTATTTCTGTCTGTGAGGCTGTAACATGAGGCGCCGACCCCACGTCAGGATGTATAAATAACTACTTTTCACAGACGCCGTGTCTGTTTACATTTCATGGTGACAAACTGGATTTTGCACACCGGAAGATAAAAAGTATCCATGAAGTTCGCCAACTATTATATTTAATCCTTTTTAATTTGTAGCCTGTCGTATGTTTGAAAGCCGTCACGTGACCCGTCCTGGACGTCCTTTCCTGATCTTCACTCATTGAACTTGCTTTGGGGTTGTGCTCTGTTGTAGCCTGACCTGCGACTGGCAATGGACTACACCAACAACGCCTCCAACAGCTACGCTTCTGGAGACACCATGAGCTCCTCCTTAGCCAACATGACCGTCAGCGAGCAGCACCACCAGGAGAACGGCGTCCAGATGGGACACAGGAGCCCCGGAGATGCCAAAATGAAAGGTCAGACATGAGAGCGGAGAGACACTGAAAATTTACAATAATCAATAATCAATAACAAGAAGCTCTGATGTCACCAACAGTCAATTAAAAAAATCTCATAATTAATAAACAATGTAGAGTTTGGTCAGTAAACAGTTTCTAAAGCTCCTGATCTGTTAACATACAACAAATCATTTATTTATTTAAAGCACATTTATATTTATATTTGACAACAGATGAACAGGATGTTAAAAATCATAGATGCTCCACTAAAATACAACAAAACACAATAAACTAAAATCAATAAATAAATAAATATAAATAAATAAATATGACGAACAAGCAAACAATGACAAAGCAACTAAGTAGAATTTAAACTATTAAAGAGTCAAACAATTTAACAACAAAAAACAGAGTTAATTATTACAGAAATCTGTAGAATGAAAACATGATATATACATAAATCTGTAGAAAAACAAATGATAAGATTATTGTTATTATATATTATATATTTTATGTTCTTTAGCTGTTAAATTTTCATGCACAGTTTCCTGAAAGTCAGTGTGGTTCATTCGGAGTCGAGTTTCGACTGTGCTTTGTTTTAATCCCTCTTTACATAATAGATACAGGACATGCTCGACCGGCCCAGAGCCTCACTGCAGCTGCTCTGTAATCCCGACATCTGGGTCAGAGCCGTCAGAACGAGCCCTGTCTCCATCCTCACTGCCCATTCAGCTCATAAACAATCAGCCTTTTAGCCACGAACACAACAAGACTTATTAATGCTAAAGGCAGCAGTACAATAAATACTTACAGTCCCGACAGATAGCTCCGTTTGTAGCTAATAGCCACTTTCAGACTGTGTTTTTCTCCCTCTGATCCCAACATGGCCATTTAGTCCGTAGCTTAGCCTCCCCCAGCTTACAGCCCTCACTAGTGCTGTCGTTCTTCCCGTTTCCGTTTCCCATCGCTTCATGCACGAGCAGGAAGCAGCGCTCAGAGTCAGGTCCCTCTGCAGAGGTAAACGGCTCGTTTATCAACCGGGAAGCTCATAGTGAGTATTTCATCACGGTGTTGGAGTAGGAGGCGTAGATGAGTAGAACATGTGAAGTATGTGTAGTGAGAAGTTAGTCGTGTGACTAGTTTAAAGGCAGCGTAGGACAGAAACTGTGTTTTAAAACATTCATAAAGTAATCAGGAATGAATTTAACGTTTGATTTTAGAAGATGATCATCTACAATAAGACGCGGGGCATCACCTGCACAGGTGTTTTCATTCATTTAGTCTGATTGGACGTCTCCTCAGGTCTGTATTGGTTTGATGTCTGTTTGTCTGATAAAAGCATTTATTACATTTTATTATTAAGATGATTTATGTGTACAGCACTTTTCATACAGTCGTTATAAGTCAAAGTAAAAAAACCTGCAAAGAAATACATGAAAAATATGAGAAAAAAAGTTCAGTAAACATACATGAGTAAACGTTGAGGAGGAAGTTCGTACAGAGATTGTTTTTTGGCTTTGTGTTCAATGAAGTCGCCTCTTTAATTTCTGCTAATCAAGACAATTAATCAATAAAGGACAGCGAGTCACCTTTCACTGGTATCTTGGTGCCTTTTAAAGGCGGCTGTTACTCCGTCAGATGATGGAGAACCTGTTAAAACTCTGATATCGAATATTCCTGTAACGTACTGAAACTCATTGTACTTGTGACGTCATGAGTTATGGCGTCATGGGTTATGGCGTAATAAGTTATGGCATCATGGCGTCATGACGTCATGAGTTATGACGTCATGAGTTATGCCCCCCCCCCCCTTGCTGTGGCTGTTCGGAACGACGATAAACACGTGTGATTTCTGGACGTCCAACAGTTCAGACCATAAATCCATCTTAACCTTCAACCTGAGCAGAGGTCCAATCGGCCTGAAAACACCTGTGATGGTGTGAAAGTCTGAAGCTGATTTAACATGAATAATGTCGTCATCATGTCATTAAATGCAGTATTTTATGTTTCTTTGTTTATTTGACTGAAATGAACCATTAAAGCCTTTTTCACCGAATGTTGTCACATTATTTAAAACCCTTCAGTTTGTTCTGAGTCAAATCTTTCTCATGACTTTCTCTGGTTTTTACTCTTGTCTTGGTTTTAACCGTTTTTGATCCGTGTTTTATCGTCTGTCATGATTTCCTCCTGTTTGACCTCCAGTTTATCTTTAATTCACAGAGAGTGAAGCGGCGCTCAGTGAAAATGGGGTGAAATGTGTGTCTGAACTCGGTGAACCCGGTACGCCTTCTGCACGCCTCGCTTCACTAAACCTGAATACCAAAGACCACAATTAACACAACTTAACCCTCATTTAACATGTTGTGTTCAAATCTCCCTTCTTATACAAATCATTTTCCTTTATTTCAGAGACAAATGTTCCTCTTAGTTTGCTGATTTTCTTCTACCTCACAGTTTTCATCATTTCTTGTGTGCTAATAATGTACGCTGTAAACCTGCCTGATATTTATAGACCATACATGATAACGAGGAACATGTAGCTGTGTTGTCACCACAAACAAAGTGCAATAAGAGCTGATTACCCGGGAACATGCAGAACGAGCTCTTCATGAGCCACAGATCGCTGTCTAACAGGCTGAATAACAGCTCTCTGTGCTCATAAGAACACAGCAGCTCCTCTGCAGTCTGAGTCAAGCAGGCTGTAAACAGCAAGTATCGAGAGTGACAGCTCGTCCAGAGCGCAGTGGGAGGGTTGAAAAGGCTCCTTAAAGTACACGAATGTGAGAAATACCACAGCTGACATGTCGATGAGTAAACTCTGTTCAATAAGAGTTTAAATTATTCCTCTTTTCTGACTTCCTGACATCTATCTGTCCAACAGCTGAAGTGTCTGCAGAGAAACTCTCAGAAATAGAGAGCGCCTCATGTGAACTCGGTACGCCTCGTGTCTCTGAGCATTTGTTTTCCCACCATGTTTAAAGGAATAGTTTCACATTTTGGGAAATGCACTTATTTACTTGAAAAGATGGATGAGACGATATATATATATATATATATATATATACAGTATATTTGGGATTTTATACTACTTCTTACCTACCTACTTAATTCTTGTTGTTGAGGTTAATCAGGTCAAAACTCCACCAACATTTGCATAAAGAAAACTTTATTTTGAAATCCATTGCGGCTTGTGGTTGACCCCGATGAAGGAAACGTGTTGGTCTCATTGGTTCTTTATTTTTTACGTGTTTTGAAGTCTGCAGAGCACAAAACCTGCATAAAAACACACGTGTGTAAAGTGTTTTTAAACAGTGAAATTAGCTGTTTCCAGTCTTTATGCTAAGCTAAGCTAAGCTAACTGCTGCTGGATGAGTAAATAAGCGCGTTTCCCAAACCGCTCAACGTTTGCTTTAGGTTTTATGACCAGAGTTGCTCTCGTTTAATGAAGCTGATTCTCCTGCTTTTATTTACAGATTTTAGTTTCTTTTCTCTTTGGCTTCATTCTTTTATTTTATTTTTTTTATGCTTGCTGACGGTTAATTTTCTGCTTTTTTCAGAACTGCAGTATGATCATAAGCAAAAAAAAAACAACAAAAAAAAAAACAGAAAACAAAAAGACGGTTGCATCCTGACTATTTCAGAATGACAGAAAGCCGAACCACAGGCAGATTTAAGACTCCTGTGATCTGTTGAACAGATGCACAATAATGTTAAAAACAGCTGAAGCAGCACCGTCAGCACCGTCAGCACCAGCTCACATGTGGTAAACATGTCAGAAAATAAAAGCTCTGCCTTTTCTTATGCATCCCTGTATGTTGTTGTTTTTCTGCATTGACTGAAGACGCGCTGTGTGTGGGCTTTCTATTGATTTCTTTGCAGTGTGCGAGTGTATTAATCGTCCATAAATGACAGAAACTCATTACTGACCTGCTCTTATGTCTTTTCCTTCTGTCTCATCATGTTCAACCTGCAGCAGCAGGAGCAGCTTCGACAGGTAGGCAGCTTCATGTTTTATTGATCGCATTTAGACTCAGAGTATTTATTTACTGCATCAATACACATTTAACTAAAACCCAGAGGGGAAATCTGCTTTTTATAGTATTAATATTGACACAATGATCAATAAATCACTGCATAATTATAGATGTTTACAGTTGAAATAACATTTAATAGATACGTCCAAAGTAAGTCAAGTAAGTCCAATATTCACCCTGTCAGCTCTGTTTCTGCTCTCTGCTGAGGGGAAACATCTGGCTCTGCAGCTGCTAAACGCTCCTCTGTGTTGTTGTGTGTTTGCAGTTTGGTGGTAAAGTTATAAATATAAAGATATAAAGATAAAACAATAAGACGTGACTCAAACTGAACGCTGACTTTGCAACATGTCTGTTGGATGAGTAAACAAATAATAAACGAATAAACATGCTAACATGTTTATTTGTTTATTAAAGTATTAAATTAATTTTACGATTTAAGTTTAAAGTTTAATTATTGATTCAGAATTTAAATTCAGAAAACAGAAGTTTTAAGTGACAAATTGAATTTATCAAATCAAATCAAATCAAATTTTATTTATATAGCCCAAAATCACAAAATACATTTGTCTCAGAGGGCTTTACAATCTGTACAGGGAGTGACACCCTCGATTTAGATTTATCAACATGTTTTTTTTAATCTATCTATCATCTATCATCTATCTCCATACTGTTAACACGTTTAGCTTTATTGTGAAAAACTGAATTCAAAGATTAGATTTTTTTGCAATGATAAAATAAAACATAATTCATTGTGTTCACTTGAATGCATCACGTGTGTCTGTCCTGCGACTGTGATGCGTTTCTGTCTCATTTTGTTTTAGTGTGAACTCGTCATTTTCATCTTGTTGTTTTTCTAGTTATTCAAAGACTCTTTTATTTTGGACATCAGTTTTGTTCACTTTTTTTTTGTTTCAATGGGGAGATGGAAAACAAGTGCTATGAATGTCATCATTAATCTGCTTTCCAAACAAATTAGCAAAGCCTGATACTGGAGTCTGCAGTGAGTTTGCTGTAGACGGAGCCGATGGGGCTGGCGTTGACTTCATGGGAGTTTCCTGCTCCCCGTACCCCGGAGATGAGGTGGTGGAGGAGTGTGGGAAGAGGCTAAGTGACTCTCTATGGGCCTCTGAAGACCTCAGCTGTGGGTCAGATATTAGACGGGACGTACCGGCCAACAGGGGGAGCCCTGAGCGGGGCGGAGCCGTGGATTCTCAGAGGGCGATCAGCCTCGATGCCTCCGAGTGTCTGACTGAAATAAGCAATCTGTCTTTAGTCCGGAGTGCAGCTTTGGAAGACCTGACCTCCATCGGAGACAGACGCTCGTGGGTTAATCAGGGAGACGAGGAAACATCAGATGAAGTAACTGCTGATGGAGCAGCGTTAAAGTCAAGCAAAAATATCACTGCAGAAAGTGAAGAGCAGCCGCCCCGTATCCAAAACCTGCCACTGACGAGCGTTGCTTCTCATTCAGAAGATAGCGAGACGGATAGCTTTTTAACCAAAATACCATGTGACACGGCCACTGAAAACAGCAGCAGTGACTCACGGTTACATAGAGCTGGCTGTTCAGAGCCTGACGTTTCTAATGAGACGAGGAGCAGCGTGGCTCAGACCAGCGAGCTCCAGAAAACAGCCCGCCAAAGCTCTCCCGCCAGAAAGTCTCTGGTGCCGGTCGCTATTTCCAAAGGTCTGTTTGCTGTCATGTTCACCACTTCAGAACCAGCCCTCCTCAGTTAACTCCTTCCACTTAATTTGATTTACAAAGCAGCTTCTACTCTATGTTATGCAGCACTTTCCCTCCAAATTATTTCTATGGACATTAACTTGGAGAAGCTTGTTGTCCTCCCTCCCCACTTTAGCTTCTTGTTTTCGTCCGTCCGTCTGGCTCACTCTGCTGGTTATGCGGCCCAAAAAAAAAGCCACGTTTTGGTTTTCCACGAGCACCGTGTGTACATTACGTGTCACGACGCATGCTGCACCCGCTACGTCACCAATTTCATTTCATTTCTTTGTGGAGGATATAAAATAATTTGAGTTTGAGACTTAAGTTTTGCTTCTCTCTCCTTTCTGTAGCTCAAGCAAAGATGGATAACGGCGCTGCAGATAAGGTACGTGACCAACAACAGAAGATCATTTCTTCCAGTTAGAGGATCATTCTAGTTTAAGGCAACTTATTGTTGTAGCTTCGTCCATCATTTCTATAAATTACAAGAACATCATACTTACCAAGTTCATTTCTTTTAATCTGACTCTTTCGCTGCTAAATGCTCCACTGTGATCGATCTATTTCTATTGATAAATGTTTGTGATCATTGTTCGACGGTATTTTGACGTTTAGTTCGGAGGATTTGTTGCACGTTTCGTGCCGTCAGACTTCACATCCTTTCCGACGCAGAATGATCCTTTAACTTTATGCTTCCTTTACATCACTTTCATTTGTTTGATCACTCCTCTGTTTCATGCTCGCTGTCATTAGTACTTTTGTTTTTTCATTCATTTTTTTTCCCCCTCTTCATGAAAAAAGACACAAACTGCCACCAAACCAACCTCTTCCCTTAAAAGACCAACAATAGTCACCAAGGGCACCAAAACTCATGCTTCCTCCCGAAACGGCCCCAGCTCCATCCCCGTTAAAGTCAGCAGCACAGGGCCCAGGCAGCCCGGAGTAAGTACAGGACGGACCTGGATGGATGGACGCTCAGTTTCCGTTAGTCTCCCTGATTAGTTTGACAGATCACAGACACTCAAACCTGCACTGGTTTCTTTTTTGTTTTCATCCATTCATTTATCATTACTGTTAGATGTTGTCATGATCATTGGTGTGATTGTTATGTCTAAAACAAATCGCCTGAATGTTTGGTTGTGTTGTTGCTTTGCAGAGTCTTGCAGGTGCAAAGTCTCAAACTCCACCATCCAAAGCTTCTGCCCGAACTGCAGCTCCACCAGGTACCGACCGGCCGCCTTTACATTTCATTTCTATTTGTTTTCATTTGTAGGATTTTAGAAGATTTCAGATTTATTTATTTATCATGTGTCATATTTTTTGTGATGCAGCTAGTGCCAAGAAACTTCTCACTCCAAAAAAAGACAAAGGTAACAAAATAAAAGCAGAACGTGTAGAGATTATTTTCAGCCTCGCAGTCTGATCCCGTTCACTCGGATCACACTTGGTCAGCTTTTAGCCGGTAGAGCTTCTAGTTTGTTTTAAGTTTTTGATCATTTTCCTCTCATCCTTCACCTTTGATATGTTTAAATCTTCTGATCCGCTGCCTCTCTGATTGCTTAAGATGAAAAGAGTGGTCAGAGCAGCCCTGGTACCCCCAAATCTCCCTCTAGCCAAGCACCTTCTGCCAAGGCGGCAGCTGAGGCCAACAAAGTGAAGAAGGTCGCTTTGGTGCGTTCGACACCCAAATCTCCAGGTTCCCTGAAGAGCCGCCCGCCGGCTCCTCTGGCTGCTGCAGCGGCCATGCCGGACCTGAAGAACATCAAGTCCAAGATCGGCTCCACAGAGAACATGAAACACCAGCCTGGTGGTGGAAAGGTAACCTGACTGACCTTTTACATACTGCAGACCGAGCTGCTCTGGAGGCAGAAATACAAGTTAATGTTTGATTAAAGACGTTGTGTTTTCAGAGCAGAAGCTTCAGACGTGCATTTAATCTGCAGCCCTGCATCACACAGCATTGCATCCTTTAATATTGTCAGACTCACACGTGTCGGTGTTTTCACGCTGAGATTTAGATTAAGAGGTTGTAGTGATTCTCCTGCATGCAGATACACAAAGCACGAACCTCACAGGCTTCACAGCTCTTGTATCAAACCGTCATCTACACTCAAAAATCTAAAAACTGACATTTTCACTTTTTCAGGTACAAATCTTTGATCAGAAGCTGGACTATAGTAGTGCGCAGTCTAAGTGTGGCTCCAAAGGCAATATCAAACATGCACCCGGTGGCGGCAATGTGAGTGACTGAGGGATGAACTCAACACCAGACTCTTGAGTATCTCTGCAGTTATGATCATCAAAACCAACTTTTGGTAAAAAGAAGGAAAGAAAGAAAGAAAGAAAGAAAGAAAGAAAGAAAGAAAGAAAGAAAGAAAGAAAGAAAGAAAGAAAGAAAGAAAGAAAGAAAGAAAGCTCTCATATTAGTTCAGGTTTGATTTGAGAATTGATGCAGTTAAAACATCATTTCTGTTCATTTTTCACTTGCACAGAACAACATGTAAAAAGTTACGGATGCCAACTTTAATGAAATAAATGTAAATATGTGTAGTCTTCATCCCTTTAACATCTTGTTCCCTCCGTTTGGGCTGATCATCTCCTGCAGACGTTTCCTTTTAATTTCTAAAAAACAAAAAAAAAACCAAACATTTCTTCTTCTCTTTTTTTTTTTTGCACTTTCCAGGTTCAAATCCTGGATAAGAAGGTGGACGTAACTAACGTCCAAGCTCGCTGTGGGTCAAAAGACAACTTAAAGCACACACCTGGCGGAGGCAAGGTGAGAAATCTGGACTTTTAAAGTTTCACAGATGAAATAAGTGTCCTGAAAATTAAAGCTGTGTTATTTTTTCTGAGCCCGCGTCCATGATGCATCTGCCACAAGTAGCAGAAACACGTATATGTTCAGTACAGCGACGTCATTAGTGGTACGAACATCTCGTCAGGTCTATTTTCTCTTAACACGAGGGTGACATCCTCTCATTACAGGGCTATTTTCACTTTTCCAGGTACAAATCTTTGATCAGAAGCTGGACTATAGTATTGCGCAACATCTCTGCACTTACGATCATCCAAACCAACCAACCTCCAGCTAAATGGAAAGTGGTCTTCTGTTTTTTCCAGGTCAAAATGTTTGACCTGAAGGTGAATTCATGTGCAGTCTAAGACGAACTCATGAACCCGCAGCTGGTGATGTGTTTTTATCCCTCCTTGATCAGCCTTGTTCCCTTGAGCCTCCTTCCAAGATCTGTGTTCCTCTCCAGCAAAGGTCCTCATTCGCAGCTCTGCTGCTGTTGCTTCCTGCAGGATAACAGTCTTTTTTTTCCTCACATATTGACTTTCCAGGTACAAATTCTTGATCAGAAGTTGGACTTAAGCAATGTGCAGTCCCGGTGTGGCTCCAAAGATAATATAAAACATGTCCCCGGTGGTGGCAATGTGAGTAGATTTGGGATCGGCCCGGCGCCACAAACCCTCCTTCTTGCTTCTACTGAATGCATCTTCATAAAGGAGCAGATGTCCGACTGCACGAAACCTCCTGTCTGTGTTCAACCCTTCTGACATCGATGCTCCCGACACTCAGCTCCGACCTGTTAACACCTCCTATTAACAGTTTTATCACTCAGCTTATAACCATGAGCATTTCACCTTTAGATTTACAGCTAACCAGCAGTAGTTTTCTTTGTTCGTCTGATTTTAACGATCGTAAACAAGTTTTTTTTGTTAACGTACAGACATGGTTTAGTGCTGACAATGCATCTACTGTTGCAGCTAACAGCGTTATGTAATGCTCATGGTCTAATGTAAGCTTGATAACTCAGTAGACTCTGTGCTTGACTGTGATCAGTGTTCACAAAGTGTTTACAACAACATGCATGACTCCTGTATGTGTTTTTAATCTGTTGTAAGATTGAATATTTTTTACAAACATAAAATACATTTAAATAAAAACCACTAGTCCCTTATAAGGAAAAGCTAAACTAATTGTGCCATAAAGAGCCTCCAGAAAAGGGACAAAGAGTCCGTTGTCGTGACGACTGTGATGAGCTCAGCTGACAGAGACTGAGCGCTTTGTGTATGAAACAAGCCGCCATGACGGGAGAGCCTGACGTGAGGCCATTTTACTTGTATTGTGATGCATGTCTGACAAATATAGAAATATAGGTTGAAGGCTCGAAGGGGAGTTTAGAGCGACGTGTGTAACTCTGAATTAAAACGTCTCTCTCTGTTTCAACAGGTTCAAATTGTGCACAAAAAGGTCGATCTGAGCAACGTGACATCTAAATGTGGCTCGAAAGCCAACATTCATCATAAACCAGGTAAAACAAACATTTAAACCTCAAGACATCATAAAAGCAGCATATTTCTACCACCATGATATAAATGGGGACAGTAATCACTCCTCCTGTTGAAAGAAAAATGTGTGTCTTCGTTTGTGTGTGTGTGTCTGTATATATTTTAATAGGTGGTGGAAATGTTGAAATCAAAAACGAGAAGCTGGAGTTTAAAGTCCAATCTAAGATCCGCTCTCTCGACAACATCGGCCACGTTCCTGGAGGTGGACAGAAAAGGGTAAAAACATCACAGTGGAGCCGGTTTCTCTGTTTCAGTTTAGCTTGTTCAGCTTCATCATACCGTATGACTGTCTCATCATCAGTCTTTGGATTCAATATTAGAGGGTGAAACACAGTCAGCACCAGAAAGGTGGGGGGACTATATTACGCAGTGGATGAATACACATTAATATGTGTTCAATCTTCAGAGAGTAGCACAACAAGCTAGCGAAGCCTTTTAAACTGTTTACACAGAACTACTCTCTGGAGACTGAAAACGTCATCGCTGTTATTAAGCTTTATTCGTCTTTATTCGTCTAGGAATAAGATTTATCAGGGTTTGATACACACACGTTACTTCAGGTCAGGTGACCCGTGAACATGGCTGCCCACACGCTCCCGTTCATTCATCTCTCCTCCTGAGTTAGCACCTTTTCCCTTTTTTTGTTCCTCATCATAAATTACTGACTCTTGCCTTTTCATCATTCATCAGATCTCGTTTTGGTTTTCATACGTTTTTTATTGTGTTGCATTTTGATTTCTGTTTGAATCCATCACATGTATTTTTGTTGCATGCCTTGTCATTCCCTTTGCTGGGGCTCCTGTGTAGAGGGAGAAAGGGAAGGAAGCAGAGGGGAGCACCTCAGGCAGCCCCTCAGTCCCCTCCCCAGCCGTCACCCCCCCTCAGTCACCTCAGACTGTCCCCTCCGCACCCATCACACCAATCTTGACGAACCCTCTCATAAAGATTGAGGACTCCTGTAAGTACTGACGCTGTAGTTAGAGGACATTATAACTGTTGGTATGTTTCATCTGCATATATCGCAAAAAGGAGGTACATTTAACAGCATCCGGTGACATCTTTAGTGTTGTCAGTTTCATCCATAATTATTAAAGTTGCGCTTTAAAGGCGCTTCGTGGAGTTTTTGACGTTTTTATCTGCTGTTCCACTGATTGACTGTTGGTGGCAGCAGCGCGTAAAGCAGCATATCAAACATCGGGAAGAAGAAGTCTTTGAACGCTCAATTTGAGTAAAAAACTGAATGTTTCATGAGGAAGGAAAAACATTCAACGTGTTTGTCAGACCTAAAGGAGACATGCAACGTGTCTCTGAAGCTCCGGGACTGTGCATCACCTGAAGTAAAAGTTATTGAACATTTATAGATATTTATATAAATGTGTGAAATCATCTTCTGAAATGAACCTGTTAAATTAAAGTGATCTGGGATCAGTTGTAGAAACTGAAGGTACTTGCAGACATGCTGTTGTCCAGCAGATGGTGCTCTACAAACATTTCTCTGCAGCATCTTCTCATCTTCCCACCTTCACCTCTGATCCACAGATTGAGAGCCACAAACTGACCTTCCGTGAGTCGGCCAAGGCCCGCACCGACCACGGCGCTGAGATCGTCTCTTTGGAGGACTCCCCCCACCAGCTCAGCACCGTCTCCTCCTCCGGCAGCATCAACATGACCGACTCCCCTCAGCTCTCCACGCTGGCCGACCAGGTGTCCGCCTCTCTGGCCAAACAAGGCTTGTGAATGCACCCCCTCCTGCCCTCGTCCGCCTGCACCTCCACCACACGACCACGTAGAGGAGATGTGATGCCTTCCTCGTTGTGTTCACAGGACTTTTTTAGCTACCCGTCACTGTTTATCCTTCACTAACCTCTGAAGCTGTTCTTGAGGCATTACTAGAAGAAGAAGAAGAAGAAAAAAAAAGGATTAACAAGTAGGCCAAAATGTATTTAACTTGTCTCTCTGTGGTCTTTGATCTCTTTATTTGCCATTATTTCTACCTTTTGTAAGTGTCCCTTTAAGAGTTAAAGCACCCCAGCAGAGCAAACTTCTCCTCGTGACTCTGACTAGTCATCTCATCTTCACATGTATCCTGGTAGATCTGATGTCATTCAAAACTTCCTGTCACATTGACTGTAAAACCTTTTTGTCCCCTTTTAGTGGGTGTGGTTTTTTTTTTTTGATAAAAAAAATAGAGAATATCAAGTTGGAAAAAGGAGGAAACTGCAGAGGGAACAGTTACAGGGTATTTATGAGGGATGATGTTGAAGAAACGTAGCAAATTTCTCATTAAGGCAGTTAAAAAAGAAAAAAAAGAAGCTTTCAGACCTCACTGCTGTCTTTGCTTAGTTTAGACCCGACGTTTGCTGCATCTCGAGCTGCTGCAGGTGACAGAGGTGCAACCTGGATAAAAAAAAACAGAACGGCTAGAGTAGAAACTCCGGTTTGTGTTGGGCACAGTTTTATAATCGTATTCTGTGGATATATGACATGTATTTGATATGAAGAAACATTTGTATTGTGCCTGCTACTGTCAGTGTTTTTTTTTTTTTTTCATGGTTTTGTTACTGCTCTATTGTAAATGCGCTAAAAGCTTGACGTGTGAGGAGAAAAATTAACCTTAAAGCATTTAAAGTGTAACTTTCATGGCCAAAAAGAGGGATACAGCGCCAGCTCATCATCGGCTACAGTATTTAAACTGCATTGATATGCACTTAAACGGTAGATAGACTGTTGTTCATTGCAATTATTGAGAAATATAACGATTCTTAAAGGATGAAACGTGTAGTATTTTGAAGATTACTTACCCAGAGTGGTTTTGTTGTGAAGCAGATGGATGATGAGGAGCTGCTCAACTGTACAGCAACGTGTTTATTTGCTAATCATTAACATCTTTATCTGCACCAGGAACACAGGACTCATCATGACGACGCACTCAGCTGGTTGCCTTTAAACTTCAGCTACGTGGCCAAAAGTGTGTGGACGCCCCAACCGTTACGCACATATGTGTTTGTGGAACGTGTCATTCTGTGACTAATCTGCTGCAGCAGCCTCTGCTCGTCTAGTTTCAGACCTTCAACCAGATTTTGTAACCTGGCTGCAGGGATTCGCTCCCATTCAGCCGTAAAAGCGTCAGTGAGGTCAAGCACAATAAAGTCTGGCTCACATTCCTGTTCGTCCCAAAGGTATCAGACGGGGTCGAGGTCAGGCCTCTGTGCAGACCTGCTCCATAAAGGTTTTCTTTATATATGACAGTAACGTCACAGATAAAGTCAAACACTGGATGCATGTAGCTGAAGTAGGTTTTAGAGGCCTGAAGATGTAAAATCAGTCATTAATAATTAAGACAAAAAACAAAACAGCAAAGCTTAAAGCATGAAAAGCTGTGTGGCAGGAATGTGTGACCCCTGGTGGTGACCTCTGACCCCAGGTTGATCTAAAGCATGAATAATAATATCTTGACTGAGACTACAAGGCCCAGATCACAGAGTGCATACATGGATTTTGGTGTCCACATACTTCTGGCCATATCATGTATTTCATATTGAGGCTCCATGAAAACATTATGAGTTCCCTTTGAGGCTTCGTTGTTGGATTTTGGGACTTTTTTGTGTGTTTTGTATTGAAATTAAAACAACCAGTTGGAGATTTTTCCACCGCTAACGTTCCCTCAGAAATATTCTCACGTTTTCAGAAACATCCTGATCGTCGATCAATATTCCTGCTGACTCATCAATATAATCAGACTTCTTGCATGCAGCTCATGTAAGAGACTCTTTATATATCCTGATTATATATATACACTTTGTGAACTGAAGGATATATGATCATGAACCCTCGGACTACAGAAAATAATGTGTGTGTGTGTGTGTGTGTGTGTGTGTAGGGCAACCCTTCACTCACAGCTGGTGATAAAGAGTCCCACAGTTTGTCCCCATTGTGTGTGTTTAACATGTTATTGCCAACACGCGTAGATATAAAACAGCATTTTATCTCTATGACTGCAAAGACTTTAAGTTAAATAGGACATAAAGGGTTAAAACATTATCTGCATGATCAATTATTTTGTTCAGATTAGGGCGATAAGGACAGAATCAAGTATCGCGATATTTCTGACCAAATACCTCGATACTGATATCGTGACAGTATTGAAAACAGAGCAGCAAATATCTAGTCCTGTATCACGATATCGATATAACATCAATATAATATCGATGTATTGCCCAGCTCTAGTTCATATAGACCACATTCATCTCAACTGTGTGAGACAGACTGAGTGTGGAGCGATGGGAGCCGCTCCTGCAGCTCCTGCAGCTCCTGCAGCTCCTGCTGCTCCTGCAGTAACAAACTCCGTCACCTTTTGTTTACTTCTGACGCTGTACAGTTGTGGAAATGTGATTGATTGTTCTCGTTATTGTGCATTTTATCAATAACTGGTTTATGATGATTCTTGTTGCTGTATATGTGTATTTGAAAATAAATGCTATGAAGTCACCGAACTGTTGTCATGTTTTATCAGTAACTTAACACATTTACCTAAGTACAACTTTGAGGTTCTTTTACTTTACTTGAGTATTTGATGATACTTTATACTTCCACTACTACATGTCAGAGGTAAATCTAGTACTTTCTGCTCCACTACATTTATCTGGCAGCTTTAGTTACTGTTCAGATGCAGATTTGACTCAATGGATAATATAAGAAGCTTTTAAAATCCAACACATTGTTAAAGATGAAACCAGTGGTTTCAACCTTTTAGTCTGTTGACGTCTTACTAAAAGCAGTGTGTAGTCGGGTCACATTTCAGATGTCTATGAGTTGTTAACAGCTCCACCAAATAGTGATTTTTACCTCTAAACTTCTCACATGGTTTCATTTCAATAAATGTTCAAATGATCCAATATTTCAGCAAAAATCAAAGATTAGAGAAAAAGACCAAAAGCTGAAAACAGATTTGTGTATCAGAACTTTGTTTCTTCTTCTTTCCTCTCCCATTAATCATCTCACGACCCCTCAGATTTATCTGGTGACCCTTTGGAGGGCCCCGACCCCTAGGTTGGGAACCACTGGACTAAACTATCTAACTGTATATAAAGTAGTTGAAACTAGCTCCACCTCCAGCAGCTACAACAGTAACATGCTGCTCTAACACTGATGCTTCACTATTAATAATATAATAATGTCATATATAATATATTAATCAACCAATTTATTCTTTTTAGTTTTTATCAGTTTTGAAGTCTTGTGTTGTGAAAACATGAGTTGCATCAGACTTTCAGACGCATCCATCGTTCTTGTATTTAATGACTTGAGGCCAGAACAATTACGCCAAGTTAAACATAAATGTTTTAATGGTACTATTTACAAAAAAGAAAACAACAAAAGAAAAAACAATTCTGCTTTTTGATTAGGTTAACTGCTGCAACAATCGAACAGGTACATGGACATCTTGCGTAACTACAAAAGAAAACAACAGTGATTGAATGGCTGTGGCATAAAAACAGGTGTAAAATGAAAACCATAGATTTTTTTTTGCATAGCAATTAGTTAATTAAGGGGGGCAAAGAGAGAGTGGATATGACGTGGGTGGTAGAAATCAAAACTTCTCGCAACAGTAGTTTAGATCGTATTAATCTAATATTGAAACTATTTGACAGCAGAAAATATTCCCTTAAATTGAACCTGAGCTTGGGGGCTGCGAGCTGCTACATTTGAAATGTCTGCAAGAGAAAAACGTGTCAAGCTGACCCAGAAAAGAGAGAAGGGCGAATTTTTATGCCTTTATTTTGCCACAATTTGACTTTTCTAAACGTAATACAGCAAAATAATAATTAAAAAAAAACTGTACTCAAAGAGGAAAAAGGGAGTGAAATTAGCAGATGGTACAATCATCCCTGTTACCTTTATTTATTTATTTTTAATAAGTGGAAATCTTCTGTGTGCTGTTGTGATAAGACTAACATTAGCATGTTTCTCAGCATGCAGCAGCGCTTTCTGTCGGGCAAGTGCTCAAAAAAAACAAACAAAAAACCACACCCACAATCCTCTGACGTCACCCTCTTAACAGAACAGAGAGTAAAGAGACAGCGGGTGGGTGCAGACAGGAGCTGGACACTCCAAAAGAGACTGTAAAGGAATGATTTTACTATTCAAAAACAAAAAAAACAAACAAAAAAAAAACAAACAAACAAACAACACAAAGAATGTGTTACACTGGAACAGACACAAATAAAACATGTCAGGAATGAAAAACAAACAGAAAGCAAACCAACAAAACGAGACTTGGCAGTTGGAGAAGTGCTCTGGTGATTTCAGGCGACCTCTAGAGGGGCAGAAAGGGGGCGGGGCCACATCTCAAATGTACCTGTTTATTTGGATGAGGGGGGGTACGTGGGGGGGAGGGGTAATTTTTCTTGTTTTGTTGTTATTTGTCACTCCACTAAAAATGTACATGGGAATTACAAGCAAACTAGTCAATAGAAAAACACCCTTTGGCCATATTTTGAGGAGTCCGCTACATAGTGCGCTACGAGTGTACACGCGACATATGAAACACCACTAAGCCCCCATGTACATTGTTTAGCCTACTACAGAAATCATTTTTTGTAACGTGTTGTTTTATACTTTTTTTTTCTTTTTTACATTTATCCTTTTTTTTTCCTGTGACAAAAACAAGTGTAGGGAAAGGCTTCTATCTCCATAATGTTCACTAAAAACTGTGAAAAGTATTAGACTGATGTTTGAATATCAAACAACAGGAACCCATTTAATATCTTATTCTGCGTTGAGGTTCTGCTTGTTAATGCCAGAGAGGAGCTGCGGGTCGGAGCCTGTCAGTCATTCATCGGTGGGCCGACGCCTTGTGTTTGGGGCCGCTGTCGTCGTCGCAAGGCAGGTCTGCGTCGTCTGAATCCAGCCGTCCGTAGGCTGATGTTCGGCAACCTGAGATGGTGCGCATTCTGGGCCTGATGTGGTGGTCGCTCTCCGGCTCGGGCTCCGGGGCCGGGTCTTCTGGCAGAGGGAAGCTTCGACGTTCCCACGGTGCCACCGTCTGAAAACACAGTGAAAGACGGTAAATGATACGCAGACGTCATCATTCTTACACAGGCGCGTCAGTTGGCTTGTGATAGTCAGCACGACTCGGCCCTCTAATGACCCTCCAGACAGCTCAGACGTGACTCAAGCTGCTTCATCTCAGGTCAAATCAAACTGTTCATTATTATATGTTATATGTTCATCTTTATAGTTTACAAGCTTCATCTTTATAGTTTACAAGCTTCAGTTTTGACCCCCTTTCTTTTAACTAATCTCTCAAAATAAACGTATTGCAAATTGGTGATGCAACGTGTTTTTGAAGGATTCAGTCCCTTGTTGGTGTGAAGTAAGAGGACAGGCTAATTTAAATCACAAATATCATCAGATGTTTCCATGGCGACTTGCTGTTGAGCTGTTGCCTATTCACCGGTCTGTAGTTCAGTTCTGGTCTCCAAATGTACAAACAGGAACATCTACGAGCGATTAATAATATAAAGAATCTGCCTGCTTGGTAACAAATGCACAAATATTACATTTAGAGACAAATGTATTGATTAGGTAGAAATATGAAGGTGTCCTCTGACAGATCAACAGTGAATTTGCTCCGTACAGGCGCCACACGAACTGATGGTGTTAGAACAAAGGATTCAGCTGGAGTCACAGTACACACCCTTTCCTCGAAGGTGAAGTCCGGCGTGGAGCACCGCGTGTCCTCGCTGGACAGCAGCCGGTGGGAGTCCCTGGAGCAGGGTGTGTGGGGGTTGGAGGCGGTGTCGGGGCTGGGTGGACTCATCGGTGAGGGCACGTGGCTGTAGTCGTGGAGCATGGGGCAGTGACCCGGGTCTGGTGATGCCGGCTGAGGGGTGGGAGGGTTGGTCCCGCACAGCAGCGGCGTGGTGCGCCCGTCAACAGATTTGTACGACCTGAAGGACAAAACGATTCACGATGAGACCGATGGAGGCTTCAGTATCAAGTATCACATCTGCTTTCTACACTCTGGTACCAAGACATCACTGTGTACTAAGTAGTAGTAGTAGTAGTAGTAGTAGTAGTAGTAGTACCTGCTGCCCCTCCTCTTGGCTGGAGCCAAGGCCATCCAGGTCCAGCGGCTCCGCTCCTGGTCCTCGTGAGGCTGGTGGAGCTGAGTGAAAGCTGCGTCTGACAGGTCCTCCACCTGCAGACACACAACATGCCATCAGGAGCCTGAAGTGACCCGATGTCACTTTACAACCACGCCTGTGCTGACATGTTTCCCCGTTTCATTAATTTGCTGGATTTTGGTCAAAATGTCAGAAAATAAGAGAAAACCGTCTGGAAACATTTTGTTTTGTCTGAAACAAGACGTCCAAACGTTTATCATGTAAATATAAAAGTTTCATCTGAGTTGCTGCAACCAGAAAATGCTGCTATTAAAAAATTAAAATGATTAATTGATCATCACAATAGTCACAGTTGAATAATTTTGTCCATTAACTAATCGACCGATCTTTGTTGCAGCTTCTTAAATGTAATTTTTTCTGTTGATATTATTTTTCTATCATAGTAAACTGAATATTTTTGGGTTTTAGACGGATCCAGCATCATAAATGTGATCGTGGGCTCTGGGGAATCACTGCAGCTGTAGTTTTAAAACTGAACTGGATCAACTAAAAGGGACTCTGACCACCAGGTGTCGCTGTTCACTTACTGCCCTTCAGTATATTTGAGTTTAAGTATGAGGAGGTGATTTACTGCATCTTGAGTAGTGACACATCCATTAATCTCTTAAAAGACTGAGAAGAATATTAAACAAAAACACCTAAAAGCTGACGACTAATGCAGTAAACCGTAGTAAATAAATACTTACATCCCGCTCGTTCTCCTCTTCAGTTATGGGCTGTGAGAAGATGTCCACTCCTCGCCAACTACACACACACACACACACAGACACACAGAGACACACGTACATGTTACAGGCTTCACAAGAACTTACACATGAAAACAACAAGCAGGCAGATACTGGAGGACTTTATAAAAGTCATGCATGGACCAAAAGGCCAGAGAACAGACATCCTGCTGCTCCGTGCAGGTGTTTACCTGGGCGTGAGAATCTCTTTGTACTGCAGCTTCTCCACTCTGGTGGTGGCAGCCACTGACATGGGGATCACTATGTTGTTGATGTCGAAGGAGCTTTCGCCTCGCCTCCTCTTAATGGGCTGCTGCTGGGGGACAGAGGAGCATGTCAACATATTCAATATGTATGTACACACAGTATTCAGTATTGGCGCTGAGCATATTTTATGTCAATCTAGTCGTTTATTACGGTTTCCACTTTTCATAACAAAGATGAGTGGTTGGGATGTGCTACACTCCTGGTGGTTTTCCTGCTTCGGTAACAGCAAACAAAATAAGCAAATTTAGTTTCAGTTTGAGTCAGATTTTTCCTTCTTCTGGTCGCTTGTCAACAGTGTCTTCATGTCGTGTGTGATCTTACTCTGCATATACTTTTTATTTCTTAGAAAGCTTTAACATCTCATCGCTCACTCAGGGCTCAAGTTCAATCTGATTCGACAGTTTATCCTAATATTATTATTTTAGAACAACCTACAACAGACACATCAAGCCTCATTTCTGACAGCCAGAGATTCATGTTTTACCTTCATCTTATTTGAAAACAGAAATATTAACAGTATTCATAGCTGAATAATAAAACCCTGTCAGCGTCTCATTCATGTGATCACAGCAGGCGGCTGGTCGAGTGAGTCTGTCTGGGTTAGACAGAAGTGGTTTAGCACATGTCTCTAACATTTAGAAACGCCTGCGCTGCTGCGTTTGTAGACACGTAATTTTGAGACAAAACTGGGTTTGTTTCCTTTGACTGATGACTTGAATCATAAGCGTTTCTGTGTGTGATTCCTGCTGAAGCCACGGGTCACTGTCAGCTAATGAGGCAAGCAAGCAAGAGGAGCCACTCAGTCCAGAGTTTCCTTACAGGTGTGTTCGGGACGCTCTGGCTGCCGAGGCCCAGTGGTGTCGAGTTCTCTGAAGACGTGGACAGCTGGCGTGTGAGCGGGCTGTGAAGGGACGAGTGCATGTTCGCCAGCGTCGGGCAGGAGCTGCTCGAGTCCAGGAAGAGCTTGGGGGAGGCTGGCGGACAAGGGACGCACAGATTTACATGACTGCTCACTTAATGTTTTTCACAGCAGCAACCTTCAATAAGCAGGTGCACTGTTCACCTCAGGCTTCATTCATTAACACTTACAGTCAGTCCTGTCCAGCGAGTGCTCTCTTAATCTCTTGCGGCTGTAGTTCTTGTCGTAGGGCCCTAACGGGGTGGAGACGGTCTGCAGTCGCTCGGTCTTGCACACGGTCTGGCCCTCGAGCCTGGCTGTGTTCAGCACAGCGCTGCTGCTGCTGCTGCCGCCGCCCACGCTGGTGTCCACCGACCGTAGCTTCTCAGCACGGTTCTTATAGTGGCCCAGTCCTGCAACACCAGCAACACATCGTGTTATCAGTAGCATTGGAGGAGGAGATATTTGGAAGGTGAACACACACAGTCTCCATACAGACAGGGGTTGAGGGGTTAAGTCTTTGTACTTACTGACTGCCATAAGTGAACTGGCGAACTTGTGCTTCTCTTTGGACGAGGAGAGCTTGTGTTTGAGGGAGAGCTTCTTCAGTGGTTTGCTCCTCTCCAGTGACTTGGTCTGCCACTGGCTCTTCATCATCTGCTGCAGACGGAGGCCTATACAAACGTCTGAGGGACAAACAACAAAATTAGAGAACAATCATTGTGAAGCTGGATGCTTCAGATTTGTCATCTGTAGTTCAACATTACAAATTTACAATGGCATGAACAATTTATAATAAGCCAAATACAATATACTATATGAGCACACGCCAAGTCTTTCGGTCGTAGACACCACTTTGTCTCAAATGTCCATCAGGCTAAAGCAGTTTGTGCTTCACATTTGGAACAAAACATGACAAATTCCTGAAGAATTACAAAGACACCCTGATCTGTGGAAATCCTGTGTTTGACTGACAAAATACAAAAAGGAAACATGAGTGTTAATGAGAGCCCAGCGCTGAGAATAGAGCAGGTATTCAGGGGAATACGACAGCCATTACAGACAGAAGAGATTGTCTAAAACACTGAAAATGTGCTCTCAACACTTCCTGGTGCGACCGCTTCCCTTCTAGATGCAAAATAGGAAGTGAACACGTAAACAGAGCGAGGACTGACCATCAGGGAAGGAGAGGATGGGGTGGACGCCAAGATCCAGTCTTGACAGGCGCTCCAGGGTGGGCTGCTCGTACTGAGGGTCCTCTCTGGGGGTGGGCCAGCCACCACACATCACACAGCTGGGGTTAACCCTGCAGTTACACTGGACACAGCTGCTTCTCTGGGCCTGCAGGAGGACAAAAATCATTCAACGTCATTAACACAAATGACTAACTAAGCACATATTACTTAGTGAAGATCTAATTACTTCTTGACATTAACTATACAATACTAACTATACAATGTTAACTATACAATTAAAAGATTAAAAACTGGGGATTGTGTATTTAATGTTCTGTTAAATCTGCATACTAAGATATTTTAATAGTTTTAAAGGTCTTAACATGAGTGACCTGCAGAGCTCGACAGTGAGCCAATGTTTCCATTTCCTTTAAACAAAACGTGCGAGTCGTCACGAGGAAGATGCTCTACTCTCTCATAAACAAGTTGGCCATCTTTTGTTTATTCGGCTCTTTGGTTAAAAACAAGAAACTAATGAGTAAGTGCAGCTTAGAAACCCTTTAATGCTAATGCACTGATTGTGTGAGTGAGACATTTGCGGCATGCTTTGAATGTATCCAGACTTTTAAACCCACCTTGCCGTTGAGGTTGGGCACAGTGTTGGGCTGAATGAGCCGCCGCCGCCGACAGCTGACGAGTGGTCGTACGCGCGCAGCCACACACGTGCTGTCGTACGGCTGCTGGTGCTTGGCGTCTGCACTGTCTGCCATCCTGTCACGAGGACAACAAAGAGAAAATGAGTTCACAGATCTCAGACCTTGACATAAAAACACAAACACATTATGCCTCAAACGCCATCCAGGTCACTCAAAAGATGAAATTTATCCATCTTGAATTATTTTAGCAGGGAAGATAACGTAAGGGTATTCAACAATAAAATCCTCATAACCTAACTTCTGTATGCTGTAGCAACACAACATTGACATCTCATAATTAAAACTACTGTTGTGTTTCTTGTGCGCTGTACCTGCTGAGGACGCCGTTGACGGGCTGTCCGTTTTGACCTTTCCACGGGCCAGCCTCCGTGTTAGTGACGTGGGCGGCGCCTGTGTGCTCCAGCCGTTCTGAACCAACATCCTGCGTCGACAGATAAGACAGAATCCAGTGAGACTCCACCTCATGTTAACCAGCAGTCAGCAGGATATTTAGAGCAACTACAGACAAAGTGAACCATCCCAGTTCTGCGGCCTTGAATTATTCAGACTCGGTTTGTGAAAGAGGCTCGACTCCCCCCGAGCTTTAAACCCTGTTCTGCACCGTCATCAGGATGCATAGAGCTCCTCCTTCATAAGCTTTACACATTTAACAGGTTCATTCAAGTTATTCAAGGTCTGCTATCAGAGGATGTCCCACACAATCCATTCATCTGAATGACTTATGTCTTTTTGTTATGTTATATTGCACCAATAAAGAGAAAGCGAGAGCGAGAGAGAGAGTGAGAGATAGAGAGAGAGGGAGAGAGAAAGAGAGAGAACTGGCTGTTTGGCAAAGACACAGAAGTCCAAATACCAACAAGATAAGAAGCCACACCTGCAGATGTACTGGTTAAACAAAAGTAAAAACAAATCAGACGTGTCCAGACAGACAGACTTCCTGCAGTATATTAATTGGTAATTATTTGGATATGAATGTTGGAAGCAGCAACACACAAAAGCTTTTCTGTCTGATTCATCATCCTGTGAACATTTAACTTCAACCAGATGCTTTGATATACAAAAAACAAGCAAGACGAAGGTTTCAGTGATCGACAGGCCGCTGACAGCCAGCGGCTCACATTCAACACTCAGACAGTAAAAGTGCTAAATGACTGAATTAATCAATCAAATAACAAAACTGAAAGCTGACAAAGTATTATTTATATTCCTACACACCGTTATTCAAACTACAGCATCATATATATGTTATTTTATGAGAATGTTTGATCTCTTTGTTTTATAACATGATGATTAGCAGCATTACAGTCAGAGTTTTAAGGTTTTACTCTTAAACATCATTAGTGTTCAGCATCATTAACACAATGAGTTTTTCTCTTTTTGTCTCAACAATCACAAAAGATCCTCGTAAGACTTACTGACCGAGATGTTGCACACAATACCGAATATTCATTACAGCACAGGACATCTAAGAATAAACTCAAACTGCTGTCGACGTCACAAAATCCCTCTGTTCACATTTAAAGCACCAACAGTCTCTGCTTACCTGAGTATTTACAGGCTCAGTCTTCACTTCGGTCCCACCGGCAGGTACTGCACCGGGGGCAGCTCCTCCTAACTCTACTGAGCCCTGAGGAGACAAAACCTGAGTGTTATATTTTCACCCCAAACACACATATTGTGATATATAAATGTAAAGTCAGGTCTGCGTCACACAACAAGTAGAGAAACAGAAGATGACAGAAGCTCCTCCTCATAAAAATCATCAATGGTCTTTACTCTTCCTGACCTTGCTGGCGCGGATCTGTCTGTAGATGTCGGTCTGTTGTCGGATGCGGTACTCCAGGTCCGAGATGTGGGCCTGGAGCCAGTTCCAGTGGCTAATGATCGCGGCTCTCTCCACCGTGTAGCGGCTCTCCGCCCGCTTCAATCTGGGGGTCAGAGAAGGGTGTGAGTGCTTGTTTACAAAAAGGTGCACAGATGGCATTCTGGGTGAAATGGTGCATGAATCAGCCCATCCACCATGAACCCACGACTAATACGTCTGTTTATTTTTCCTTAATAGAATTGTATGGCTCTAAAGAAAGTATACAGACCCCTGTGGTGAAATATGACACCTATTTAGACATTTAAAATTCAACACTTAACAGTGATAAGACAAAAAACGGATCATTTAGAGCCTCTCAAGCATTTCCCTCGTCAGGCTGCAGAGGTCAGTGAATCAGCATTAAAAAAGCTCAGTAATAGGCAGGCAACTGCAGGCACCCTGTAAAAGCATTCAAATGACAAAACAACATGATCAGGCATATATTATAAATGTGTATGAGATGTATAAATTAGGATTTCCATTGCACAGATTTATTCCACAGCAAAGGCTGAATGCCAACTGAGAACAGAGTACTCCATTTTACCAGTATGACACACAGAATGGGCATTTCAAAGGCAGACATGAGAGGAAAATGTCTGCTCTTGCACCATGCAGCAGCAACCACAGAGGGCGCCGTTTCATCAAAATATGGGCTGCAGTGACCGTGGCTGAACAATGAAAATAATGACTCAGATGGCAGACAAAGATAGACCCTGCACTCCTCTGTGCTTTCTCCTCCCCACACCCGTCTCTGTTTTCAATTTTACAGAGGATGAAGGAAGTGGAGAGACGCTGCTGCTGACAGAAAAGACGTCAAGGGAAAAGAGGAGGGACAGCGAGGACTGGGAAACTAGCAATCTGAAGAGGAACAGACGGGCTTTAAAAGCAATCTACAGGCCACGGGGTGCTGGAGGGGGGTGGGGCTGGGTCAGGAAACGGTGCAGCAGACAGTGGGATAACCAATAATCCAACCAGGAATCCTGCCTTAATGTGAAGCTGCGCGGAAGGAGAGTTATTGTGGGTTTGACGCAGATCAGCTACCAATCGATGCCATGAAAGACGTCTCGAGTCCTTCCTTTATCCAGACGTGACATGTTCTCTACAATACAGTAAAGGACACTGCTGCAGTACTTCCCGCTAACATAATAATATTTCCTACCTCCAACCTGTTCTGCTCCTATATAGCATGAGGTTGAGTTTTCACTGCAACACTCCTGAACACACCCATGGCCGCTGCACGTCAGATCAATGCACCGGCAATTCATGTGGCGTTGTGGTGATGCCAAGTGTGTCTCACAATCTATTGCACCAATTAACCTGAGACTATGTCCCATGATTCACCAAGTGGTGTGTGGACAATTGATCTAGTGAAAAGAAAAAAAGCCAGGTGTAACGTCCCATAAGGTAAACTGGAAAGATGCATAAAGCTGTCCAGTAAAGTCATAAAGACTGAGTGATGAATATAAACACTGTCATCATATATAGAAAGTGAAAGAGATGCAGGACGAGATGAACCTTGAATTTAGTTAAATGATCTTATGACCTTAAATCATCACAGTGGAGGGGAAGGAGGAGCAGGGTCGGTTCACAGCATTGAGAAATTCCTCCTCCTGACACACGGATCTCCACCCCCTCCTCTAACCAGGACATATTTTCCTCCCTCCTCCTCCCCCGCCGACTCCCATACACAAAGCACCAGCGGCGGTCACTACAGCCGCCGTTTTCTGGCTGTCAGCACATTCTCCATTGTGGTGCTTCTCTGGATGCAGCACATATGTTGTGTGGTGTACCGGGCACCCCTATACCATACTGACCTTTCCAAAACCAACATGACCGCTCAGAAACATGGCCCCCCGCTCTCTGCCAAAAAAACAACAGGCCCCGGGGCCGATAGCCGGCTGCCGAGACGGCCTACACATCTATACCTGATCTCCCCTTCAGCTGGAAATCTACCACGAACACAGAGGACACGCATGATGCTCCTTCATGCTAGGAGAAAACGCACAGAAACACATCACCGTCCACCATCTTTGGTTAAATTTGAGATGGTGTCTCTCCACACTGTGTGCACCATTATACCAAAGTATCATCTTTCATCTTCCTGCCCTCCATTCCTCCATAGTGTGTTTGTTAACATTGGAGGGAGGAGTACTTCCTCTTCACATGGAGACACAATTGGCTGCTGGAAGGAGCTTCATTTCCTCACTGGGGAAGTATTGGTCCAACACAGATTATCAGAATTTCTCTATATTGTTATTGTTTCATCATCCAGCAGCATGAATGGGTCAAACATGGGTTCAATGCATGTTGGGCAGAGTGAACACAGGATCTCAGAAATAAGGGCTCTGACATGCCCATTATATACTGTATCACACACTACAGGCGTTTATTATAGGACGGATATGACTGCACTATTATTAGTTTGCTGCTGTGTTTTATAATCAACAGTTTTATTATTCAGTTCAGTTTTAAATATTCAATTAAAATGTCATAAAATAAATGTTTTCTGTGCACAAATATGCCTCTGAACAGCATAAAATATCATCTAACAAAAACATGTAACGTTTACGTCCATCAGGTGTTTGCTGCTGTGAACGTCACCTGTGCTCAGCTGTTTCCTTGCTTTGCTTTCATGCATAAAACACAGACAGTTTTGGGTTTCATAGTTGGAAATGCAGCTCGCATCGTAACCAGATTACAGCAGATGTGAAAACATAATTTAAATGTCCAGAATAGAAAAGAGGAGAAGTTAAAGGTGCATCTTCCAAAACCTTCTCCTGAGGAGGATAATATGAGGCCATTAAAGCACAGCAGTAAGTTACTGTGCTGCTGATTTGCATTTTAATTTCAGCTATAATGGTGCAATGTGTCACTAAATATATTATAAGGGGAAAATCTAACTATTGGGATTAATGAGAGATGTTCAATATCAAAAACAGTTGATCAGGACAGCCTGTATCATCACACGGTAGTTTTATCTTGTATAAATCACAGTTATGTGCATTAGAAGACAACTAGTTCCATAATTTCCACTTGAATCATACCTTTGTTCACATTTTGAAACATGAGCTCCTTCTAAAGGCAAAACAAAAGCCTGCAGACATCCTGCTTTTCCATATGAAACGAAAATAAACCGCTTTGCAATTATGCTTCACTAACCATTCAGTCATCATTCATGCTCGCTAACGAGAACAAGGGAAATCAAAGCAGCAGCTGTCATTTTAATTTCTTTGTTCTCTGGAGTCAAGGATTTTCAAAGCATGTTAAAAGGGATGGCTCAGATTTTTTTGAAGTGGGGTTGTATGAGGTACTTATCCATATACAGTGTATGACCTGCAGTACATGGGGGGTGGGGTACAGGCAGGAGTACCAGCACAGGAGCTGAGCTATGTACTGCTGCAGACGGGCTAGCAACAAAACATTTTAGCCACCTAAAAAAAAAACCCCCCAAACTGTATCACGCCGCAGATCAGCTGTTTGGGTCAGAGTGCTGCTGCCTCAGCATGCGGAGGAATACAGGCGTTCTACGGTTGGGAAAAACGCCAAAGGAAATGGCTGTCTGACGGCAAGTTACATATTATAAATATAATGTAAATTGATCTTTTACACTGAACTATTCCTCCAATAGAGCAGAAAATTATTCAAACTTTGAAAGGTTTTTGGTAATGATAATTTCTCAGGTTTATTCTGCTTTGCCAGGATGGCTGGTAGGAATTTCACAGGACAGCTGGTTCAACTCATCTTTTACAGGAAGAAACTGCTCCGGAGTCGGACTGACAGGGTGTGGGGCAGGAAAAACTAGAGAGGGCAAACTCAGACTGAGAGCTGCAGCAGGCATTACATAAAAGAGGGGGGTTATGTAACGCCTGTGGGTTTGTATTGAGGAACTTGGGCTGAGCTAAACACATCCAGATGTGTCAAACAGGACAGAAACCTATACAGAGACTCACAAACATACATGAATACACACACACAGGACTGGAAAGAGGGGGGAAAAACATAGCCGAGCTACTCAGACTGCAGAGTAATGCTGAGCCATAAGCATGAAAGGCACGCTGTAGTCTCAGCCAACCCAGTTACCCTGATTCAAAGTCAGCAGGCATTTTAACTGTCTCACTGCATAAAGAGCATACAAGCAACATGTACTCTGGATCCTCTACCGCTATCATTTAGCACACACACAAATAAAGAGGCCAAACCTGGATTCATATGAGCAATAGATAACAATTTCAGACATTTTCACTGGACTGTCTACGAGTCATTATGTAAGATCTGAGATTTCCTGATGAGCATTATTGTTGCCTCAGAAACCAGAAACTGTGCCCACTCGTTTCACAACACAGCAACCCGCGCTGCATGTAACATGCCTAAGTGACAAGACCTTCCACGAATATGTATTTACCAAGTAATTCTACTGTTTGTATATTAAAAAATAATAATTTAACAGTCATTTCTGAATCTAGCAGCACCCACGACCTGCTGGAGGCCATCATGGATGTCACATTCACAGAATGACACACTAGCTGGAGCGTAAAGACCCCGCAGCATAAGCACGGCAACAGATGTTGGCCAGCTCCCAATCCTCCGAGATACGGGAAACCACGTATACAGTATAGACGGGGATGACAGGATTAGTTGTAAGCAATACACTGCGTCCAAACAAACAGCACAAATAGGTTATTTTCCACACTGACGTTAAATAATTGAGGTGCTGCTTCCTAAAGAAGACATTACATTGTCTGCAGCGTTGACTGATGTAAGCTGTTAATTGGTAACTGAGGCAAAAATATCAGTTGTGAAAATGTATAAACACACCCTACTTCCTGGAAGAATAGCGTGTTCACAATGAAGGTTTCTCTATGTAGTGCTGGGAGCTGGGAACCTGTTTTTAATGTGTTGTGGGGTGGAGGTTGCTTACAGATTGACAGTTTTACAGTGTACAGAGAATTATTAGGCTTACATGTGCTGTCTCACTTGGTAAACATTCACAAACAGAGAAATGATGGAGATTGTGACGGCAACACAAACACCTTCAAACTTTAGCTAATTCAGGAACTTTTGAGCAAATTAACTTGGCTCTCCGAGTCCGTTTTGTTCATGATCAAATTGCATAATTTTGCGCCATTGTGTAGCAGGTAATACAGGCCAACAAAACCTCCTGTCCTTGTTAAAACGCAACTGAACCAGTTGTGGGTTATTCTCATGCACTCGTGCAGAAAGACAGTGAGTCATTATTAAATCAGCCTGATGGCTTTCTCAGTATTTACTTCAGCAGGACATTACGTGAGTCTACATCTAAAGATTATAGTTACTGATTAATGTCCCCTCCCACTGTCAACTAGCCATACACACAAGTTAAATTATGACAGTTATCAGTGACTGCATCTGTATTACATTTAACCACGCAAATACATATATACAGATATGTAGTACGCCAGGTTTGGTTGCGTTGTTTAACAGATGCATGGGAATTTAGTCTCGACAGTTAACTACAACTACTAATTGTCTTATATGTTGGACGTGTGATGTTTACTGTATTAGTAGACTTTCACTTTCACCTGTGATATTCAAGATTGATACACTAACAAAGAACAACTGACCCACTTGAAGCACTGAAAAATGTCAATACGTGTATGGAGACCTGTATTTACGCCCTGAGGACTAAAGGTTGCAAGAAGCTCTCACTGCTTCACAATAAAAGCCTCACAATGATTGGCTGCTGGAAAGCTTTCATGTTGCTATAACAAAAGATTTACCTGCAGATGAGAAAAGCGACTGGTTAAAATTTCAAAACAGCAGCATCGCTGACTAATGAGCAATACATATTACTATTGTACTGAGGTATTAATTGTAACTACATGTAGTAGTGCTACACAGGGTGTGTAGAGGCTGCAAGAGTCTACTTATTCTCAGCAAACAACCAGAGCTGGATGATTGTAATCAGAACATGAATATGACACAATGGAGACAATTAGTATGGGTATGTTAAAAAAAAGGGTTAAATCATTAACTAATCCTCCACAACACCTTTAATTAAAGCAGCCTTCAACTTCATTTTCCTTAGTATGTTATTTATATTTATGAGATTTAATTATGCGTTTACGTGTTTACAAAATATGCACATGATAAATACTCCTGCTACTTGCCAAATACAACACAATTATTGATGGGTGTTCAGGATATCAAATGTTATCATTTCCACTTATTATTTTATCCCTCTAAGTTAATAAGAAGATATTGTCTAATGTTGGTATTTCCTGTTTTTAGCCTAATGCAGCTGAACCATTAACTACTACAAACAAATAAACCCATTAATAGGTCTTGCTATTATTCAAAGCACATTATTAATTGTGGGAAACAGTACTATTCCCAAGGGTCTCAATTCTTAAAACCACTTTACATAAGTATATCTATGACTCAAAGAACATAACAAAAATCACACTATTCTCATCATAAAGAGTGGGAACACATTTATCCTTTAGTAATAATTAACATATCAATATACAGATAATGCCACAAATAAAAATATCAGACTCTGTATCAGAATATACTCAATATTAAAGGGCTTGTATCCAGATAAGGGATCACGACTTCCTGAAACACAGCATTACGAGAAATAAAAGGAACTGGTTTGATATTTAGGATCAATTAATGTGGATGATTTAATTTTATACAGCTAACTTATGTCTTAACACGGTGGACATCAATCTAAAAATTATACACCACTACAAAATGACTATAAATGGACCTTACATAACAATATCGAGCAGTCAGATCAAAGACGTTATACTGCTTCAATAACTCCTGTGATCTTAAGTGGGATAAGAAAGTATGAACATGTCACTTTGCAAGCTTTTTTTGCCATTGTGTCATGCATGCAGCACACAACAGCTTCCTGTTAGGTTTGGAAAATATTTAGGTCAAAGGTCTAAAGTCAACACAGAAAAGGATCATAAAAATCTGTGTTCTTAGCGACTTTGTTAATAATCTACCCAATCCTACACAGGTCACTAAGTCCATTACTGCTGCCGACCCACCTGCTGTATTTTCTCCACACTAATGACACAGAAACGCGTACTCTGATGTGAACTTCCCATGGAATACATTTGCAAGCTCCTGCTGAGGTAAACCTGACATCACAACAGGCAGCGTGTAAAAACATAAAACCCACACCTTCTGCAAAAACCACCACCAACACTAACTCGCTGTTTCTTCTTGGTTTCAGTTAAAATCAAAACATTCACTGACTGTGGGCGCTCACCCGCTCCCTCCGCAAATAAACAGAAGTGCTCAGCTTCAGCCATAGCCCTCTCAGGAAGGAGCACTGTGTGACGACAGAGCTTTTTACTCAGAGTCCATTCGAGCCTTTGTGATCTCCACAGGACGATACCACCCACACAGCTACACCAATGATATCTCCACCCCTGGGGTTTGCACCAACCACTACCGAAGCAGATCAGGCAGTTATAATTGTCATTAGCACCTGCTAGGCCTGAACAGCATTATGCAGAGCATGGAAATACAGTGACTGTTGAGCTACAAGCACCATGATTGCGAGAGTAATGTGAGTTACTTGAGGCATTATATATATATATATATTATAAAATCTTTCTTCCTCCACATTAATGCTGAATTCTCTGCTGGAGTGAATCACATACACATGTATAGCTTTAGAAAAGCTTTAGGTCTTGGTGAATAAGACCACATTAACTTACATTTTGACATGTCGCTGCTCAACGTCCACTCTGCTCAGCTCCTCCTCCTCCAGATCAGAATCTCCTCCAGAGCTACTCTCTGTTACATCTGAGTCAAAGGCGCTTTCTGCTGAATGAAGGTTGGCTGATCCGCTCAGATACAGTCTCTCCAGCTCCAAGGGCATGGAGCCACTTTTCAGGAAGCGACCAAGGCTGTCTCTGTTGTTTGAAGAAGAGTGGCGTCCGGTCCTCCATGTGGCCGTAGGGGTTGCCGTCTCCTTGCGACTACCAGCCATTAGACGGCTGACAGCTGAGTCCAAGAAGCCACCTAGCTGCTGCTGAATGTGCCGCTCCACTTGCTTTGCCTGTACCACCTGAAGACGTTTGCGCAGGCGCCGTAGTCGGCTTTCGATCTCAGCTTGGCGGCTGGTATTAAGAAGGGTGCGCTCCCTAACGTGGGTCTCAAGGCTGTCCGAGGAAGAACTACAGGGAAGAGGAGGCTGTGGTGAAAGTGTGCAAGATGGGGAGTCCTGCTGGCTGCTACCTGGTCTCTCCCTATCTGAACCCTGTGGCTGACTGGTAGGCGTGTGTGAATCAGCCTCCTCTGAATTCACTTGTACAGAGGGGTTAGGGTTGTCATGGGTAAAGGGGGAAAGTGCAGCAGACTGAAGCACTGGTGGTTCAATGTTTGTTTCATCTGTATTTGGAGAAACCCCAGAGGAATGCTTCTGTTTAAGGGTTCCTTTCACCGGGATACGCCCTGATAAGGTAGCTGTCAAGGTCTCAGAGTCCAAGGGCAGGTTCTGGGACTGGGAGTCTGTGGTGGCAGGGGGCTTGTCACCATTCACCGCCATCACACAGCCAGAGCCAGACATGGTGGCCAGCTTCTTGGCCAGGCCATTTACAGGCGCCATAGGCTGGCCACCTCCGTTAGTGCTGCCACTCATGAGGCTTTTGAGCTGGCCGCCAGATAGTTCTATCGCCTGCCGCTTCCTCGAAAGGAAGTCTCCTCCGCCGTTGAGCAGGGAGCTGGGCAGTATTCTGTGGCTTTGCAACACAGACTGTTTGATGAGGACTCCTTGCAGCTTGATAGACTCCTTAGTTGAAGGAACGGGTGTCACATCAGAGCATAAGTAAGAAGCCACCAGCGGCTGGAGTTTGCCCAGGGCCGAGGCCTGGGCCACAGAGTCGGCTTGGGGCTGCTGTTGCTGCTGCTCCTGGTCGCCGCCACAAAAGTCAAGAGAGCACTCTTCGGAGGCGGCTTTGCACTTAGCGGGGCCGCTGCTGTGGATGAGGATGTTGCTGGCGTTACCGTTGTTCTCTGCACTGGCCGGTGAGAGACTTGAGGATGGGGCAGCCAGTTTGAAGCGGATGTGGTGAGCTTCGGCTGGGGCGTCGGTGAGAGCGGGCGCCATCGCAGCCATGCAGTGCAGAGGGACGGGCACCGCGGCCTGCTCCACACCACCCGCTTACTGCCCCAGAGGACAGCCTTGGAATAACCAAAGAAAAAACAAACAAACATAAGACAAAAAGGTCAACATAGTCATCTAATTAAGTCAAACACTTAAGTGTACATAAAATATTACTGCATCACACTGATCCTAGTTGGCATCCGGTGGTGTTGGGTGGAGATATTTTCCCATCAACAATCCAGGAATAACATTTCCAACCTCGTACAGTGATGGACTCACAAACACACAGTGTAGACAAAAATCTACAGACACTACCTGGAACAAGCAGCTGACTTCACAGCCTAAATGCATGTTATGTTTATATAATACAACAGTTTGGTCTCAAAGGAAATTAGAGTGTTTTGGGACAAAATAGACTAAAAAATTTAAAACAAAAATATAACGTATTTATACATATTTCTTCATCATATTAGACGTTATTTCTTCGGTGGAAGATCTGTGAGAGGAGAGGAACATGAAGCTGTACATATATACAACATACTGCTGAAATACTTGAACTACAGGTTCTGTAGGACTTGGAGCGAGTGGAAAATTACTTAACATAAATTACTTATTAACACACTCACATACCAACTCAAACTATAAAAATAAATATATATATGACTAATATTGTTAAAAAAGTCTTTGCAAATGAACTTGTGATGCAACTGACATTTTGTTGACCTGCTGATTTCAAGTGTTGCTAAAAATGATCTCAGGAGAAGAGGAGTAACTGAGAATCTGAGATGACCGCCCCATTCACCGAGCGCTCACAATAATCCAGAAAACGCCATCTGACTCCACTGTAATCACAATAATGCACGAGTCCACAAACACTTCCTGAGTAAATACAAAAACACTTATGATATGCACTGACCTTGGTGAGGGGGATGCTAACGATAAAGATGGAATAACAGCCCAATAAATAATTCCCACTACACTCATGCTTGTGTGAACAAGCCTTCATTGTAATTTACTTACAAGGGTCCTCCTCAAAGACTAAGCTTTGGTATTCATTTCTAATGACGAGGGGGGGGGAATGAAATCGAATCAAATTGTCCAAACCCCAGTGCCCTACATGTGGCCTGGTAAGTCAGTGTGCAGCAGGGTGCCACACAGGGAGTGTAAGTAGGTGGATTTAGGCCCCAGCATTAGCCCAAAGCACATGATGTCATCCTTTCTAGGTTCCTGTGTCAATTTCAGCTAACCCTATTAAACCACCCTAACATACCAGCTAATATGCTTTTAATATACATGTATAAATATTACATAAAGAGAAAGACGCAGCCATGGTTGACTGGTTGATGCCACTAACAGCTGCATGTCTCTCAGCATTGAAAAACACTTGCTTCAAATAAAGCAGTAGATGAAAGCGAGCTGCATCCCCGCGTCTCGTCTGCAGGCTCAGATGAATGAAGCCCAGTTATTTCACCGCAGTTTCTAGTCAGCGCGCACTACGCCATGTTGGTATTTCCGAAGCAGATTATGCAATGCGATTCATCCACCTAAAACCGCCCATTCCTCTCCAAACACACCGGACTCGTTCACGCTACAAGGAAAAAAAAAAGGGAAATTAAAAAGCTGTCGTTAGTCAACACGTAACCGTGATTATAAGGAAAGTAACGCTGTGAAGTGTCTGGCTGGAGATGCGACAGAAAAACATCCACAGCCACCGTTAGTCAACCATAACGTAATCACCAAAATGTCCTCCTGGTGTTTACAAAAACATTTCTACATTTAAAACAAAAAAAAAAAGAAAATAATAAGATGCGCCACTTACAAGAGTAATAACGTTATTTCACAATCTTAAATCCTCAAAAGCTTCCGCAGAAATAAAAAAAAAAGCAAACGAGACCAGACTGTTTGGATCATTGAGTCGTGTCAGTTAGGGAGACAATAATAAATAAATAATAATAATAAATAAATAAATAACACCGATCATTACATCAAGATAAATATCTGGTTAACCGTGTCGCCTCGTACAGTCTGCGCCTTGTGGCTAACGTTAGCACAGGAAAGCTGCTGATGCAAGAAACAACCTGCTGGACAGCTAGCCGACCGCAGTGTACCGCTGCCTGCCCTCATCGTATCATATCATGTGTGATTTTTGTCGCTTTCATTACTGCAACTTTACGATATCCGGTTTTTTTTCTCTCTCCCCCTAAAGCGAAAGTCATCTTCCAGCTTTACGCAAACCTCGTCAGCCAAGTAAACATTTTAAGCCGCTGGCTGCGTAACCTACGCTCACTTCGGTAATAGTTTGAAGTCAATAACGCCCAGCGTGATATACATTAACGGTACACGTTAAAAGCCACGGGAGACACATGCATTTACACCGGTTAAACCCAGATACTGCAACACCACAAGCCTTCATATATGACCCATAACAACATGTCACAACTTATTTTGAACCTACTGCACAGTGGAGACATGATATGCATTGCAATTAGACTAAAGGAAATACACACAGGAAGCCTGTTGTTGTAAATATATGGTGGCCGTCATTTGGCCTGCTTGAGCAACACTAGCTGGTGGACAATCAACCAGTGCATAGCGTTAATGCAGATATGTCAGAAGCGGAGAAGTTGGGAGTAGACCTCAGCAGTCGAGCTAGCTCGCTAACAAAGAAAAAGGAGGAACCTACCACGTGACGAGGTTGCACTATCCGAGGGAATTTCGGCAACAATCCCCTGCAGTTTTGGTGAAAAAGACCAAGGGTGCTATCACAAAACACGGCTTGACTCGATCACTATGCCATTAACGGATCCAAAAATGCAGCCAGAATAGCAGAAAAGGCCCAGTTTCACGGAGCCGCCCGGGTCCGTTCCGGATTCAGACGAAGGGCGAGTCAACGATATTACACCTCGCTCGGCTGCTAGCTCGCCTCGCCGCTACGGCGAATTAAAGACGAGGCCGTCAAACGGTCCTTTCTACTCCGAAATACTTCACGCGTACATGGTTTCACGGCACTCCTGAACAAAAATCCCGATTCTCAGTATGTGAAATGTAATCCAGATGGCAGTTTGTCGAGAGCCCTTTTCTCTCGTTTTAGGGAGAGACGCTTAGAAAATGGCGGCTAGCTCCTCTCCCTCGGATTTGTGTCTGACAAACATAGAAGTGCCCTGTGCGTGTGTGTGTGTGCGTGCGTGCTGTGTGCGCGCGTGTGTTGCTGGTAGGCGGGAGACATTTCTCATAGTCGCCACTAGAGTAAAGGCCAGATAAGAAACGACATAAAAGCTTTAGAGAAGATACCACAGGAGGGCATTGTCTTCTGAAAAGATAACACAACGTCAGCTTTGCATTTGTTAGAAACGGACTGTTATAAAAATAAAAGGTGCTGCTGGTTGGTAAAAGATATTTCCGCTGTTATTTATGATTCTTCTTCACCGTATATGTGCAATAACAATGCTATCACTGCACATAAAGCACATGTACACAAACCCTGCATTAACCCTGAGAATAACATATTACTGGTATATCCCTACATAAAGGGATTAATGTGCTCTTATAAATAGCTAAATTATAAGAGTTTTTTCATACTGCATTACAAATAATTGCTTTAATGTAACATAATATGCAATTAATTGTATTTTTACATTTGTACATTATATGTACCGTTTATACTGTGGACTTTTACACATTCCCAGTCAATATATTGCACAATTCAGCAGCTATTTTCACTTACTATATATTTTTTTTACTATATAGGAAATGATTATATATAATTTTGTGGTAGTGGTATTTTTCTCTTACTTTGTATTTTTTACACATACAAGGCCCACATTCCTTGTATGTGTAAATCTACATGATAATAAACCTGTTTCTGGTTCTGATGACAGTACCAGAGATTAAGAAAACTGAGCCGAGTGTACATCGGCTGTCTCTTCTTTCACAGGAGCTATAGATCAACGCAACACTACGGCTAGCGGCCACTTGAAGGAGCTCTGGTGCAAATATAAAACATCACCACCTGCTGCGTACAGATAGGAGTAAAAGCACCAAATAACACAAACTCATCAACAGACTCCCATCGCCGTATATCAAACTACCGTGGTGGACGCAAATGCAAAAACACCAATAGATAGATAGATAGATAGATAGATATACTTTATTAATCCCAAAAACTGGGAAATTAAAAATCTATTTTTCTGAATGTATGTAGACTTGTATGTTCATCTAACTATTTATTATAACTATAAATTTTACTAAAAAATTAAAAAATAAAGTTTGCATCGTGTAGCCCAAAACTAAGTTTGAGAATTTACTACATTTATTTACGTAGATGGTGAAGGTCTACGATGTCTCATTTGTGTTTTTATGATTAAACCCTCATGTTACAGTGTAGTGGTGGAGCCTATGTAACATTATATCACACATTTTTAAGTGTGTGTAAGTACTTGTGTGTACTGACCTATGTGTCAGTTCTGTGACGTTTCATCTTGAATTTTAGGTTTTATTAGTTACTTGCTTATTCTTTGTTTGGTGACTATCACTACAATTACGCTAATTCAGTTTATTTTATGTAAGATTGAAATTAACAGCTGTTAGTTAGCTATCACTTCCATAATTTCCCTGGAAAGACGTGTCGCATGTTGGATGTTTTCTTATATTATTTGACGGGTTTTATAATGTCATAATTTATACGATAATGTTGTGCATCATTACTTTAAGCCTGATAATCATCAGAAATGGGTTACATACGTGTTGATGCATGCATAGATGCATTCAGCCAATGCTTGAGACTAACACTGATGTACACCACTGTTACTGTTAAGTAATGCAAATTAATGCGTACCACTTATTTCCAACAGGTCTGGCATTGCCTATTTACATTATCAGACTAGACATAGATAATTAGTAATTATCAGTCTGTGTGCATATGTGAATGAGAGTGAGAGAGCAACTATCTATCCACCTGTGTCGAAATTATATAAAATTTATATCCGCATAAAAGCCTTTGAATATCAGGATCAAATCGCTGACAACTGATAACTATTCCAGTGAGCTGCATTGATCCTCTTCTGATATAAAGGGAATGGCCAAAAAAACATTCATCCATCAATCTTCTTATCAGGTTCCAACTCATGGTGGTAACAGGCTGTGCAAAGTTGCCTAAACTTCAATCTCCGGAGCCGTATCCTCCAGCTCCTTCTGGGTGCTCCCGGTGAATTCAAAGGCGTTCCCACACTTGTTGGAATTAGTAATCCACCCAGCATGTTCTTGGCCTCCTCCCAGTTAATGAGATGCACCTCATATGCAAGCAGCTGTCCCTCTTGGGTAAGCCCAGGCACCCGAAAAAGGAAACTAATCTCCGCTTCAAGTATCCACAATCTTGTTCTGGCCACTTCTCAGACCCCATAACCACGGGTGAGAACCGGTCCGAGAGATTTGCCAGTCAAAAAACACTCAAAAATAAAAACTATATAGTAATATTACTTATTTAGGAATACCTTAAACTCCATTGTTGAAACAATCCACGTAATAATCCAAGCGGCCATAATCCCAGTGTCCACACGTGGAAATAAGATGACACCTAAAAACAAAAGAAAAAGACACTAGTTGAATATTTCAGCACACGGCCAGGTTCAATAAATAAAGTTGTTAAAAATAGATTCACAATTGGAAATTAGTAATTATTCCTCCTGTTCATACAGGCTGTTAAAAGATCCTTCAAATGTGTTTTTTGTGGAAAAATGCCTGGAAAAGTTTATCTGCATTTTATATGAGTCTTCATCAGTGTGAGTTAGTCACATCAAGTGGATATCTGACACATTTACAGTCTGTTGAGCATCAAATTCCCTCTTTGTGTTTCCCTGTTGAGCTGTGGTGGAAGTATAGGAACAAAAAGAGGGACTTTGGCTCTAAAAACACTGAAACGTTGAAACATATCTGCTGGATTTGAAGCTTCAGATAAACTTTTAAATGCATTTTGTCCCCCATCACTTCCATTGTAAATGTATTATGAATAAATCTATTAATGACTGTAATAAACAGGAGGGATGATTAAAGAGAAAAACAGACTTCAGTGTTTCATTTTGGTTCCTGGTTGTTGTTTTCAGACAGACTTTAACAATGATGAATCTGTCTTGTTAAGTCTCGGTGTTGTTTTTTTTACGTCCAGCTGGCAGGCTAACGCTAGCTGGCTAACGTTACCAACACTAAACGCTATCACTGCACGTTTATAATGAAAAAAAAGTTTTAAATGCTAAATAATGTCAACACCGAGCTGTGAAATTTAAACGTTGGTTATTAGCGGGACTTCTTCACTGACCTCCGTGTCAAACAGTGCACAGCTAGTGATTTTTGGTGATACAACTACTTTCTGTAAGCTAACGTTAGTGTTTGGTGTTCACCGACGTAGTAAAGCTAACGCCGAGAGGCTGGCCAATAACAGCAAACTTAGCTAGCAGGCTAAGCTAATGCTGTTAGCTTGTTTGCTTCCCGATCCCATCCTGACTTCTCAATGACTGCCGTTTTTTTTTACACGTTCTGCAAAAAAAGTACACTTAAAAAATACAACATACCTAAATAAAACAGCCGCTTGTTTAACCAAATTACTGTTTTTTCCTGACAAGCGGAGCGTTTGTTAATTTTAAGGAAAATAACAAGACAAAATCTTACTTACCTGCTTGTCCTGTTACTAACCGTTTACGACTTGATAACAACCCTCCCCCCTCGCTCTACTATTGGTCAGTTCGTCTATTTGAGGCTTTCTATTGGCTCCTGCGGTTGTCAGTCTGTACAAATGCCCGTACAGCGGAAATGTGGACGAAAGTTCATAGCACGAAACTTCATTATCACTAAATATTGTTTTTATTTGAGAATATTTTGTTTAGTGTCCCATCATTTATAAATGGCTGCCTTTACTGAGCCATAACATAACACAGCTCGTCTGCTAGCTACTCACAGCCTGGTGTATTATCACTCAAAGCAACTACAGTGTCTAATATTTTAATGCCTTTTCTTTGAGACTTTACTCGAAAATAAACCGCTTATTTTTCAAAGCACAGTGCAAATTACACGCAGATAACGTCGATGACTGCAAATGAGTTTGTTCATTGTGTTTAATTTGATCTCACTTCGTGCATCCAATGCTAAAAAAAGATGTTGATGCTGATTTGCATGTTCAGGGTCTCTCAAGCCATCCTCTCAAAGTAGGAGAAGGGACAGGACATGCTTTACATGAGTGGACAGGACATGCTTTACATGAGTGGACAGGACCTGAGACAGGAGACAAGTGTAGGCAAGTTTAGTGGAAAATGAATGGACGTGTGCATTAGTGAGGCATCACTGGGCTACTGGTATAATAGTCCAAGCAGGAGCATTGCAGTGGGATAATTAGAAAACACTTCAGAGGGATCCTGAGAGGCTCTTATGATCGAGCATTTATCCACATAGTTTCAGTAAAGCTTAAAACCTGCAGGGTCACATCTGCAGCTAAATACTGAATGACTGGCATCCCACGTCCACACCAGCATAGCAACAAGGCCTGAATGAGAAGGACGGCTCTCTAGCTACAAACACATGATGGAAATGTGGAATTTAACACCTCATTAAAAATACCCATATTAATTATATGTACAATGCTTTATTTACATGGGTATTTTTAATAAGGTGTTAAATTAATAATACCTAACTCTACAGAGGGTCAAAGTTGGACATGAAAGATGCAGTCATGAAGGACATCAGTGTTATCGTTATGCAAGACAGACAGTGGTGGAGGACACATTCAGATCCTTTACTGAAGTAAAAGTAAAGCAAAGGTAAAGCAGATTAAATTTATTATTATTTTATAAGAAAAGCACTGAAATATTATTGAGAAAATGTAGTTAATCAAAGTAAAAAGTGCTGAATATGCAGGCAGGTCAGCGTTATATTCTTACATATGATAATACTGGAGTATTATCATATATTATCATTTTATTGTTGTATCTCATGATTGAACTTTTATGCTTTTGGACAGATTAATTCTTGACATTGCATCATATTTACTAAAATGATCATATGTATCATTTTAAATCTTAATCTACAACTATCAAACAAATGTAGTGTATTAAAAAGTGCAGACTTTCCCTTTTAAATGTAGTAGAGTAGAATAAAGTACCACAAAGTTGATCTTAGGTTTAATACTTGAGTAAGTGTGATGAGTTTATTTTTGAGGCAGTTAAAGGTAATTCAATAATTTTCAATATTTTTTTCAACTTTTAAGGCATAATATCAATGATCACGTATTCTTCCTGTTGCAGCAGTTACTTTGCTTTTTTTCCTCTACTTGTGTTTTCCTGTTTGAGTTGAGACATGTGGCCGTAGATCAACGTTTTCAGCTGTGAAAACTGGTGATTTCAGTTCCTCTGATAAGGTGGAGAAGTGCACCCGACCACAACCGTCTTTTCAGTGCTCTGGTGAACTGTGACTTTTCAAAATATTCTCGTTGTTGCTCAGCAGCATCTCTGAAGTTTCACAGAATATCAACTGGTGACGTGGCCAGAGATCACAAACTTGTTGTCATGGCATTATTGATGGAGAAATATACACATCTTCATTTGATGAAACCTACTCCTCTTACTACTTCCTTATGATCTGACCTCAGCATGAGCTTGATGATGTGTTAATTCTCGTTGAAAGTTCCTCGAACATCTTTCTGAATGTTACTTTTGCCTCATAATGAAGATCTGCCATCTAAAGGGCTCGAAACGCTGAGGAAACAAATTGTAATTGTACTGAAACAACACTAGATGGAGCTGAGACTTCATGTTCAATAACAAGTTACGCTCTCACTTTATGTTCACTATGGAGTAATTCAGTTATTGCCAATAATCCGGATAACCACTTAAATATTCCCCTTAATTTTCCCCTTGAGGCAGCATCATATTCAGATCATCATTTTTCCAGACTGTTGAACATCAATGTTTATTGTGACATATATTGTGTGAAATATTGTAGTGAAAAGACACTTTTCTTCAAGGGCTGCATTGCACTATTAATCCAAAAAGCTTCCATTTTAATGGGAAAAATAATGATTATTTTTTTAACAAAAGCCATACCTCATATACTGTATTAATTTCCATCTTATTGGTCTTCTGCAGTCTTTGTGGACAACGTTGTGTGTGTTATATTTCCTCTTCATATAGGATGATCCGATTACCGTAAGTGATCTCATCAGCATAATAACATCCGTTGTTCCATGAGAGCACACGCTACTCTTCTGTGTATCATGTTAAATACGTTTTACAATAATTCAGAATGACGTATTTGGTTTGTTGTTATATGTTTGTTCATATTAAAATGCAGTTTTGTGCATCTGTGATGAACCAACCGTAGAGTCTGTGGGGTCGGAGAGGTTATGTTGTTATGCTGTTTTCACTAATATGCCAATTGAATAAATGGAATAATATGTTTACATTCAGCAGGTTTCTAAAATGGGGGAAATATGAGCTAATCGGGTTATTCTAACAGAGTTATATTGTTTTCATGTGGAAACATGAACCTGGTTAGTTGATAACCATGTTAGGAGCTAAACTCTCGTGCATATAAATGCACATTTGAGACCAACAGTTTTAGCCAGTAGGCATGACAACTCCCTCATAGGACGGACCTCCGGATCAGCTGCATCTGCTGCTCTGATGACCTTTTGCCCTCCTTTAACTTTATTATTATTAAACTGAACTCATGAGTTTGACATTATTTATGCTCTGTATTGACTTCCTGCTCAAACACAAGAATCTGTGATTTTTATGACCATTACATCAAATAGAAATATTCTCAATGTGCATCGTTTTATCCAAATATATATTTGGTATGCTTGGAAACTGAACTAGACTAGAAAATAACAGATCTAAACAACGTTTATCTGCACAGCGTGAGTTTGTTTAACACCATCAGGTTTAAAAGATTGAATTAGGAAGACGTGGACATGTAGATTTATTGATTTTCCTTCAACTCTTTTGTTGAATTGCATTCCTGTGAAGCTGCACAGCTTGTCATTTGTGCAGCCTCGTCACTACGAAATACACAACAGTAACACAACAGAAGTAGCACTAATGCTGTTCTACACAAACAGTCATTATGCAATCACCAGAGAAACTGGCTGTGGATCTAATGAGAATACGAATCAAATCATGCTGACTAAAGTTTAATCTGTAACTGTGAAGATGAGCAACTCTCTCAGAACTAGAAACTCTGACTGCAAATATGAATGTGTAAGATGGCAGTAATACGTTAGTTAGCCTGAAGCTGCTCTGCAGGCGATGACTAACCTTCTTGCTTCCTTTAAGTGTTTGTATAAAAGTTCACATCCAATTTAGCATTACGGTAGCGCCAAGAGCCCTAAATCACATATTGTGATCCTCTTGAAAATCATCATGAATACTGTCACAGTCAATATTTTTTCACTTTGGATTTTCCTCCATATTTCTTTCTGCTTTGGAGCGGTGCATCGGCGTCACGTCGCAGATTAAAAACAGGAAAAACGTTTCTCTCTTTGTTCCTGGTCACGGGAGAAAATGTTCACTTAGGCAGAAAGATCTTATTTAAAAGCTGATGTTCAGATGCACTCCCCTCTGAGACACACACACACACACACACACACACACACAAAGCTTAAAAGGATCACACGATGCTCAAAGTGTATTTCTTGTTTCCTTTTGCCTCGGGGGACAGTGGAGACAAATGCCAGTGTGATCCAGAACGTGTACTTTTTATGGAAAGCGTATTGTGTGTGTCTCTATAAATAAACTCGACATGACATCTCCTCGTCCGTTCGTTAAATTTTTCATTCAGTCAAATGCAACACACGGTTTTTTTTATTAATTCTTGACATCTTTTCAAGTATGAAAACAATATTGAAAATAAATAACAATAAATATAATATTGTGAATTTACATTGTGATTTTGATTGTTCACCACATGTACCACATCACCATGACGACGTCAGTGTCAATAATTGTTTGATCAAATCCTTTTTACTGAGCTGGAATTAAGCTGCTTGTTCCTGCTGCATTAAAAATGACATTAACTTTGAACTCATTAACTTTCTTTACATGAGACTTTTCTTTCATTGGAGCACATCTGTGTGTTTTTCTCATCACAGGCTGCTTATAGTTACAACATTAGATTAATACACATCACAGTGGCGTGTGAAACTCGTAAAAGTCGTCTTAAAACTTTGACCTTTTGTCACATCACTTTCAAAGGAATGAAAACAAAACAAAAAAATGATTTGAGGGCGACGTAAAGATGAGGTTCATATACATTGACGTTAACAGCAGTTCATGTGCTAGGCATACTGGTATAGTAGGAATGTGGACTGTGAAATGCTGATCACATGGATGATGTGCCCATATGATTTACAGTGTGTGGTTTGTGTTTTTGGTTTATATTTGCCCCCCCCCCCCCCCCCTCTAGTATTTATATATTTACAATAAATCAGTAAACAAAGTTAATGCGTAGACCACTCGGATGTCATGCTTCAAGTCAACCAGAAACCACAGAAAGTCACTTGAATGATCAGCATCTTGATTAGAGAGGCAACGATAGTAAGTCTCTTTATCCTGTGAAGAGTTTTGCTCCAAAACGCTGTAAATCCACGAACAAGCATTTTCTAGAGCTTTCCATTGATGAGAGGAAACGTGCTTTAAAGCTGCACTAATCAATATATTTATATGAACAATGGGGTCAAAAGACAATATGTGTTGTGAAGCCAAGAGATGATTCGCACCTGATTCTGCGGCTCACCTGAGGTTCACGGACCGTTTTAGCATCTTTCAGCTCATTGTTTTGGTTTTTAGATTTTGGTTCTAATCAGCATCATTTAAGACGGAGCAGCATCTATTTTCATCTATTTTCATCTATTTTCATCTATTTTCATCTATTTTCATCTATTTTCAGTAGAAAAACAGCAGACGGACACCGTTAGCGACTAGCTGGTGAACGTAGTGGAGCATTTAGCAGCTAAGAAGCCAGAAATCTCCGTCAGGAAACCAAAACAGCGCTAAAAGAAGAGCGCTTAAATATCTGGCTTACATTCATCAGACGAACATGAAACAACTTCATATGAACGCTAATGTGTAAACAGGCAACACGTTGACCAACTAGAATAAACAACTTTATAAGATAATTACATGTTAATGTGTTTTGCACTTAAGCAGCCAAAAGTTTAAGATTATTTTGTCAAGCTACATATTGAGTATTGGCTAAAATTAGGCAAAATGTACAAAAAAAAACATTATTATAAATAAAGAAATATTTCAACATTTTGTGAAATATGCAAATTATTTTAATCTGCACTGAATAAAAACTATATGTTACTCTTACCAGATGGTATTTTTAGCTAGCCGGGTTAGCGCTCCTCATGCTAGCTCCTTATTTAATGCACAGGTGTGAGAGTGCTATTGATCCTTTTATCTCCAAATGAAAGTGAAAGACTTGTAACGTCACTGCTAGCCCGTTATGTGCTTGACTTTACTGACAGCAGTATGTGCCATATGTTTCAGTCATGGTGGGGATATTATTTTGCAACAAAACTCTTCAGGTAGAAAATATGGAATGTGTTAAAACTTTCTGGAAAGTTGACGAATGACAGCACGACTGGACCAAGCTGATGTCTGACAGAACGGGACCACAACACCGAGTTAACAAGCACAATGAAAAAAAAAGAAATGTTGCTGTGATCACTTAGTCTTTGCTCCAGTAGCATTTGAGTCCAGCGTCCACTGGGATGAAATACAGTTCAGTGCAGTCCAGAGACACAAGCTCCAAAATCCTACTCATGTTAGAAAGCAACAGAAGAAGTGTGCAAGCAGGAATACAACACAATGAAAATGGAGTGCTGTACATTCACACCCAGATTCCAGGTCCAAAGTCACTTCAGCTTGGTCACATGCATCTTTGAATCCACTAACCTCTCATTTCATAAAGTCTGCAGTGTCCTTTATCCCTGTCCCCATCTATTTTCTCCTGGAAATCTGTATAATGTCCCTCCTGAGGTTTGGGAGACTGATACAGTCTCCTTCTCTCTTGCTCTCTAGCCTTGACCCAGCTCAGAAAGTTTTAGTGTACTCCAGTGATGTGGCAGAAAATGATGACAACGGCAGCTGGACGTTTCTCCCAAAGCACAGATTTAGGACAGAGCTGGTTTCCTCCTCTCTCATAGCGACGTGGACTGCTTGATGCTGTGAAAGCTGACCCGTGAGGGTGAAGTGGGGATGGACATAGCCTGGGTCATCCTGGCCCGGATGGAGTGCTGCTCCTGCCATCGGTGGAACCGCTTTCTCACAGCTGAACGCACCTGTGAACAACAAGAAGGACAAATTAACAAACTGGGAAAGCACTCGGCTGGTTGTTTTGTTAACACGCTAATGATTTAATTCACTAACAAGCACAGCGTTGTGCAGCATTATTTCCTGGATTTATTTCTGTCAGGTTTAGTTTTCACGTCGGTGTCGGTTAGAGGCCAGAGCCTACATCACTGCAGGTTCTCATTTTCTTTTATTTTTATTATTAATAATAAATAATATTATGTATATGCAAATACTCAATTCACATGGATGCTAAACAACTGAATTATATATGTATATATATATATATGTCAATATTTAATTACTAGAAAGGTTCGACACGTGAAGCCGAAACAGCATAAAATTACTACATTTACATTTAATTTATGTAATTTATATTCTAGAATCTAGAAGAAGAGAAAAATATAAAAAATAAAAGTGCTATAAATAAATATATAAGTCAAAATGTTGACTCATTAAGTCAAAAATTATTTTACAAAGAAAAAGTATGTGATGCTAATTTAAAGTAAGTAAAAATGATTAAATGTACTAAGAAAATGTGTGAGATACTAAATAAAAATAAAATAGGTCAAAACTGTGAGATTAATATTGTTATAATAAGATATGGAGTCACAGTTATGAGATATTAAGTCATATTTCTGAGTCAGTATCTCATAATTTTGACTTATGTTATAATTTCGACTTACTATCTCATAATGTGACTTTAGCATTATAATTTTTTCTTTTCTTTTCTTGGCAGAAACAGGCTTCAGTGAGTTTCTGTGATGTGAAACTGCTTCACGGGTCCAGTTCAAAGCAGACTCCTTGGTAACAACACACCATACATCATTTTAATGATGATTAAAAAAGGCTCCTCTGCTACACTCTCACCCACATCCCAAAATCAATTGTCCCATGTGTCCCTCTTCATCCTTTGCTCTCACTAATCACAATATACTTTGAAAGCAAAAAAGATCCTCAGAAAAATAACAGACCCTCATTTACACATTTACAGGTCGAATCATCGGTGCACTGACAGCATTGTGTTCAGCTATTGTCCTTCACTCAGTGTTAGATTATTTAATCCTCTACACATGTTTACTGCTAAATGTTTTTTGTCTTTTCCCCCTGAATGTGACCGCAGCTGTCCTCTGTTCATCTGTCTCATTTCTTCCTCTTGCTTTTCTGCTATTCTCAGCTCGTAACTAAACACTAAATCAATATCCTCTGTAAGCCACACACGCTGGTTAAGCCCCGTGTTGGAGGTACAACACGGTGCATGATGAGATATTCATTTATCATCCTGCAGGCTAACGCAGTGTGAGACGGTAACCAAAGGGCAGCAGTCAACTGATATTATATTCACATACTACTCGAGGAATAAGTTTTAAGGTACTAGTGATGGTGATCAGATGATGATTCATCTGATGAACCAGCAGCTTGCCTTTATTAAACCTACAGATCCAACATAATCCTCATTATCCAATGAAAAGGTCAAAGCGTTAATATAATTATAATTATGATTCTGGCTCGGGTGAAACTTCAGGATCTGTTTACAGGATGCAGTTGAAGCTACGATGATGATTTTAAGTACTAAGTTGTCTCTTCTTTTCCTATGAGTGACTGAAGTGATGCCGGGCTCAAACCAAAAACATACAAACCAAGAAAGAAACTATAAAACTACAAGCTTTACAAATCCTTTCAAATATAAAGATAAGAGAGAAAACTAAACAAGAAGTTGCAGAGTTTACTTTAGTATTTCCACTGCAACAGCTTCTTCTTCTTCTCTCCTGTTTCATCTATTTGTGTAGTCAAAGAAAATGAACTAAACCAAACTATGAAACACTTGTTTGGTGCCTGGAAACATGTGGAGAGACTGTGATAGTTGCAGATGAAGGTGGAGGAGAGGACAGGAAGGGTTATGAGCTCAGGATGAGAGGAAAAGGAACGTAAGAGGATTACCTTACTAATTTGTGTTTTATTATTGGATGTAGTCACAAAAAAACAACAAAACCTTGCAAAAATACTGCTACTGCTAATAATTTCTGCATGCATCCATCTTAATATCTCTGTGCTATTTTGAGAGGTTTCACCCCTGATTTCTCCATGAAATCAAATTAGGGCTGACACTGTCATAAAGCGTAAAAAGTGATGTCACTTATGTTGGTACATGACAAGTCTTAATTGTGCCCTAAATAAAAGTGCTTCAAGCTCAATTATCTGCAATAACAGACAGCAACAAACAGCCACCAAAAGGAAGAGTGGAAGAGCCGAAAGCAGGGAAATATAAATCTTAAGTTGTTAAGATTAATAAGCGGATGTGAATTTGCTTACCTCACTGTTTAGGAAGCAGTAAAACACTGACACAAAGAAGCCCTGTGTGAGAGGTAGAGGGAGATAAAGAGAGGAACAAAACATCATCAAAACATGCACGACCTGATCCTGACAGCAGCTTATCACACACATTACATTCATCCAATCATCTGCTGAGAGGAACAGAGATTTCACTGTCTCCTCATTACAATTACTGTGTTTTTATATTTATTTCTAAAAAAACTAAAAATAACACAAAGACGGCATTATACTCTGTTTATATATGAAAGCGTTTGGATGTCTAATCGTTTATTTATTGTTTGTTTGAGATAAATCATACCTGAAATGATTCCAGAAATGAGTTGAAATATATGAAGACGATTTGAGAGATTTCATCTTCGCCCGGGTTCACGAAGAACAGCATGTAGGTGATTCCCAGAAGAGGTAGAAGCACCAGAGTAGCCTTCACCGCTTTCCTGCAGACAACCAGACAGAAAGGCAGAAAGCTCAACACGCTACTGTATGAAAAGGTTTGTCTTTGTTGCAGGTACAGCAGGTTATATTATATTATATTATTATATCATATGTACCTGTACTGGATGGTCTCTGATGTGGTGGAGGCTCGCAGTTTGGTCATGAGGATCCTCACAATGTTGAAGAGGAAAATAAAATTGATCTGTGTGGAAAAACAAAAAGACTTTTTATTATAACGCTTCAATGTCAGAGATGCAGACGGTTGTTTTCTGTTCCAGGTCGTTGTTCATGCAATGGAGGATGCATCCGCAGCAGGTGGGAAGAAAATGCATCGGCACAGTGTTGTCTTATTATATATGGATGAAACTTAATATAAAAACTCAAATATAAAAGTCCCCACATACAACATATCACACAAACTGAGGAGAGAATATATCAGAAACATTAGGAAGTAAAGGAAAAGCAGCATAAAAGCCATCATACAGTACAGTAAATACAACTGTCAAACACGTCAATAATCCATATGGGTGCTAACAAACAAGGACGGCGACACAGCAGGGGGGGCAGGGGGCTTTTAACAAATGGTACTAAAACACATATACATTGTGTATTTGTTGGGGACTATTTTCAGCTGTGGATTAATACGCATGTGGTGCTCCAGTGAGAACGGCCAAAGGTGTAAAGTAACTGAATACATTTACAACGAATGCATTTGTTATAATTTCAACTAATCTAATACATATACACATACAGAAGCTTAATTACATTAATCAATCAATTATCAATTTTTTTAATTTAAATGATATTTTATTACTTTTTACGTTTACTGACAATATAAAAAAACGCATTATTCTTCTATAACGCAGAAACACTGTATGTTGATTATCTGACGTGTTATTTCAGTCGAGTAAAGAATCACAGCGATGATGAATTCAGTAGCTCATACAATATGTGTGAATGATGTAACATGGCAGTAAAAATAGCTGTTGGAATACTTTCCAGGGCCTGCTGACCTGACCTTGGCCTCAACAGATGGACTGCATGGCAGTCTTTCAAGAACTAGCCAGTCTATTGGTCTTCTCCAGCTTCATGCATTAGCTTATGTTAACACTTAACAACATCCTGTGTTTTTTGCTAAATAGCAGTACATCACTTCATTGTTGATATTAAAAACCATCGATGGAAAGGCATGGAAAGTTCACAACGAGAGATAGCACAACTATTCTGGTGACCTGCCGATGATCCTGCAGGATCAAGTGCAAGGCAATAAAAATTTAAACCTGAAAGACCATGCTGGTGTAAGCATGAGAGAAAATCAGTAAAAAATAAAAATGGAGAGGGATATTGAAGGAGGCAGATGTGCTTTAAGGGAACAGTAAGCTAGGAGACAGAAACATGGGGTGGCTCTTGAACAGACAGAGTATGTGCTGTTTCTGACTAGGATGGGAAGGTCATTCTACCACTGGAGACCCAGCGGGGAGAAAATAGTTGCAACTGAGCAGAGAAATGGCCAAATTGCCTCTGCAAAGGGACTTGTAGTGGTTGGAGTGTGAAGGCACGCATGTGGATAAAGGCTGAGGACAATATTTTGGAAGCCCAGCCAGGAGGGAGTTACTATAGTCCAGACAAGAGATGACTAAAGCTTGTACAAGGAGCCGGGCTAAGTCCCAGGCCAATCTGCAAATCTGCAGGATTCACACACGAGTCCGGTTGTCTAGTATCACATAGGTTGTTAGCACAGTAACACAGCCATGTTCTGAATGCTGAAAGAGAGGTTTTACATGTCCACTTTAAGGTGATTTATTGTCTTTCCTGGAATTTAAAGCTCAGCGGCTGAATGTGGAGCTGGATCCAGATGAAAGGCATACCCCGCGGATATGGAAATTACCCAATGTCATGAGTCAATGAGATCCAAAAGGTACAACAAAACTGAACATGTCCTTGGATTACGATTCCCATCTATCTATCTATCAAAGAGCGAAGCTAAAGTAATTTCATGCCTAGTAGACTAGTTCTAGTATCAGTGAGTCGTGTACGATGCTGAAGCTCTTACCACCAACACCAGAATCATGGGGCCTTGGTAGATGTAGTCTGTGTAAACGCCAGCTCGCTTCCCAAACCAGCACCTGAAACGTTTAACAAAAGCCGTCAGTGATGCTTCGTCCCGACAGGCAGAAGTATTTATGTTGTCAGTCATCGTTCTTAAAAAAGAAATCCCCCTCCAAGAATGACAGAAAGTATTTCAAAGCAATGCTTCAACATGATCCGGTAATTATATCGTAAGCAGTTTCCATCTATAAATTAAAACATCTCCCAGTGTAAATAGCATATAGTTGAAATATTCCTACTGCTATCATAGATTTATTTCACACTATATATATATATGTTTTCATATCATCTTTATGAGTGCTGTATCCTGCTATCGACCCCCAAACCCACCGACTCCTCTGATTATTTTATCAGACAACTATTGCACTTCTTTCCACGGCCCAAACTTGTGCACTACCTGTGCCAAAAACCCCATTTACAGTCGAGTCAAGTCTAATCAAGTCAAATGTATTTATAGAGCACAGTGATGCGGCGATGAGCTGCCAGCGAGGAGCATTTTAAACCAGGGAGGACTGACGGACTCCCACATGAAGGGAGGCGCGAGGTGAGGACAATATGTCAAACTGTCTCCAGATGGCCAAAGGAAAGAAAACATATACAGTCGGTAGTAATAATCTGGACTGGAATATGTATTGAATTAGAGCTCAATTAATCAATTACACAATATAATATTGATATTTTATAGATAAAATAATGGAAATAATTGTTATTTACAGCCTTATTCTTATATTAACAATGGATCCCATCATTATGTGTTGTTATTAGTGATGAACTCACACAACCACAATGTGAATACATCAGGTTATTAACAAACATTCATCTCCTTAATTCAACACTTGGAAAAGAAAAATACTTCATTTTTTTAAGGTCTTACTTCTCATTGTCGTAGTAGAGCTTCCCAATGGCCCAAGCCACAATTATAGGAAATGGTATACCTGTGTGTCAAAAACAAAAACAAAAAAACACAGAAGAGAAAGTGACAGATTCGTCTTTCATCCTTCTCTGCTTTTCAAATCACAAAATATCACTGCAGGGATTTCACGCTGGAATGTGAAAACCTTGTCTTCCTTCTCAGCGTAGCAAAGCGCTGCCAAGTCCTGTCAGAAGCAATTGATGCTCGTGTGCTGTGATCTCCAGATTCAAGCCAAGACTTGTCACCATCTGAATATTATTTTTTATTTCGTTGTGAATGAATGAAAAGCTCTGGACTCTGGTTGATGACGCTAACGCAGAGTGATCTCTGATTTACTGACGAACAGGAGTATAATACCGCAGACTAACAGCCTCTTACTAACATCTAAATGCCACTTACAGGAGCATGAAGACGTTGCCAGCTGCCACGTCGCATGTAGCCTAAATCTCACATCTCTGGAAACTTTCCACTTCATTAACAATATACTGTCATCAGCGTAATGTTAAGCCTCAGGAAGATCTTCCCTCTCAGCCCCAGATTAGTTGAAAAAACGTGATTTTTTTCTTGTTGTTTTCATCTCGTGTCCACACCTCACTGTCTTGGTCTTAGACATTTCAGCACTTGAAGCCTGAGAGTCAAAGCGAAGCGAAGCAAATAAAATTTGATGGTATTTATTTTTTCACAGCGGTTCTGAAATATGCTGCCGTTTCCTCTTCACACAGAGGCTTCACACTGCCCTGCGGGAAATGTAATCCAGCTGGCACAATACGCCTAATCTCAACAGCACATAGTTTAGTTTGACAGTGTGAAACGGGGTGTTAGTGAACCCCATACCAATACATTTACCAGCTGCCACAAGAAATCCTGCTGCCTCCATCAAGCCCACTGTTCCTATCGTTGGGCCAATTTGTATCTGACCTTCAAGTTGTTCTTCTGAGAAATGTTGATTTGATAATTTGATATTTTGGAAAAAGCATTTATTCGCTGTCAAGTCAAGTCAGTTTTATTTATAAAGAGCCAAATCACAACAAACGCCGTCTAATAACACTTTACACACAGAGCAGGTCTGAACCGGACTCAAGAAGACGGCGACAAAGACAAACTCGCCTTTAACGGGAAGAAACCGCGAACTAGTGAGACAATGAAACATGAAAAACACCGCCTGACGTCTTCTACTAACCAACAGACGGGAAAGTTACCACGGCAACAACTATTTTATCTTTCATGAGGTAAAACGTAGAAACTGGCCTCCCTGCATCGTTGGGGTTTTATGAGGATTTACATTCTCTTTATGCTAAGCTAAGCTGTTCACCTCCTGGTTCAGGCTCCTCTAACTAATGTCGTGATGAGAATCGTGCAGGTGAATGTGTGAACAGAAACAGAAAGTGAAACGCACACCAGCCGATGCAGATGAACATCCACTTGCGCAGCTTGTCGGTGGAGTAGGTGAGGACGATGGCCGTGTGCAGGTAGCAGCCTTCACCAAACATCCAGAAGAAGTTGGTGGAGTGGAAATAGTTGAAGGAGGCGGTGACGAGACGGCACCAAATCTACAAAACAAATCTTTCCGTTATTCATCGGAGATATAATAAGGATATATTTTATTTTAAGTTGCAGCCGAACATTTTCAAAGCTTCATCCTCATTCGAGCAGGAAGTTGCACTATTTTTCATGACTAATCATTTGTAGATATATATATATATATATATATATATATATATATAATACTATGACCTTCAAAGCCACCGTACAGCTGAAAACCTGAAGGAGACTCTCGTCATTAAAACAGCACATGAAGTAAAATCTTTAGGAAAAACGTTGTTTGTCTTTCTGTGGAGCTTCACACTCTTGAGAAATCTATGACATAAAGCGTTGAAGCAGTTCTGGCAACAAAACACCTTACTTAAACACATTTTGGCACATTTTGGCTGTAATTTGACACCCATCTGATGTGCATGAATGCAGCAGCAGACTCTCAAAACTCAGAGGAAGACACCAATATGGAAGAACAGTCTAGTTAAAATATGTTGTTGTCATGCTTCACTACCATCAGAGAATAAAAAAGGTTTCTGCCCTACTTAGTTTTCCTGCAACACACAGCAAAACTTTAAGATAACTTTTCAAAAACATTCGGTGCAAAAAGGAACAGTTGACTCAGTTTTTTTTGTATTAGATTGATCATTTCTAACATTTAAGGAGGATCATGTTTATCCATCTAACACACGTCTGATCACAGATTGAAGTTGCAGAATGAAGGAAACGATTGAAACGACTGTCAACACATCCCATAATAAGATGAAAACCTACATTATGTTCAGTCTGTTCAATACGTTCTGACCAGTAAATCCTAGAAAATGTCTCACAAACACAGCAAAAACAAAAGTCTGCTCCAGCGTCTGTCGCCGCGTACGTCACCTACCACGTTGCTTTCGTGCACCTCGGGGCTCATGGTCATCTGGACGATGAACCAGGTGGCGTTCCTCAGGATGAAGGCGGTGATGAGGTTCCAGTGGATGATGTTTCTCAGGCAGCGGATGCTCCTGTGAGACAAACAGAATAAACTTAAGATGTTTCTGCTTCTTTTGTCCTGCTGCGTCTGTGAAAATAATAATACTGTAAAAGTGAACATGTGACCAGACCGCTGGGAAATATCTGAATTAAATATATGTTCCTGCTGAGTTTGAGTGTATTTTAAATTATATCATAGTATTTAGGTATTCCTCCACAATAAGTATATGAATAATGAAGAGATGTGGCATTCCCATCACTCCTGATATAACATGAAGTAACGTTTCATTCCCACTGTTTGAGCTCCTGTTTGTTTCATCTCCTGGAAGTCTTTTTTTTTTTAATGCTTTAAATAAATCGACCTTAGGGTACAATTAAAATATGCCCAACCGCCTCAGAGCCAGCGGTCGAAAATAGAAGCTCACAACTGAACGGAGCGACGGAGGCGACCTCGGTCACTGTACCGACAGCTGACGGCGTTATCAGCCAGCAGAGGAAAGGATGCTCCTCCTCTGCCAACCATGAATGACATTATTTATTCTTTAGCATGCATTAATTATTAATAGGTGTCACTTGCACTGGTTTTGTGCTGAATGAGTAGATGACAGTTGTATTGTCCCCCTATTTTCATTAATCATGGAGCTCTTAAAAGACTCTTATTACCACAATAACAGCTGCATATAGAAGCTGCAGAAACCATTACAGTTTCAAATAATTATAATATTACACAAGAGTTTTTCTTTTTAAAAATCAGCCTTCAGGGTATAAAAACATTGTGTCCCCCTCCTACTATGTGCCAGTGTCATTAGTATCACAAAGGCAGCGCCGGCCTTCTCAAACAGTCGTACTCATTACGCTGCGTGACCTCACTTCCTTCGGCATCGTGCCGGCGGGGTCAGCACGGCCTGGTGTGTATTAATTAAGAGGAGACAGGTCTTTGTTAAAGACACAGTGAGACAATAAAAATAGATGAACTGGATCTCCTCGTCTGTCTCTGCATTCAGGAACATAACGGATATTATTATGAAATGAAAGAAAGAAAATGTGTAACTAACCGATTTTAAAAAAATGTCTTAAAATATCCACAACTGAAAGAAAACATAAAATTTGTTTTCTGACAATCGACTAATTGTTTAATCGACTGTATTTGAACGCATCACAGGAGCTCCAGACGCCCTCGCTGTTATTTTACTGTCGTTATGATGAACGTAGGGAATCATGCTTCCCAGATACTTTGCAGATTTATCATATTTGACTCGAGCTGCGACTAATAATTCATTTCATTGTTGATTATTCTGTTGATTAATGAGTCCTTCTTCCAGTTTCACAACACCGAGCAGGACTGTCAACCTTCATCTCCATCCCAGCGGCAGCAGCTCCCTTCTTTAAATGGTCCCCAACACGGTCTCATTAGAAAGTGGAGAAGGTGAGTATTAAATGTCAAACTCCTTCACTGTCCTAATGCAGTCCTCTCTGTCCAAACCACCCCAGCCCTCAAACACGGGTTGTGCATAAACGCCGTCCTGTAGAGTTTCTATTTATTGTGTCTCTCTGTGGCCTTTCACGCTTTTCGCACTCCCGGGGGTGTCTCGGGGATCGATAACAGCCGCGGCTGTTGAGGGTGCTAAGACCTTTCTCTCGTTAACGCACGGTTTATTTCGGTTTGTCAGAGAAACCCATTCCACCTCCACCACGCCGTCCCAGCTGGCCTCTTGCAAAACTGTTTTGGTTTTCTCTGCTTTCTGAGATGGGTCTATTATTCCCATTTGTGGGGAAATGTGCCCCAGTTTTTGCGGGCGTCTAAACCCCTTTACATCTGCGGGATTGAGATAGGGAAGGTTTCATCCCATGACCAAACGGTTTTTGAATAAGAACGAGAGGCGCTTTGAACGAGGGATCTCGAGAATACTGACGTTTCTGTCACATCAAGGATGTCTTTAGGATTATCAGAGGACGGGCAGCATTAGGAACAACACTTACCTCAAACACAAGAAGAGGAAGAAGGCTATGAGCAGAGCCACCATTGAGATGCAGTGACCCAGGAAGTTTATGATCACAGCTATTTGGTAGTGCATCTTGCCTTTTTTCTGCAGAAAGAAGAAAGAGAAAAAAAATACTGGTTGAGTCTTTTTGGGTGTTTCTGGTTTATAGAAATAATATTTTCAAGATAACAAAGAGACTTAAAAGGCTGAAAATCCTTCTTTTGTCTATTTTTCAATTTCTCCTGCTGTGATTTTGAGATGAATATATGGATGGATGCACACACACACACACACACACACACACACACACATTTAGTATACACATGAGGCCTCGTGGTGCCATTAACGCAGCTGAAGTTTTTACATAGACCACCGTCTGTGACTCAGATATCCATTGTGATCGGATTTCCAACCTACCAACAGTAATCTGTGCTGTAAGTGGATTTATGTAACCTACTGGTGTCTACGCCGAGATTAAATGTGGGCATGTTTAATCCCTTAAAACACGTCATCTGTCCCGCTCACTGTCACTCCTCTCAGTGGACAGATGACATGCTGTCCTGATGTCAACAATGTCAACTCTGTCTCCTCTGAGTCATAAATCATCATCAGTGTCTGCACGATGCTTATATTTTTCATTATTTTTTCTGTTAGTAGAAAACTGATACAGCTCTTCCCCTTCTGACCCCAAAACAATGATTGTTATTACTTTTCATTCATTGTCATTATGTTAATATTAAGATAAACAGCTACTGTGATGCTAACTGCCTCTAATGTAAACCACTGCAGAAGAAGAAGAAGCAACAACATGATGTCAGTCAAACCGCAAATGATGCAAAAAAAAACACACAGAAAATGAAAATCTGGCCTCATCTGCTGTTTTTCGTCTCTTCAGTGGACATTTAAGTCTTCAAGTACGTCATGATTTATTCACTAAGTCTGTTTCCGTTGAACCTTCGTCACATTTTTGCAGCTTTTCCACCTCAGCCAAGCATAAAATTCATTGATTATCAAAATAGTTAACAACTATCTAATTGCTGTAATGATTGCTCCAACCTGTACTGTCCATGATGTGATTGATGAAGTGCTTTTTAATACTTAAACAGCTTCTAGAGTCTGAAATACCTCAAACACTGGCAGCCAGAATAGAGACAAACAGATGAGAAATCATCTTCTGCAGCAACATGAAAGGTCTTTAACCGAATACAGTGTTGACATAAAGGCCGTTAAACACGAGGAAACCAGGCGGGAGCGGTGTAACTTCAGCCTTTTCTCTCCACCTACGAACACTTCTGATCAGACGCCGTGTTATTATCGTTTGAACTAGTTGACTTCGAGCGTGGTGAATCCATTTGAGATGCTGCTGGTGCTTTTGTCCCAGAAAATAAAAACCTAAATGTGACTACCAGGACGTATCCTTATCCCTGTGGAGCGCCAGGATGCATGCTTTTTTTTTTACTGAACCTGAAGTGTGTTTTGTCCCTCATCTTTTACAGCTGAGTGAAGCTATAAAAGGATCATTTCAAGGGTACTATAGACAGGAATAATGATTACAGTGACCATAAACTTCAATGCACATACTGTATATGTGAGTCCTCCTTAAAATGGACTTTAAAACATCTGCATTTTTCCCTCTTGTGCAGGACTGGCTAACACATCAGGGCACAAATCAAGCAAACAGGAGGCTTTAAAATCTGAGAGGAAAATATAGGAGATCACAAAATGTGTCAAGAGCCAAAACCTGAAACACTTTCGCTCTATAAGAAACAACAGAGGAGCTCATCAAATATTTGAGATAATCCCAAAAGGTAAACATCTAATAAAGTTTCCAATAAGCTTTTGATCCTCTCAGTTTTTCTCCCCAGCGGAGCCGATGAATATCTGGTTCAATACAGACTGAACTTTAAGGAGAAGCTACTTCAACTCTCCCTCCTTTTCCCCCTGATGTCAATCACGCCGCCGCTGCAACCCGGTGATTTATTTCATGGCTATAAAAGAAAAAAAAAATCAAACAAACATTTTAAAAGGTCAGACACTCTATATCCATCTTCTGCTGGGATCGATCGGACATCAGACAGTTTCTGAGAAAACACTAAATGAAGGCTCTCATTCCACAACAATGTTCACTCACAGATCTGTAAAGCTGCAAAGGAAGCAAGTCCTCGTGATTTAGATCAAATCTGTGAAGACGATGGTCATATTAAAGTAGTCTATATTTTTCTTTTGTTAGCGAGGACGTATCCTGCACATGTCCAGCTCTGTATTTATAATCTCTGCATGGTTTCCACTTAAAACCTCCTTATTGATCTTATCCTGGTCCTTTCTGCAGCCTCTTTAAGACCCGCCTACCTGATGAGCTCTGATTGGTTCTCAACTCAAAATATCAACTTCAATAAAATCAATCAGTTCGAGCCAGAATCTGATTTAAAACATGAGAGTAAACAATGCAAACACGTGAAAAAACAAACAAACTACGAAACAGACGTTGAGAAGAAAAAAAAACGTTGCAAAAGAAGTTTAACACAGACATCAGACATCATAACAGCAGATAAATAACAGAAAAATACATATATAAAATAAAGCAGCTGCAGCCAGGAGGCTATTAGCTTAGCTTAGCTTAGCTTAGCTTAGCATCAAGACTAAAAAGCTGCTGGACAAGCAGCTGTTATGAAAAACAAACAATCATTTTTAGATTTTTGTTGTTTGTTTTGTTTTTTGTGAAACAACAAATTAATTCAGTCTGATTATTCAGGTTAACATAAACCAAACATACGTATCAATCCGCAGCAGGAAATAGTCCCCAGTAAATGTATTATTTACACTTATTTGATTAATGTTTAATAACTACAGTGTGCATTTGTTTTAGGAAACTACTAAAAATAAGTAAATAAACTATATATTTGTGACCTATATTTTAAGAACAAATGCTCCTGGACTTGAGTGCTTTACAAAGTGAAGTCATGAAATACTGAGACAGACTGACTGACTGATTGCTGCTTTTAGATGTTTTATGGGATTTGTTGACAGTAAGAAGAAATATAGAATAATGCAGCTTTGAGCTTTAAAACAGGACGAGACGTTCACATCTTTCCACTATCTGTCATATTTCTATACATATATATATCATGGTTTTCTATTTAACATGTTAACAGCTGATTTGGGTCAGTGTGTTCTGTCTGAATGTTTTGTTCTCTGTTCATCCGTAATTACAACGAGCTCTCATCACATCACATCTGCACCATCACAATACAGCATCCAGGTGGAGGCTAAGAGCTCGCTCAAACAAAAGCCATGTGAGCGGATAAACATGTGAATGGATAAAAATCTGGAGCACAGCAGGACCTTTAAAAAGCTGCACGCTGTTGTTTTCAACCAGAACCAGCCGACCTCGTTCTCCTCGCTTTCACAACTTCGACTTACATCGCCACAAAAATCAGTGCTTTTTGTCACTTTTTTTTTGAGAGATTTATAAAATGAAACACTTCTTTGTGTTCAAATGAGAAAAAAAGCTGCAGGTTGATTGAAAGATTTTAAGCTGCCACCTACGAATAAAACCAGCCAAGTCTCCGTAACTGTGGGCGACATGACATGACAATGAACGCCGCTGCGTCTGTGTAATGCAAATTTTACCACACTCATTGTGCTTTTGAAGCAGATTCCTTTGAGTCACGCTCTCGGCCGTAATCATAGTATTTTTAGTGTTTTTTAACTGTGCAGGAGCCAAACCCTGAATCCATATTTACTGTAAATACGCCTCAAGTCAAACTGCTGCGTCCATCTTCCTCTGTTAACCTTTGTTGTTGGTTTTTGGAGCTGTTCTCTGCTTTGAGGGGCGACATGAAAAGCCTCAGTTTTAAGCCTTAATGAGGTCACATGCACAGAAACATGACTCAGAAGACTCTTACCTCCTCGTGAAGTATGGCCTTACACATGGAGTAGTTCCCCTTCAACGCCCATGTCCCATTTGCCAGACATTTCCTATAAACATTATCTGCACAGAGAAGAGAAGTACACAAGGCTGTGGTTAAAAGCTGAGCTGACTCATTTTGATTGTTCTCATATTTCTTTCATTTTGCATTTTGTGTTAACATTTTTTTTGTTTTGTGTCGCTGGAAATGCACGACGTGAAATCCTCGATTCAAAGTGGCAACGTGACCTTTTTTTTTTGCTTTTGAGACTAATAGGGAGAGATATCATTAGAGGTAGTCCTACAAACTGTGAGTTTTCACACGTTTGCTGTCAGGACAGTCTACCACCGCCCCGCCCCGCCCGGGCTTTCTTCTTCTTCTTCTTCTTTACATTTAGACGCTGATTTCGTCGTTGAATGACCTGCGTTCGACCCGCGTTTCTCCAACAATTTGCACCCACATTACCCCGATGTCAAGCTGTTCACAAAAGACGTTGGAAAAGGGGAGCAGGTCAGCCAGCTCTTCACTCAAATGGCTGATTATCGTCAATTTTACTGCACGCTGTGACACCATTAATACAGAAATGTTTAAATCTATTTTATCCTTTAAATCAAAAGACACAGACACACACAAAACACCAAGGAAGTAGTCGAGAGACAAATGAAATAATCTGAAACACATTTCACATTAAACTGAAGGAAATGAGATTTATTAAATAGGCCAATAGAAATACTGTAAGTGAGGCAATTTAAAGCTGAAAGGAGGAGATATGTCAGAAGATGGTATTTCTTTCTGCGTGCAGCTGTCTGCAGGGGCACAGGTGAGTCCTCTTACTTCCTGTGAATAAATGTGGGTCAGGTAATTTAATCATAAGCATGCTTCAAATTAAGTTAGTCCTGGTGGCTGCTGCATAATGATATTAACAGGTTAAAATGAGCCTCAGCTGCAACAACAACAAATAAATAAATAAATAAATCAGAGCAGTTTTGGGAAATCATTTCGTCTTCAGGTCAGGCTTTCTGTCACCGGTGGAGGATTTTACCAATCAGCAGCGAAAGCACGAATGTGTCACCCACTTAATCAGTCGTCGCATCGCATTTCTCAGTATGGACAGATCTGACCCCGATATCGAGGCGGGTCGTCTCTACGGGTCGTTAGACACCTTTTCTGGTGACAGTCGACCTGTTTGGTGAAGTTTGCTGAGCAGTCACCGACACACTTAAAGCTGCGTATGGATTTTCTGTGCAAGGTGACGAGGTTTTAAAGCTGTCAACATCCAGAAATAATGAAACGTCTGCTTTAGGAGACAGTTTGTACTTTGCTCTCAGGTTACTTTTATCCAAACATTTAGCCAAGAATGCAAAACTGTCAACTGTCGTTTGCTCCAAACGTCTGAAATGCGGCTCGCATCTCTAATTTTCCAGCGATGTGAAATCTGGTCTGAGTTTGTTAACATTAAGAACAGAGATGTCATCGTCTTGTGCCAGAAAGAGAAAAAAAACGCTGCAAAAATGGTGTCGAGGACAGATGAGATTGATGCAGTTGACTTAGAAATAACAACTCTTCAATTAAAGAGAAAAACATTTGGTTTACTGCTCGTAGCATTTATCATCATACAGCTGACGGGAACATAATGTCACGCTGAATAATGACAATTCAATCTGATTATCAAACGTTTACTCAGCCTGGTACGTGCCAACGCAATAATTATACCCTTCAATACATCAATTAATAAACTGATTGGTTCAATTATACAATTCACAGTGAAATAATAACTAAACGTATTAAAATAATACAGTTTTCTTATTTTGTCTTCAATTAATAAAACAATGTAATTGATTTTAAAGCCTTTTAAAGTCTTTAGATTCAGCCTTAATGAGCAGCATATAAACAGTACATAAATGGTTTATATGTTTAATTTATTATATCACCTATATGTGGAGGCTGGTGTGTAACACATTAATAAATAGTTAAATATATAAAATAAAATGTATTTTCATTATAATGGTATAAATAGGGCGACTTGGAGTAAAACGTTAACATCATGATTCTCGAAATTGCCTCAAAAGACGATTAGAGACTCGAGTCAGTTTCTAAATGTTCTGGTTTCCTCGTCAACATTAAAGTTGACATTTTCAGATTCATCCACCCTGGAGGCTAAAACCCCGAAGCAGGAAGAGATGCACGGACGGGTCTGAGACGCCGTTTAATAATAATAAGAAGAAGAAGACGGTTTTTGGGGAGGATATAATGTAGGATGGGGTTGCTCGAGGCCAATAATGTGCAATGAGTGAAGGTATAAATATCATGTTGACAGTGAACGAGGACTGTCACCCCCGATCAAGATTACCTCGCTGCTAATATTCCCCAAACCCCAAACGCAATATCCCAGAGAGCTTCAAGAGCGTCTGTGTGGAGAATTACTGGATGTCAAAGTCAAAAGTTACAACTGACAAAGTTCTGCGAGGTACTGACGGTAGTACAAGTACACAATTAGTACACAATTCACAGTACTTTTGTTTTATAGAGTTTTAAGAGTCCAGCTTTAATGGGACCTGCTTGTTTTTTATCTATTGTCTACTTCTAAGGGTTGTTTGGTTTTTTTGCAGCATAACTTATATATTTACATTTATTCTGCACATGGGCATATACAGTATATATGTACTGTATAGGCTATATGTAATATAACATAAATGTGTATTTCTTGTACCGGTATATAAAATATAGTTTTTCCTTCTATGTCTGCGTTGCATAATGACCATTAAAACGAACTTTGAACCTGAAACTAAATGAACTTTGAACCGTAAACATATGCAGACTTTCAGTACAGCGTCTGCTTTTTTCATTTTCATACAGCTCGCTTTAATTCTCTCCTTTTATTCAAATGAAATTTACATAACACTGCATGATTGGACACATTTCCTCCGGGTTCGTGGTTGCAGATAATTTGCATGGATTATATTCAAAGAAGGGAAGTAACTTTATTTAGAAAGCACATTTTAAGAAACATTTAAAGTGCTGTGCTGAATTTTTAAATAAGACAAACAGATGCACATTGAGACATCACAGTCCTGGTCCTCGTTTAGAGACACAGCTGAAAGGTACAAACTCCAATTAAACAGCGTGACCTTGAAATAAATCCTGCGTGGCAGCGAGCCGCACAGCGATCCGCTGCTGTTAAAGCTCTTCATAAAACATCGACGGCATACCAACTGTTTCATAATGAAGAGTCTGAAGATATTTCTTTATGTAATAAGCACATTAAGACTGATGAAAATCCTTTTTGTGATGTGAATGTTCTGGGTTGAGAAGAAGTGAAAGGAGTTTTACAGCTGAAACTAATTAAGGTGTATCTGTGCTCAGGGCCTTTTAATTAGCAGTTAGCAGTGTTGTTGTTGTTGTTGTTGTTGTTGTTGTTGTTGTTGTTTTCATTTGTGCTGCAGTAATTAACCTGTTTCATTTCAGGCTGAAATATGTGATATATATTTTATGTTTATAGCAATTTAACATTTTGGACATTTTTTTTTAATCGTCTTTTATTTTGGAGAACGAGATGAGAAGATTGATGAGTGTCAATCTGAATGTCATTAGCTTAGCTTAGCATAAAGACAGGAAGTAGGGGGAAACGTTAGCCTGGCTCTAATTAACATGTTTTAACTCAGAAACCGAGAAATTACAGCATTTACCCGCCGATAAAACGATAATTTAATCACTTTGAGTGTATATAAGATCCACCTGGTTAATTATTGAGCTCTTGAGGTGTTTCTGAGCTGTTTTCTTGTTTTCAGTACAAAACGCTCAAACTGAACCACGACCTGCATCTAACTTCATGATTATCATTCATTCATTATAATTAAGGTATATTTCTCTCCCCACACGTAGTAAACAAACTGCTCTTTATGTTTATGACAGCAGTAAATGTTCATTTGTTTCTACTGTTGGTTGTTGTCAGTGTGCATGAAGGCGTTTTACAGCTGAGGCGAATTAAGTTGGACGTGATGCTCCGAGTGGCAGCAGTGTTATTATGGTGGATTATAGTTATTTCCAGTAGTTGCACTATGCAAAGCCTGCTTCCTTTTGGGCTAAAATAATTAAAGTGACATGAAAACAGCTGACCTGAATCTGTCCAAAGTGTAAAAATACACCTACCGACGTCTAAAGGTCTCCAATTAACACATCACATCTGAACATAAACTCAAATGCAGAAACAACAGTTTGTGGAGATGTGTGCAGGAATTCGTTCTTGGCGTGTAACAGTGAACAAACACAGTGAGGTTGTCCGGTTTGGTACCATCGTGCATGTTCATTAAAACCTTTGTTCACTGACCTATCTGGCAACACACAACTAGAGACGCTGAAAGAAGTAATTTGCTAATGGATAAACTGTTAGCCAAGAAAGTTTCAGGAAGTAAATCCCCCTAAAACCTTAAAGGGGACAAATAAGCTGTTTGTGATTTTCTGTCAAGTCCCAAAACTTGACGTGTATAAAAACATCTCAGCTGATATCTGGTCGGATTCAGGCTCGGACGCAGGCGGATGTTTCTGTCTGTTTCTGTTTTCTGATTTCTTCAAACATTTGCTGATTTTCACATTTATGATTCATTATTTGGAAGTGGTGTTTGTGTCCAGCTGGTGACTGTGAAAGTCTAATATTCACACTTCACTCCTGAGGGATATATGCAGTATATCTGTCTCTTTAGCTGCTAAATGATCCACTTTAAGTAAAAGATCTCAGTACTGAATCTCTAAAAGAAAACAAATCTGAATATTTCCCAAAAATGTTGAACATTTCCTTTAAAAAAAAAATGGAAATGAGTGAATTCTATAGAAAATGAAGAATGTGTTGAGGTTTTAAGTTGGGACGGAGGCCAGTTCCTGCTGTCTCTCATGTACCGTGTACATTCATACATGCCAAGCTCACGTGAGACCTCTTTTCTTTCACTACTGAGGCTGCAGCGGCTCTCCTTTGTTAACATTCTCCTGCCGTCTTCTACGGTTGCAGCGAATGTGTCACCGACAGCATCGTAAAACGCCATTTGCATGGGTCACAAGCTGAAGGTCCCTAAAATAACTGCTGATTTCATGTAGTGGCTGCTGCTGCCAAACGGCTGATGTGCTAGCAGCTACATGAACAGCAGACATGCTCGTCTTCAGTGGATTTCACTGTTTGGAGGGATGGATGTTACTACATGGTAAATATCAGTTTTAATCTTTGCTTAGCGACCAGACATTGTTGTTTCTGAATGGGTGTTAAAAACAGCGGCTGGTCTGTGCCAGGTGTTAAATCCTCCCCGTGGAAACAGGAGCTCTAAGGTGCATGTGGATGGAACACAGGCAGCCGTCCAAGCCCGGGGCGAAATGATCCAAACACTACCGGCCGTGCAAGCACACTCACACTCCTTAGTAACAAAGACCATCGTACAGAGGCTCCCCTCTAAAACCGCAGATTACAGCATAAGCACACCTTGTACTGAACTGTAATTGTAGGTCGAATATGCTGACCCAAATTCAGTCACACTCGCTCAGCGCATCGGCACACAGGATCAATGGATGCAGCTTAGACGCATCTTCCTCCGCTGCGCAATCTGAGCAGAAGGCTAATTAAAAGCAGCAGATAATTTATTTGCACTAAATAAGAGACAAATCTCATGTTTCTTGTTCTGCAGCAAAACAAAACAAACACAAAAACAAACATCTGAGCTGTAACATGATGCGTATTCTTGTTTATACAGGTCAGCCATTGTTTATGGCAAGTAGTGGGAAAGAAGAGATTAATCCCAGCAGGCTCCTCCAACTCCTGAAACCTGATGTGAAACTAAAATGAACCAGACCTCATGTATCACATATCATGTATTCACCACACTGGAATAACTGTGAGTATTCAGGTATTCTGCAAACATGCTGCTTTGCCACCAACTCGAAACTTGTTAAAATAATCCAGACTGAAAACTGCAGCGGCTCTTGAGAAACTGCAAGCAGCCTTTAGGCTTCAGAAGGGAATTGATGCCAGTTTTTTACTCTGGGTGACTCACTCCTGTTTGGTTCTGCACAAGAGACACCTCAAGGGTCTGCAGAGGTTTACAGAGGAAATAACAATCTACTTACACTATTTACTTATTACAGGATCACGCGAAGAGACATAAAAACAGGTAGCATTGCTGCTCGACACACACAAGCCTCTCGAATGTTTCCTTCTGTCGTGTTATCCGCCCACATGCATTCATGAATTCATATTCAACGAATGCTCAGTCATGCTCGAGCTCATTCAACAAAAAGATGCATCACATTCCCTGTGAGTGAGCAGCAGTGTTTCTGCAGCCCACTGACCGCGAGCCCCTTTTCCTCTCCACCGTCTTTCTGCTTTCACACTTTCAGACACACGTGCACATACAGACATACATATGAAAATCCACCAGCCTCCCTCTGGGGAACATTAGAGGAAAGTCAAGCTTGGCAACGACTGGTGAAGGGGTTTCCGGGTGGGGCAAGACATGCAACAACAAAGACAGTAATGCCAGGCTGAGTCACGCAGCCAGAGGAGGGCGCGCAGCACCGCGGGCACCTGCCATGAATCAGTGGCTGAGCGGTCTGGACACTGGCCCCCGGACATCTGTCATATGTTTGACAACATGCTGTAATCATCTGAGAGAGGATCAAAGATATCGAAGCGCTTGCAATAATTAGCATGATTAGCATGCATTGATAGCTGCAATTAGAGCTCTTTCAAGGCTCCACATCTCAGCAGGGAGGTTAACTCAAGTGCATTTGGCCTTTTTTTGATCTCCAAACCTGAATTTTTTTCTCCCTCATTATTAGATTTTAATTCCACTATTTTCTTCTCCTGTGAAGAAATGTTTTTATTCTGTTCTTTCATTTTCACTTCAATGGAAATGTTGTGATGTTTTTGTCATTATTATTATCATATCCGGCTCATATTCAGGTCAAAGGTCGAGTGACTTCGCCTGTCGGTGTTTCAGATGTCGATGATAATGGCTCTAAATGCAGCTACGATGCTGTTTAATCTTCTTTGTCTTCCTACGTCTTGTCTGTCTGCACGTCATCGTCTGATAATCCAACCTCGGCTGGCACCAAACGAACCTTTTCCACTGTTTCAGCAGTCCGTATATGTCTTACATTATATTTATTTACAACACTGTGCACAAAAACCACCTCTTTGTTTTCTCGAGACTCGATTATTGAATTTGTTTTCCACAGTTTTACAATCGTCTCCGATAAAAAGCTTCAAAAGCAATTTAGTCCTCAACTTTCATGTCACTAGTAATCATCCTCTTTGGCTTCTGTGTTGATCTTCATACAGCTGCCAGCTTACTAATAATAGCGCAGGACAACAAGCACTAATGGTAAGGACTCGTGGGTTATAATTAAAACCACGGATGCTAAAGTCACTTTAAAGGAAACTGTGAAGCTGTAAGTAATTTACAGAATCAAGATCACACTGCAGTCTGCAATGATTCAACACGACTGGAAGGAAGCAGACAGATGGCAGCAGGCCGCCAGTACCAATAAAACACAAAGAAAAGTGACTCTTGTTTCTAAATCACACTGTTAAGAATGATAAAGAGGGAAGGAAGTGATTGATTATTTGAATGTGCAGGTTCCTTATTGGCCAACCACATGTTTACTTGTAAACGACTTCAGAATAAAAGCACAGAAGGAACAGTCGAACGACATATTAGCATCAAACAGGAAACAGCGTCCGACAACATCAAACTGGACTCATGTGGAGTTTTATTATCAGTGAGGAGAAAAGAGCTGAACTGATTCAAGGGAAACGGCCTCATTTTATCTCCTTTAATAAGCGTTGGCATGCGTTGATTGACAGCTGTGATTGACAGCTGGCTCCTCATCAGGTTCAGTGTTACTTGATTAGCATCACGTCTGTCGTGTGTTCACACATCTCTGCTGGACTCGTTCTGATATGAAGAACCGCTCCGGCTCCAAGAACTTAAGTCGAGGATTTATCACAATCTAATTTTGGAAATCCAGCCTGATACGTCGCTCCTGATTCGTGGAAGTGGTCTTACATAGTGCTGCTATTCACAGCGGGAACGTGCTCAAACGTCAGACACAATACATATTTTACTAGCATATTTTTATAGGTCTCCCCTACAGTAACCTGCCAGCTGCGGCTCGTCTGATGGCAACAAGCGGGTCAACATGAGGACAGATTTTTTGGTGTATTGTGGGTTTTGCGTCGTGGGTTCGTGTCCCTTCATGTTATCTGTAACTGTTCTTCTCTCCACCGGCTCGCTGCAGCTTTTAGAAACCAATTTAAAACCTTTTTACTTCATAAATCATCTCTTTGGCTCTGGAGTTTGTTGATCTGCAGCTGAAATATCTGGACAATATGAAATATGTCCCAGATCTTCAGCTTCTTCCTGTGGATCAGAGCAGCAGCGACATCCTTCACCTGAAGCCACTTATTACTGTCCTAATAGTACTTAGACTACTGCTACTACTACTACTACTACTACTACTACTACTACTACTACTACTACTGCTACTACTGCTACTACTACTGCTGCTACTGCTACTACTGCTACTACTACTACTACTACTACTGCTACTACTACTACTGCTACTACTACTACTACTACTACTACTACTACTGCTACTACTACTACTACTACTACTACTACTACTACTACTACTACTACTACTACTACTACTACTACTATCCTGATATACTTGGCACTGAAACCTTGTGAGTATTTAAGTAAGATTATTATCTAGTAAATCTAGTACTAACTCTTAAAATATCTCATTTTCTTTGTTTCATGTATTGAAAATCTTCGTTTTATTACAGACAGAATTAATGTTTTCATGTTATTGAGAATTTTAGTGTTTATCAATTTCTTTGAAACACCAATAACTACTTGTTATTATTATTATCATTATTATTAAGAGTAGTAGTAATAGTAGTAGTATTAATAACTTGCTCTTGACTTTTAATCTTTTTAATAAAATTTGTTGATTTCTTTCTCTTTGCTTTTTTGCTTATTTTTACTTATTTAAATTCTAACTTATTTTTTTTTTATAAATTGTTATTGTTTATTTACATTTTTGGACTCATATTGATTTTTAACCCTTTAGTAAAACATATATTCTATACAAATAACATTATTATAGTAATATACAGCAGTACGCGTTCCTACAGAAACATGAATTATAAGCTGGATATAAACAGGAGAGTCTGAATGAATAAACTGATTCCTGGTTTCTGTTCTTTGACCTTCACGTCTCATCTGAAGGTAAAAGTGATGCTGAAGCACATTTACAACGACACAAACGTGGTGAAAATGAGTGTTTTTCTGCTGCTTATCCTATTTATTATTCATCACTTTGATTTTATTCCTCATCTATTTATGCTGCTGTGTTGTTTATGTGCTCCTGCCACAAAATGACTGATCATATCAGCATCTTAAAAACATTAACATGCATATAATGATCATAATGACGTTTCTAATAGAGACTGTTGGCTTGTAGTTTTATTTATAGTCTAGTTTTGTAATAGCACTTAATCTCTAGAGAAGGTTTTATGTTCTTCATGACTGTATTTGTGCATATTTTTAGAAAGAAGTTTCCTTCCTTTTCTGCATTCAACAACTCCTCTCCTCTTGTCTTTGCACAACAAAAACGAGCTCGCAGCCTCTCAAATCTGAATCTTATCGGGTCCTTTTTGGCGTCTTTAAACCGTATCACAGGGTGACGTGACAAAACCGACGGCTGTATAAAATGCGTTAATGTGCTTGGAGATAAAAAAGATTCGTGACAGATAAATTCTTTTGTCCATTTTAGTTATAATTGTGTCTATTTGACACGTCCGAGACATTTTCTCATCGTACTGAGACGATTATCTAACAACGCAGGGTTAGAAAAGCTTAAAATAAGCAGATAAAACCAGCTGTACATAGAAACACAGGAATTATTATAACTGAGTCTCCTGGTGGCAGCAAATCAGTTAGCAATGAAATGAAGTGGAAAGTCATTAGTTACAGTCTGTGTCTCATTCCTTAGTGACTATTATGATGTTTGTTGTTAAGCACTTTTACATTTAATGGGATCTCCACAAGATATGCGACCGCTTTATAAAGTAAAATATGAAGAAATGTTTCCAAATATTAAACACAAGGTTCAGTTTGAATGTGTTGAAATGAACAGAGGAGCAGACATTAGACACCACACGGCCGCTGAGCGGGGCGTAATAGAAATAAAGGAATGTGGAGCACCTGAAATATCACACGGTATTAATCATAAAGTAGCTGTGGACACAAAGAGGAGCTTAAAGAGGACGTGTCAGGTCATATTTCCACCTCTATATTTATATGATTTACTGTTCAAAAAAACTTTTATCTCCTACTGGCTCCTCAGTTCAGCTGCTTTCTCTTTAAGGCCCCGCCTCCTGATGAACCTGCTCTGATCTGATTGGTCAGACACGACGTAAACAAACTATAGTAGCAGGATTGCATTGGTTTTTCTCCTACTTTGTTTCGAATGGAAACTTCTCACATACATCTGTACATGTTAGACACTAAATTAGATCCGAAATAGTTGACAACAACTCGTGGAAATGTTTCAGCAACGCCGGCTACGGCTGTTCAACAGCGTCTACGGCTGTTCATCAACGTCTACGGCCGTTCAACAACGTCTACGGCTGTTCATCAACGTCTACGGCCGTTCAACAACGGCCACGGCTGTTCACGGCGATGTGACGTCATCATGAGGAGGTTTTGACTTGAAGGTGACAGTCGGAAAGGATCAAATGTTTAAACGATTGAGGACAAAACACAATTTCTCACATGTTCAAATAATCTTAAAGGGGAAATCCGCAGATTTTATACATCGAATTTGAAAATGAAAAACAAATCTGGGGGTGTGGAGTTAGAAAGCTACCAGACCTCTTCTTCTTCTTCTTCTTCTTCTTCTTCTTCTTCTTCTTCTTCTCTTCGTCTCTGCCTTTAATCAGATGCACTTTGACTTTTTGTTTGCTTGTGAGAGAAATGAAATCTCCGTGTTCACATTGAGCGTCCTTGAAGTGACGACATCCTCACAACCTGCTTCTTTTATCTCAGAGTGATGAATATAAGATCTTTGATGAAAGAGGAGAATCAAGCACGTCTTAAACTGACGAATCTTTAAATGTTTGTCTACCTCTGAAATAAAACAGCTCTCAAAATATTTAATAACTGATGAATGTGATAAAGTTTAAGAAGTCTTTATTTGTTATCCAGACCTCCGCGGATGAATTTAACGTTCAGTACGTTTAAATCCTGAATGAATCTTTAAATGATCCTTTAACTTTTTTAACTGCTGACCTTCGTTGGCACATTCAGTCTTCTCGAGGATTTTAGACGATGCTTGAATAGAGATTATGTTAATCCTGAAGGTAAAATGAACCTCGCAGTGTCAAATTACCGGCGAGCTCAGGCTGAGTTATCGCCCGGCTCTCTCCGTCTCTCATGTGGATGCTGGCGGTCTCGTGGGGGTTTTACACTTTAAATTACCAAGAAACACATTTGCTTTTATGGCCTAAATTAGCTTAATTGTATTTACTGTATGTCCCTTGGTAGTGTTTGCATTACCTTCAGAGTGCTGGAGTGCCCTGAATCCATCACACATCAGCGACTGCAGACCGCGTGTGATTTAAACCACTGATAGGACGTTTGTTGTTGTGTTGAATTTAACTCCTCCGTCAGTATTTGTGGTGAAAGTGAAACAAATGATTACAGCTCTAAATGAAAACATGAATTAAACATGAATGTGATGAATTATAGAAGTCGAATCCTTCATCAACATCTGAAACCACCTGACCAGGACGCCGCTCTGACGAACGCTACGGAGACGTTCGGTTGGTTTTTGGGATATTTTGGAGTCGAGAAGTGTTTCGTCTTATTAATTTTTAAGTCTTATTTATTTGTTTGGTTTCAGGCGGCTCTCGGGTTGCTATGAGGGCGTCGTCTTTTATATCTTATATTATTGTATTTGTGAATAAATATTTGCTTTATGTTTGTTTTGGAGCTGATTTATAATCTATTTGATACATATCATTATGACTGTCAAATAATCTTTGTTTACAGGTTCAATAATGTCATTGTTTCTTGTATTTATCATATATAATGATAACGACATGTTTTAGTTTTTGGATTTAGATTAAACACGTAATATGAAGATTTCACATTGTGCATTTTAATGGTTAAATTAATGTTAAATAAATAAATAAAGTTAAATTTAAACCTCATCCTACAGATATAACCTCACTTCTACTATATTTGATCTACTTTCTCTTTTCTCTCTTTCTGTGTCTCACAAGTGTCACACACACACACACACACACACACACACACACACATATACAGTATGATACTGTTATGAACCCTCATACACCTCCGTCATACTGCAACAGTCAACACTGTGTTGTCACAGCAACACAAGCGTTGATCTTTGTTGTCCATTAGTGTTGTTTACATTGTCGTTGCTATGTTTTAATCGTTTCAATAATATAATAATGTTTTATGTTTATATCTGATTGACTAATCAATGAATCGACTAATCGTTGCTGCAGACAAATACTTCTCACGACATTTAGTGTTTTTATTTCTATCATGTAAAACATGTTTGGTTGGTCGACTGGCACAAGCTGAGATGTTGTTTCTATACAAACAAACAGCAGCGAGACAGCGAGAGGCTCGTTGTGTCTGATCTGAAACAGACTGATGGGAATCCAACCCGAGTCTGGTTTGCATAAATTATATTAATAAATAAATAAATGAGGCCTGAGAACAGTTAGAAACCGACCTGGAGGATAATAACAACCCAAACACAAACAAACAAAGAGAGACATGAACAACAAGCTGCCACAAACAAACACAGCAGCAATAAATACCTGAATATAATTAAATTAAATTAAATTAATTAATGTTGACGTGTGGAAACGTTTAAGACGAACAACACGGAGATCTTCATGAATATTAAATATAAATTTAACTGAGGAAAAGAAAAATTACCCAAAATCCCCTAATTTATGATTTATAAGCAGGATATAAACATTTAATATGAAGAAATATTTGATATTATTGCAACTATTTGTCATTTCTGGATGCCCACAGGAGGACGTAAACAGTAGTTGTTGACAAATATGATAATAAACACTTATATATGTCTTAAAACAACAGCCATGTGTCCTCATGATCACTGGCTGTAATCATATATATTTGATGTGTTCAGACTGGAGCAGGTTACATCAAGTTTATTTATCACATGAGAAGACAACAAAAACGAGTCTCTTCTTATTTCTTACCTGGGGGGTCAGAGGTTACCAGCACACGGCCCCCCGGAGGAGACAGACGTCGGTGATGAGCAAATCTAACACGCTTCATCTTCGTCTTGACCTTGACCTGTCGTATAAATCTGTTCTCGGCAGCGACCTCGTTTAGGATCCTCGTGGCCTGAAGGCAGCAGCTCGAAACTGGAAACCTTATAAATGTAAAATCTGCTCCACTTTTTTACCTTCACCAAACTTCAGCCGAAAAATCTGATTTTTTAACAAATGTACAGTCACGCTCCAAATACCGCTCATGTAGTTCAGCTTATTGATAGTTTTGACTGATTTTATTGGCAGTTAAAATGTTTGATCGCTGGTTTGAATCGTACATGATTGTTGTCTTTTTTTTGATACGAACACCGTTTTTCACAGCTGGTGTTGTTTTGTGCTTTGAGCTCTTTTCTTCTTCATGGTTATTTATCTGCAGCAGTCCTACTTTATGTACACACATGTTTGCTTTGTTTTTTTGTTTTTTTTTTACATTTTCATGTGTGTCTCACTAATTTGTATGCTCATGCTAATTTCTGTATACACAATTACGTAAACAGGACGCGCCCAAGGGGGACGAGACGTGGATCAAATGAAATCCTGTTTCTTTTAATCTATTGTTTGTGCTTTTGCTGGCAGGTGACTTACTGGTGGTGTTGTATCTGACACCGTAGAACATCTCTGGGCAGGGTCGCGACACCATCTGACCAGCGCTGCTCCTCGGCCAGCAGGTGCCAATGCCATCGATGGAGGTGTCACAGTAGAGTCCTGAGCCTGCAGCGCGGGGACAGAAATGTCAGACACACACGTACATTCTCCACATGGCTCTGGACTACATATAGCCATGCTGAAATTCTGACTATGCTCCAATGGTCTTGGCAATAAACGGCGGAGCTGAATAAGCTGTTTGTGTACACGGGCTTTAATGATTACTCCTGTGCTGTGCTGAGCTCCGTCTCCTGTGGCACCACAGCAAGTCTATTTCCAGCATTGTTCCCGTCTTTGATGTTAGTCCTTATAATCTAAATTCAGATCAAACTTGTTTCCCTCGTGGGGTATTCCACAACAACTCTGCTTTGTAGGAACTGCGTAGGGAATCGGTTTCACGCGTCTGAGAAGAGCAACGTGTCCAACTCACCTGTGGCGTTGCTCAGGGTTTGGTTCCAGGAGAAGGCCAGGGACTGTACTGAAACCAGGAAAGGAGAATCTCATCAATAACCACACCTCAATCTTTGTTTGCACAGTTTAAAAGAGGCTATGAAAATCTCATTAGATTGAGCTTAACGGCATCAAAGGCTGAGCATTAAAGGGCAACGGTAAACACTGGTGACAGACCTTTCCTGGAGCAATAACAGGACGATAGCAGCAAATATGAATCTAGACATGCCCCGGGGGCCACGCTATTATTTCAGTAATAACTCAAGACGATTTAGATAAAGAGATTCAGGAAATAGAGGTCAAAGTTGATGCTGAATTCTAATGCTTTCAGATGTTTGATAACCGATCTTCACGTTGGCGAGACAACGTTTTATTTGGAGTGAAATCTGAAACATTTCACGCTTTGAGTTGTTTGTTTGTTGGACACTTGTCTGTCGGGAATAGAAGGTTGTTTTCTTTCCTTAACTTTGACCGAGTAGCTTTAAACTAACAATAACCCTAACCCAATATTCACTCTCTGTTCGCTCTGTTTCTCCACCAACTCCTGAAGGCATCTAAATGCTCCGCTATGTTCACCAGCTGGTCTCCAGTAACTGTGTGTTAGCTGTTTGGTGCCGAGCAGGTTGTGTTTCTCTGAAATCAGCTACCTGCTGCATCTGAGAGTGAATCAGAGCAGTAAACAATGAGCTGAAACTCGATATAAAGCTCCGTAAAGCCGAGGATAAAGACGTGCTTTTTATATCTGTCTCTTATAAATTCCCCCGTTTAACCAACTAGTTTTGGGGCAGTTTTTTATGTCTTTATGGGATGTTTAAAAATAATCAACAGATCCATTAATTCTTACTTGAAACTCGATCCTATAAACAAACGTTATCAGTGAGTAATGTGACTGTATGATAACATTAATATCACAGCACAGAGAACGTTATTATTACCTGAGACAATGTTGAGCATAACCAGCAGCAAATCACATGAGGATCATCCGCGTGCATGTGTGTGTGTGTGTGTGTGTGTGTGTGTGTGTGTGTGTGTGTGTGTGCACGGTGTCCTGTGTGTTTAATACTTGTGAGGTCTACATAGAAACGGAGTAATAAGAAACTACATTTTGCCAATATGTACAAGAGGAAAGTTGAGTGTTTGACATTTAGCTTTACGGTCATGTGATGCTAAAGACTGAAAATCAGTTACGATAATGCTGGAGGGACGTCAGCGAATTCCCGGCTGGATTGCACAGGGGAATAGTGCTTTCTGAAAGCTTGTAATAGTTGTAGTAAACATGCGGCTGATATTTGTCCTCAACTTACATGAGACATTCCCCGACAGCATTAGCAGAGCTTCACATGTCAAGTCTGCTAAAGAGCCTGAAGGCAGAAAGCTTATGATGACACACACCTGCAAACAGAGAGAGGTCACAAAGGTCAGGATCAATCAACAAATCAAGTCACAACATACAGATCAATTCATGGATATGGTTGATTGTCTATATATGTATATATCGTACCAAAAACTATTAAACACATCAGTGAGTCACATCGCTGCAGAGTAGTTCTGTGTAAAGCAGAGGCCACTGAGCATGTGCAGAAATCTGGACCCATTTACAGAGCTTCACTAGCTTGTTATGCTACATGTCACAACCTCGTGACTTTTGTACTTTTTTTTTTGGTACATTTTCTAAAGACTTTTTTACACAGAACTACTCTCTGGAGACTCAAAACACGGTTGCTGTTATGAGTCTTTGGAGCCGTTTCTTAAAGGAACATGTCACCCAGTACAGCGATGTGACTCACCGATGTGTGTTTAATAGTTTTAATAAGATACACACAGATTACTTGTTAGTAACAGCATCTTACTGTCCTGGTGTTTCTTGCTTCATATCCATGTAATCCCCTCATGTACAGTAGAGGAAGTTCTGCTGAATCTAACTGAAAGACTCTCGGTGCCCTTGAGCAGATGATGAATGTATTAGCAGCTCATCTCATCTGATGCAGCGCCTCTAATTTGGAGCACTTTGTAGTTTTTAATCACCCCCCCCCTCCATCAACACGCTTTCATGTTTACAGATACAAGGATTCAATGAAATATAAAGGCTAAGAAATTACTGACTGCCTTCTCAGAGGGCTGTAATGTTAAGTACAAAAAAATATATATCCGCTTGTGCAGAGGGTGTTGCCGTTAGCCTACTTTACACGTGTGTGGAGGGGAAGAAACATTGAATAATGCACATAATTATAAAACTACAGTAGGAAACTCAGGAGGGGGTTTTTGCGTCTGTATCTGCTTATTTTTAACACAATAACAATGTAAGATCATCTGCTCCAGTTACACAACATGATGGAAACGGTGAGAATCTCTTATTTTATGTGGTTGTGTTAAACGACAACAGTGTGTGTGTGGATTATTATTTCATGCACACGCTTTGATCTCAACTGGATTTCATTCAGGCCTGGACAAGTGACTGATGGACGCGCTCCAAACCAGGAGGGTTGGCGACACTAAAAACGGACCCAGTGAATGTGTGTATTGTACCGCTGACATGTGGAAACCACTGATCCGCTGCTGGCACACATGCAGCATCTGTCAGTAGCGTTTTACAAGAAGCAGGAAAGACCATAAATTGTTAAATGTCATCAGTTTAGTTTGTGTTTGGGCTCAAACGGCCTCTCTAATTGACCCCAAACGAGGTTACGTCTCGGTGCAGATGTCCTTGAGCAAACTGCTCCCTGTTGACACGACGCCGGCTACTGTTACCTACACAGCCGATGTTTCATTTCCTCTTTAAATAAAACATTCCTATCAATAATGCATCTGAAACGGTGAACATTTCTCAGACAGAAAAGCTTCACTTTATATCGTTTTTGGGGGGTTTTTTTCTCGATAACATGTAATTAGATGCATCAGGCTTGTTTAAAAGACACATTCATAGCTGATAATTACAGCAGCGGATGAAGTCACATCATATAAAATGTTGTGCCCCAGATTTCAGAGAAGAGCTCCAGATGCTTCGATGCATCTGTTTCACGCTCAGTGAAACTTGGGCAGGTATCAACATACAGATATATTGATCCTAACTGCGCACCTTTCCATCAGTGGGACTGATCCTGCCCTCCAGAAACTATATCTGAACACATATGCTGCTGATATTCATCCTAATAAACGCAGCAGAGATGCAAAAAAACAACATTGTTTTAATTCCTCAACTTCAGGCTGTTGGAGAAGAACAGATCTGTGTTATTCATCTTAGTCCTGACCGTGTTATCGCAGCCTTATATTCATATTTACATGCGGAAACAAACATTTCTGTGTGTATTATTGTTTGTGTCGGACGGCTTCCTGTTTTAGAAATGATCAAAACCACTTTGTCAATAAGAGAGACGACAGAAACGCGTCGTCTGAAGAGGAAATTGTCACGATTTTATATTGAATTTGGGAACAGGTGACAGTTATTGTAATGACAGTAAACACACCGTTTGTGTTTTGTGTTATTGCTTCAGAGTTTGAGCTGGACGTTAGAAGACAACATGTCCAATCAGTCTTTAATAGAGTCGTGAACACACGTCCTGTGTGCCGTAAATTTAGCCTTCGTTTTCCTGCGAGATTGAACCCGGCGTCCAGACAGACGAGTGAAAACGAGGCTCATAAGGATCCAATCTAAGCTCTGATGGTGTCATTATCCTGCAGCCATTACACTGTGCAATTAACATTTACTTCATCATGATAAATTAAAGACAAACTGTTGTCTAGGTCCTGATGTTAAACAACAAGCCTGCTGTTGATCTGAAGCTGCAACTCCTGGATAAGTATTTCTATTTTATTTTTTTACCTCAGCAGGCATGTGATATGTGAGTTGCTGAAGGGGCGATGGTGGTGGTGTGGGTGGTGGTGGTGGTGGGTGGGTGTGGGTGGGTGGGGGGTGGTGGTGGATGGTCTTAAATCACAACAATGGGGACGCGAATAGAAGCCAGAGGATTTCAAAAAAGGGTTGAGGGGATTCTTGACTATTCTTAGTGCAGCAGCTTTCCTCTCACAATGAGGCAGATGAAGTAATTCACCTCGGGCATCTGTAACAACATCAATACGTCTCTCTGTGTTGTTACAGATGTGGAGATAATAATCAGATGGATGTGCAGCATAACTGATCTCAGAAGAGCATTTTCTGATTAGTAAAAAAATGTAAAAAATAAATAAATAAATGTGTTGACTTTTCTTATGAGATCCAAACAGAGGATGAGAGAGGAGGAGCGAACACCTTTTTAATCCCCAGTGTCCCAAATCCGGGTGTTTCAGCATCAGCTCCAGTCCCACATACAGCAGGAATCATGTCACCAGGGGTCGTTTAATTAAGCCACCTTAACGCAGAAGTCCTGGTTCACGTGAACACACCACTTACTGCTTCAACTAATATGATGCAAGTCAGATTACTGACCTGCTAAAAGCTTTCAGGCTCTTTTAATGGTTTTTATTACTAAAAGCTGTGAGATGAAGGCAAAACCCAAAACTGACATGTGGATTATCACATCAACATTACACTGAAACCCGCGACAATAACACACAAATAATCTACATATAATCTGCTTGATTTTATTAATCTGTTTTAATTAAACGCCCCAAACTCAAAGCGGCTTTAATGAGACGTTTAAGTTCACGCGCAAAGACGCGTAACTCACCTCCAGCAGAAAGATGCATTTGCGACGCATTTCCACACCTTTATTTTTCACATAATTCTGTGTCATTAAATGTCTTCTCGTGACTTGATGAAATCTTGTCTGTCCACGGTCCACTCAAACTGTCCTCTGAGTTTTAAATGTCCAACAACAGATTTGTTTAGATGGAAAATGAAACCAACCAGGTCTCCAAACGAGCTGCTCAGATCACACCAGATCACTCCTGCTCCAGTTACAGATCATTTCAGGGACATTTCAGCTGGTCTTCAGGTGATCTGCTGTCTCTGCTGTCCTGTCCCGGCTGTCTGTCTCTGCTGTCCCGGCTGTCTCTTCGCTTTCTCCTGGATACTCACACCAAGCGTCTCCCTCAGCTTGTGTTACAGGACTGGAAACTGAATCCACCTTGGAGAGACGCGCACCGTCACACTGTTGAAGCAGAGCACCTTCTACACGCCTGCTTTATCCTCGCTGTAACCCGGAGCTGCACCGTCACATCCCCGCTGCTTCATCCAGCCTCTGACTCCTTCGTGCATCCTGCGCTGCCACAGATCGTCTCCTCGACGCGCCGCCCACGTTGTGCCACTTTGACGCGACCGAGGAATATGGAGTTAATTATGCAATATATATATATATTTATATATATTATATCTCCGCTGTTCCGGATCCTAATCTTTAATCCTTTTTGCAATCTAGACGTCACTGCTGTGAGAAAGTTGAGAGAAAGGAAAAAGAAAATCTGATTTTGGAGGCTTTTATTAAGAAGACAGGAAGGAAACGCTTTTAACGCAGTTTCCAGCTGAATTAGTGCCAAAGCTCTCAGAGTTAACAGATTTGGCTTTGAGCGAAAACGGACAGATGGTCCTGTGTCAATACAGTTAAGCATCCTGGGGGACATTTCTGAATCCAATCCAATACAAGTGAGTTAAAAAACAAAAAAAACAAAAAAACAAAAAAACAAAAAAACAAAACAACAAAAGCTCCTCTGTGTTATTTATAAATATTCATGTGTTCAGTTTAGTGCAGGAACAACCAATCGATTAGTAGATTGACTAAAACACTTCTGATAAGAGACTGATGGGTCACGTGATGATTTCAGGGTGTTTGTTTATTTTAAAGGTGCAGCAGCTTTCTTTTATTGGCCACATGGGGGCAGTAGAAACACACTGAACACAACACTGACATATTATCACATTTTAACTTGATATTTTTTTTAATAAACAGTTTTTTTTTACACATTCAACATCTAAATGATCCACTATGTTCACCGGCTAACAGGCTGTAAAACCAAAACAACGAGCTAAAAGACGCTAACGTGCAGGTTCGAACACATTGTCATGTGATTCATTTCCTGTTATTACTACTCATCTTTAACCACTTGAGGGCTCTAAAAACTATAAAAAATAATAGGATTCAAGATTCTGAAATATGACGATTATCAACTTTTCTCTGTTTTAATTCTTTTTTTTCTAATATAAACTGAATATCTTTGACAAAATAAGACGTTTGAATAAATAAACAGATAAATGGATAATTAGTATGATTGTCTTCTTTCTTTCCCCTTGGTCCTGCTGTCTCTGCTGGTTTTTATCCAAATGAATATTTTACACGACACATCATACTATCATACGTGATATTACGCTCACATGCAGGACGAGGCTCGGCTGGTTTCTAATATCTGTACCACTGAGGCTTTGAGTGCACAAAATGCTTTATGCACACTGCGCTAAAGCTTTCTTTAGACCCAGTGACGTGCAAAGAGGCATTATTTAAAAGATGCTTTAATTCAAGGTGACAGTGCCGTCCCCAGAGTGTGCCATGTCGTGAAGTGTCAGTAGTGGCAGCAAGAGGAGAGGAGAGGACCATGTAACTGGGTTATATGCTCAGGATACAGTGTACCTGCCTACATGAACACACCTGTCTGTGAGACTAGCATTCAGGTGTTGAATAATGTCATTTTAATCAACGTGACAGGTGTCATGCATGCGTTAGTGGAAGCGATTGTTTCGGTGCTGAGTTTATTCGAGACAGTTGTGTAAGACGGTCTTTCTAATCCCGTTTTCCTACAGCTGGAGGAGTTCGTCATCAAGCAGACTGTAGTCCACCCCTCCTCCTCCTCATCTTCCTCTAATCTGAAACACATTTTATCTTCATTCTAGGCAGCACTGGCTCAAAACATACATATATGGCATCAAATCCTTGTGTGTGTGTGTGTGTGTGTGTGTGTGTTTGCTGAGGGTCATTCCAGATGCATGGGTGATGACAAAGCAGGCGTTCATTGCATGTTGGGTTGGTAGCACATTCATGTAACGTGACCCAGCGCTCTTCACATGAGCAGTGCAACCTGCAGACCGACAGCCTAATGAGGCTGAAATATGAAATGAGTGAATTCCAGAGGGCCTTTTCATTATACGATTAAATGATTACATCCATTAAAAGAAAATCGTGCCTCCCAAAGACAGAAATGATTGTCCTCTAGAGATAAATGACACAATAGTTGTGTTTGAGTGACAGATTTAATCTAGACGCAGTAGTAATTATAACCTGGAGCAGCGGTGCGGTTCAGATAATGTCTATATGTGTCTGTTCTAGCACTATGTGTGGATGTGGATGAAGGAATTAACCCGAAATAGACGACTTCACCGGAGACGCTGCTGGTTTCTAGTTTCCACCCGTGAGTAACTTTAACCGACACCGTGTCTTTAACCTTTAATCTTAACAAAGTGATCATTTTAATCCAAACATGATCTTTGTCTAAACCCAAACCAGTGGTGTTTGTGTCTTAATCTATCCAAACCAAAACCACCACGTTGTCACATCATAAAACATCATTATTGTTTAAGTTTTGGACGTCTGATCGATTCATTGTTTTAGTCATTTATCAAGTAAAAAATAAAACATTATGTTTCCAGTTTCTCAAATGTTTTCGATCATATCTGCACCTGGCATGTACGTCTAAGATTAAGAAATGATTGTGTTACTAGCAAATAAACTATTATTAAAGGGCAAACGTCAAAACATCAAATTCAGAACATCTGCGTGAAAACAAGATTTTCTTTTTTCAACTTTTCTTGTCTCGTAAAACAATATAAGCGTTCAGATTATTACAGATTATTAAGGCTGATCAGAAAAACACACAGCAGTTTGTGGTATTCACAGACTGGATTTGTGTGTATGAAAGTGCATCCACACAGCCTGACAGCGTGAGCACAGCTGCAGATGCAGAAAGCAGAAAGCATGAATTAGCCTTAAGATGCAGTTTAAGCAACTACGCCTGGTTGAAGAGTCATTTATTATTTTTAGATTTGGATTAAAAATGTGGGAAGGACTTTTGAATTTTAATGTTTTAAAGACGTGTGTCTCTCTTCCCGTGACATTAAATGATCTTTTTATCTGTGTCATTGTGGTCGAACACACAACAACAGACGTGTTGTTGGACAAACATTCAGAATCGACACTTCAATTAGTCCAAAGAGAAGAAATGAAGCCTGAAAGAAACTAAACGGGGTCAACGAAGCAACTTTAATGTGTTGACAAAGAACCTGGTGACACGGCTGAAAGCTCAGGAACAAGTGAACCTGTGACGTTTCATCACCTGCTGCCTTTAACTCAACATGGACGAGGACTCCTACAGATGCCCAGAACCACGGACAGTAAGTGGACCTTGAGTTGAAAACCTGCTTTTTTAAGATTGAGAACTTTTCTTTAAGAGAATATCCTCCAGAGGCAGTGATGACGCAGAGTTTGACCATTTCCATGACAACAAAGTGAACCTTAACTGCAGATGAAGACGGTGTGATAGGGTTAAAAGCTCCAGAACAAGACAGTAAGCGAACTTTTCAATGTTCAAAGCAGTTTTAAAAACATCAATTCTTTCCTTGAAAAGTCACATTATCATAAATTCATTCATCCAATCACTGAAGCAAACTTCAAAAAGCTTTTCCGAAAACTTGTCAAGTCACTCAGTGAGATGGTGACCTAGAAAAAGCCATTAAAGCTGTGTGTGCGTGTGTGTGTGTGTGTGTGCGTGTGTGTGTGTGTGTGTGTGTGTGTGTGCTCGTGCTGATTCTTGTTTTGAGTTTTTGCCACATCTGTGCGCCGTCTTACTGGCACATTAAGAACAACACTAGAAGAGCTCTCCCAACAATAACAAACAAAAAGCCGCCTAAAACACACTCGCAGAACAATCTGCAGGACATGTGTGTGTGTGTGTGTGTGTGTGTGTGTGTGTGTGTGTGTGTGTGTGTGAGGAGGAAACAAGGACACGCTTCAGGGAACAAGGAACACCAGGCTTCTCATGTCCTGAAGCAGGCTACATACTGTATATATTTATGATGTGCATGTTTCCAACGCTCCTCTCAACACTCGATACACAGAAATATTTCATGTTGTAAACAATTTGAAGAGTCGGTCCTTGAACCGGGTTTGTGACAAAGCCAATATGAGTTATTGGTGAAGCCTTCGGAAGATGGTGTATTGATTTTATGACAGTGCTGGATGTAGTAGCACCTTCCCAACATGACACAACTCTGTGCATGCTAATAAGGTCGCCTGACAAAGACGGGCTTTGTGCTAACATGCACCGCTAACCTTTGTCACATTCAAGTAGGTTCATTTAGAAAAGCCTTTTTTTCCTTTGATAAGTAGCTTCATTAGCATTTCTCATCCACATGCAAAGCAGCCATGACATTTACGCTCCGTACTGTACGAGTGGAGAGGATTGTTATCTGATTACACAAAAACTGCAGAGGATGAAACAAACATTCAGGCTCTGATATTATTACTTCCTGATAATGTTTTAATGACATCATCATTTTGCACTTTACGAGGATGGAGGCGGCGACACAGATGAAGCTGATAGTCACTGCGTTCGTCCGGCATGTAACGGTACGGCCATGTCAGAGGTTACATGTTCTCCACCCATGTTGGTTGCGTGATGTTTCATCCCACCGTCAAACACACGTATGTTAGGGTTAATGCTCCAGGGTTAAATGCAGAGGATCAATTTCCTTACGGGGGGTCAATAAAGACCTTTTTTTTTTCTTCTTCTTCTTCTAAACAAACAAAAAGAAAACAAAATACAAATAATAAAATAAAAAAATACCAACACAACATTTTTAAAGACACTGAAAATGTCAAACTAAATCTTAATGAGCTCAGATGTTCGCAGGGAATTGAAGTGACTGCGGCTTTAATTTATGTGGACACCAGAAGTGTGTTTCCGTCCTACATTCATCCATTACAGTAATGAAGCCAACAAAAAGGACCAGAAGCAGCAGGTCAGTCTCCTTGAACCTTTTCTAACAGATCTGCTTCATTCTTTCACCCATCTGTCATCTGTCAATTATTCTTTACTCTGTCTGTGTGGATCAATATTTCCATTCATCCATCCATCCAACCATCCATCCATGCATCCATGCATCCATCCATCCATGCATCCATCCATCCTTTAATGTCCCTTCCTTCCTCACTGACTGTGTTCATGTTAGAGTACAACACGTATGCAGCGTGAGGTAAGGTCCGGGCCCAGTTCGTGAAGAATTGATTATGTCTTGTCAGCGGTTCTGGTGGCAGGCTTTTATTTATCAAGTGATCGTGTTGCCGTGGACCTGGCAGAGCTTCAGCAGGTGTGAAGGTCAACAAGAGAGTCATATTTTAATCAAAGACCAAGGAGCTAAAAATAAAACTCCTCCCAGCAGTCGCCGCACTGAGAGACTCAAGGAGATGTGAAAAGCCTCAGTGTACATGTTGCAATTATCACGCATACACACACGGGGGTTGTTGTTATGCATAAATGTCAGCTGGAGAGCTTTTCTGCTAAAGAAGCCGTTAGTGGTGAAGAATGTGCCGCAATGCACCTGGAGTCTGAACCCGGGCCAAGACTGACAGCAGGGATCACATGGTCCGAATCAAGTGACAGTCGAGAAAAAACCCTGCAGGCAGCGATTACTGATAGCGTGTGTGTGTGTGTGTGTGTGTGTGTGTCTATTTGCATTATCACTCTATGCAGGGTCATGGTTGTTGTTTGAATAATTACCTCATTATATATTTACATATATATGTTTTTCCAGGGCGTTTTTTTAATTAACGGTGAGATTAATTTATAGCTCTTCTGTGAATTAGAGATGAGGATGTTTTGTTTAGGATCTCCTTTAATTGTCTTTCAGGTGAGTTTTCATTCACCTGTTTTCAATTTTTGTTGAAACAGATTCATCATTTCAGCCATAACGTACATGAAGCAAACATGACGTTTTTCTTTACGAAACAACTCCAAAAATTCATGAAACATCAGTGGATTAAAAATTAATATCCTGAAAATTCAGTTAAAATTAGCACAAAATCTTCAGCTGCTTCAGGTCCTCATTACATGCATAGAAAAAAATAAAAACTGATGCAAACCTAGCTATGGATTACAGCCATGCTAATGCTACAGGAGTGCTTTAAACTAAATGCTAACATGCTGATGTTTATAATGTTTACCTGTCAAATAAACATCATAAATCATAGTTGAAGTAATATACTTTATAATGACAGAAACACATCCGTCACTCAGGTGGTTGAGACCTGCATCCTTGAGCATCAACCTGCTCTCAGACTGGACCAATGAGAGCAGAGCCGGAGCTGTATGATGCCTCCATATAGGGGCCCAAACATAGAGAAAAAGATTAAAGCCTCCGTCCACTCCGAGATGCATTTTGCTCCTTCGGTTAGAAGTTGTTTTCTTCTCTGTGCTCTATGACGTATATGAAAAGTTTATTTTCACATTGATCTGCTGAAGGAGGAAAGTTTTCTCTGTGCTCACTGTAAATCTCTCTTTAATGTGTGCACTATGACGTCACAACGAGTGAGATGTGGAAAGTTGAAGCCTGCAGTGCACAAACACAGAGAACGAAGCAGGAGACGTGTCGTATGCAACGCTTAAACTTCAGAAATGAAAAATATTTACATACAATAAATAGCACGCCTTTATTGTCATTGCATATTTCCAGTACAGCGAAATTACTTTTGCAGCTCCAGAAATGATAGATATCAAGAATATTATTATACTGTATATATATATATATACACACATACAATAGACTCATAGATTCTGGGTTTTTCAATGAGGGAGAAGGAGAAGATGTATGATTTTAACAACAAAAAACGTATAAGACACAGATTATTATTCCACGCAGGGTATTTTTATATATCTGGAGGGGAAAAATACAACACAAGTACACGACTCAGTGACTCCTGAAGAAACAATGATCATAGAAAGTAGAAAACATATATATTTAACTCGTCCAGAGAGGTTTAAATGACAAAAGCAAAAGCATGAAATGAAACAATGGGGCAGGGGAAGGTGAAACTCTAGTGTGTGATTAGCTGTTCCTGTCTGAGCCCATGTGGTCATTTCAAGTGATCACCGAGAGCTGCTTTTAAAGGTTCCTCCTACACTTCAGCCGCGTTAAAATGGGTTTTTTATACATGTGAAAAGCTCTTGTGAACTTTGATAAGTGCAGACCCTGAACTCGTGGAGGCAGACTGTGTTCACGAGTGATTTATTCAATAACTGATCATCTTACAGGCTAACATATCATATGTTATAACCCTCATTTACCACACAGCAGGACCACCATGCTGTGTGGTAAATCACAGCATGTGTACCCCTCACACACACACACACACACAGTGGGCGTCTGAAACTTCAGTGTGCCTGCATAACACTGCGGTCACGCTGTGATCACCGCGGCTCACATGAAGATTAAAGGTGTTGATAGTGAGGCGGACGGTGACACATTACACTTCTCTTTCTAGGCATTCAAAGATGACACGAATTCAACAAGTGTGATATCACCATGACAAATTCACCATGACAAAGGTCAGTGTCAGCAGGAAATGACTTGTCAAGCTCTCCTCTGCCCCCTGCTGGTGCGTTACTCAACATGCAACGAGGTTGATGAGTGCAGCCTCAACACGCCGACACCTGGAGGCTTTAATAACGAGGCAGGTACGGCTCTCTGCTGCCCCCCATCATCTGCTGTTCAGGGTCAAGTTTCAGTTTCATTTCTCTGGATGCACCAAAAACACATTTTATAAGTTTATTGAGATGAATTATATATGCTTTATATTTTATAATATGGTGTTAGAAACTGTTTAGATTGCAGCAGGAAGTAGACAGTAGTAGTATGTTGACTTACCCACAACCATAAAGTATTTTAATGCAGTTACTGTTTATAGTTAATGAATTTATATTAGCTGATTTTATGGATGGGAAGAAAAATTAATGCAACCGATACATATTTCAATAAAGTATGTGAGTGTATATTCAGATAATTATTTTCTGAATAAAACAGACAACCTTTACGTCAGACCTGGACAGGTAAAAGGTTCTGGATGGAAACACCTGCAGGAAGACGAATACAGATGACGACTGATAACATGCAGTCTAAAGCTACGCTGGCTAAATGCTAGCAGACGTCAGCATGCTACAAGGCGCGTACTGACAATGCTAATATGTTTAACAGGTTCACCACTGTATTTTAGCATGTTAGCATGCAAACCGAGCACGTCATTAGTTTTGCAGGTATGTTTCCATAAAGTAAATTATTGCACACGACTTTAGAAGAAAAGATAAAATAAGCATTAATGTCTGCAAAAGTTTCATGGTGATATATTTCATAGTTGGTGAAAAACTATAAAACCCAAAGTTAAAAAATGGAAATGAAAAGTTTAAGAAGATATTTGAACTGATTTGTCTTCTCTGACCCTTTTTGAATCTGACTCATTAACACATCGAGACAACGTGACGAAACGTCTGATTATAGGAGCGGGAACAAAACGAGCTCGTTAGCGTGAGACGATTAGCTGATGTTCCCCGACACGGTGGAGTCATGAACACGGGCTGATCCTCAAAGAAGAAGAAGAAGAAGAAGAAGAAAAAGACGAACCAATAAAATATTTAATATTGCATTTCTATAAAGTTTATAAAAATCTGTGTGTTTAGCTGCTAGATGTTTGCTGTAGTGTACAGTGAGAACCAACGCCGTGAAGCTGCAGCCGAACAGCAAAACAACGAGATCGATCATAGCTGCTGCTGCAACTTTGGGATTAGTTATAAGTTGTTGTTTTTTAAATCCTTCAGTTAAATCAAATAGAGATAAACTTATTATGTTGAATCATTCAGTCAGATATGTTTTGCATTTAGCTTTTTTTCAGTTTGAAGATTCACTTTTTCATTCGACTCGAACGACTTCCAGCTGCAGCTGCTGCAGCCAGAATCAGCAGAAATCCAACAAACAGTCGGACTGTTAAACTTTCAGCATCCGTGTCAACATTATGAGACAGAAACAACGGTGACGTAAATTCACATTAAAAACACACATTTACTTTTGTTTAAACTGCAAGACGAGTCTCAGGAGAGTTGAAACTTTCTGGGATTCAGTTCATCCATTCATCAATCAGACGATAAACTTTACAGAAACAGGATGAAAATGAAAATGAAAACCTGAATTAAAAATGATCAAACTTACATATTTACATCAAGTTAATTATGCAGAATTAGGATTTTTCTTTTCTTTTTTGTTGTATTATTTTTACTGACAGATTTTTTCATACAGATATAAACAACAAACCTGTTACCTACATCAAGATAAAAATAAAAAATAAACACAGTTAAATTGAATCCAGATGCTGCAGAAAAGGATGTTTTATAACTGATCGATTACTTATTACTGTTATTACTGAAATCCAAAGATTTTATATTTCTATTCATGTTTGAAAATCTTTTGCTCTGTTTCCTGTTTTTATTTATTTATTTATTTTTTGCCTTCGGTGTCTGGTTTATGTCTTCACATGGATAATATCAGTTTGTTCCCATCGTTGGCCCCACGCGTTCATTCTCATGACAAAAATATGATGAATGTGCGGAGAAAGAAAAAAAAGAAGAAGAAGAAGAAGAAGCCAAGTCAAAACGCTTGGCCTCAGTTGGCCTTCGTTCAACCTGAAAGGAGATGGTTGTGTTCCCTGAAGCTGCCAGAGCACATGACCCTGTGAGAACCGTAAGAAAAAAAAGACAAAAGGACAGTTGTTATGATGCAACATCATCATGTCTCATCCAGCGAATCACAGACAAGCAAAACCTAAACCACTAATTTACTTGTTGATGTTTGACCGGGCAATTTGACATCTATTAACGAGCATTTTTAGTAATTATACAGTAGCTGCTCTCCTGTGAATGTTTGGATAAAGTCTCCTTATATAAACCTACAATCACTGTGTTATCATGTCTCAAACTGAATAAACAACTTCCTGAACTGATGCCGCTCGTACAGCAACCATCTGCTTCTGATGACCATAATCTGTATATGAGAGTAGTGACCATGTGAGAGAGGACCAGATCCTTTCCTCAAAAGACATTTGGTCTTCTTCGTTTCTTCCCGTGAGATGTTCTTAAATACATCAGATGAGAAAAAAAAAAAGAAATGAAGCAATAAGCATCACGTGAAGGATCCTCCAGGAGAACAACAGCTGATTGTCAGAGCTCCCCTGCAGATTCAAGGTTGGAGAACATCATGTACAGACATCAGTAGTTACTTTAATTATGGGATTAAATTTCACATTAATCCGTACCTCTCTGTAACTCTGTCAGGGGCACTTTTAATCTGGTTTAATATGTTCTGAGCAGCAGCCATGAAGAAGACATTAAACAGAGAACCTATAGAGAACCACGGTTCCACACAGGAACGTTCATTAGAAAGCTTCAGTTGTTCATTTACAGTTCATGTCGACAGTAGTAGTAGCATGTAAACACAACTATACACAGTAAACATGACTAACCATAACCCATAATACTGGGTTCATTTACACACATTAAACTCCTTGTTTATGTTTGCTTATATGTTTCTTCCTCTCTAAAGGATCATTTTTTATTACACAGGACTACTAACATGATCTAAACATTATCTGTAATGGTTCATAACTAAAAACATGATCAGTGTGCACAAGCATTGGCTCCTTTTCTCAAAACTACAAAATGCAAAAATGCAAATTTTATCTATTTCCAAAAAGGTTTTTTTTTGCATCAAAATGACACAAAAACGGGTTTTATCACTTTTGCATTTTGAAAATGTGGAGTTTAAACATACACACAGATGCATACACAGTACCTGTATGTACACAGTACCTGTATGTACACAGTACCTGTATGTACAACAGTCAGTTCTGATTCTTGCTGTTTGGAGGGTTTTTAGATCATGTTTTGACATTTTTGCCTTTGATTTAAAGTTGAAAGTGCAAAGAGCGGGTCTGACATGCAGCACAGGCCTGCGGCCATAATCCAACATAACATTGTGGTTGTGAGTCTTTACCGTCAGCCAACAGATCGCCCTCTTTTCATTCAATGTAACCCATATGTTGATATGTTGTGTTTGGGGCCCTGCAGACCACAGACTTCTCTCCCAGCTCAAAAAACATAGTTTATATTCTCACGAGCAAAAGCAGGAAAAAGGCGGCACTCCAGAAACAGAGAAAGGATTCACCTCATCTATCATCTATAAACTTTAGATGAAGTATAAATGAGCTCGGTGCATCTACAACAGCAGTGCTAATTACACCTGTACACACACACACACACACACACACACACAGCTGATAACAGCTAAGCAGTAAGTTTAATGAGCAGCTGTCAGTCTTGAAAACTATTTAAAACTTTTAGTAAAAACACTGTGAAGGTTTAAAGGTGAATGAATAGTTTGTTTCTGACGTGTCACCTGATCAGGAGGTGGATCCTGATTCGCTCCCTCGTCGTTCTTCTGCATCATTTTTGGTCCTGATTGCAGTTTTTTATTCATAATAAAACATATTTTTATTATTTTTTTGTTTTTTATGAACCTGTTTTTTAACGTTTCAGAAGTCCAGCTGTTTATAAAGTTTATAAAGTCCAGACTGTTTGTATTTGGATTTGTGTTATTGGAGTTATATAACAGTCTTGTCATTTGATGCTCGCTCGCTCTGTCAGATGGCAGAAAGCAGCGTTTGTAATCGATTTGATGTCCCTCTTATGTCCAAGTTTTTTGGTTTTCAGAGTTTTTCAGAGACGAACTTTCAGCCTCGCGTCTTATAACAAACTGTTCCTTTCTTTGTCTTCGAATGACCTTTTTTTTTTTTTTGTAAAATGAAGATATATTTGTTCAGGCTTAATGTTGAATGTTGAAATAACAAGTTTTAAAGTGATTTATTTTGTCATCGTCATCAAATGAGGCAAAGGCAACTGATTCTATACCTCAATATTTTTCTACATATTATGGTAAATAATTAGATTTAGCATTTATTATTTTTCCACAGTCAGCAGAGTACTCTGTGGGCGTTAGTGTTAGGACACAGGTTAAGAAACTTCTGACTCTATTAATGAGTCAAAAACAAACTAAAAACAATATTTGCATGTATAAACTTGTTGTTTTACTCTCCAGTTTATTTATATTTGAGCTTAACAAGATGCTTAAAGTTGAAATTTATCTTTATTCATCTATAAAAAAAAAGCAGAATCTCAGTAGACTCCATCTGAAAAGCTTTTACAGCCACACAGAGAGCAGATTTCTGTAATGAATATGAAATACCACCGAGCTAAGTGTACTACTTTCTTTTTTTAAGAAACTATAAATCTACAGACACTTCGCCGCATTGCCAGGAATGAAATACTTGTGCAATATGTTTTTTTAATTAAATAATAAAAGTGATAAATATGACAAGCAGCTGTTTGTGGAGAAGTGAAAGTAGGCAGAAAGAAACCTGGATGGTGAGTCGTCTCTAAATGTGGAGAACAGATAAAACACGGTGGGAGGTTCGAGCCTCAACAAACTCCTTCAGCCTAAAGAAACACAAAGAGAAGAAGAGAAGAAGAGAAAAAGACAAAAAGAGAAGAAGAGAAAAAGAGAAAAAGAGAAAAAGAAGAGAAAAAGAGAAAAAGACAAAAAGAGAAAAAAGAGAAAAAGAGAAAAAGACAAAAAAAGAAAAAGAGAAAAAGAGAAAAAGGGAAAAAGAGAAAAAGAGAAGAAGAGAAGAAGAGAAAAAGAGAAAAAGAGAAAAAGAGAAAAAGAGAAAAAGTCCTTATTTTAGGTGTGTTTGTATTTAGCTTTACTTTCACCTCATTCAAAATATTAATTTTAAATACATTGTTCATATTATCATTAGCAAGATGCAATAATGGAAGTATTTAAACTTTTTTACAATTTATTTATATTTTACTGTGAAGGAGAAAACAAAGAACAAGGTTGAAAGATGCATTTCTCACATGAATCATCAGTTCATGGAGTCATCGGAGGTTTCAGGCGTTTCACCATCAGCTGTTGATCAAGTCCTGACTTCATCCAGAAAGACAGAACGACGATGAACATGATGAGCAGCACCGAACAAAGCAGACAAAACCAGCGAAAACAGGACCGAGGATCCACTGAACAGCCACAGTTTGAATCCAGTCGAGTGTAGATCATAGATGAATGTATGATGAATGCATGATGAATGTATGATGAATGTATGATGAATGTATGATATATGCAATGCTGCACGTTGACAACTAGGACGAAGAAATGTAGGTATTTGTACTCTACTTGTGTATTTCCACAACTTAACACAAAAATATCATTATAATATAATATAATATAATATAATATAATATAATATAATTTGTTTGTTTGTTTGTTTTTGTTTTGTTTTTTTGCAAAACTTTAATTTTTTTGTATTTATTTTTTAAATGTACATGAAATGTGGTAGAACTATAAAATCAATAAAACATTTAATGGTCTTTAAATATTACTTTCAGGTAAATTAAACTATATTACATAATGTGTCTTTATCATGTGTGGATGACTATATTTTGTATATTTCTCAGTAAACATGTGAAGTCTCTGTGTAAATGTAAACATATATACATATATATGTGTGTTTCCATGAGGTGTGTTGTGGAATAAGAAGCTGTTCCACTTGAGGTCAGTAGAGGGAAACGTAGGACGCGTTTCTCTCCACCTCAGACAATAAAAACAAGGCGAAGCCCGCACAGACACACGGCAGCATCTCAAAGATTGGCTCCAGAGCCATGTCTGAAGAGTGAAAGGCATCAACACCTGGAGGAATATGGATCCGAGCTGGGACTAGAGATGTAGCTGCCAGGATGCCAGCCAGCTTCATCCCCCGTTTGCTCCTCTTCGCCTCGGTCTGCGCGGTTCGGGAGGCGCTGGCCAAATCTCTTCCAGATCAGGGAGCATTTGGTAAGCTCGCCATACGGGGGGATGCAGCACAATGACAAGATGGGAGTGGTTGCTTCTTATGGCTTTTTAGTCGACAAAGCGTCGATGTTTGCAGCGATGAGTTCAAAATAAAACACCATGAAGGAAAAAGATTAGAGATGTTTTAGAGGATGATCTGTTTTTAAGGCGTATCCGCTGCTGTAGATATAGATGCGTTCATATCCATGAGGTGATAAAACAGAAAGAAAGAGGGCCACACTGCTGTTTGAGAGGCTCCAGTACTGTGCAGAGGTAGATAGCAGATTGTACGAGGCCTTAAAGATTGACTAGTTGTGTCCTGTGAGGCCTCAGCTGCCTGTTTGCACATTAATGACACTGAAACAATGAGTCCAGGATGTGTCACTATAAACCAAAAATGCATTTCCATGAATAAAAACAATGTTTTCATGTTGAATAATGATGCAGCAGCAGCCTTAAAATACACACTGTTTATATTATGCTATGTATTTTGAAGGGCATTATGTAATTACATTGCATTATGCATGCCTGCAGCTATTTTAAGATGCATGAATGGTTACAGACAGTTGTGGTATGTAATCCAGTAAAGTACTGCGCTCAAGTACACGTTTGAGGTATTTTTAATGCTCACAGGTCAGCAGCTACTTTACAGATTACATCCAAAATACACAATCAGCCTCTGAAATATGATGATCTCATTATGTCTATGTTATAATATAACATAAAGAGTGCTTTTATATATCATGAAATCTGTATGTTGTGGTAAAATGTGCTAAATGTGTTGTTATGATGGGACATTTATAGGTTTATATTTCTAATATGGAGGCTTTACTGGAATATATTTGCATAATTTACATTTAAAAAGCTCTTTATTTATCTTATTCTGACTCTTTGTGCAGCATCCGAGCTTCAGAGCAAGTTGAAGCCCTGGATTTTGACTTGCAGGGAGCATTTCTACATACGTTAACCTTATATATTCGAGCTTTACCCATGTTTAATATGATTATCTGACATCATAACGGTAGCAACAGCAAAACACAATTAGTAAATGACCAAATTCTCACAAAATATCAGTTTGATACCACAAAATGCCCTTAAAATGGTGGTTACACTGAGTTTAGGAGGGTTTACAATCCATTAAACCTCCACTGAACTCATGTTAAAGGACTTTAAGTGAGAAAATTTCCCAGAGTCTCGATGTGACACAGTGACTCTCTGTGTTTCTGTCAATGGAGCCGTTTCAAGCAACAGTGTTTTAAGTGTGGAGCCCAGATTGAGGAAATCCTCTCTCCACACACACACACACACACACACACAAGGGAACCTTTATTGAACCAATTATGATAATGGATGACAGCATTTACACACAGATAATGGATATGGACGCCTACACACACACAAACACGCCACCTTTTATCCAAAAGCCGCCATTAGCGAGGCTGAAAACTTCAACATGGAGAGGTTTGAGTTTGTTGCTCGAGGCCTGCAGGGTTAGAGGACAACTGACAGCTTTTTGGAGAGTCTGTGTGTATCCATGGAAACATCCCCAGCGTGACCCACATCCACGCTGCCCAAAAGCAAGATGACAAAACAAAATGTTCTGGGGCTGCAAGGCCGAGGATGAAGGGGCTAAAATAGCGATGCAGAGGATTTGTGACGGGCGTGTCTCGACTGTTTGGAACGATGTCAGCTGCTGGATGTTTGGAGCGAACCTGTTCCCTCATCACTCTGTCGCATCATGGTGTGTTTTACTTGTAAGACAGCCGAGGGAGATTTGATATATTGAACCAAACTGACATGTAATTACTGGTTTGATACTCCGATCGGACGACACATGGATCTACTTTTGATGGATCGGAAAAAACAGTCTGTGCCAGAATGACATGAAACACTTTATATGTGCCTGAGGAAAATATTGATTCTGTTTCTATTGTGTTTAGTGCTAATCAAACCAACCCCCCCCCAAACACTCACTGGTTCATCGAGAGGCAGTAAAACGGTCGTTTGCTTGGAGGCTTCCTGGAAATGTAATTTGGTTTTAATTAAAGGGAAAATAGAGACTGTTTCTGTGGGTTTAGTTAGTTGTGTTAAAACAAGTATCGATCCATTTAAACCTAATTAAATATTAATTTATTAGGATTATTTTTATTGGAAACATTATTTGTCTTATACTGTATGTATACATGCAGACACAATTTACCATTTTTATGACTAAAAGTCTATTTAAATTATTAAATTATTGATTAATCTGACAAAATTTTCCTGATTAATCGATTACTTCTATAAAATGTGCAACGTAGAATCTCTTGTTTTGTCCCAACCGTCAGTCCCCAACACAAAGACATTATGTTTACCATCATAGAGACCAGAAAATATTCACATTTAAGAAGCTGAAGAATTTTACTATATTCTCTTGAATAATTACTCAGTTATGGTGATTAATTTTCTATCAACAAATCGCTGTATCTCTACAACAGTCTCCATTTTTTCTGTGATTTCCTATGAATCAGTCTATGACATCGATCTTTTTGCTCTTACAGAGGTGCAGATAAAAGTCCAGGTGTTCGACAACAGCGACCTGTCACCGCTGGCGGGCGCTCAGGTGGACGTCCATGGCAACCAAACCATCTTAGCGTCTAGTAAGGCGGGCAGCGATGGCGTCCTGAGGGTGAGCTTCCTGTACCGGGCAGGAACGTGGGTCATCATTACAGCCTCCAAACAAGACTACGTCACCAACTCAGTGCCCTGGCACTCCAGTCGCATTCCCTGTAAGTCGCTGAGGAAGAAAAAGCAGCCTTGTTTTTCTATCACACTGTAAAACCTTTTTTGTTGCATTAATAAGTCTGTGAATATTCTCATTCATCCAGGTCATAGTTATCTCAAAGATCTACTTGAGATCTTTGTTGCATTGTTTTCACACCTGTAAATCTGCTGTGTTCAACTCAGGTTCTTCCTCTTTTTTTAGTGTATGCATCCGTCAGCCTGTATCTCCTCGTGCAGAGGCCAGGAACGCTCATTCTGTACGATGACATCCTGCAGGTGCTGTCTGGGTCACCAGGTAATAAAAATAAACCATTTTTCAGGATATGACATGCATGCTCACTTAGGGATTATTATCTTCCTCCAAGGAGTCATAATTTATCACTGCGAGAAAGAAACTGTTAATCACAAGATTTAATAACTTCAGTTTGACCCTTCAACAGTTATTCTGTCATCACAAAGGTAAATTAGTCTCCAGCAGGAAGTAAAGATAGATTCACACCTTCTCCTTTCAGCCGTGTTCACTTCTTAACATTTAGATGACCCTGTGTTATTTGCTGCTGCTATCACCATAGCAACAACTGTGCAGCAGTTTTTGCAGTTTTGACAAATCCAGCTCAGTCAAAGCCACCTCCTCAGATACTGTTAGAAACTCGAGTATGTCAAACACCTTCTAAACCGTCTTTTCTACAAAGACAAAAAGCTTAAGTTTGTAGTCGGATTCACAGACTGGGAGGGTGATGGTTTCTTTGCAGGAGCTCGTAACCAGCCGCTGGTGCAGCTCCAGAGGAAGTCTCTTCAGCTGCCATCAAACTCCAACTACACGGCGCTGTCGGCTGCGCTGACGACAGCCAGGAGTCAGTATGAAGTCGGTGGTTTCCCTTTTCTATTGGGCCAAGAGACCAACAGCTCAGGTTGGTGTCTGCCTCAATGTGGTCTGCTGGTAACAGGCTTTGTTATTTATTATAAAATTGTTGTTTTTTCCATTTCTGTTCAGGTGCAGAAACTGGGTGGACAGATTTGACGGCATTGGCGGTGGTCAGCATTCAGCTCTTTGATAAAGATGGTAGTGCAATCCAGGTGTCAGATCCAATCCACCTGTCTGTACCGCTTCCATCTGACACCCGTAACAGGATGGCCACGAGTGTGCCTGCTTGGCTGTATCAGCCTAAGACAGGTAAAGAAAACATAAATCATCTTCAAATCTATATTTTCTGCAATTTAGATATTGTCTTCTTTTTGTGAATGTATCCTATGCTTCTGTGAAACCTGTATGTGTACATTGTGATATCTACTTTTGTCCAGGGCTGTGGGTTCGAAACGGGACGGGCTACATCAAAAAGGAAGGCACACAGTTTGTCTGGAACGTCGTGGTTCCTCAGATGGGCTACTGGTTAGCTGCCTTCCCGACATCTTCAGGTACTTTGTCTGTGTACTTTCTCTCTCTTTATGTCCACTGAGGGACAAAAAGAAACTAAAAATGCAACGCTGGTGTGGTTGCATAGTTTAAATACATCCATAGCATCATATAACCCAGTATTACAAACTATCTTTATATCCTATATCCTTAGACCCTCAAGAAAAATGGAAAAACTATCCTATGCCAATATATCTTGCAGATGTAGAGTTATATCACTGGAAAAGTTAAAATTATGATCTGCTGATGGCGCTAGATGACATGTCACATGATCACCAAAGTCATTTAGTTTGGTACTAAAGAACAATAGTGATGTCTTTCCCTTCTTTATCACAACCAACCTTTGCAAATATGAATCTCTCGTGTTGGTGAGGTGACATTTCTGAATGTTTCTGAGATACTTTTCTGCCATGACTTGTGTTTCAGGATTGGGTTTGGCTCACCCGGGCTTGAGGGACATCACCACCTACCACACCCTGTTCCTGCTCTCCATCCTGGGTTCGCTGGCCCTGCTGGTGCTCATCCTGCTCTGTGTGCTGCTCTACTACTGCAGGTGTGGGGAGCGTAGGCGCAGGTCTCAATTTTGGCCTTCTATCAAAAGCAAACGTGACAGAATTGTAATAGAATCGATTGTTGTGATAATACAGTAGTGAAATCATGTTTCATGTAATCCCCAGGCAGATAAAAGGTGCTTCTTTCATTTCTGACCTTTAGTCTCTTTTTACCTTTTAGGCGAAAGTGTTTAAAACCTCGTCGACAGCAAGGAAAACCTCACACTTCCAATCTAAATGGTGCCAAGAGAGACCAAGGCACATCCACTTCACGCCTAAATCTGATCTGTGGAGGCCATGTTGAGTCTGGGCCCTCTAATGACAAATCTGACATGTCCCCATCTCGAGACTACCAGAGTTCAAGGGAGGACTTAACCAAGCATGTTCCAGCTCACATGCTCCGACATGCAAAGGGAAAAAATACTTCAGGTCCCCAACGAGGCGAAAGCTTCCCCATGAAGGTCACTCGTGCCACGGAGACCAACAACCTAGACAACCCCTTACTCCATGAAGACTACAACCGGAGCTACAGCCCAATGGAAGGCAAGGAGTCTGATTATCACAGACACCACAATGCCAACGACAATCGCGGATACTCCTCTGATCCTCCGTCCCCTCCTCGCTTCCAAGGCTACGTGCCAAGCCAGTCTGACAAACCTCCAGAGTATTCAGCAGCGGCGGCAGACAGCCTCGCCAGACCCACCTCTCTCAACACCCAGCCAGGTCAGATCATCTTCTGCAGCTCCATTGACCAGATGAAGGAGAACATGTACCGGAGCATGGTGCCAACCCTGGTAATTCCAGCCCATTATATGCGCCTACCCTCTGAGTTTTCTGGTAAAGATGGCAAGGACCAGAAGGACCAAGACAAAGATAGTGCTCAGATGGGAGGCCAGCAGCATCATCATCATCACTCCCAGAAACAGGGCCAGCAGCAGCAACAGCAACAAGGTGGATCCCAAGGTGACGACTCTGAGGAACCGAGCTGGGCGTCTGACTCCTCTGGTGGACCGGTGACCATCCCGGTGCTCTTCAACGACTCGACCATGGCCCAGATGAACGGGGAACTGCAGGCTCTGACTGAGAAGAAGCTGCTAGAGCTGGGGGTGAAACAGCACCCGAGGGCGTGGTTCATATCCCTGGATGGACGTGCCAACGCCCATGTGCGCCACTCCTACATAGATGTTGGCAATGACCTGAGTGGCGGCGGTGGATTCGGATGTGGTTCCAGCAGTGGTCCCAGAGATATAAACCTTGAGCCACCTCTGGAGGCACAAGAGCGCAAGTCAGCTGTCATCCGGAAGGGAAAAGACGAGCGCTGGGGGACAGGAGGACGGAAGGGACACAGTGTCGGAAGCAGTGGTGGGAAGAGTTACTCCAAGCTGGCCTACCCTGATCACAGCGAGCCCAGCAGCAGCGAGGGACGCCCAGTCTCACCCGAGGAGAATTCCCTCACCCCTCTTCTGGACGAAGGGCCGTCCTCCCGAGGGTCCACCATCCCCAGGAGAGGACGCAGTCGTGTGAACAGCAGCCGCAGCAGCAACAGTGAGAACCGCCGCGACTCCATGACCAGTCCTGAGGATGATCCCGATGACAAAGATGAGAACAAGAAGAGCCCCTGGCAGAAGATTGAAGACAGGCCTCTCATGGTCTTCCACCCCAGGAAGTAAGCATCGTGAACTTCTCGAACACTGGACCTTTAACGGTCTTTTCAAAGGGAGAATCATTCCACGTCAAACACGGAAGAAGAGTGGTGAATTCAAAGAGAGAGATCACAATAAGCACAACCATGCTTCACTGGTCCATTTTCAGGTTGTTGTTTGACCTTTGTGTTTCTGGTGAGGTGCTTTTGCACTTTCTGATTGCTCTTGTAGTCTCACTGTCAGTTAATCCCACTGGTTTCCACTAAGATGATCTGTGGTAGATTAAAACCTATCCAGTTTATTGTGAATCCCGTCACCTATCACACCACTGAACCATCGTCTGAGCCATTACATATATACTGTATTGACTGTGGAAATAGCCATTTTATAGAGCAAAATATAAGAATAAAGCACTTACTAATAATTTGATAATTGATTGATATGAGTATTTGCAAGTGACTGACATTTTTTATGGAACTGAAAGGTATTTAGGTGAATTAGATTTGCTACCCTGGACTTGTATTTGACACAAAGGCCCACATTGACGTTTGAAAATGTGCACCTGTGTTTCTTTGACTACTCTCCCATCCTAAACTGCAACTAGGTTAAGTTTTCTTTAAAGGAAACAGCTTGAATATGTAGGGAACTTATCAATTGTGCTAATTTTTTCTTGAGCCCCTGTGAACATATAATGCAAAGTCTAACCTGCAACTTGCATTTTGCTCCTTCAGGGATGTACTTGATTTCCTCTCCTTCCTGTACTGTGTTCATGTGTTGTAATTACTTACTCAAATATTAATGATTTGAAATGTTGCGCATCATCTTCGAGTATTTTTTGTCATTGTTTCTGTCATCGATTTATCACAGTGATCTACAGTTCTGCCAAAATAATGCATTTTTGCCTTTCTCCTGTTGTTGAGACTTCTTTAAGACTTCTGTTGTGTAAATAGATTCCCAGACATTTGGAAGATTAATTGGTAGAGAAAGGCTGCATGCATATGAATGTATGAAATAAACAAAAGGCATCAAAAGCCCCCCACAGTTCAGGCTCCTGTGTAGACAACCCCTAATCGCCAAGAAACTTGGGTAAGTCTAAAACAGATGCGGCACAAAGCAAAACACCACTTTACTTGAAGACTTACCTGTTTAATATTCTACTGAGATCTACAGGGGTTGTTTGTAGGCAGGGCCTGTACCACTTCTCTCCTGTAAGTGCCTTCTTTCACATAGGATCGAGTGATAGGCATGGAGGTCCCTTTTTTAAAATGCAGTTAGACGTCACCTAAACTGTTGAGATCAGCAGACACTATAAGCACACTGCATTGTGGTAACAACACACATCACTCTGGGGAGCATGCCTGCCAAAACTGACAACTTTTTCTCGCGGCTGTTACGTCCTTGGATATCTTGATTTCTTGTATCTATCCTCTTTTTCACCAAACTTGTAAATGTTATGATGAACTATATGAGATTTTATGTCTATACGATGTGCATGTAACATGTAGAATAGGGTGTTTTTAATGAAACCTTTTTTTTTAAATGATCCAGGATGTTTGGCACAAAAATGTGATGCGCTGATGCATCGGGTTGTGTTGCCAAACTGACTTGGTTATATGAAGATACACTGACTTTTTCCCTTAATCCAGTTCTAATAAAATTCACTTCCGGTCGTAAATGTTTACAACAATAACATACTGACCAACATGCTCCTGCTGTTTCTAGCATCACCACTGCCTATGACGCATCAACAACTGTGAACTATTGTCATCAAGATTCGTAAAAGATCATCAGATTATAGAAAACCTGAAAAGCTGTATAAAAGTCATGCTGACTTGTTGGTCCTTTTCGCTTGCTGTTCATAAGCCTGTGTCAGTAGCCTACAGTACAAACTGACAATGTGATGTAATTCAAAGTCTGAAGAATAACAGGAATGAATCGAGTCCTACTGAACTGTCTGCTGTAAGATGTAAATGTACCTGTTTGGACTGATTTGGACTGAATTAATATGAGTTGTGCAATCGTGGCTTTCCTTGCTTGTTTTTTTTCGTTTTACATGAGAAATCTGTTTTCTCATGTAGGTTTTGTGAACTTGTGTTTGGACAGTTTCAGAAAGTATTCAGTCACAAGTGATGTGAGGAGAAACTGCAGCTCTGAGAAGATGCATCAAACATTGTGGCTTTGTTGTTGATAGTACAATCCCTATGAGAGTCAGGAGGATTGAACTGTAGGCCTTCATCCTGTGCAGTAAATCATCTGCTTCATGAACCCGGTCAGTTGTTTGTAAACTGTAAATCGATTCCTTCTGTACATGAAACAAAATAGAAATAAATTTGTTCCCACGGTCAGTCAGTGTTTGTGATTTCATTTTTACATACATTTCAGATGTCTATGAGTTGTTAACAGCTCCACCAAATAGTGATTTTTACCTCTAAACTTCTCACATGGTTTCATTTCAATAAATGTTCAAATGATCCAATATTTCAGCAAAAATCAAAGATTAGAGAAAAAGTCCAAAAGCTGAAAACAGATTTGTGTATCAGAACTTTGTTTCTTCTTCTTTCCTCTCCCATTAATCATCTCACGACCCCTCAGATTTATCTGGTGACCCTTTGGAGGGCCCCGACCCCTAGGTTGGGAACCACTGGACTAAACTAGCTAACTGTATATAAAGTAGTTGAAACTAGCTCCACCTCCAGCAGCTACAACAGTAACATGCTGCTCTAACACTGATGCTTCAGTATTAATAATATAATGATGTCAAATATAATAATATATCAGTCACTACTGTTACTGCAGTACTTTAACTATACTAGGACTTGTGCTTGTAATGTAGTATTTATACACTGCTGTATTGGTACTTTTATTTAAGTAAAGGATCTGAATACTACTAGTAGAATAATACTACTATTAATATTCAGTGCATGTGATGGTTGTTTCTGTATTTGTCCCCTGTAGTTGGTGTAATGTGCCTTTAAAAAGCAGCAGGGTCACATGTGAGCGTGTCATGTGATTACTGAAGCTTCATACAGTCCTTCCTTGTTCTCCTTGAATGTTTTGAAGCAGCATTAATTCAACATATATGTGACCATATTGGACCAAATCTGCGAGGTAAGAAAACCTGTTCACTGTTTTCTAGATGGAAACAAACAACAACAACGCGTCTAATGAGTCATTCAGACCAGCTAGCATTACTGTTAGCCACCTAGCATGCTAGGCTAACCTGACTGTGTTGTTTTGCTTTAGATTAGCTACGCTTTTACAATAACTCGCTACATTAACAAACCGTTAACGCTGTTTTCGTCCCTTGATATGTTGTCGTATATTTTATATTTATATGTATTATATTAGTTTTGAGTGTTTCTCCATAATAACGTGATGATTTATGGTGTTTTTGCTCTTCTTTAGGTTGTAAGAGGAGTCTACATGACTGTGCTGTTTGATCATATCAACTCAACACAACAAGTCAGCTGCTAACAATGGTAAAGTCAACCCAACACCAGCCAGATATCTTCATATTTTAGCTCAGTATTAATATATATTTAAAGCAGTGGTCCTCAACCATACACACACACACACACACACACACACACACACACACACACACACATCAGATCTGGGTTTGTTCACTGTGGAAATCCAGTTTATCAGCTGGAATGCAGCTGCACATATTTACTCAATGACTTTCTCACAGCCAGAAAGAAGATATGATAAAATAGTTCAGGGTCTTGGTCTAAAGTCAGTATTATATGATTGTGCTGACTTTGTGTTCAGAGCGTGCAGATGGGGATCCTGTGTCTGGCTCTGCTGGGCCTCAGCACAGCGTTGGTCTGTCCTGATGGAGGCATGTGTGAGGACAAAAACACCTGCTGCAAGAACACGGTGGGAGGATACGGATGCTGCCCGCTGCCACATGTGAGTTACAGCTTATTTATGTCACTGGTAAAGTGCAAGTGGCTTATTTGAGCTGGTTTTCTTTTTATTCTGGGGGGTTTAAACTTTTCTGTCTGTCTTCAGGCTGAGTGTTGTTCAGATCACCTCCACTGCTGCTACGAGGGCACCGTTTGTGATCTGGTCCACTCCAGATGTGTTAATAAGACAGTTTCTCTGCCCTGGATGAGACGACTTCCTACTAAACGGGTCCCGCTCGTGTCTCAGGTAATACGAACGAAGACATGAGTTTCAGTTTACTGTCTCTTCTGAGCTCATTAGACTTATTCTTTGTATATTAATTAGAGCTGTTTGTTGACCTTTGCTCAAAAATTTATGATGTATTAAGTTCTAGCAGCCAGTGATTGTTTCTCCAACTTCAACCTTTAGACGTGTTGAAAAATGTAGGTCAGATAACACATTTGAGACTCATACACCATTCAAACGTATCTTTCTTTATTGTTGCAGAAAGTACACAAGATAAGCTCTCTCTTTTATTTAAGTGAACTTTTAGACCTGAACATGAAAATATTAGCAAATGAAACATAACTGTCAAATCACAGCTCCACCAATTCCATCATAGTTTTAGTAGTTTGACACATTCACATTCATATGATTGCTTACATATATAAATATGTATTGTGTTTGTATGTATTAAAGCTAAATTCTGGTATGTTTTTAGTTTTTGATGCCATGTAGAGCTGCAACGAAATTGATTGAATAACCATCGTAGTCAAGAAAAAATTTTCTAGAGGATTTTAAGCTTTTTTTTTTTTGTCAAACATGATGATAAACAGAATATCTTTGGATTTTGAACTTTTGATCAGGCAAAACGTAGCATAGCACTAATTCCATATGAATAGCTGTTTCCATTAAGCGTACATAGCGTATATATATTTGTAATCCTGCCGTTGACATGTTTGGTTTTTTTCCCCCATGTGTGCTCCGGTCATTGGTATGCGTCGGCTGTGTTGCTCACAGCTCAGTGAGGGAGTGAAGGCAGTCATTTGTCCGGATCATGAGTCTGAGTGTCCGGATGACACCACCTGCTGCAAGCTTCTTGATGACTCCTGGGGCTGCTGTCCATTACCAAAGGTAACCTACACAAACCCCAAGCACTTAACACCAAGTAACAGTTACGTTGAATAGAGAGAGAGATTAAATTCGTTCCTGCAGTGAGACTCAGCATTCAAGCTGTGCATCTATACTCGTCCATTATGTGCAGAAAATGGTGTTTATGTCGAAGAGCGTCCAGACGAAGTTATGATGAAGTTATTCTCTTCTCGCCACAGGCGGTGTGTTGTGAGGATAAACTCCACTGTTGCCCCGAGGGAACAACGTGTGATCTTATTCACTCAAAGTGTCTTTCTGATTCACACGAGTCCTTCCCGTTGCTGGAGAAACTGCCTGCCAGAAGGAAGGAGAATAATCCAGGTAGTCCACTTGAAAAATCTACAGCCGTATGCTGATGATACTGCGCTAATAATTAATGGTCATATTTCTATCTGTGGTCTTCATGTATCTGCAGCCTCTGCTTTGGGTTCAGTGACGTGTCCTGATAAAAAAAGCAGCTGCCCGGACGGTTTCACCTGCTGCTTGTTAACCGCTGGAGACTACGGCTGCTGCCCCTACCCAAACGTAAGTATGACCCTGGGAAACTGTGATCATCGATTCATCAATTTAATTTAAAAAATAATCGATAATGACAATATGTGTTTGTTGCTAAGACAATAACTGCTATATGGTCCCAGATTTAAGAGTGCAAATTATTGAAATATGTTACATTTCATCCACATTGTCCCTTATTTAATGACAGTATTTTGCATTATTTAAAGTGTACTTAAGTAACTTGGAAAAGAAGCTACTGATGGCAGATCATGTATTTAACTCAATCAGCTTTCAGTGTTGTTGTAATGACCAAAAAAAATAAAAATAAAACAAAAGTACAAGTAAGAAGACAAAGCAAAAACAAAAAAACATGTCAATATTTCTGCTACATCACCATCTCTGGATCCATTATGAAAACAATGTTACTTGCTGCTTTTCTTAATTAAATTAAAGGTTTTCACTCTACAGTACACATACTTCAGTATGTTTTCACACAAAATGTTGTTCTTGTTTTTGCTCTATTTGTAATTCAAATGTTCAAACGTCCAAACATGACTTGAAGGCTTCAAGGTTTCTTTGAGGTTTCTTTGAGAAATATTACACCAACAACAACATAAAAGAGACACAGGAATGTTGCTCAAGTAATAACCTGTTAGATGAGGAACATTTAACATCACACATTAAATTACTGTCACAGTATGTGTCACCAGCTGGGCAGCAGCAGAACTACAGTCATACGCTGTGGTTTTAATCACACCACATCTTCATAATATAATATAATAAAGGAGTAAATCACCAAGTCATGTAACTATATCACATCAGAGAAAACGGATCTGAATGTTGGCTCGGCTCAGATCATGTACAAACGGGTTCAATAGCACAAAGCCAGCTGGTCTTTTATGAGGAAGTCTGTTGTTGCCTCAAATTTAAAATCTTCATGGTTCAATACAGTATAATAAGATTTTAATGCAACAGTAGTGATTGATGCATTGTCTTCATATCACAGCTGCCCAAATAATACTTGTGGGAATATTTCAACGTGGGTGTAATGACGATGCAGCAATGCTAACGTACATGTTGGTTTGAGGGTTTTATAATGAGTTAAAGGTTCATGTTGTGAGACTGTCGGAGGTAAATGATCAAAATATCAACGTGCCTGGTGCACAAAATCATGCAGTTGTACGCATTTTTTACTTTGACTCACTCTGTGTTTGGTATTTTAAACAATGTGCAGGCGGTGTGCTGCAGCGATCACATCCACTGTTGCCCTAGCAACACGCAATGTGACGTCGAGCACGGAGTCTGCGAGACTGGCGAGATGCGTCTGCCGCTGTTGAAGAAGATCCCGGCGATCACAAATGAGAGTAAGCAGTTATTACAGTAAAGATTCATGTTAATTTAAGACTTTAAAGATGAAAAGTGTGTCCATCGTTAAATCCTGCGTCTGTTCTCTCTTCTTCCTGTTAGTTAATTGTCCAGACAATAAATCAGTGTGTCCTGATGAGACCACATGCTGCCAGCTGACCAGCGGCGAATATGGCTGCTGTCCTATGCCCGATGTAAGTTCTCAAGTGATACGATTACACGTTACTTCCCAAACCAAACCAGCTCCTGTGAGCTCTGTTGACAGTTTAGTAACCTTCTTTTCTTTTCTTAAACCTCTTCATGGTTTTTTAGAAACAAATTTAGAGACATTTCAGGGAAACCTTTGACTCTTTCAGTTGACGTACTCGAGTGATTTTTGGCTCTCTGCCGACAACCAATCACTGAGCCTCTCTGTCTCTGTTTAATTGAATTAACTTTATTATTTAATATGATATAAAGTTTTAATATTTTTCTCTGAATACATCATTTATAAGAGTTTATTCCAGTGTAATAGGTTTAATAGTCACTTTATTGGCATCAATTGCTCTTTATGCATTTAAATTCAATCCCGACATATTTTTTTAATTTGATGGAAGATTAAAACATTAAATATAAAGATATTCTTATGACAACACTGTTTTCTCTTCTAGGCCGTCTGCTGTTCAGATCACATCCACTGCTGTCCTGCCGGCACCGAGTGCGACCTGCAGCACAGCACCTGTGTGTCGGTCCAGGGAGAGGCGTCCAATAAGATCCCTGCAGCTGTGACGGCGCTGGTGGCGGCACAGAGCAAAGTTGAGGAGGGAAATGGTGAGGGTGGTTTCTGCCTGTTCTGACAACAGGAATAACAAACGAGGGCTGCAGCATTTTAGTCATTATAAATACATTTTTGTTGGATTATTTGATTTATTTCTCATCTGTGAATTTTGTGTCTTTCAGTCGCTGCTGTTCCCTGTAATGACTCGGTGGCCTGCGCTGATGGAAACACCTGCTGTAAATCGTTAGAGGGGGAATGGGTCTGCTGTCCTTTACCTAAGGTACCGACATACTGCTGAGTAGGAATCAGACTGTTTGACTCTCTGTCCAGCTGCTCACTAGTGATCACTAAGCTCACGATTCATCTCCTACTTCTGCCCTGATGGTAGTCTCATAGTAAACAAGCTCACTCATTCAGTCTTGGTACAGTTTTATTGTCCTAATTGAGGTTAAAATCGATTTGTTTGTCGTCCCTACAGGCCGTTTGTTGTGAAGACCACCTCCACTGCTGTCCTCATGGCACCGTTTGTAACCTGGAAACCTCCACATGTGACGATCCTGAAGGCAACGCTGTGGTTCCCTGGATCGCACACGTACCCGCCTTCAACTTACTGACCGATAACAGCAAGTGTGACAAATCCACGTCATGTCCAGGAAAGTCCACATGCTGCAGGACGGCCAGTGGAGGCTGGGCCTGCTGTCCCCTGCCTCAGGTAAAGCAGTAACTGAGTGTGGACGCTGATTGAGACACGTGTCAAATTGCATGTTTAACACACACATCTGACATTATAACAGTGTATATGTGACACAATCACAATAAGCATGTTATGTCCCTCTGTTACAGTGTTGACTTGGTAAATTAAACCCAGTCTGTCTGTGTTCTGTTCAGGCTGTTTGCTGTGACGATCACACACACTGCTGCCCTCACGGTACCGTCTGCAACCTGGAGGAAGAAACCTGTGATGATCCTTCCGGTTTCCTGCCGTCTCTCCCCTGGGCTTCAAAAGTCTCCGCTGTGACCTCGGAGCTGCAGGATGAGAAATGCGACAAGCAGACCTTGTGTCCCGGAGGCACCACCTGCTGTAAGAAGACTTCTGGACAGTGGGCCTGCTGCCCCTTACCTCAGGTCAGTTAAAGGGCTCGTTGAAAGCCTGTCAGTACTTATTGCTCACGTTATTGAGTTTGTTGTCAACTGTAATAGAGTTAAGAAGGAAGAGGAGTCATTTCAGGCTTCTAGGGTTGCAGAAGTAAGTTTATTTTCTGCACAGACAATGTTAGACGACTTAGAAAGCAGGTATCAGCACAACTTAATTACATGTGATGTTTAGATTACAGAAGAACTAAAGACACTGGAGGAAAACGGCTTTTCTTTTAAAAAGAGCAGCGAGTGTTGAAGGTGTTTTCCCACATAGGTCAGTGTTGAGTCTTGCATGCATTCAGTCATAAAACGCTGCACTTTCATATCGTCTAAACAGATGTTGGCATTCTTTACGTTTTGTCATTTCCTGGACGTTATGTTGCATAAAATCCTCTCTGGCTCCCTGATAGATTCTTACATCTGTTAAAGTGAAAACTGGACACTAAGAAGGATTCATGTTTTTAAGAGCTGTTCAACCTTTCCAGGCCGTGTGCTGTAACGATCACGAACACTGCTGCCCCAAACACTACAAGTGTAACGTGGCTGAGCAGACGTGTGACAAGCCCGGCGAGCACAGCGTCCCCTGGCTCCAGAAGATACCGGCCCTGCTGAAAGCTCCCAGCCGGGCTGTCGGCTTCCCAACCCGGCCGGACAAGAACATGTGTGACACCCGAACCAGCTGCCCAAAGGACACGACCTGCTGCTTCATGAACAAGACCCACAAGTGGGGCTGCTGCCCTCTGCCAAAAGTAAGTGGACGGTTATGTTCACCTCGCACTCATTAAAAGGAACAACGTTACAGCGACTGAGTAACTTTCCCTCCTCCTCAGGCAATCTGTTGTGAAGACGGGAACCACTGCTGCCCCAGCGGTCACGCCTGTGAACCCCACCGGTCCTCCTGCTCCAAGGGTCCACACGTTATACCCTGGTTCACCAAACTGAGCGCCGTGACCGAGCCGAGCTCCCTGACCGACGTCAAGTGTGACGACAAGAGCAGCTGCGCTTCAGGAACGACCTGCTGCAAACTGAACACAGGAGCGTGGGGATGCTGCCCCCTGGTCAAGGTTTGCACATCACTGACTTTCTGTTTTACGAGGTTTATTTGATGTAAGAGCAGGGATTTATCTAACTATTAAAATGCATAAACGCTGAGTAACAAAAAGATATTCAGTTCACTGTTAGAGCACTAAGAAAAACAGGAAATATGAACGTGTTGATCTTCTGAATGTGTCGTCTTCAGGCCGTGTGCTGCGCGGACCAGGAGCACTGCTGCCCTCAGGGCTACACCTGCAACATGCAGACGGGAACATGCGAGAAGAAGGAGCACGGCGTCCTCACCCACACCCTCCTGCAGACCGAAGTGGTACGGTCCGAGCCCAGAGACAGCGAGGACGGCGCGGACGTACCATGCGACGGCACAGGGGAGTTCCACTGCCCCGAACATGAGACGTGCTGTAAGATCTCAGCCTCGGAGTGGGCCTGCTGCCCCTCAGCCAGGGTACGTTCAAACATCACTGCTCATGTGATCATGTTCTCTGGCTCGGTCCTCTGGAATGTGGATCATGTGACCAGTGAACATTGTGTCACATGATCCAAAATAAGAAACTTAAAGAAACATGTTCGTCTAATGGTGTGTTTGCTTTGACAGGCTGTCTGTTGCTCTGACTTGAAGCACTGCTGTCCTGAAGGATACTCGTGTGACCTGCAGGCTGGAGGTTGCACCCAACAAACCAGGCTGACCTGGGACACTTTCTTTGGGGACAGAAAGAGAGACTTTGTCCCCCGTGGACTTTAATCCCGCTGAGATGCATTGATCCCTTCAGTCCGTAACAACCATGTGCAGCTCATTTTCTCCGTGGACAATGAGGGCTTCTCCCACTTCCTGTTCACCAAGTTTCTGCAGTCCTGACTTTCTTTCGGTGGTAGTTGTAATGCTACAGTGAAGCAATTAAGACGTTTATAATAAAGTAGAAGCACTTTGGATGATGAGGTGAGAAAACACTGAAATTACCTTGTACACATGAAGTGAACACCAGGAGTATTTTCATGTTTTGCACCTGTCAAACCGTTATTTAGTGGAAATCATACTCTATATGTAGATTAAACAACCATAAGAAGCAAAGCGAGGACACACTACACACACACAGTTTCCTTATTGTCAACAAATCATGCCTTCGGGCTGCTGAGGAAGACATGAAGTATTATTCACCGCACTACCAGCCAGCTTCGTTGTTTTTGCTTTTTTTTTTTTTTTTTTTATCACTATTATTGGAAATGAAGGTGGCAGCATTCATTTAAGATGAATGCATCATATTTTGAGGATTGGTCCTTTACATTCTCACGCCCCCTGTTGCTTGAAGGGTACAAGCGGATGACCTTTAACCTGCTGGTTGAGGCTGTTTAATCAAGTCACACAACAGTGATTTTTTTTTTTTTTGTATATGTTGATTTTATTTCATCTTTTCTGTGATTTAACAGGATGTTATGAAAATGAATTTAATGTAAAGCTGTGATAGAAATAGTGTCTTACTTTAAAAAATGCTCGGTTAAAACAAATGAACAATGACTGAGTATAAAAACAGCTTCGTGCCTTCTGACATGTCGCTTGAGGAAAAGTCTCAATCATTGGATGAAAGAATAAAAACTTTGGTTTTAATTTGTGTCCTGGGCAGCTGTATCTGGATTTCTCTAAACACAGCCAGGAAATAAGAGCCAAGTACATCGTAAAGACATGAGGAAACAAACTCTGGGCTCGATCCATCACCTTGAAACGATTGTGCTTGAGCAACAATCACAGTCAGTTTCTAGTTGTTTTCAGTGCATTTTGTCACCGAGTCTTTGTGCTTTTTATTTCTACATTTGGGAGCTTCTGTCATAAAAAACTGACCTTGAATTGTGTATTTCTTGGACTTCTTTTGAAGACCTCAGATTTACTTTTTACAAGTTAAGATTTGCCGCCTGCTGAAATAAAAATGTCATGTGAGTCAACATAGTTTGATTAATTTAGACTTGTTGTTGCCACATTTTTATTTTATTTTTTTTGTCCCCTGCTGAGTTTTTAATGTTGAGAAGTGGCCTAAATATTCAAGAGTTAAATAAAGTTCATTGATGTGATAATTAAACTCAGTGAGGTCATCTCTTTAGTTTACCGGCTGACAGGATGTTTCCTCCCGCCGTGTCCTTTTACCCGCCCCCGCCTCCCTCGTCCATGTCATCAGAAAGTTGTTGTGACAACCAGAGTAAATACAGGAGGTTTTATCATCTGCCCCCTGGTGGCCACTAAGACACACGGCGTCCGTTCAGCTTGAGTTGAAAACAAAAGGCAACACATGCTGTCTCAGCTCTAAATGAGGTCAGATGCTCCTCTCCTGTGTGGCTCCATTGTTTAACATCTCCAGGACACTTATTTATGTGACAGCTCTGTAACAAAGGCTGCTCACATCCAATTCATTTGAGGAGTGCTTTGTGCTCCACGTTTTAAGGGTTATTGATTTAGTGTCGCATCTCAATGAAGGTGGAGAACTTGTGTGTGAACTGAATTTTAAAAAGGTCAAAATCAAAAAAATAAATAAAAAATCAGTTTTTAATGCGTCCTGTTATAAATTTGACATAAACTGAGTTAAAAGATGAACTCAAAGTCTGTTTTCTCAAAATGTTAAGTTTTCCTTTAACAGAGAATTAAATAAAATTTACTCTGAATAAAAAATGCTGCAGTTTCCATAATGCTATTAAAACTCCACAACAACAGTTTTTAATGGATCCTTTCAGTTATAAATTTATAATCTCTGAGTTAAAACGTTAAAAGACGAGTTTTTAATGTTAACTGACGAGGCGACAAAGTCTGAAGCTTATTTCTCTTTTTGTTACAGAATAACTTCTTTTTCTCTTTCCGACTGAAGAATTAACAACAATAAAAGGGAATTATGTACTAAAAAACTTTGGAAGATTTCCACTTGATTTGATTAAAAGCTTCAGATAAACTTTTTCATTTATTTATTATTATAAAAAAAATGTTTTGTCCCCACAGGTGTCTCAGTCCAATGATAACAAACCATCATCATCATCATCCATGTTTCTTCCTCATATATTTAATAATGCCTTTAAACACTCTGAATACTAATTAGAAGAAACATATTTCATATATTTTACTGTTTATTTATACCACTTTAAAGCATGTATATATTAATCATTCTAACTAATGAATGACTTGACCCAAAGAGGCTCAAACAACCCACGCTGAGGCTTTTCACTTCTATGTTTAGATGACTTGACCCACCGACAGCAGAGAGGACTGATGGGACAAAAACCCACTGACGTGTGACGAGACCGTGTCCTCAGCTTCACTATTGGTCAGTCACTGATCCCATTCACATGTTGCCAGGGAGAAGGACCCTGCACCCCAAACCTCACACACACACACACACACACAGCTCTCACACTCCCTCCGCTGGTATTTTGTTAATTCCCACAGGAATGTATAGATTCCTCTCATCTTTATTTGGGACAGCACATGTTTTGGTGGGGAAAGGCTGCATTGATGAACGGGAGCCATTCAATTTAAAAACAGCAGCAACGTTAGCAGATGTTATTGATCAGATTACATCCATCAATATAATCTGGAAACATGACACATGATGATAAAGATGTATAAAACTCCCTCTTGGAGATGTTTAATGGATAAAAACATAAAAAACACATCTGTTACAACCAAATCTGACTGATTATGGCAAATAAAAGTGAATAAAATAAAATAAAAATAAAATTTTAAAAACTGAAAGCTTTCAGCTAAGTCAGAAGATCCATTGTTTAAAAAAAGTACACACAAATTTACTTTACTAAGTATACTTGCATGTACTTCAAATACTATTATACTTCCATACATTAACACTTACATGTGATTACCACTTTACCATTAAGGTACATTTATTATAATTATATATTTAGTGTTCAGATAAGTGATTTAAATGAATCATTTATACCTCTCGTGTTTTACTTCTTAAATATAATTAATACACGATGTACAATATCAGTATGTCAAAAATAGCACATAAGCACCAAAACTATAGTAAACTTTTAAATAAGTTTTTTTGTTTTTTACATATAATATTTACCATTTAAACATGTAATTTGTGTAGATTTATATTATTTCCAATATGTATAAAAAATGTAAATTAAAAAGCACTTTATTACAACTTAATGATGTCTCAATTCATAGCATATTGTAAATAAATCATGCTATAATAAGAACATGTTCATACATCTGAAAATGTGCAAACCAAATATTATTATTATTATTATTAATATTATTATTATTATTATTGCAAAGAACATTTTTACACTTGATAATATGTAAAATCATCTATTCTAAATTTGGTCCTCAAAGTAAAAAAATAAAATAAAACAATGTGAAACATTCAAGGAGGGTAAAGACCAACCTCTGAGTGTCACAGAGGGCATGTACAGTATTTGTAGACGTTGGCGTGTGTGTGTGTGTGTGTGTGTGTGTGTTGACCAATCACCAGAGCTTGCGTGGGCAGGAAGTCGGTGGGCTTCTTCCAACAGACAGACAGACAGACAGACAGACAGACAGACAGGAAGGAGCAGAAACGTTTCTCCTCTTTTCTTCAGGAGCGACTTCACCTGAACCTGAGCCAGGAACAGACTGAGGTACTGTGTGCTCCGTTTACACCACACTATGTCTTTGTGTTCTCACACTCGTGTCACAGAGTGATCAGTGTAGCCGACAGGAAGTGACGGCTGGCGGTGCACCATGGGAAGAGCAGACCTGTCAGTGTTTGGGATACGAGACCAGTGTTAAACATGTAGATCTTATAGACTGACTGAGCCTTAAACAGGGTGTCACATGAGTACCAGTAAGTTTAAATTATCACATCAAGCTGTGAGTTTAGGATACTTTAAATGTATTTATTCACTAACGACAGCTGTATGAAGGTGAATTATGTAAATTACACAGTAAGTAGCAGGTAAAAACAGACACATGTTTATCTCTGCATGCGTTCAAAGTTTCAACCTCTTGTATTATCAAATGCTACCAAAAAGGACGTCAGACATGCTTTCTCTCCACTCGCAGCCTCTCTATGAGGATTTCTGTGTTTTGATGCCTCAGTATTCGCTGTCAACATGGCGAGCGCTGAGGAAGAGAGACTCTGACAGCTGGCCGCTTCAGTGGAAGGCATGCGGCTGCTTCTCTGCTGCTATTTATACTCACCTTGCCAGGATCACTACTGGTGTCTGTTCATTCACGCCCTGCCACGGCTAATGCCAAATGCTTGCCAATTACCCATTTACTGATTTACTATGGTTGGATTGAGATTTCTATTATGGGGCATAAATGTGCATATAATACCTACACAGCTAACATATTCAGGCCTTTTCCTTTTTTCTTTTGCCGTGCACCTTTTTATGAATTCTGAAATCTGACTGATCCTAAAACAACGTGAGATATTAATGTTATTAATACACCTGTTTGTTCGTCCTCTCTTCCAGCTCTCACACACAGCTACAGTCACAGAGAAATGGCCATTCCTCGCATGTTCAACTCCAACGCTCCATTCATCATCGTGACCGGAGGACCTGAACTCTCATTTGTTGGCAGGGAGGACGACGGCCAAGCGTGTGAGGAGGAAAAGGAGTCGCTGGTCCAAGCCATCACTCCCCATCTGAGTCGAGTGATGCAGCACGGCACAGCAAAGCACGTGGTCACAGTCGGGCAGGAAGTCACTGAGGAGAACGCTTGTGTCTCCATCGTCGCTCAGGCTGAGAGTAAGACTGCAGATCAATGAGGGTCATTTGATTTAACGACCACGGCTGCGGTTCTTCTCTGGGATACTGGCATATATAATATATGTATTGCATGGCGATTATAATAACTAGTGATGGCACAGACGTGTCCAAATGTACCAAGAAAGTAAATTGTTGTCTAAAATCCTCAGTCAGCAGCTATTTGTAACTAAAGCAAACTGTTAATACTTTATGTCTTTATCACAGGAGAAGACTTTCAGGAGTTCAGCCCGAGCAACACACAGTGCCCCTACTCACGAGCTCAGCCGCTCAAAAAGCACAGGTACATCACAATCAACACTTAACTACACACACGCCTCAAACTACATACTCAGTCAGGATCTTCCACATCAAACTGGGAAATCACTTCTTAATGGAGCTGGCTTGGTGCACGGGAGCGTTGTCATGTTGAAACAGGAAACAGGAAAGAGACAAAACCACACTGTTGACATAAATTTTGAAGCGCACTATTGTCTAAAATATTATTGTATTCTGCAGCTTTAAGATTTCCTTCCCTAGAAGTAAACCCACACCAGAACCAGACCAAACGTTTGTGGACGTACGCAGTGTCAAATTCTGACTTTAGTGACTCCTTGTGGTTAAAAAAGATGCCCACCCCACAGTGGATCTGACACAGGGTGGCTGAGATGATGAATGGGCTTGACTGCACAAATAAAACAATCATACAATCATTTAAAAATCTACACCTAAGTTGTGGCGCTTCAGTTAGTGAAGTGGAAATGACTCATATCGTCGTATTTGCAGGCCTCTCAGCAAGGAAGCTGCACTTATGAGTGACACAGAAGACGAGGACGTCGACGGCGCCACCAAACTCCCGCACTACCACCTCCAGAGGAAACAGCGCAGGAAAACCAAGACACGACGGAGCCAGGAGGACGGAGAAGAACCTCCAATCATCCGCGGCCTCTGGGTGCAGGAGATCGATTGGCTGGAATCAGCAGACAGAGAGATGACATCATCTGAGATCATACCGCCTCCTCCTCAGTTTACTGACTCAGACCTGCACGCCTGCGTCAGTGCAGATGTGTGTGACCGTGTCAGATCAATAGATACAGAAGACACGTCCAGCAGTGACGACAGAGGAAGCTCAGACTCTGATTGCGCTGAATCTATTTGCACTCATGAAAGCGATTCAGACTCATCTTACTGCGGAGAGGACGACGTTCAAGAACGAGACAGATTTAGAGTTGAAGGCCGTGTGGCAGATCTGACCCTTGACCTGATGGGAGTGTCTGGTTTTAACTCTGACTCCTCCAGTGGTTTCACAGGAGCTTCAGGGTGTGCACAGAGCCTGCAGGGAAAAGACTCCACCTACACCTCAAGTGCTGCTGATTTGAACCATATTGACGTAGTTTTGGACAGTTTAAGAGGAAGAGTGACGCGGATGCCAAAAGTCTTTGTTTCATCTTTTTTCAAAGATTTGAAAAAACGAACTCTGAATGACTGGAAACAGTGTTTACCTGTCAACGAAGGGCTCATATTTCATAATGTAAGACATTTACATCATAATCCAAGAACACCCAACACTCCAGCTTTTATATTACACTTCCTCAAAGTTTGTAGGATTCACATGAAACATTAAAGTCATCAGAGGCTGAGATATAATGATTTTTAATCCTGGGTCAAGCTCCAAAAAAAATGTAGTGGACTATTGGAAATATCTTATTATTAGTGATGGTGAACATGAACAGTTCTGTTCGGTGATTGGTGGTTTAATGGTTTGAATGGGAGTCTATTGGAGCATCTAGTGGCCGCCAGTGTAATTGCACCTTAGGATACAGCATCAGCTTCAGGTAGTATTTCTAAATGTATGCTTTTTCATCTGTTTCTTTTCAATCCTTAAGCAACTCCAGCCCAGTAGTTCTCAGTACAGGGAAGGAGAGGAGTATTACATCCAGAAGCACATCCAGAACGGCTCATATGGTGATGTATTCTGTGTCCAGGACAAAAGGACTGGATTCAAATGTGCAGCCAAGAGGGTAAGCCAAGAAAGAGTGAGTCATTTCAAATGCAGATACACACCACCCGAAGCTTTCGAAACATTTCTGAGCTCATCTTTGTCCACTTATCTCAGATTCCAGTGAGTCATTTCAGCAGAGAGGAGGTGAGCACGTGGAGCGCTCTGGACTCTCCTCGTGTTGTCGAGCTCTTCGGGGCTGTGAGGGAGGGACTGAACGTTGTGCTCTTCATGGACTTGAAACCAGGTAAAGTCAGTATCAACAATAAATAACAACAATAAATACTCTGTACTGTAATGAAATGTGACTTGTCTGAACCTCTTCAGCTTGTTTGGCCCAGCTCTTAAAAGAGATGAATACTCTACCTGAGGATTTGTCCCTGCACTACCTCCATCAGTCACTGGGGGCGCTGGAACACCTGCACCACAGAAAGGTCCTACACCTGGATGTCAAAGGTGCGTTCACGTTTAAGATAAAATGATAAGTCCAGGTGTTTATTATATATAACGATATCTTAAAGCTTCACTTATCAATATTAATTTTAAAGTGTTCATAATAAGTACTTACTACTACTACCTCCTCATAATACTTTTAAATGCTTGCAATGGAATATTTTATACTGTGGTATAAATACTTTATGTACTGTTCTTCTGCATTAATCTGTAGATACTTTAATTCGATTATGTTACTCAAAAAATCGCTCATTGTATTTTGTACGCATTTTAGAGCAGTCTTGTATTTTCAATATTGATTAATTTATTGATTATTGCCTGTAATATACATGCAGAGTATATGGATTCCAGCTTTAGCTTGTTTGGTTAGTTGTTAGACCCCACAGTGATCCATCACTGTCTGCTGTGACAGTGGATTTGATATTATCAGCAGCCCTTACAGGGAGGGAGGGAGCCCAGTAAAGCCTCTAGCTGCTGGTTCTACTGTCAGATGGCATCCGTGGTGATGGTCCCTAATCCTAAACTGACACCTCACCCCTAAACCCTCAGTAATCCCTGCTGAGAGGATTGAGTAGGAAGGGGCTCGCTCAAATTAGGCCCCTCTATTGTCCTCTGAGCTGCGAGCAGGTTCATTCAGCCAACAACCATCAGATTAACCGGTCTCATCATATTAGATCTTCCACTAAAAAGTGGAACAAAATGTGTGCTTGCTTTATTTTTGATGTTACGTTGTGCAGCCTCGACATACGGCTGTATAGGAGTCTGGCCTCCTGTGTACACATCACTCTGACAGCCTCTGACAGCCTCCTCGTTTCTCACTCAACTGTTTCATAATGAGCACCAAATGAAAACAGGCTGTCTCTCTAAATCCCGCGTGTTGATTTTATTCCAGTTGACAATGTGCTGCTGTCTGCAGACTGCAGAGACACATTCCTCTGTGACTTTGGTCTCTCAGAGACATTAGATGACAATGGACGGAGCACCAAGGCCTTCAGGGGTGAGTTTAAATCCTACAAAAGTCAGCAATACATTTTTCCATAAACTGAATATTTGTTCCACTTGATAGTTATTGGCCACATTATTGGATCTGGTTAACAAAAAAGTATTTTATCATAATAGTTGTACTGAGAGAAATAAATAGCTGCTATCCAAAAAGTGATTGTTTTTTTCCACCAAATCATGATAATAATAAATAGTTAGAGGTGAACACACTGACTCAGCACAGACAATGACTTCATGCACTCTTTAGGTCATTCATGTGTTGGTAGTACATTTTGCATTTATGTGTTTGACTGATGATCAAAACTTACACTGACTCCAAAAACAAGACAAACTTAAAGGGGACACTCCGCTAATTAAATAAAAAGACTCCTAAGAGTCTAATCACAAAAATAATGGCAAAAATCGATGCAACCAGAAGCCAAGTCTGACAATTTAAGATAGATTTAAGCTTGATGCAAGGGGTTAATGGGAGTTTTATTATAGATACCTACTGTGTAAACTAAACTTAATGGGTATATGATACTATATGTGATCGTGTTGTATCATGCTTTAATTAAATTCCCCATGTAACAGTAAATTTACCTTCTGCATGAACACAGAGACGAATGACAATTAATTTACTGTTTGTCTTTGTAGGAGCTGCCTTCCCTGGCACAGAGACACACATGGCTCCAGAGGTGGCGCGGGGAGACCAACTATGTGCCAAGGTCGACGTGTGGAGCAGCTGTTGTATGCTACTGCACATGCTCAACGGATGCCCGCCATGGATACGTTACTATTCCCATCCACTGTGTCTCCAGGTCAGAGTCTCCTCTTTCTTATTACTTGAAAATCAGAAAATTTCCACCCCGAATTGGAAAAGACTGATTCACTGATTTCTTGTCGTCTGTGTGTCAGATTGTCAACGAGCCTCCGCCTCTGTGGGAGGTGCCGTCCAACTGTAACAATTTCACAGCCAAAGTGTTCAGGGCTGGACTCCAGAAAGATCCTGACAGGCGAGCGTCCGCCAAGGAGCTCAGGAGGAAAACCACCAAGGCCCTCAGAGCAGGTCGATGTGCTCGATATTAAAGAGTCATCCTAGAATATTAAAATCATTTGTCAGCTAAAAACCTCCATAAATCGGCAGAGCAGACGGACTCACTAGAGCGACCATGTGTCCCACATATTAAGACAATGTCCTGCATTTCGATCGGCTCTAGGTTTAAAAAGTGAATCTTGAATCTTGAAAAAAGTCAAACCACTGCAGGACGACGCAGTACATGTGAGTCTCAATAAAGTATATTCTATAAGTCTTTCACATGCTAAGGCCTCACCTGTAACCTGCATGCTAAGGGGCAGAATACAAATGTTTACCTCTCAGCATTGTTAACATGCCCCACATCGTCCCACACATACATACTCTTTGTCACACATGTAGTTTGTTGGGATCCAGGTCACACTAAGCCTGATAGCATCCTGTTACACAACACAAGAGCCATCGACTCTGAACACCAACCCAAATTATCTTTCCTGCTAACGTGACATGAACACATCTTGTCTTGAGTGCACCGCTGTCAGTTAGCAGCTAGACTACCTTTCTTTTTAATAATACAAAATTTCAGTTGAATCTCAGTTACCTTGCTGCTCTTGTACAGTATTGTAAGGACACCAAAAGTAACTTGTTTCTCAATGTTTTGCTCCTCAGTTGGAGGTCTTAGTCCCTGGTCTGTCAAAAGCGCCTGTGAGAAGCTGTATCACAGCAAGACTGTAGACACCCCCTGCTCTTTGTCACCTGGGACCACCGTCACCCCAAATAAACAATCATCTCCCGAATCAGCTCCCATGATGTATTGGGTGAGTCCCTGGAGAACTACAGCAGTGGACGAGGACAGTAACGACCTGGAGGACGGTGACTCAGACCAAGTCTCTGAAGTTGAGACAGACTCCCTGTCTAGGGATTGGGAATCTGGGCCCAAATCACTGCGGGATGATTACATCACAGATGAAAAAGACTGGGACAGTGGGTCGGATTCAGAAGTAGACATCTATATGGGAGAGGACGAATATGTTCATGAGACGTGGCTGAAAACCGACAGGGACTATGAGGGGGATTGGGAAGAGGAGGGAGATGAAGAAGAAGAGGAGGAGGAGGAGGAGTGGGACTCTTCTGTGTCCACAGATTATCTCCGTACTCTCCGAGGACTTTTCCCTTTGCTGCAAAAAGCCCAACAGACAAAGGACACATCACGGGGATCAGAACCAGAGCTGAAACACATCAGAGACGGTGAGTCAGAGAAGCTCAGCATCACGAGGACTGCTCGGCATGAGTAACACAGTCCTGGTTACCAGTTTGTTGTCCACAATTATTTATCTGCTGTGACTAAATGTTATGAGGATACCGCATCTCACAACCCGATAAGGTGGCTGTAAATATTTCATTACCATGAAACTCATATTTCCTGTAATATTTTCAACATTACCCTTTTAGATGTAGCTGTTGGCACCACAATCCGGACGCCGTCCCCTGAGCCTCGAGACGACCCTCCGTCCTGTTTCAGCTGCTCGGACACATCGCAGATAGACGATTCAGACAAGGTGTGTATCTAAAGATGAGCACATGTTGAACTACTCTTAATGTAAAATCAAAACCGTGCAAAACGAGTGTTTCTTCCCATTTTGAAGGACTCTGATCATTCGTCTGATGACCTCAGCTCTGGAGTCTTTTCCTCCTGCAACAGTCAGACAGACGGACACCTGGCGTGGTTGGCCTCAGCGAATCAGCCGTCCTCGTACTGCTTTGAAGGTAAAACAAGAATCGATCTATCACTAACTTATTTGATGGTTGCATAATATTTTACTTCTCTGACACTTGCAGGTGTTGACATCTGGATAGAGAACATCCAGGGCGAGTGTTTGAGGATTCGTGAACGCCGGCAGGTCAAAGTGGGACATGTTGCTGTAGGAATTAGTGATCAGGTAAGAGACGATTAACGGATGCATCCTACGCATGCTTCCTCCAGAAAATAGTTTAATCGAAGTGCAAACATTAAAGGCCAATTATTTTGATGATAAATGCCAAATCTTTGCTGCTTCTAGATTCTGAAATAGGAGATCTCATATAATAGTTTTTCATTTTTGGACTGTTGGTCAGATAAAGGAGGCTTTGTTTCAGCTCTTTGTGCAACATTTGACACATTTTGATTGGTACCAAAAGACGTTTTCAGGTTTTGATACTCAGCTCTGCCATCATACACATGAATCACTCCATCTATCATTCAGATCTCAGGGAAGGCCTTCACTTTGGAGACCCTCGACAGGAAGATGGTGCCCATTGAACAAGAGATCAGAGAGTCCTGTCTGTGGCTCCGCTGTGTTCCTGCTCCTGACAGGTGTCAGCGCTGGAGGTGGAGGGTCCAAGACGGCAAGCTGGAACTACGAGACTGAGATATTTTAGGTTTTTTATGTTGATTGTTAGTTATTGTTATTGTTCTTAAGCCATGTGGTCAAAAAAATGACCTGTATGCTGTATGGATATTGTGTTATTGATTGAGTTTCCTGGGTAACAATTGGATAGTCATCGTTTACGGTAAGAAGTTAAGCTCACAAAATATTACAGGATGTGAGCGTAAAGATGGTTTTCTATTTGTAAAAATGATTTTCCGTTTATTTTATATAACAGTATGTCTGTTCCCACCATGATCTGGAAACTAGAGATAGTCGTGTCACTTGGTGCTTTTTTTAGGTTTAGAAGATGCTTGAAACAATGAACAACTGTCACAATACAGTACGAGTCATCAAGACTTTAATACTTGAATATTTCTGACACTTTAATATCTTAATAAACAACGACCTCTTAATTAAAGAAGCTGCTTCGTTCTCTCAGCGCTGTTTGCTTTCTAATTATTGTCTCCTCCGTTTATTGATTCCTTCAGCTTAGTTCCACGTAGGAGAAGCGTGGTTGTCGACAGGAACAGTAAAGATACATTCAGGACGAACCAGTTCATCATTACACATAAGCTGGTGAAAATGCCTTTAATGCTACAGTAGACGAGGACTATAGCACAATGTAAACATTTACAGCACTAATAAAGAAACCGTGTCTGCTCTTACAAAGAAAGTACATGTGACTGTAGCACATGTGAATCAGTGTATTACATGTGATTAGATCACATGACACACACAGGCATTTCATATAAATTCACATTATATTCAGCACGTGTGGATTTTGTTAATTAAATGCTTTTGTTGATTTTTATGAAGGATGGTGTTTGAGGAAGGTGGAGTTTATAGGGTCGCTCTAATTACTCTTTGGCAAATATTTAAACATGGCCTGAGGGTTGGTTGTTTTACCACAGTACCAAAACTGGCATTTCTCTCACTCTATAACATATAACATGACTCTTTATGTGAGGATTAAAATGGCTAAAACCAAAAATATACCAAGAATCATAATCTACTAATGCACAAGTCACCATGTAGTATGTGTGTACATCGGACTTTACCACATACTGTACACTGCATAGCCAAAAATATGTGGACACCTGAACGTTACACCTATATGTGATTTTTTTTTAGCATTTTGTTCATTCAGGGACATTAATCTGCAGCTATAAGAGCCTCTTCTGTTAAAGGACAAGTTCACATTTTTTTCATTCATATTGAAAGGGGATCAATGCACAGTGATTACAGTGACTAAAACCTCTTTTAGTGTTTACATGAACACCTGACACTTGTTTTAAGACACTTAAAAACTGGGAACCTATATCCTTTAAGGCTTTGATCCCATTTAGCCACAAGAAAGAAAGTCGGCCACCGGTATGTGTGGGGTGATCAGGCCTGGCTCGCAGTGCCGGTTCATCCCTAAAGTGTTGGATGGAGTTGAGGTCAGAGCTTTGTGCAACAAGTCAGTCAAGTTCTTCCACAACAAACTGGGGAAACCGCTTCTTAATGGAGCTGGCTTTACACACGGAGGCCTTGTAATGTTGAAATAGGCCTTTACCAAACTGTATCAGATATGATTGTATTCTGTAACAATGGCTTCAGTATACCCATGTACACATATTTTAACTATATATATGTATATTTACTCTGAAAATAGTTCAAATGATTTCAAATGACAGCAGCAGCCGTTTGTGAAGCCATGATAACACGTCATCATAACAGTCAAAGTCCAGTCAGTCAGTCAGTCAGTCGTGTTGTCTCTTTTCAGAGAGTCTAAATGGCTAAAAACTTGAATAAACTTGGGTGATGTAAGTTATTACACATACATGCTTGTATGCGGATCACTTCCTCGACATTTTGTGCACCGTACAGGCAAGGATCAGCTGACGCAGCTGATTGGACAGTCATCCAACAGAGGCGGGTTATTAGTGAGTCGACCTGCACTCTGATTGGCTCGTTAGGTCGGGTTTCATAGTGGGAAGTGCCTATTCGCCGGTGTCTCCCTGGTTGCACAAGACGCCATTTTGGAGTGACAGTGAAAGATAACGGAAAGATCGAGAAGCTGTCTTTCTAAAGGTAATATTCAACAGAAAACGCGCTGCTTTTTAACCCAAATTGTCGTATTATGTGAAGTTGTTGTTACGCTGCATGAACGACTCGTTTTAATCCGTGTTTAACGTGACGTCACGGTGTTCTCTCTTAACTGTGACGCGGCAGTTAGCTAACGGCAGCTAAGCTAGCGAGCTCGGCGAAGCAGTTCCTGAAACGGACGGATCAAAAAAAAAGAAGCTGTCACAGTGGGTTTACTTTGACAAAAGGCACAACTTAAATGTCACCGACGCTTTTTATAACATGTCAACGTTTAAAATGTGTTATTATCGTGTGTCTGTGTATTGTAAATGGCGTTGCTCTTAACATCGGAAGGTTCCGCGAGATTGTGTCGCCCGCTAGCATCGAGCTAACTAGATAGCTGAAGCATCCGCCCTTAGTGAAGCTAATCTGCTTCGAGTGGTGAAAACTAGCTAAAGACACTTTGGCTATTTAAAATATTTAAAACGAGCAACGATTCACCCAAACACAGAGTACGTTTCATGTTAAAAATGAACCGTCACGTTGACGTATTTAACCGCCGGCTGGATTTTCAGGCCTTCTGCTAAGGTCGGGCTGTTGTTAGCGTCTTGTGACGGCTCACACATACATACAGTAACTCTATCCTGCCAGCTGGAACAGGCCTCTCTTATCTGGCCATCAGTTAGATATTTAGCCTGTCCGGGTTTGCAGTGTAGCTGAATGACGAGGCTTCAAGTATACCAGAAGGTGGTAAAGGATATGAAACGTTAAAGATAATGTTAATGTTTGACGGTTTGGTCATAAGCGATCAGTCGTAATGTTTAACCATTGAGTAAACATCTGGCTGCTGTTTCCACCATGTTACACTCACTGTGCTGCCTCCGTACAAGTAGTAGTAGTAGTAGGGCTGCAACTAACGATTATTTTCACGATTAGTCGATTAGTTGTTTGGTAGATAAAACGTCAGACAAATAGGACATGACGTCTCAAACCAAACATGTTCAGTTTACTGTCAAAGAAAGCAGGAAATATTCACACTTGAGAAGCTGAAATAAGATAATTTGGACACTTGTTTTATTAAAAAAATGACTCAAAATCTAATTGGTTATTTAAAAAAAAAAGTGGCAATTATTTTAATTAACAAAATGATTAATCGGTTAATCGCAGCTCAATTTAAAAGGCCTCGATCTAAAATACATTATCAACCTGATTGTTGGATTGTCATACATCTATTTAATATTGTTTGTACTGCCAGAATATATATGTGTGTGTGTGTGTACGTACTGTGACAGGTTGTCTTGATCATACGTTTCTGACCCATCCTAACCTTATTTCTGTCTCTTCTTCGTCAGCTTCGTCATCATGGGGAATGTATTTGCAAGCTTATTCAAAGGCCTGTTTGGCAAAAAAGAGATGAGGATCCTAATGGTTGGGCTCGACGCTGCTGGGAAAACGACCATCCTATATAAACTCAAACTTGGAGAGATAGTCACCACCATTCCCACCATTGGTACGATATCTTTTTTTTTTTAATTAACTTTACCACTTGTGTATTTTTCATTTCCAGGGCCAGTACACACACATTTTGGTACAGGAACCTGTTATGATACCTTGGTTTAAAAAATGTAGTTTTCCAGCAAAACCTGTTTTTCATGTAAGAAGCGGCCAAGATTGTTAGACGTTATGTTACACGCAGTCTTGTAAGAGATTAAATACACTCTAAAAATAGTAAAAAATTGGGTATAAATCAGGAATTAGATAGATATACTTTATTAATCCCAAAACTGGCTAGTATCAAAACAGAAAGGGTTTGATCTCGAGCTTTATTTAGTCTGGCATGTTACGTTTCAACACTAAAAACTTAAATTTGAATTGTACAAATTGTTTGGATTGAATTGAAAAAAAGAAATGATAGTTTCTTCTGTGGGTAAGTGATTCATCTGTGTTTCTCCTTTCCTGTCCAGGTTTTAATGTTGAAACTGTAGAATACAAGAACATCAGCTTCACAGTGTGGGATGTGGGCGGTCAGGACAAAATCAGGCCGCTGTGGCGCCACTACTTCCAGAACACTCAAGGTGAGGCGGACTCGATCTCCACAGTACTGTCAGTGAGCAGGACGGCCCGTAGGTGGCCTCGCTGGTGCATAAAAGATGATCTTAAAGCTCGTGAACCAATGAACCACTGACTCATACGCCATTGTTCCCTTCTCAAAGGGCTCATTGTGTCTCCACTATTTCCTGAAATTTAATGAATCTAAATATGGCAAGGTGCTGAAGGCTAAGTATTCCCACTAATCATGTAACCTGCAGGTAAATTCTGTCAACCAATGAGAAACCTACCGTGATTTCACCTGATTGAGTAGCTTCACTAAAAACTCACAAAAATATTCTAGAAAAATCATATTTTGCTCGTATTTCTTCTCCAGCCCGTAAAGATGTTTGTATATGTATCCAGTAACTTTGTCTGGAAAATTTCACATCCTCAACTCTAGTGTTTCCCAACCGTAAAGTGTCACGAGATGATTAAAACAAATAGAAAGATAAATGTTCAGACTTTTCTGTACTTCCCCTCATGAAATGCTGTGTAATTTTACGATAAGATGATTGTTGATAATTAATCTGACATAATTAATATGTCATCTTTATTTTTATTTATAATAGATATATTTTTTTTTTTTACAGTTTTCTGACATGTTACAGAGAAGTCATTTCAGATGGTTAATTGTGAAGATAATCAGCAGGTTAATGAATCATGAAAGTGATTAATTGCAGCCTTATTTTCACCTCCCTGGTTAAATCATTGAAAGTAAAACTACCAGCGTATGATAAGTTATTGATTATTGTGACTTTTCAAACTGAACGGCTCCAAGAAGCTACGAGTCTCCAGACTTTAGAGACAAATGTGCAGATAATATCTCCTGGTGAAGCTTTTCTGTTTTGTGCCAGAATAGGAGAGTTAAATTTTTATTATTTTTTAATGCAAGCTGTTTGTAGAGTATTGATTACTTTTTGTTTTGTGCTGTTTTGCACCCAGCAGAGGGTCAGTAGGGCTGCGTAAGTGCCAACTCCTTCAGAGGTTAAGGTTGTCCAAGTCTGCATAATCTACTGTTACAATAAGCTAAAAATAAACTGTCTGTACTTTGATGAGCTGCAGGGATGATAAAATATTCCTTTAGACAATAAATCAAACCTGCCTTTTGATTAGTCGTCTCATTTGTTTCACATTTTGTGGTTCGCTTCACTTTCGTTAAACACGAAATCAGACGAGACAGAAAACTGCTGCTGTGTTTGTGTTGCTCGGCTCTCGATGTGCCAATCGCAGAAGGTGAAAAACTTCCTTCAGCTGTCAGTGACGTAGCTGTTAGGCGTGGCTGTTTTAAAAAAGGAAGTGCTGCGTTAAGAAATATTTACAGGAAACTGCCAAATCAAACACAAAGGTTGCTTGAAACATATCGTGTCTCTTTCCCCAAAGTAAACTGGAAACCTGTGTGTAACAGGACTCACACGCTGCTGAGCGGCTAACATCTGTGTGTTTTGGTGTGCAGGGCTCATCTTCGTGGTGGACAGCAATGACAGGGAGCGAGTGAACGAGGCGAGGGAGGAGTTGTCCAGAATGCTCGCTGAGGACGAGCTCAGAGACGCCGTGCTTCTTGTTTTTGCAAATAAACAGGTGAGATTTCAGTTCTTACAGAACGTTGACATGCTTATGAATCCATCTAGAGGTGCGAGTGTTTATATCAAACCTTCCTCCTCCTCCCAGGATCTCCCCAACGCTATGAATGCTGCAGAGATCACAGACAAGCTGGGCTTGCACGCCCTCCGCCAGCGCAGCTGGTACATCCAGGCCACCTGCGCCACCAGTGGGGACGGCTTGTACGAGGGCCTGGACTGGCTCTCCAACCAGCTGAAGAACCAGAAATGATCCATTCCACCAGTTTTGGTTTTTGTTTGTTGTTTATTTTTTCTGTTTCAACACAGTGGCAGCACCGGATCCAGGCCCCTTCGCTCCCATCTAACCCGACTTTCAGTCCCAGCTCTTTCTTTCAAGAACTTCCTTCATTCCCTCCCTTCTGCTTTCTCCCTCGGCCCCCGTCAGTACTCTCGGGGCTCTAGCCTGTGCTGCTTGTGTGTGTGTGTGCATGTGGGCGTGCGTGCGTGTGTGTACCTTGTGTGTTCAGCGAGTGTGTATGTGTGTGGGTGTGAAGGCGTCTCTGTGTGTGTTGGCTGGGATTGGGAGTAACCCTGGCGTGCCTTTTACACACACCTGTGGAATCAGCAGTCTGGTTTTCAAGCCCCTTCTCCATCCACCAAACTCAGCCTCTGCCCCACTCAGCCTGCCCCCACTCTCAGTCTTGCACGGCCCCCTTCTCCCCACCCTGACTCTCCAGAGGAAGCATGGTTTTCATACGGCAAAGAAAGAGCAAGGGTGCAAGCTCCTCCCCCTCCCTGTAGTATATATATCTCTATATATATATCTGTTAACTAGAACTGTTCACCCAGTGTAGACTGAATGCTAGATGTTCATTTTAACCTCTTGATTTTGAAACCACAAACCCACCAGTAAAGAGATTCAGTAATTGCATCTTAACCTGTATCAGGTCGAAGCAAATCAAAAAATGGAAAAAAGGAAGAAAAAAGAGAAAAAAAAAAATAGAAACGCCCATCCTCGATCATTCTGGTGTCATTTGAAAATCATGCTGTTTGTTTTATTATTATTATATTGGAATATAACAGATTATTCTTAGCAATGGTTCTCCAATGAACACTACCTTTCTCCCCCACTGAGACCGTGAAGCACAAGGCAAGCCAACAATCTTAAAACTTAATCTACGTTAAAATTAGAACCTGTGAGTGTTTGCAATTCGTGTCTTTTCAGATTATTTTTTTTTTTGGGTAGCTGGTGTTTAATTCCCCCGGATTAAATTGGATTTTGTGATGACCTCCAGTATAATGAATCATTCTGACAGTGTTTGTACTCGTGTAGGTTGGAAAACGAGGCGTCGAGTGTTTCACAAACATGACTTCAGCCGGTTAACAGACAGGTGTCCTCATACATTCACATGTTATTCCTTTAAGAGACGTTACATGTTTGTTTTTCTGTAACTAGTTTTAGCATTTCTATTTGTATTATGACTGCTGAACCAAATGCATTTGAGCAGTACGACAAATCCTGTATATGACGGTGTCCTATGTTGACCTATACTGCATATGATTTTGATTGAAGAGGTTCTTCTCACCAACGGTTGGTTTTACGTTTGTAATACGAAAGCATCCAGATGTCTAATTTTCCTGGTTGGGATGAAGGATTGGCACCAAATATGAAGGCTCTTTAACTGTGACCAGTCCAGACATGAAATAAGGAAAGCGAGTAGGAATGTCTGGGTGTCTACAGGCTACTACATATTATAGCACTGCATACTACATACATGAAAGACCAACACGACAAGTGAGCTGAAGGACTCGTGATAGGCCTGTTGAGGGGACGGGTGTGCAGGTGACTGGTCGTGAGATTCAGCAGGCGTCCTCATTGTTGAACCGTGGGGGGGTTAAGCTGGCACTTCTGTCAAGAATGATTGTAAATCTGTAAACTCCCCTGTAAACTGTTTCTGTGGGGATTTCCTGAACACATTAATAAACATGATTTGATCCAACAATTTGTGGAAAAAGACTTTTCTTGAATTTCAGGTGTGCTTTTAATGCTGTGTTAAAAATACTTTATTACAAGTAGAATCCTGTAGGGAAAATCCTACTGCAGTAACAGTACACAAGTACTGTGATCTTGATGTAGTTAAAGTACTGCAGTAACAGTACATAAGTATAGTGATCTTGATGTAGTTAAAGTACTGCAGTAACAGTACAAATATCCATTGAATTAAATCTGCATCTGAACAGTAACTAAAGCTGTCAGATAAATGTAGTGGAGTAGAAAGTACTAGATTTACCTCTGACATGTAGTAGTGGAAGTATAAAGTACACAGAGTACTTCCCAAGACGTCCTTCAGTCTGTTTTCTGTTTGCAGGAAGTTTTGAAAATGACATTTCCTGTTCTGGTGACTTTTAAAAGGTGACTAAATAAAAAATGTTCAGTCCAGTTCAGAATTACTGAAGACGTCAATATTACAATTATTGACAGTAACTTCTGTGGATCGTCTAATAACTAACAACAAGATAATTATTGTAAACAAATCATCAGTATGTGCTGTTTCCTGCTTATATATGTAAATATTTAACTCACATTGACCTGCTGGTTAAAATTTATTTAACTCAGAGGAAAATTAACATAAAATAAAAATAAAAAAACAATTTCTGTCACCAAAGAATCAACTTCAACCACAAGGTGGAGACAAACATCATCAATGCTTCAGATAATCAAGATAATCACAGTCTGATTCATCTTTATTATGTTTTACACATTTAAGGATTTTAACTATTGTTGATTTACAGATAAAATCATTTCTATGAACTGTAAACAGGAAATAAACAAGTGTAAATATGTAAACAATGCAAGAAGTACTGAGATAAATGTTGACTGGTTTAAAATACAGTCAGTTATATAAATATACAGCAATGAATGAAATGTTAATACAAGTTATTGTAATTTAAAAAAGAAAGAAAATTAAATGTATGTTGTGTCTAAAAGGGGGAAATATCTATAAAATATAGCACAACTCTTTCTGCATTTTCTGTTTCATTTCTGGTTTTAAAAGATGCACGAGACAAGTACATGAACCCGGAAATAGGAGGAGGCTGGGAAGGGGGCGTGGCTGCGAGCACACCTGACGGCCAGACTCCTCCCTCCCTCCCCGGGCAGCAGGTCAGGTTGGTGGCACTTTGCGGTGGTTCATCAGACTGTTTTGTTTGTCTCATATCAGAAAAAATCAACATCAAATCGGATCAATACGATGCCTGACAGCTGAGACCTGCCGAGTGAAAAGACGCCGTTTCCAGGTAGGTTGTTTTACATCTCTTTCAGACAGGTGGAGGCTGCTTTTAACCGCGAATAAAACGTTAATATAAAGAGGTGGAGAAAGCCGAAGTTAGCCGAATTTATCACTGGCTTCAGGTAAATGTAAGTAAGGTGTGTTTATGTGGATTAAAGCTTCGTGGACACACCTGCGTCACTTTCTTTAGTTTCACTTTGAGAGTTTGGCGCGTCGACTTGAAGCTTTTAGGAGCAGAAAGAGTCAGTTTGTACAGCTGCTGGCCTTTTGTGTTCAGATAAGATAAGAGACTAAATGAATCATAGCAATCCAACATTTCTTTACACAGACTTCACAACAACACTCAGATAACAGGTGTAATATTTAGTCTCAGGTGCTCCACATACCTGGAGCTTTATCATTTCTGTCCTACTTTATATTGTAGGATTTGTTTGTCAAATGAATCTTTGCTTTAGTTGTCAACAGGCAAGCAAAATCAATTAGTTGATTAATTGATTTGTTAATTTAAGCTTTTCAGTTTTGAGGATTTGCTGTTTTTCTCTGTTTTTCACTGCAGATTTAATACATATTATATATATTTTTTGGTTGGATGAATCAAGTCATTTGAAGCCATCACTTCAGTCTCAGGACGTTAATTCTGTCTTTTTATTTCTAGTAGTAATTAACATTTAACACGGCAGAAGTCAGCGTTGATAGATGATCTTATAGGTAGAAAAGCAGGTTAAAATATGGAGGAACTGATTAGTTGATCAACAGAAACAACTTATCAATAACTCATGTTGTCAGATGTGAAGATTTGCTCCTTGACTGTTGGTCACGTCAAGCTGTGTTTTTGTCTCACACAAAATGTTTGCAAAATCACACGTAAAATAAATATTACATGCAGAAAACTATTCTCCACTTGTCTACGTGCACAACAAAAAGCCAGTGTGTATTTTATCTGATCTGTTCAGCATCACTGCTCCTCGATGTTTCATAGTAGTGACGTCTTTAGATGTGATTATCTGTTGTATCATCTCCAGTATTTATTTAGTCATCCAGACAATCCTGGAAATAAGAATAATAATTGAATAATTACGACAACAATATTCAAATAATGTTACAAGAACAACAACACCGTTGAGTAATTACTTTAAAATAGACTCACATGGCGCGACGCCAGAAAGAAACCAGAATTACAACACAAACTACACGACAACAACGACAACAACAACAACACGTCTGCTGCGTGTTTGTTGTTTGTTTTTAATGAAACATAAACATTGAATAAAATTGTCTCGTTGCTGATTGATGTGTTTTTCATTACCTGACAGGTTATGATCAGACAGGTGTGTGTGTGATAATTGCAGTAACATGTCTTATAGATGACACAGTACACAACAATAAAACATCAATGTGGTGATTTTATTATTTCTTTTAGAAACGTTTCAGATTAAAACTCAATTATCTTATTCTTGAATATTCGTATCTTTTCCCGTCTCATCATTTATTTAAACTCTTGGTTGCCGTGTTGAGTCCTATCATAGATATGTAACTACTATCTGTTACACATTAATTATGTATTCTTGTAAAAAGGCAGAGTAAGTTTCATGTGTATTCTTCAGTGTTTCTCTGAGCCAACATGGCTGCAACTTATTTCATTATCAACCACCAGAAATCTTAGTGGTTTGGTTTTTTAAAATGTTTTATGACGTTTTATTTCTTAAAGAAAGACTCATCGGTCGATCGTTGCAGCTCTTGAGACGAACACTCCTTGCTGTTCAGTTCGGGCTGGACGGACGGCGGCCTCCCTCCCCTCAGGTGACATGATGGAGGTTGCAGGTCCCTGGACAGAAGTGTTTGAGGGTTCGGAGATGGATGAGAAGTCCACAGGAGCAGAGACGTTACTGGGGAGCTCCACTCTCACCCTGGATCCTCTGATAGCTGATTCTTCCTCCATACGCCGCTCCCAGCCCATCTTCATCACCTCAAACAGGTATGACCAGGAACCTGCACATAAACATTACTCACAGTCTGCAGAAGCTGGTTAAGTGTGATGGTTAACATGCAACACACACACACACACACACATATAGTGAACATGAGTCAGGCAGCTTTTAGTAGGTGGTGGATATTGACTGACTCAAGTCCAGGTCATACGTCATCAGAGAAGAAGTTTCTGTTAAAGCAACCTTTGTCCCACATGCACCCAGCCTTAAAACACAGGCCATAAAACTAGTGAGGACACTGAGTCATGTCCCTGTTTCTTTACTTATCGGTGGTACCTTTCTGTTTCCTCTCTGAGTTCCTGGAGAAGTTAAAGTCTGTCTTAAAACCGGTCAGGTGTCCATATGAGCAGAGAAAGATGTTAAAAGATCCCCACAGTGTGTCCACAGTCATTTAAAGTAGATGTGAACTTCTCTGAGGCTTCATCAGTGTGAGTTAGTCATATCAAGTGGATATCTGACACATTTACAGTCTGTTTAGCATCAAATTCCCTCTTTGTGTTTCCCTGTTGAGCTGTGGTGGAAGTATAGGAACAAAAAGAGGGACTTTGTTTTTTTAATAAATCTTATAGTTAAGACACATGAGACTATTTTTCTCTTATGTCAACAAACCCAATGTGTTATTTCATCTCTCAGTACTTTCTGTTGCTTCCTAATGAAAATATAAACTCTTAAATCTGCACTAATCAGTATTTTTTAATGGACAATGTGTCAAATGTTTAATATTAAGGAGTTTCTCATTGCTTCAGTCCTGCTCGTATCTACGGAGCCTTTTAGTGTCTTTCAGCTCGTTGTTTTGGTGACTGTCTCATCCAGACGTATCAGGCAGATTAAACCCACTGAAACTACCTGACAAGAAAAGAAAGACTCGGGTATTTTTCTCAGGAGTTGGTGGAGCTAAAACGAGAGTGAATATTAATATTTTCTCTGGCATATATCATATATGGCATTTTAATATATATGCAAAGATATATGAGTCTTTAATAGCATGTACCTGGGACTTGACTGAGCTCGTTCTTTTATTTGTCTCAGTAAGGTTTTTCTTTTCTTCTGTCTTTTAGGGTGAAAGCCGTGGAGTCCTTCTCCTCCTCTGTCCCGTCTATACCCAACCCTTTTCCAGAGCTGTGCAGCCTCTCACAGTCACCGGTGCTCATCGGTTCACTTCCACCACCGTCGAGCGACAAACATGTGAGTTCATATGTTAATATGCAGCTGAGTCTACTGCATCATCTATTATAAATACATAGACGGAGCCAGACTGCAGGTGTCTGTAGGATTAGTCACCATTTTAATAAGTTTTACCTTCATTTTTTCATTACAGAACATTAATCAAACAGGTGTGATGGTCTCCTTTTGATCTTTTCACTCCAATAACCTCGATCGATGAAATTAAACGGTCAAAGCTCAGAACTCAAACCTCATTTTAGACACAAGTTTGTATCCACATGTAAAGATTGATTTTTAATGCCAACAAATCCCATGAAAACACAAAAACCAGCCACGAACTGACCTTTCTAACAAGTATTGCCTATGTAGCCAAATGTGTATTAATCCGCCACTGAAAATAGTCCCCAACAAACGCACTATTTACTCCTGTTTGAGTAACTTTTGTTAAAAACTACAGTTTCCTGCTGTTGAAGTAAATTAGTCAGTAAGTATTTGTTTTAGACACATCAGGACACTTTTCTGCGTTAATCCCGTCATACCTGCCCAGACATTTGGGGTCTGACAGGTGGATCCTTTAAATGTGCCTTGACTTGCTTGTTAATAAGAGTGCAGGTGCAGGTTGGTTATAATTGTGACTGTGACCTGGATGACAGGAACGTCTGTGCCGCCTTATTTTGACTCGCAAACACTGGTGGAGAAAACATGTGTGTAATTAGAGCAGCATGTGACCGCGGCTCGCTCGCTCAGGGGCTCATGTTTCATGTGTGGTGATGAAGGTGGACAGACGCACACACTTTGGTCATATGACTCGCAGCTGATTTATTTAAAAAAAACATTTTATTTTGTTCATTTTTAACTTGTCCTGTATTTATGTCGCTGTGGGGCTGGTTTATGTTTATGGTTATATTTTATGGAGAAAATAATCATAATTTATTTGTTAATTAAAACATTTCTGGTCTGGAGATGAAATCTTTAATCTCTAAAAACTTCAGATCTAAAAAAAATATTTGTCTGTAACATTAAATATTCTCAGTAAAAGAAAAAAACCAGAGTTATTTATTAATTATGTATTAAGAGTCTAACTCATCTTATCATCTATATCTGTATGTTTGGTCAGTCATCTGTCATCAGATCCTGATTTAGATGTTGCTAAATCCTGATTGGTGCACAGAAGTACATGACATCACATTTTCCAGCTGATCGCCACTTCAAGCCAGTAAGAAGACAAAAGCTGAACAGAAAATAGTTGTCAGACTCACTTAGAGCTCTTTAATAAAACACTCACATGTCAAAGTGGTCTGACCGGATATTGAACCGCAATATTTCCACTGGAACAATGTTTCCCTGAAAGCCTCCCTGGTTGATACTCGGCAATTATTTGTCCTGACTGACGTCAGCACTCGTCCGACCAGTCGGGACTTGTTGATTGACAGCTGCAGGTTTCCTGTTGGGCGGGTTTGTTGTCTCTTCATTTCATGCGTGCTGCTGGATCCAGACGCGGTGACACGCTCTGAGAAATCCTGACCCCTGAATAACCTGCAGTTCACCTCAGCAGCGTCGGGGACACAGACTCTCCTCACGCACGGCTGCATCTCCAGCTGGACGTTTCAGAGTGTAGACGGTCTTCTAATATCAGTTGAGAAAGTCAAGATTCAGATAACATTCACAAGCTCGTTGCAAACATGCAGGCTGAGACTTGCAACATTAATTTTGGCATTTTTAACTAATCAACAGAAATCCCATGCAGGGGCATGTGAGAGGACTGTCACGTATGCAGCGTATCTATAATTCATCAGTGGCACTATTTGTTGTGTCTGCGTGCAAACACTGCTCATGAATCTCTTTCATTAAATCAGCTCCCAGAAACAAACATGTTTTACCCACGTTGCTGCTAAAAACTTAGAAAAAACAAATAATGGAGGCTTCATCTTGTGTCGAGGCCTATTAGTCATGAGACGTTGTGTCTGCTGTTGCAGCGCCGTTGACAGATTCTTGGCCTGACGTTTTGGCTTCTTGTCTTAAGTGTTGATGCGATGCCAAGACGAGCTGTGAAAAGATTTATTTTAAAAGATAAATTATTCAAACACTTATAAATGCTTGTTATGCCTAGAAAAAGTAATAATAAAATAAAAAAAAACCTTTTACCTTTTTTTTTTACTCAAGTACACTTTTGAGGTACTATATTCTTACTATATACTACATTTCAAATGCAAATGTATATTTCTAAATAAACAAGTATACAAAAATGAAAACGAAACAGAAATAATCATAAAACCAGGTTTTGTAAAAACATCCTTATAATTTTTTGCATGTCTGTAAATGATCAAATATGAAAGTTTGCCTGCAGGACGTTTCCGTTGTAGTGTGGCCTCTTCAGTAAAGGATCTGAGTTACTCTTTGACCTCTCTGGTGTCCGTTAGCTGGTGAAGGTGTTCGGGGAGGACAGCCACAGCAGGTCGGTGTACGTGTCCAGAGGAGCCACAGCCAGAGAGGTTTGTCACATGTTGGTGCAGACGGCTCACTGCAGCGATCAGGAAAACTGGGCTCTGCTCGAACTCCACCCCACCCTGGGTCTGGGTAAGAAAGCACTCTGAGATTACATTTAAATGAACATCAAGTACAAAGCTGCAACTGTAAAATAATATATAAAATGTTTAAATCCTCAGAGAGATGTCTGGAGGACCACGAGGTTGTGCTGGAGGTACAGGCCAGCTGGTCCCTTAAGGGTGACACGCGGTTCGTTTTCTGCAAAAACTACGCCAAGTATGAGTTCTTCAGGAAGCCAATGGTAGGCAGCCTGCAGCGTGTTAAAGGATCAGTCCGCTGATTCTCTATATGTGTCTTATTGCACTGCACTGGGTCACATGTTCCTTTATCATGAAGAGTTTGGTCACGTCAGTTTGTTTAGAAACGGCTCCAAAGACTCATAACAACGACAAGCTCGAGCAGGAACATTTCCACACTAATTATTAATGCTGCATAAGTAGGTGTTGACACGGTGTGACGTCACCATGCTTGTTGATGCGGAGTGATTGGCAGGTTGTGTGCTGGTGTAGACGCTGCTTCAGATGTTTCATTACATCAGATCTGCTCCGTCGCCGGTCCTGTTAAACAAACTGACGGTTCGATCGTGTAAAACGTGCCCACACTGCCGCCTGAAGGTGCGACAGGGACTTTTTTATCTTTGATTAACTACTTTCTCTGCAAAATAGATACAGCTGCCTCGTACAAACAGTTTACACTCCGCCCGTTTCTACATACATGCAAACAGACACGAGTCTCCGTCCGAGCAAATGAGGAAATCGGACACCTGTTGGTTTTGTGCACACGGGGCTTACATGGCATGATAATTTACCTTTGGCTTTGTCTGAACACACAGGTTATTATTTCAATACAATACATCCTAAACAAAGCAGCATAATTCCCCTCAAGGTGTGTTTTGTCTTCACATTCGAGATATTTGTGGTTCACAGCTGGTTGGTGAAGTGAAAGCTGTGTCTTGTTTTAATGACACCCTCCTCCTCCTCCTCCGTCCTTCCTCAGCTCTTCTTCCCGGAGGCCATGATATCCGACAGCGCTGATGTCAGCAAGGGGATGACATCATCAGCGCTCATTCAGGTACAATCAGCTGAAATCAGGGGCTCATTCACTCCGATTCACCGACACACGAGCAACACTGGAACTCATCAGTACACAGATGCGCTGAAGGTTGATGATATTTATTCAAAAACGCTGAAAATGCAAAGGAAAGGATACGAAACAGAGAAAAGCGGCATTTATCAGTAAATATTGATCTGTTGATAGACTCATGCTGTCCTTAAACATGATGACGTCGAGACTTACAGTGAGATTATCTGCTCGCAGGAAGTCAAGAGCAAAATTAGGAGAAAATGCAAATGAGCCGCTGATTCTGCACCATCGTCCAAATAACTGAGTAAACAAAACAGAAAGCGTTTAAAGTGCAGAATGACATGAATACCGTGTGTGTGTGTGTGTGTGTGTTCAAAGTGCAGAATGTTTGTGTTGTAAATCAAACTTTTCCACGTATCATCTTGATTCTCTTCACCTGTAAATAAATCTTCCGTCTTATGTCAGAACCTGCTCCGGTCTGGAACGTGTCCGGAGATTCAAGGTTTCCTGCACGTTAAAGAACCGAGCCGCAAGGCCTGGAAGAAGGTCTACTTCTTCCTGCGACGCTCAGGCCTCTACAGCTCCACCAAGGGCTCCTCCAAGGTCAGCCAGTCACGCCTCCATCACAGCCTGTCATCACATTTACACACGTTCACACTTTAACATGCGGTGTGTGTGTGTTTTTGTGTGTGTTTTTGCGTGACTAGGAGCCTCGACACCTGCAGTATGTGGCTGATCTGGAAGATCTGAACGTGTACACTGTGGTGAACAGCCGGAAACTGTACGGAGCACCTGCAGACTTCACTTTCTGTATCAGGGTAAACAAAATGTCCTCAAACCAGACAGAACATCGTGTAGAGAGCAGCCTAACCCGAGGGGTTATGTATGTACATTTAACACATAAATACAGTTTGATTTATGAGTTAAAACAAACCCTCCCCTACACACACACACACACACACACGCACACACACACACACACACACACACACACACGCGCACGCACACACACACACACGGCATTCATGTCATTCTTGTGATTGTATAATAATAAATAATAAATAACTCCAGGATGACAATGAGGAACTTGTCGGGTACATTCAGTGACATCATACATACCAGTAGATTTAAGTCTTCTAACAATACAAAATATAATATATTTAATATTATTATGTTGTCGGGAAAACATCCAGTTCATGTTTGTGTGTGCGTGTGTGTGTGTGCGTGTGCGTGTGCGTGTGTGTGTAGCCCTCAAGAAACCCTGTCCGTGCTCAGGTCCTGAAGATCCTCTGTGCTGAGAGCGAGCAGATACGAACTTGTTGGACATCTGCGTTCAGATTGTTTAAGGTCTTATAGTAAAATCCTTCATTTCATCACATAATCCTTCTTTGTCTTTCTTATACGCTTCCTGATTCCCACAGTGATGTGGTTATTTTGTTGTGATTTGTTATTTTTGCCTGCTCTAGCAGACAGCACAGCCAGTGGATAATTAATTTTGTGTGTTTATGTGTTGTCAGTATGGAAAGCAGCTTCAGTGTAACTACCAGTTATCCAAGTCGGCCCCGCAAAGCCTGGAAGGATCCAACCTCGCAGATAATAAAGTGAGTTCAGATCAGACATGACGCGAGACGTCTGCGTTGCGTCATCCTACATGTATGCACTTATAAACGCTGTGTGTGTGTGCGTGTGTGTGTGTGTGTGTGCATGTGTGTGTGTGTGTGTTTGTGCAGTCAAATTCAGAGGCAAGCTTGGTGGCCATGGATTTCTCAGGGAAGGCTGGAGGACGCGTCATCCAGAACCCAACCGAGGCCCAGAGCGCAGAAAGAGAGGAGGGACAAGCCTGGAGGGTGAGGATGGAGAGAGGATGAAGGGAGGAGGGAGGGAGGATGGGGAGAGGATGAAGGGAGGATGGGGGGAGGATGGAGGGAGGATGGGGAGAGGATGCAGGGAGGATGGGAGGATGAAGGGAGGATGAAGGGAGGATGGAGGGAGGATGAAGGGAGGATGGAGGGAGGATGGAGGGAGGATGAAAGGAGGATGGAGGGAAGATGGAGGGAGGATGGGGGTAGGATGAAGGGAGGATGGGATAAAGGAAAGTTGTTGCCTTCATTTTCTTTTCCAAACAAGTTCAAGTTTCTTGGTCACACTTCTTGCATTCATATTGCTAATAGGACCGATGGTTGTAATTATTTCATATTTCTGCTTCTCCTCGTTGACTCAGAGGAGAGAAGCCCTGAGGTGCAGCCTGCCCAGCCTGAACGCTGCAGCACGACCTTCCTGTAAGTCCACACGACAGACGAGGTCCTGATTCTTTACGCTTTGTCACTCGCTCACGCTCCCGTCCATGTTTGTGTTTTTGTTTCCAGCGATCCACAAGATCCAGCCGTGGTTTCACGGCGGTGTGTCGAGAAAAGAAGCGCAGAGACTGATAGAGAAGCAGGGGCTGGTAGACGGGTGAGTGGAGGCAGGCATGAAATGAGGCAGACAGAACGCGTGGAGCATCTTAGTTTTAGACCCTGACTAAACCTTCACCGTGCTTAATTTGCTATAATATGTGTGTGTGTGTGTGTGTGTGTGTGTAGGATGTTCCTCATTCGTGAGAGCCAGCAGCACGCTCAGTGCTTTGTCCTCTCGCTGTGTTACAAACTGAAGACCAAACATTACCTGGTAATCCCTGTGAGTTCCCCTCATTGTCTCAAATATTCTTCATCTTTCAATCATTTCATGCATCCACACTTACTTCACTTATTTCTGTTTTAACTGTTGTCGTCTCTGCAGTGTGAGGAGGGCGGCAGGAAGTACTTCACCATGGACGACGGCTTGACTCTCTTCATAGACCTCCTGCAGCTGGTGGATTTCCATCAAATCAACAAGGGCATCCTTCCTGTGTGCCTCAAACACCCGTGCGTGTGTGTGGCATTATGAATCTGTTGTGCCTGCGTGACCTCTGACCCGTTGGCCCACGTCATCAAGACCTTTCATTCCAGTCTAAAGTGTGAGCCTCGTTCTCCGTGATCAGATTGCGTTGACATCTATTCAGCACAGTTGATAACGACCACGTTAAGTACAAAGGTGTGTCGTCCATGTAGCCAGACATTTTAAACTATTCTCACCTTTGTGTGCAGCTGCAGACGGTGGTTGTTGGTTTTTATTTTCATTTACTGAGCTGCAGTCTCTGTGGAGGCGGCTTGATTAACCACGTCAGACTTTCAGCGCTTTGAGGATCTTTGGAGAAAGAGTTCATGTGTAGATTCAGACACCTGCAGCTGTGATGTTTGATTGTGGCCACCGGAGGGCAGTATGCAGCCGTCAACCTCAAAACAGGAAGTCAGAGGTTTGTAAGAAAACACGTGTAGTTAGATATTAATACTGAAGAGAATTATGATGATATAATCATGAAAAGAGCCCAGGATGCATTCATGTAGCATGTTACTCTTCTGTCTGTGTTGTTTTGTACATGAACTTCTTATTAATCTCACATTATATTTTAATGAGAATCTTTAATTAGTATAACAGTGAGCACTCTTTCAATGCTATATTTGCACAGTGATGGTGAAGGGAAAGTGTCTTGTGTGTTAAGAGCTGATAACATTTTGATATTTAAATTTGTTGATCATCATTATTGGTTTGTCAGAAAGGTTTGACGATGCCTTCGAGGTGCTTGTTTTGACCAACCAATAATCAAAGATATTTGTTTTATTATCACGTAAAATGAAGAAAAGATGGAAATGTGTTAGTCAGGATTTATGCTATAATAATAATAATAATAATGGTTTTACTGTAAATGATTAATCCACTGATGTCAGCGTGTAAATCCAAATATTGTCATTAATCCTTCAGACCATCAGGCCAGTTTAATGTTCTCCCACATTTCTTGTTTTTTTAATTAAAAAAAGGTTTGTTAGTTTTAAATGCTGCATTTCCTGTTTTATATGTTGAATAAATAATTTCATATCAAACATAGATTTGCTTACTTTGATATGTGGTTTACATATGTTGTTACTAGTGAAGGTGAAAACTGTCTACAGAACTATTTACATCCTATACAAGTTAAAGTATTATCACCAAAGGGTACTTAAAACATCAGAAGTACTCACTACTACACAGCAGAACGCTCCCTGATCTCTCGACCCCTCAGATTTAACTTGTGACCAGACCTGTCAAGTAACGAAGTACAAATACTTCGTTACCTTACTTAAGTAGAGTTTTTGGGTATCTATACTTTACTGGGGTAATTATTTTTCAGTCGACTTTTTACTTTTACTCCTTACATTTTCATGCAATTATCGGTACTTTCTACTCCTTACATTTTTTAAACAACCTCGTTACTCATATTTCATTTCGGCCTTGGTTTTTTCATTGTTAAAAAACGTAGACTGAATTTGATTGTGATTGGATGAGAAGTATAAACATATACCATTCCGACACACTATTGGTCTGTCGCCCCTGCCTGTTACAAATCACGTCACACGCAAGCAAGCTTCGAAGCAGTGGTTTTATGGAATTGTAGTTCAGGTGTGAAGCACGTAGCGATGCTTCAGTGTCGCGACTCGCGTTGCGGCCAGTACTGTGCTCAGTAGCACACATATATGGTTCTTTAATGCATTTGCATTATACAAAAATGCATTCATTTTCATTTGGCATATATGGGGCTGAATTTTTCAACATAACATTTTAATATAACATTATTCATTATAACCCTTAGAAAAATTATGTTTTGTTTTTTTTGGGGGGGGGGGTCGTGTAGAGCACTGTAGGGCCCTGTGGCGCAGGGCCTATAACATTTGATGGCTTTTTTTCCTCTTTAAATTACTTTTACTTTTCTACTTTAAGTAGTTTTGAAGCCAGTACTTTTACACTTCTACTTGAGTAAAAATCTTGAGGTGATACTTCAACTTCTACAGAAGTCTTTTTAAACCCTAGTATCTATACTTCTACTTGGGTAATGAATGTGAATACTTCTGACACCTCTGCTTGTGACCCTTTGAGGGGGCCCGACCCCTATGATGGGAACCACTTGACTTAACTACCAAACTGTGTATAAAGTAATTAAAAGTAGCTCCGATATCCACATCTAACAATCATATGTAATAAAACACTGTACGTTAAGTACTTGTTGGTGATGATACATCTGTACAATTACTTAAATAGTATTTTACCTGTTATGGTACTTTTACTGTAAATACTTGCTGAATACTGGTGTAAGATAAATGTAGTGGAGAAAAAATTAGTAAAAGTATAATAAAATGCACAGTCAAGTAAAGTACAAGTGAATTTGCAGTAAAATAGTTTAAAAACCTTTATCAGCCCCAAACTAGACCAACTGAACAAAAGAAAAGAAGAAACCTGGACTGAGTCCTGATGAAACTGTTGGTGCAGCAACATAAAAAGCAGCCTGAGGGTTACTGCGAGCTCTGCACTGTCACTTCAGAAGCTAAAGACATGATTTCTGCCCTGACCCTCTGTCTGCTGGTGTGTGTGTGAGTGTGTGTGTGTGTAGCTAAATACCAGCATGCTCTGGTAACCCTTCCTCTCCACTGCAGGGTTGCTATGGCAACAAATTCTTTTCTCTGTTGGCCTAGATGGGCAGGTAAATTAAGGGGTAAAACAGACAGGACAGAGATGTGTCAGGGAGGCTTCAGGGACGACGTATGGTCACTGATTTAATTTCTCAGGGTGCACAAAGGATCAGCTGTTCATATAAATATGTTAAATATATTTCAACCTCTCCAAAAACAGGGGACAGATTAGGTTTTGTTAATCTTTGAGGGTTTTTCATGAGGTGAGCTCAAATAAAATAAAACGTGTAGATCACATGTCATGTTTCCTGTAATATTTGAATTATTACTCAATTAATTTATTCATTTTAACATATAAATAGTGTCATCTCCGGAATAAAAGACACTAACACACACCATTGTTTTTACTATAGTGTATTACAGCCTATGGTTTACACATCATCTTATTTTAGCCTATTTGTATGTTCTATAATAGTTCCTTACTTTTAAATAGTATGTTTTTGTGTTATTTGCAATTTAAATCATAAAAAGAAACAAAAACAAACTTTATTCACCAGTAAATCAAAGCACCGCCCGCCTAAACGGCCCAGTGACACACAAATCAAACACTCCCACAACTCCCGACCGCGCAGGTTTGTGGAGAAAATGTGTTTGTAAAATGTCACACGGTTCATTAACCATTAAAGTGGCTCAAAGCTCAAATGCGGACAGAAAAAAAAACGCAAAAAAGTTTACAAAATCCAGACATTTGTTTTGTTGTGTGTGGGTCTGCGTCAGGACGAGAGCGGGAAGATGACCAAGCAGCTATCCGCTAACAACCACCTGCTAACCGCTAGCAGCTAACATCCAACAGCCACCTGCTAGCATCTAACAGCTAGCAGCTAACAGCTAGTAGCTAGCAGCTAACATCTAACAGCCACCTGCTAGCAGCTAACCGCTAACAGCTAGCAGCTAACATCCAACAGCCACCTGCTAGCAGCTAACAGCTAGCAGCGAGGATCCAGCGGCTAACGGTAAAATGAGCTGCTTGTGTTTGTTTGTGTGTCTAGTTAAGATGTTTCATCGGTTTTTTGTTGGTCACTGAATCATTTTAGTTGCTTAATTGTTTAAATGAGCTCGTTTTGTTGCTACTCGGGTGTATTGTTGTTTTAAGATTATTTAATATTAATTTAACTTCTAAGTGTTGTTACCTTTAAAATGAAAGTGTTCAAGTACACATGCTTGTATTTGTGACTTGTATAATATATTATATATAATACTGTTTATGAGAAAGATCACTGGTTATTGTCATTATTGGTTAATCTGTAATATTTTTCCAAAAATGATTTTTTTAATGAGTAACAATTAGTTGCCAATTGTTAAATTAATCTCCAAGTTATTTGGTAATCGATTAATTGTTCCTTATTCCAGCTAATCAAATGAATATTGTGTGGTTTCTTTAGTCCTCTATGACAGTAAACTGGATGCATTTATAAAACAGTGATTGATATTTCATGTACCAAAAAAACAAGAAACATTGACAGATTACAGATTATCAATAATGGAAATAATAGTTGGTTGCAGCTCTACTGTTGAATGAGTGACTTCAGTTACAGTTTCCCAGAGCCCAAACTGACTCAACCCAAAATATTCACTAACAAAAACATAATTTTAGAAACGATATATAACATTAATGATCACTAAGTTCTCATTGTTTTAAATGACTCTTTGTTTCAGGTTTAATTTTGTAGGTAGCTGAAGGTGTCCTCAGTAAATCACATTTATAGGTCTGATGTTTATCTGTGATAATGTTGTTTTCAATATTTTCTATTTTCAAAGGTAAACTAATAAAGATTAGTTTCCTGCTACCATCCTTTGTTTGGTTAAGAGAGGAGAGTCCTGCAGCTATAAAAGTCACAGAGGGAAAAATCCAACTTAAACTAACTTTTCATCTCATGAATCGATTTCTTCTGCAGGTTTGAATCATGACTCTGGAGACATACCTGCAGAGACGCAGATATGTCCATGTCAACCCCGGATCAGTGTTTCCAACATTCAACAGTCAATAAGTTCACACAGTTTATTCAAAAGATTGATGAGAAGTATTTGTACTATTGACTGCCCATGCGGGGCAGTTCATACTGTGACAGAGGAGGTTAAATAGAAGAGGATGGTGACACACAGATAATGAATGATGATAGCTTCTTCCATCGTAGATCCTCCGGCGCTTCGTTGCACCGAAGGTCAGCGCTGTCAGAATGGCTCACATGTCTTAGTTCACCACATTTGACCTAAAAATGTGCACAGATTAATCCCTGCGACTGCGAGCACCTTGTATGCTGCATGTTTGCCAACAAACGAGAGATTTTATGTGATGGATAAACAATCTCCAAATGTTCTTGTATGTGGGTTGCAGGATTATTAAGATACCACAGAAGAAAAACTTCAAATTTAAGCAACGCAAAACCATTTTAGCACCAAACCGTGTCTGAACATTAATACTAGTAAATGTTTGACTTCAGAATAATAAACTACTTTATTTTTCATCTGTTGATTATTTTCTCACTTAATCAATTAGTAGTTTGGTCCATCCTGGGAGGCTTATAAAGTTTGCTTTGGACCTAAAATATTAACGTCATTTTTCATCCTCAGGTTTATTTTCCAGGGAAAAATCGCTTTTGTCTAGCAGTCATTCAGAAATCTGTCCACTCAGTCCACAACCTGATCGAAAATAACAGAACTGTTTACCTGACCCACTTTGTTTAGCTTGATAATTCATATTCAGACAAAGATCGAAGTGCTTAATTAAAACCAAACCAATGACACTTGAGCCACTTAACAGGTAATTTAAAGATCAGGTCACGTCCTCATCCAGTATGAGAGAGTGGATTCAAGTATGCCCCAAAACAGTTTAACAGACTGATATATGATGAAATGATCTGAGTTTTATTGTTTTTCAGCAAGAGTTGAAGACTTTTGATGGTTTTAAATCCATCAAGCTGTGAATATAATTACTATGAAACATGATTTAATTTGTTTTACTTTGATGTGCTGCCCCTCTATTGCACTTTAATTACAGTATCTATCCAACTGGCTGTTCAGAGATGCTTTATGTTTATTAGACACTTATCCTGGTCAGGGTCCTTTTCCCTCCATCCTTTATTCCTCCTATCCTGTCTGTCCTCTTCCTGTGTGTTCTCCTGTGTGTCCTGCGTGTCCTCCTCCTCCTGCGTGTCCTCCTGCATGTCCTCCTCCTGCGTGTCCTCCTCCTCCTGCGTGTCCTCCTGCATGTCCTCCTCCTGCGTGTCCTCCTCCTCCTGCGTGTCCCTCCAGTGTATCATGGCTCTACTTTGCGGTCTCTGAAGTCTAATTTTGCCAACCTGCCATAGCCTGTACAGCTAAAGGCTGAATCAAGAAAAATGAAGAAATAGAAACTAAAAACATGAATAAAATAATACTCCATGGAAATCCCATCGTTTATTGTTTGTCAAACCTCTAAAAAATGAATCAAAAGCAGTAGAAGGCTTCCAAAACTGAATTATTATTATTATTATTATCTAGATTTATCCTCATATCAGCTACTACTTTTACTAGAGCTGCGTCGGCACAATGATGATAATCTGACTGAAAATCTTTGTTTGAGTTGAGAGAACTATTTAACTGTACATGGACCAGTAGAGACTGGTCACTAGTTACAGCTACAGATGTGATTATTATCTTCAGAAACTGAATAAAAAACATTTTTAAATCGGATGTATGAACTGTGTCAAGAGTTTTTTGTTATGACTTTGACCAGGTGTCATTGTGTGGTCGACAGGTATTAAAACCATCAGTATAAAAGGAGGAACGATTACAGCAAATTAAACATCTTTGTCTTGACAGTTTTGAAGAGTTTTGTATCTGTCCTTTAACCTTTTCTCTTTCTTCAGGATGTGTCTGTGCTGTAATGATACTCCATGTTTGTCCTGATGTGAACCTTTAAATGTAAACTTGATCCTGATGGGGGTTTCCTCAAGAAGTCATCATGTGTCTCTTTATGTGACACGTGTCACTTTTCAGGAACACAACATCAGTCTGTTTGAAGTCCTCTACATCTGCCTCTTCTTCTCTGTCTATAGGCACTCGCTGCTGCTGCTCCATGTGATGTATGTGAAGTTACCGTCTGCAACATCGGTGGCACCCGACTCATTATTCAGCTCCCCTGGCCAGATGTAGCGAGAGAGCAGCTGCTCCTGCTGTCACCGGTCAACCAGGAATCCATGAATCTGTAATTATCCTGTCTGTCTCTCTCCCTCCTGTTTCTGTTCCTCCTCTATATTTATTCCTTCTGTCCCCATCTGTCTTTCTACTGTCTGTTTCTCTGCTTCTCTGTCATTCACTCGGCCCGTTCACCTGTCACCTTTGTCTCCTTGTACGTCCGGCCCTGTTTTCCGTATTAGCGCTCCACGTCTGAACAGGATATAAATGTTTATTTCCCACGTCGCTGTAATAATATTACCCCTCTTCTGTCTGTTACTGAGCTGTGACTTAGTGTGTTAATTACCCAAACACCTATAGGAAGGTGCCAAGGATGTCGCCACACAAACAGTTCTCAATGAGGGAAACCAAGGCTGAGCATACATCATACTGATATGTTTTTCTATTACCCACCTGTAGCGTGTGTGTGTGTGTGTGAGCGCTAGTAGCTCAAGGGCAAAGAGAAAACACTCTGGAGCGTTATGACGAGCACGAGAGCTTCCTCCCTCTCAAGGCCCATCGAGCACTATCTTTAATTTATCGCTATGTTTTATTTACCAGCGAGTCAATTCAGGTCACCAAGCAACAAACGAGGCTCCGTATCACCTGGTGTGTCCACTCTGTACTCATGTCTATTTATAATATAATAATATAGATGAGATACGCGTCTCTTTTCTAAACTTTTTTCTTTCTTTGATGCTGTTATTGTGGTGGCCAAACATTTCTTTACTTCCCTTCCCTGGAGATCCTCCTATCAGGTGTCATAGTGTGAATGACATACAGCCCCTCTGACCCTGAACACACACACTGACACACACTCCGTCTCATTAATTCATGGCCTTCAACTCAGGATTGAATTACAGCCGATGCTAGTGTAGGATTTACTTTGACAATATCCTGACAACCCCCCACCCCCCAACACACACACACACACACACACAGAGATGAGCTGTGTCTGCAGTGTTTCATCACAAACACAAGCATACACACCACACTATGCTTGCTGCTATTCATTATTCATCTCCACCATTAGTTTGTCTGCGTATGTCAGAAAGTGTCAGAAAATATCACTTTTTTTTTGCTGCTGGATTCCTTTTCATCCCTCGATCAATTGTTTCCTCCTCCTCCTCCTCCTCCTCCTCCTCAGCTGCACAGGGAGTCGTGTGAAGCCCTCACAGTGATATTGAATTACTGATACACACTATATTCCCACAGACACATGTGAGCACACGATTCAAGTCTAATGCGTATAATGACGGTGCTAAGATCAAAGGCAGCGGGAAATGTGTTGCAGGCCCTTTAAGAGAGACAGAACGGGGAGGGCTCTGCATCCATAAAACATGAGTTTATTCAGTGGCCATGCTAAGACATGGTTAGGAGCGCCTCCGCACTCCAGCGTGCTATCACACACACACACACACACACAGACGGAGCAACCCAAACGCCTCTCACACATGCTGACACAGCTCCGCCAGAAGAGAAGAGACATGGATGCGCAGAGAAGAAAGGGATGAAACTGGAGCAGGAGAAACAACAGTAGAAGAAGAGTGAATGGGGAAGACAGAAGAGGTTAAAGGGATAAAGAAGATAAGAAAGAAAGTGACAACGCGGTAGCGGACGCTGAACAGGTGCATCGCGGCGGAGAATGGGCAATTCCTCCTTCCCAGGCATGTCCTCTCTCTCTCCGTCCATTCTGTAGTTGCAGGTATTTCTAACTTGAAGCCTTTCTGGGGCTGCTGGGAAACTACCACTGTTCACCTCCGCTGTCTGTCTTACATCTGTGTCTACCTGCATGTTAAAAGTATATCTTCAGTACTGCAGTGTGTGGATATGATGTAAAACCTGGGACACTTTGCACTGAAGCGTTTGTGTTTGAAGTTATTTTTTTTCATTCGGGCCAAGCTTCTTGATTTGATCAACTGTATCCTGTATCAAATAATCAGTTTTAACTGCTTGAAATACATTAGAAGCGCCTTTGTAAATGCGTTTTAGTGCAGATATTGACAGCACTGAGTGTCTGCTGGTGTGGGTTGCGTCTGGCAGCAGGACTTGTTTACTGCCTGTGCGGGTGGGAGACTGTTGATGCTCTGGCTCTCTGTGGTTGGCATCTGGAGCAGCCTAATAGAGAGCTATTGATGGATTTCTACTGGCTGCTGTTGGGTGGACGGATGGAAAGTCTGATACAGACAATGCTGCTAGTTTGTGGGCAAATTGCTGGATGTTAATGTGGCGGTTTAAAAACATAGAAGCAGTGATCTCCACTTGGGGAGCTTTATAAGACACAGCTAGCTGGAAAGTAATTTGCATCCAAAACATGTTTGTTTCACAGTGTGCATCAGTTTTATTTTTTCAGTATAAATAAGGGTTTGCCCTCCTCCACATCTGCTGCTGACTTCGCCCCAGTTTGTGCCTCTGATGTGCTTATTATTACATTCAAGTCATGGAGCAAAGCATCAGTTTTTTTTCTGACTCACGCTTGGTGATACGACCAAAATATCAAATGTATTCCTGTCATACGTGTGATTAGATTCACACTGAGATGTAAAGTGTGGAGGGTGCAGATACAGTGTAATCCCATCACAGTTTATGGGAATGTCATAAGATGACCTCTTATTATACCTGATACAAACTCCAAAAGCATGATTGGGTCCAGGGAGTCACTGAATGAGTCACAGAGAGCAGAAACGCTAATGACACAGAAACCATATTTAATTTCAGATGAGAAAACACTAATTGGTTTGCAGCCTTTTATTCCTCTGCCTTGTGATGTTATCTGTGTTTCCTGACTCTATAAACTGTTGTACTATCAAATCAAAGCTATAATACTGTAGAAAATATGAAAATATAAGTATAGAGATGCAAAAACCTCCAAAGTTTGAATTAATTCCTGTGCCTGACTATCTTTTAAAAACCCGAAGAGTCATTTAACAGTTACTGGACTTTAAAAGTTTAATTAATATTACTAATACTAAATATCTACTGGATATTTTTGTCCATTGCATGATTAAAAAGAGTCTTTGAGGATTCAGGAAGTATTTTTAAAGCAGTAAGTGTTGCTGGATGACCTTGTAGGTTTTTTCACATCATCTGGTATTTTATGTTTGAGGAAAGAAAAAAAACCCACTCATCTGCGTGATCTGAATTTAATGACACATGAGAGCCCCAAACTGACTGACTGAAGGCTGGTAGAGTGCAAAATGGAGATCTTCTCTATCTTTAATCAGTATTGATTTTACATGATACGCTCCTCTTTTACACCCTCTTACTGCACAAATCTGTGTCGGAGCAAGAAAACACCAGAGTGTCTTGAACATATTGGGAGATGAGTTTGGAGAAATACCAGCTATCGTAAAATTTTAACCGTAGTTTGATATGAGGCCGGTCGCGTTTGGAAATCATTGAGAGGATTAAATCTGAATAGAGCGTTTGAAACACAGACAATATAGTCGCCCTTGAGCATCTCAAACATGACTGTATGAGTCACGTCACCTGAATGACATGCAGGAGCCCTCTTCACCTCCCCAGGAGGGTTGAGAGGGGCGGGGTGGGCGGGCGGTGGGCAGATAGGATGGTGGTGGTGGGTAGCAGATCAAGCGTGTTGCAATCACAAGTGACTGGGGAGCAAAAGAGACGAAGAAGAGACGGCGTAGAGGATCTGTCAAGAGAGCCGAGGAGCGGCAGCCAAACAGCAGTTTTCCCACATCAGCCTGATCAAACCTGTTGACGTCTGGAAGGAGATGAAGGCCAGAGAGCAGAAGCAGACATCAGAGGACTGAGTGATGCCACCAGGTGAGGGTGAGCTGACTGTATTGACTCAAAGGTGTCTGATCTCCCAAGAGCTGATGTGCACTCTGACTCTGTAGAGACTCTTTTTTTTTTTTCATCCTTGATGCTGCATCGTCAAAACAACATTTTCAAGAAATTTGGTTTCAAGCACTAAGACTGCAAATACCCCGAATGCAGCTTTCAACACCGGATACAGCCGTGCTGTAACTGACAAATACAATTATAATGTTGAAGACGGTTCCAAAGGTTGAATGTAAAAATGCTCTGAACAACTCAGTTATGATGTCAGAAGTTTCCATTTATTAATATTAGCACGGCCATTTTCACAGGGGTCCCCTGACCTCCATAGTATTTCCAGACATGCGTGCTTCATGCTAATCCCATGCAGTGTTTGGCAGAAGCTACGCGGTATAAATGTGTTACTTTCGCCCAGCCTAAAAATCGTGTATTTTAATATTTCTGCATATCCGGGTCCCTAAACAGTCTTGGCATTGCATGAATTGGGTCTAACTGGGAATGACTGAGACTCTTGTGGGTTCAGTGAACTCATCTGTATTCATGTGTGATGATGTTAGTCTCTATAATAGTCATTTCATTGTATTGAGACTGTTTTTGGAAACTTGACCTCATTGTATAAAATTGTGATCTTTAGGATAATCTCAGTCTTGTTTACGGTATCACAATATATCGTAATATATATTGACTCGTAACCCTGGTATCGTGCTACATATCGTATTGGCAGATATACAGTTTAATAGCTGATGGAAACTTGTTTCACTGATATGAAATGAGTTATACTGCAGATGTTATTTTTACTGTCGCTGCAGCCTCAGGTGAGAGCTGTGAGCTTTTAATTACATAATTAACTTCCCGTTCAGAGGAGACAATGAAACACTGACCGCCATCACATCAGAGGGTTATTAGCAGTAAATCTCCCTTCATTTGGCTCTCTGTAAAGCTGACCCAGGAGTTTGTTGGCAGTTTGTCTGCACACATCCTGTAATTTATTCAGAGAAGCTTCTGAAACAGAAAGAGCTTATCAAAAGCTCCACAGCAAGGTGCAACATGTTCGAGTCAAAACATCTTTCCATCCACTTTACAATTTGACTCACTCTGCCTGCTTTAGCCTGCGGCACATCTGACGTTTATCTCTTTATGAGCTGCCCTCTAACCTCTAACATGTACTACAACATACATGTGGATTAAAAGTCAACCAACACATGTTGCTATAGTTTCAGTTTTGCTCTTTTTCCTGTAAATTGCCTTAAACTTGAAATTCCTTGTGCAGATTCAGGCATTAGATACTCACTGACACAGACGTGTGGGAATATATTGTTGCAGGACAGATGCTGATAACTCAGAGCAGATTCTTTTTTAATACATTTAATGGCAGATCCCCCTTTATGAATACAAAAGGATAGAAAAGGAAATGAAAAAGCATTTTGCTAAAAAGAAAAAAAACTGACAAAGAAAAGTATGAAAGCAAAAAATTGCAGCAGCCTTTTATTTTATTTTGTCGGCGTCTGTGTCATCAGTATTTTTTCGTTCTAGCCTCCAGAATCTGTCTACAAGTGGAAGAAAAATGGACGAACAAGCAGGGAGAAACCCTCCCTGGCAGGGACGGCGGTTGCTTTTCGGTAATAAATCAGCTTTATTGCAAACTGCTTCACATTTTTCTCCATAGCAGCCGCTCCATTTTCTTCTCCTATTGACAGTTGCTGGACACAAAGTGCTGATAATGACCTCAGGTCTGCTAATATGGGAACTCCTCTGCAGCTACACACCACACAACACATCTATCACAGTTTTCACACTGATTATATATTATTTTGTAAGGTTTGACTAAAAAACACACACACACACACACAGAGTCCTTATCATTAGCCAACAGGATGCATAATAGCTTCCTACAGTGGTGTGTGAGCCTGAGCTGTAGCATTACTGACAGCAGCTGAGGTGCAGGAGACATGCAGCATTTTGATGCTTCGCCATGTTTGTGTTTATGGGATTTTAATTGCATTTCAGAAAATAGTGAAAATGCCTTTTATTATTATTTAAGTCTTAAAATGTCTCATTTTGTCAGAACATCAGTCCAAAACCAAAAGATACTCGGTTTACTATCATGTATGACAAATACAAACATTAAATTCTCACATTTGAGAAGCTAAAACCAGTAATAGTTTTTTTGTTTTTTTGTCCTTGTCAACATCTCTGATAAGTAAATGACCATTTTCTCTTTATGCAGACAGAAGATGTGATTTGGCTCCATTGGCTTTCTTTTAAAACGTATTAGTGGTAAATAAACAGGCATCAGATGCAGCTGCTGTGTTGTGCTTTTAGTCCATTGATGTTTTATGTGAGTTATTTTCACAGTATTTCTACTTTATTGGGTAGACTTGTGTCTAAACTCTACTCCTGGACATCATAAGTACATGTCGTTCCCCTCAGGCAGGACGGGTAATTAATAATCCCTCAAAAGACTCCAGCGATTTAGATATTTAGTCCCTAAATCTTAAAACATCTGGATCCTACACTTTCCATAATCCAAGCTAGAAAAACATTTGTATGAGGCCCCCGTTTGAAACCCGGTAGAGATAACCCCGGTGACATCACTGCATTAGTTATTTTCTCAGACGTGACGAAGCTCCTGCAGAACCACGGAGGATATTTTTAAACTGTTTTCACAGTCTGAGCAGCGCTCATCGTCACCAGTAAATTGACTTTGACGTGTAAAATTGGTGAAGTGGCCCTTAAGTCCCACCAGGGACTTGTTACAGTTGTAAAACCAATAGACCTTTCTGACTACAGAGAGTTTAAATTGTCAAACACAGGTGTAACTAAAACCATTAATAATGGCTGCTTTCCTCTACAGCGTGTCAGTTCAGAGCTGCCTCACCGGAGCAGTTTACGAAACGGAGCCGTGCCGTCGTTAATGATATTAATTAGAGGTCAAACTGTCTGCTGAGATCAGTGAACCTCAATAAACATGTCCACATCTGTTTTGTATTAAAGCTCATTCAGATGTTTTGTATTTCTTTTCTACAGTGAACAGTGTTAAATCAGTCTGTTGGTCTTCCTTTAAAAGCCAATCAAACGGCTTCAGCTCATTTAAAATGCAGCTGCTCGTATCCTGACTGGGATCAGAAAGCTTAACTATATCACCCAAATTCAACAACAACATCTCCTCTTGCTGCTTGTTCATTACAGGATTGACTTTAAGGCTTTGCTCCGAGTAAACAAAGCACTAAATGTTCGGTCTCCAGACACGCTGCCTGTTTATCGACCGGGAAGGTTTTGCCATCACAAACAGGCGATAGAGCTCCAGTATTTATGCACCTGAAGCTTGGAGCGTCCTACATGCACCAACCCAAAAGACATTTTAATTTAATATAGCCTTTAATTGGTTTTGTGCATGTGTGTATTTGTATGGGTGTTCTTACAGGCACCACGTGTTAATAATAATAATAATAATAATTATTATTATTATTGTTATAATGCTGAACTTGAGCTTGAAGTTTAATTCCTCAGTTAGTTGGAAACCAGCTATAATTAAATAAAGTTGATATGTAAACAGAAACTCAGGACTCTCCTGGATTATAAAACCTATACGTTATTTTTTATGTTTGTGATTTTGCCATCATGGCTAGCTAAGAATACTAAAATACCCATGAGCCTTAGCTGCCGTTGCTATGGAGAAGAAGCCTTTCAGAGGCTCGATTGGCAGCGGTAATGACCTTTCTTGAGATTGAAGACAAACACGCCTTTGATATTGACTAAAACTAAACTACTAAACTAAAACTGAACCGGTTCGTGATATAAAGCTTCTACCCAACATTAGCGGCACACATGACCAAATTTTAAGCTCTGTGATTGGATGTTTGTGGCTTAAAATCATCTTTGAAGTCGTAGTTAACAGTCTTGTACCTTGTTTTCTAATGCAGTTGTTTATCTTTTGTACTGTTGAGTACATCCAAAAATATGTTCACCCCAATATGTTCCATTTACTGCACATATGAAACCCTGGAGCCCTCAAATGTTTATTTTTTCAATTAATAATGAATCAATTATCAAGGTAATTGTCTATTAATTTTCTGCTGAATTGATTAATCAGCTAATCGTTACAGCTCTGCTCTGTACCTTGTCTGTTCCCATCAGTTACCTGAGCTTGCTGGGTGTTGTAAGTCTCTGGATGGTTTTAGTGAAGCCTAAAAGCACCGATTGATTTTTACAACAAAAGAAAAATCTCAAATGGAGCTTTTCAGATTTTGTATTTTTTTTGGCATTTCGAATCGTCATGAAGTGTGTGTGTGAGAGGAGGTTACTTCAAGGTCTTCCTGCTGCTGGCGTCATATATTCTGGCATTTCTACTGCAGTCTGAAAGACATTCAGAGTCTAATTTAACAACTTTTCCTGACTGAATCACAGATTTTTATTTCCAGATATATATGTATATATTTTTCTGTTAACAGCTGTAACGTTTTGTCCTTGATAAGGGATTTCTATTTCTGGTAGAGGACAGACTATCAGGTAGCATTACTGTCACACATCAGGGCACAAAAAGCAGGAGCCGAATCAACTTCCAGAGCAGACACTGTCGCAGGTAAAAGGAAGCTGCAGGATGGAAAAAAGTCTCATTTATTTGCATTTAGTAGTTGTTTTGTTCACAGCAGTTTGTGATTGGTTTGGGCTGCAGACACAGTACCACACATTGTTTCACATATTACCCGTTTACTGTGAATTAGTCATGCTGGCTGTGCTCAGACACCACAGGGATATCAAGTCTTATCTGCTTAAATTATAGGATTATATTCCAGGAATAGAGGCTCCAGTTTGTAGATTGACTGTAGACATAACATTGAATCCAGACTTGTGACCCAGGACCAATAAGTTTCTATAAAGCACCAGTACTTGAGCTGAATGAAATGATTGGATTTTCTTTTTTCTGTCAGATGTTATAGAGAGAAATAGTTAAACAGAACAAAAGGTTAAAGAGTAACTTGACACTGAAAAGTGTTTCGCTGGCCTCTCGTTGAAAGTTCTCCAGATTAAATGTGAAAATGCAGCATGTTGTTGATCCATGAAGAGTCTTCTGATCCGGCAGGGGCAGTTTTCAGCAGGACTGTCTAACAAAGCAAATACAGCTGACAGGTTTGCAGTCTGAGTGTCCGTCTGCCTGCATCATGTGTGTTTTATACATGAAAAGTGTGTGTGTGGTGACATGTGTTTATTCTCTGAAGCTGAAAGCAAACGCAACAAACGCTGCTTGACCGTGTTGACGACGCGTTTGCTGATTATACAGAATGTCTCTGATCAAAAGCTGCTGTCCGGATTAATAATGGTTCATCTGACGTTACGACAGAGGAGAAGGAAATCAAGACGTTAATGCTGTAGGACAGCAAAACGTTTTTTACATATCAGTCAATATCCCGATACTTTATCATAATATAAGTCTAAAATTCCCACTGTGGAACATCTACCAATAAGCTTTTATTACTGCAATTATATTCATTAGTTTATTTTCTATTGTTCGTATTAGTGTCTTCTGGTATATTAAAAGCCTTAGTGGTGGTGGTGGTGGTGTAAAACTGGAAGAATTAGACGGTGACGCTACACTTTATTGCTGTAGTTTCTGTGAATGCTTCACTGCAGGTCGAGTCTCTCTGCTGGTTGTTACTCTCTGTACTTTACTTCATGGTGAGACTTCAGGTAATAAACTGAGTTAGTGGTGTTTCCCATCATTGTTGGCGCAGAGTAAACGATAAACATTACTGATCTGTGGTCTGCTGGACAGTCAGTGAAAGTTCAACCAAACCACAGAATTCATGTTGTCTTGTTTGTTGGGACGTCTGTGGCTCAGCGGTACAGCGGTCGTCCGTTAATCAGAAGGTCGGTGGTTCGATTCCAGGTACGAATGTGTATTCACCCACATTTAGCAAAGTTACAACCTGGAATTCAAATTGATTTTATTGGGCTTTTTAACATTTACTTTAAAACGGTTTTTGGATTGAAATATCTGCAGCTCGACTGATTTCTAACTGTTGATCCTGAAACAAAAACACACGGTGTGTCGAGCTGTCAAGCAATACATCCTCGTAAAATTACAGAAGTGTACTGTCTGTATTTCTGACCACGTAACACCGATTTCACTGTAACGAAATGATTTATGCATCACTGGAGTCGATGTTGACAGAAAGCAGATTTTGGAGGAAGATATACAAGTCTGCGTACGTGAGAGAACAGACACAGCAGTGCAATCAGCAAACAGATATTCGGTCGTACTTTTCTGTCGTCTTTCAGTCGTCTCACTTTATGTCTTGCAGACATACACACACACAGTTGAATTCCCTCACACACACACACACACACACACACACTGTAGGACCTCATCTCTGTGCAGCTCTCGCTTTCCTCAGCAGCCTTGAAAAATGATTTCATTGGGCTGACAAGTGTGCCTCTCCCTCCATATTTCTGCCACCCGGCCCCCAGCCTGGATCCAGAGGCAGTCTGCAGTAATGTGGGCCCTATTTTTTGCCTCTTTCCAATCTGATTTTAGCTGTGCTGAAAGTAGCATTTTCTTCCTATCACAACATCGCTAATGCTTACTTTCTTTCCCTTCTCTTGCCTCTCCATCTTTCTTCATTCCTCTCTGTCCACTAAGCAGAAAATGGGTCCGAGCGCTGTTGCGGGCTATTATCTGTTTGAGCTATCTATCTTGATAATTGACTAGTGAGGGTAAATGTGACGGTGATCGGTGTGACGCTAATACATTCTGCCAATTTGACATGCTCATAATCCGCTGGGCTCGCGTTTCCACCCCGCAGCCATCACGGGGAGGCGAGAGGTTTGACGTGTTGGAGTACTGTAGCATCACGGATACACACAGTAGGCCGAGCGTGTGGGTTGGGGAGAAACACTAACTCTAAATAAGGAATCGGAGCATTTGAGTGGGCATGCAGGAAAAGGAAAACGCTCCAAACATGTGCAGACATCTCCCATACAGATGGATATAGCTGTCACAATGTGGATATGTAAAGCACGCTGCCGGAAATAAACGCATCTTAACATCACAACCAATTTGTTCTGTATGCTGCTGATCGCTCTGCAGTGAACGTGAATGACATGAATAGGAGGCGTACTGTATATCCGCAGCACGAGGAGTGATGAGATCTCAAACTAATTCCACCTGGCATGAAATCCTATTTTGGAAGAAGTAACATCCTGCTGTATTTATAGGAAAACGTTACGAGGTTAGTTTGAAATATTGTCTTTTTCTTCCCAAGTACAAAGGAGGTCAATGGAAATTAAGAACGTCATGTTGTCTATAAAATGTTAAATCAAAGATATTTAGATCATTATCATGTATGACACAGAAAACCTTCATATAATAAGTTACTGATTACGTCTTTAAATGTATTTTGTCCCAAAGAGAACCAGTTTACTATCAGTTATGACAAATAAAAAAATATTTAGCCCTTTTCTTAAAAAATTATTGTTTCTGATTTTCTATCGATCGACAAACTGATTAATAGATCGTTTGTTGCTGTTGTAAATGATACTAATCTAATAATACTGATGATCTATCGACTCTTTGGCTCCACTGAAAACCGCCTCCACACTTCTGCTTTCAGGATGTGGAAACGCCTGCAGGGATTTTCCTCCATTCAGACACATTCGTGTGATCCAACATCCACCATATCTCTCAAAACCTCAGCAGATAAAACCAAAACTATCTGCCTAGTTCGATACAAAAAGGGTGAAAGTGTGAAAGTATACAACAAAATATATAATTCAGATTAACTGTTGGAGTACTACTGTATGTGAAGAAAGTACTCTCTGCTGGAGGCTACATTAGCTGCTACTAGCATAAACACAACACAGTCTCTGGCTGCACTATTCGCAGTTGAGTTGCCTGATGTTTTTTTTTATCTTAGCTGCCCATCAAAGTGTTGTAGAAGTGATGGAGAATTCTTTAAACGTTCAAAAACTAAACTAAACTTAACAGAAATACACAGTTAATTACAAAATATGCAAAACCGCCTCCTCAAACATGCAGTTTGCAGCCTGTTGTGATGCATTTCCAGACATTTCCAGATGGGATAAACGTAAAGTCTGAGTCACTAACATCATGTATCATCTGTATATCTTCAGACAAACCTGACTCCAAACAGTGTCGAGGTATTATCGCTGGTATAAACAATAGACACACACGTCTAAATAGCGCAACTGGAATGACAGTCGAGTCACTCATTGCGACACACACCAGCGCGGACGCAGTGTCGTTGTAAAGACCTTTAGTGGAGGGAAAAGCACGATAGAGTTGTAGCAGTCATTAAGGGCAAGACCGCTCTCTGCAATTCTGGCTTATCTACTGCAAGGTGGAAGCACGGGGAGGGTAATTCAGCTCGGGGCTCATGTGCAAAGCTGAGATACAGAACAAGAGGGAAGTGGAGGCAGAGAGGGAGAGATAGAGCTGGTTCATTTGCAGCTCGTCCCCGTAGACTGTGGAAAGGATTATACTCACACAGAGAGAGGAGAGAGGAGAGAGGGAGGGAGACACACACAGCCTCCAATCTTCTACACTGCACTGTGCACTCTCCCCATCGCCTCCATCACACACACACACACACACGTGCAGACACAAACACACCACTGCCATGTAGAATCTCGGCCAGCGGGGGACACCAACCTGCTCAGGACCACAAGCCAGGTACGCTTCCTTCCTTCCTTCCTTCATTCCTTCCTTTCTTCCTTCCTTCCTTCCTCCCTCCTTGCCACATTATGCAGCAGCAGATTTTGTGAGGGTTTGTCGCTGTTCTGATCCAGCCACTCATTCATTCACTCTCTGCAGAAGACTCTTGCAGACTGCATGCACCAAGATTATCCGGCTTCTTTGCTTTGCATAGCCCCAAGAGAACCACAAAAAAGGATATCAGAGAGGGAGATGAGGACAGAGCAGAGAAAAGCCAAACTGAGCAGTGTTTTCTCATGTAGGGCAAAGGAAAGTATGCGACAGGCAGCCAGCAAACCTGGGCTGACCTTCACTTGGAAAGGAGCGCTCCAACTTAAAAGCCTCTATTCAACAGTATATGTGGGACAGTGTCCATGAAGACTTATCAGAAGCTGTTCTTAAAAAGGGCACTTTTAGCCCTTCCAAGTCCTCCTACTGTATCTTCCCTCCCGAGGGCCATATTAATAATCATATGTGCTGAGCATGCTCAGGGGACTTGCTGCAGTTGGTTGAAATTTAAATGCAAATGTCCGTGCACGCTGATTATTCATTCTGGTGAAATTAATTTGTATTTGTCACAGAACCACAGCGAGGCTGCAGCTGACTGTCATTTCTCTGGCGGTGACACATGCTTTCAGGGCTTCAGACAGGATGCTGATTTTTTTTTAGTTTTTAGTTTTTTTAAGGTGTGTCAAGTTTGTACTCCAAACCCCCATGAGAGCAGCAACACCACTGACTCACAATCAATTTCAAGCTTTTTGAAGTGCATGTACCACTTTCCTGGAGGATCTAGTGACTCAGAATCTGGGGCTTCAGAATTCACTTTGATGCCGGCTTGATATCAGTTTGTACATCGTGAGACTGCAGGGGCCTTTCTCTTTCTGGAATATGTTGAAATGAAATTGTACTGGCCTGGAGAGAAAAAGCAAACTCCGAATGAAGTTTTAATCTGAGTCATTGCTGACGTTTTCCCTCATATTTCTTTGATCTAGCACTTTACCAAAGAGGCAGGGCTGTCTGACAAACAGCTTGAAGATCAGAAACAAATCCCAGTGTTCTTATGGAGCCTTAAAAACAACTGCAGCATTATTTTATTTTATAATTACATCCCTGCCCTACTTACCATCATAGGCTTGCTAAAAAATCTGCTCTGTAATTGTCTGTAAACTGTCAAATCTAACTGAGAATGGCATTTGTGTATTTAGATTGGCAGCACACAAAAAGTTAGGTTGAAGTTGAAAACCTGCAGCATCGGTGAGAGAGTGATGAATTCGGTATCACGGTATGAAACCACTAAAACCAACAATAAATTGATGCTACTAACAAAACCTGATTCCTCCTCAACCTCACACACACACACACACACACCGTCGTACTGCTAGAAATACTGCACTGTTGCAACAAATGCACTATTTCTATAAACTATATATTAGTGAACATACATCATCAATAAATGAGCTCGGCGCTGAGTGCAGCAGACGTGTTGGGGAAGTTATAAAGTATTGAGAGATGGAGCAACACACTTATTTATCTTTATTTATCTTTATTCTTTGACATTACTATCCTATACAGTCACAACATAATGTGATTTTCCTGTTTGTGTTGGTGCATACAATGCAACGATCCCTGCAAAGTAACCTCATACACAGTTAATGTAGCTACTCTGTGTGTGTGTGTGCAGTAGATAAATGTAGTAGCCAGCAGTGCATCATGTTAGAGAAGCAGAGAAAGAGGAAGACACATGACCTGCTGAGCCGCCAGGGCACGGCCTCCTGTTAACTGTACTCTGATTGTATGTTTGTACCCCCCCCAGAGGGAGGCTGACCTACAACAGACAGTAGACAGTAGTATCAGCTCTGGCTCGGAGCCCGCTGAGCTGTCAGCCTCACATGCCAAAGGCTAAGAGGAGACGGGGGACATGAACAGTACGGAGGAGATCAGGGATAACAAGCAGAGACGGAGGTGGACTGCAGTCTGTCTGAGGCTGGCTCTATTAGTGATGCTGGAGGGAGCTGGAAAGGCACTGAGCTGAATCTTTCCGTGGGTTCGAGATGGTGAAGTGACAGTTTAGAGTTTGTAGTTCACACATGAAACAGTGAAAAGGTTTCCCCTCACGTCCCTGCTAGACATAGAGGCTGTAACGTGGGCTGATTTCAGGGAGGAAGTCGCTCCGACATCGAGCATCCGTTAGGTCACACCGCCCCGTATTACACGCGTGTGTTGACAGATAAAAGAAACATTCCCAGTAAGTGTCGGGATGAGTTTCTGGATATCGGCGCTCATCATCCTCGGATCCGTGTTTACTTCCTTCCTACAGAACGACAACTTTTAAGTCGTGTCATGTCTGAAAAGAGACCCTGAAGGATTTTTCCTTGTCTCAAGCTGAATATTGAACACAACTGTCGTACAGTAGTTGATTTAATCTTTGTTTGCAGCAGTGATTTGGCTCCTTCATTGGTATTTATACACAAAGATGCTGATGTTCTGATCCAGTATTTATTTTATAAATGAATCATGCTCGTCAGATTTCAAAGACTCGTCAGACTTGCCCCAGTTGCGGCTCAATGTTTTATGACGCATATATTAATACTGAGGAGTTTTCTTTACACTCGAATACTAACTGTACAGTTCACTCAGTGACCGTTGGCACAAAGCAGAGCCAACAGTCACCCAGCTGGCTGACTCCCAGAGCCCAGTGTGAGACACAGATTAGTGGCCACTAATAGATCTCGATCCCTGACTCATCTTGTCCCACTGTTCACTCAATGATACCAATTACTCACCTTCAGGACACGTCCCGGACTCACACAAGCCAAAAATATCACGTTGTAATTACCAGGACTTCCTCTCTGCCTTAGACTTGATGTCAGGCCTCAGACCAGCTTTGGTCCTGTCATAGGATGACAAGGGAGGAGGAGTGTATCTGTAGGTGCAATTTAGTCACATACCTGCATCTAACATGCTAATCATGCAGCTTCTCATCATAGTTTAGTGGCACCATATCCTGAGTTTTGGTACCAGGATGAGCTAATATGAAGTTTTGTTTTGTTTTTTGTTTTTTTAAAGGCTAAAAGGAGCAGATTCATTGAGTATGAATCCAGTACGAGACAGTTGGAGGTTAAAGTGAGAGTCCTCACTTCTCTGTTCCTCCCCGACTCTTCCAAATTATTATTCTCCTTCTTCAGATTTAAGATCTTCTCCCAGTGATGTGAGGAAATCTGCTCCGTGGTTCTCCGTATAACAGATGACCGTGTTGGCACAGATTCTTAGAGATGACACCCAAAAGAAAACGTTGCGATGTGCTGCAGGCTAATGTTGATACAGTGATAAATGTCAATGTTTACTGACCGCGTAACAGCATCGACGGTGGAGAAATGTCACACGGATGTATCACATGGGAATATTTGTGCTATAAATGTACCTGGATTTATTAAAGCTTTCACTTCTCATCTCATCTGTCCTCAGCATGTACGTGGACAAAAAATACACCCAGAAAAACCCAAAAATGCAGCCGCTGACTTTCTGAGTCACCGCTGGAAAGACTCGCAGGCTGCCGGCGCTTTGGCAGCCAATAAAAGCATTTTAATGACCAGCTGCTGAGTTAAAAGAACAGAAGAAGAAGGCAAACAGGCTGTTACTGGTTAAGCTGTGACCGTTTTTAAAGGAAAATGTTGGTGATTTTCAACCTTATGCCTAATGATTGTGTCCATTCTTGGGTCACTGTCGCTGTCTTCACACTCGCCACCTCTTTAAAACACGACAATACATATCTGGATGAGCAGAGAGAGCCTCAAGCTTTCCAAATAACAACTCTGTCTCCTAGAAATTATGTTGTGCTGTTACTTCCTGTCCACTTCCATGTTTGGTGGGAGCCGTGTGCAGAAAATCTGACTCCTTGCTGCTCTGAATATTCTTAAGAATTAAAACTTTATTAGTCTTTAAAAGGTTGTACTTGTAATATTATGCTATTATATTATTATTATATCAGTGGCATAAAATGGACTTAATCATCAGAAACATCAGTCTTGTTGTACTACAGAAAACATATTTAAAGCCCAACATGTTTATTTACATTTAACTCTTGCTGAGAACAGCAAAAACCATTAATTCAACTTTTTACAGAAACAGCGAGGAAGAAAGCGTGACGTTTCCCAGCAGAGAGCTCCCGTCCTGCCTCTGGCAACTGAAAATGTATTTATTATTTGACTGATGAGATTTAAATCACTCAAACCTTTTTCAACGTGTAAAGTGACCTCGTGTCATCTCTTTAAACTGTCTGTAAAGGCTTAACGATAGCAGGTACGAACCAGGTTAAATGAAATGATGGGAGCTGCTGGTGTTTTCCATCCATCATTTCTCATTTACTAAAGCTGTAGCTTCTGATCTCACTCACTGTGAAAATTAAAAATGAGAGCAGATCATGATCTTGTAAATTTCCTGTAATACTGAGCACATAACTTTCTCCGCTAAAGATAAAGACTCATGCAGCATCTCAAAATGACCTCCTGCTCGTTCACGGTTTATAGTGCAATGAACCAGGTTGTTGATATGAATATTTCAACTCATACATCAAAATACTGTTGTTGCTCAGTATTCAGACTCTCTACAAACCTCTTATCCTCGTGTTATCTGTGTTTATCGCCGGATCCGTCAGAGCCGACGTTGTCGAGGCTTTTGAGAAGTTAAGTGTCCTTCAGGCCTGTTTACGCTGTACGCTGAGGACTGAGCGGAGATGCTCTTGAGGTGGATGAAGCAGGATGGGGTGGTGTTTTCAGCTTGGAGCTCAAGTATCTGGACTGATTCTCATATCGGGAGATATTTTTAAAGGTCTCAGATATTTTGAGACAGGCCATAATTTTTTTTTTAATCAATCTTCCGGATATAAATGAATTATGAAGCTCTCTAAGAAGGGAAATTGAATTGGAGGTCAAAGAAAGTGAAGTTTTACATCCTAAAGTTAAATCGGTATCATTACACAACATGGTACAGGAATACTACTGCAATTACTACTAATAATTACTGTAATTATGGATTCATGCTCCAAGAGAAGAGGCTGATGTGTGTGTTATCTAAAGGATAATCTTAATATATGTGATTGTAGGGGTGATGTATGAGGCAATCACTTCATGCTTCATGCTGATCCTGAACAGCAACAGTTTGGAGAAATTTAGCATTCAGCGAAGGCAGACCTTGTTCCAAATATAGCCCGCTCAGCGTCGGGGTTCTGATCTTGTTTGGGTTTCATTTTAATTTTCGAGTGCCCCAGAGAGCTGGATATTATAATTTGTGGATGGAGGAGCACTGTGGTTTTTTTTTCTCTCACTCACTTCTGCCACAGTGCCTTCCTCCGTAATTAACAGTCTCTGATGAATAGAGAGTTTTTGATGGAGAAGGAGAGAGAGAAGGATGCTGCTGACTGGAACGGCGAAGATGATTGAGATCATGAAAAAATGAAAACAGAGGGACGAGGAGCACACACGGGAGGAACAAAACGAAGCTTGAACCTGTCAACATTTGCTTAAAGTGATGCTGATTATCTTTAATTGTTTTAATTCAGACGGGACAAGACGACATCAGGACACGCGTCAAGAGCCAAGAACTGATGTGCTGTATAACCAGACTGATGCAGTGATATGTCAAAATTTTCCAACCGGCCCCCGTCAAGCCCAACAAGCGCCGTTTGCTGATATATTCGCCGGGTGTGCCGACAGAGCTTCTACCTTACAGTTAATGCAAGCACCACTATAGAGAGGACAATATACACTGTGCAGTATATATACATCCATCAGCAGGATGTACTCTGTGCTCAACAAACCACCTTCTCTTCCAAATCAAACACTCAGGAAGAAAATAATTTGAAGCACAGACGAGTACAAATGATTAGACCTCAGCCCGATGAAACCATAAAACTAACAAACGGCTTCTGTCCGACCCTGGCCAGCAGCGGCGCGGGTTGTACCACCATCACACACACACACTCACACACACTCAGCCCGGTAATGAGAAATGTTTGGACGTGGCCTTGAACAGCGTTTTGGAACGTGTCCCGGGCAGCTGAAATATGGTATGAGTGGCACAATGACAATCACTTGGTTTTTAGTTCCCCGTCAGAATCATGAATCATATCAAAAAGCCAGCATGGTGCATTTTACAAGTGTGTGAGACTGTGAGATGAACACACACATTTTATTTTGATTAGTCTGAAGCTTTTTCTGCTTTAGGTTCAGGTTGTAATTTTGATACAGCAGAGTAATATTATTCATTCATCGTTATTTATTGTTTAAGAGCCTACGTGCACACGAGTAAAGCTGAAGGACGACATCACAGTGAAAAATTCAACAATGCAAATTAAATATGAAAATTAAAAGGTGATCCATCATCTGGACTAGTGGTGCTGTTAGCAGTGGCAGAGCTATAATACCAGAGCAGGAGCCCATTAACTACCACCAGGAGTGATGATGACACGCTAGAGTTAAGAAAAACAATAAAACATATCATACGGTCTGGTCTGAGTGTGCAGCGAACGCCTCAAGTTAATACGAGGAAGATTACAGCAGACGTTCAAGAATATGTTAGCATTACATGTCAAAAGATGCTATCATTTAACAACCAATCACAAACACACCTGACACAGTTAGCTCTATTTCTTTATAATGTGCTAATGATGCTAATAGAAGTGAAATAGACACAGTGTTCAGTTGAGACACCTCCAGTGAATTAATCCCAATCAATAGCTTTTAATTAACATAATGTTGAGTCTATTAATCAATACACAGCAGGTCAAAACTGTTTCTTAAACTCAAGACAACAAACTGAACTCAAAGTCTCACATTTGTTTGTCTCTGTAGTCCTTATAAGTAGCATCAAAGTAGCTTGATGAAAACAAAATAACGGACCAGTAAAGTAAAGCATTACCGTCAATTACACTGTCAATAATTGATAAAAGTCTGTTTGCCAATCAACAGTCTATAAACCCAAAATATTTACATTTAAGAAGCTCAAACTGAACAATGTTAATATCTACTGTTTAAAAAAAAAAGACTCAAAACGATCGATTTTCAAAATAATTGCCAATTCAGTTTCTGTCAATCAGCTAATCGATGAACAGAGACATGTACTAAAGCGGTGTAAATACCCCAATATAACCCAATACTTGACAGTTTACTCATAAAGACGAGTGTAAAACTCTACAGATCTCAGTCCATCAGCTATTAGCGAGCAGCCGGCGAGCCTGATTCATTCAGGTCTTCATCGTTGAGTAAAATCAAATGAAGCTGCAGGACAGACCTGAGCAGTAAATCCCAGCAGGTGTTGCATCAGATGACCAGCAGTGCTTCTCATGCCTTTGTCCCACATGCATACTCGCCCCCCTCCCACGTTGTAGGGGTTCGCTGAAGGCTTCACATAAATTAAAGTGACAGGCTCTCGTCTGGATGTTCCCGCCGTCTCCCCCGGTGCCCCCTCGGTTTTATAACTCCTTCTTCTGCCTCCCATGGATACACGCCGGCATGCAGCTTCACTGCTTTCACAAGATTCACATGTGTGACCAACGCAAACAACTCTTCTTCTATCACAAATATTGCTGTTGTCATGCTGAAACCTCAAAGGAGCAACGTTTCAGCTTCTCAGGAGTGAATAAAAGCGAATGTCGTTCGTGCTGCTGAAAACAAACCTACTGTAATATACTGTGTAGATAATTAAATATATTAATAATAATAGTGCTCAGCTGATATGAAATGCTGACTCTGATAAATTTATAATAAAATATAATTCTGTAACTTTGGGGAATCAATTGCACCGAAGTTTCTTAACTGCAAGCTAATGAGTTCGAGGTCCTGCTTCAGTGCCTTATAGGACCTTATAGCACAGATCAATAATCACTATAGACTCTTTGTGCAGAAACACTTCAGGTTATGTAATTTATAGTTTTCCACTAAAAGAAAGCAGCGACAGAAACAGGAAGTAAGAAGCTGGTTGTACACAGCGTGTGTGTGAGTAGATATTAATACTATTTATGTTCTCATTTCCTATATTCAGAAAATGAGGTCAGTGATTAAATCTATAAGTGGAATAAAGTGAGTTATAGACATAGAAACAGGAAATACAACCGCTCAGAAAATTCTTATTTCAGAAACAATTAATCAAATATGTTTATGTTTTCCAGAAGTCTACTTTAATAAACACGATAGACACATTATAATAATAACAATAATCTAATAATATACTGTAGATTCAAAAAGGTGCGCTTGAAAACAGCTTTTTTGTATCTGTAACTTTTACTTTTGTAAACATGTACGTTTATGTTTGTATTTATAATTTCTGTGCTGCTAGCTTGCAATCCAACCCTTTTTGTATTTACTCTAATATTTCATATTTCTGTAACTGATCAAATTGTTCACATTTGGTGCTGCAGATTCACCAGGTCGGCTGTGCTTTACGTGTCAGTGGTCACGAGGGGGCACTAAACCCTTCCCCATACAGGAAGACATCATTCCCACTGATGTCACCTCTCTTTGAACGATTCTGACACATCTGTGAGAAACTCTGCTGTCGTGACCTGTGATTGCAGGAGATGTTGCTGTGAAACTGTGGTTTTGTTTTTCTTGCCTCGGGGTTCCCAGGATAGTTGCAGTTGTTGAGATAGACAGATGTTGCAGCTGTTTTCACAGGGGGCGTGTGTGTGTGCGTTGTGTACTGAACAATAGGACTGTGTATGCGTGTTTAGGGAGAGCGGTGTTGTTTCTAGAGGATTGTTAGTCGTCACATTAACACGCTGACATGCCTCAACATCTGACCTATCAGCTCATGTGTGTTTACATGCATTCATTAGCACTAACCTCTCTTATTTACAGTGTAATGAGCAACTTAAAGAACCGCAGCACTTCTGCCTGTTGACTATATATGTATCACGTATACTTCACATTATTGCTGACCATTTTTTTATATTTCTCCATTGATTTTCCATCTTCCAGACAGCCGCTGCCTTTATTCATTGCAGCAGGCTATGGAAATGAACCTGCAGAGACGTGAAGCCTGCTGATACGTGTAATCCATCACAGTGAACAATTTCTTGCCTTGAGTGTTTATTCACAACATTTTGAATTGTTGTGGTTGCAAGCAGGAACCGTTTTCACTCCTCAGAGGTGCAATTCTGAGAATTTGTATTTTATCTGTTGAAAAGCATCAAACTGAATCAACTCTAGGAGACAAACAGGGTTGTTAGAAAAGGCATGACGTGAATTTGGTCGTCTTGCATTAAAGATGTTGATGTTCATCTGTCGATCTGATCTTAAGGGGATATTTAGCTATTCTTGTAAACCTTCCCCTGTTATTTTCTAGCATTTCAGACATCTATTGAAATGTGTTTGTTTTTCATATTACGCTGCACCAACATGCATAGAAAAAAATGTAAAATATACTTAAGTATAGTTTCTTCTTTTAATCATTTCACCTGCTTTTGAAATGAAATGTAAATTTACTTTAAAAGGTTATTTTTGACCTTGATCTAACTCCACTTCTTGTCCCTCTGTCTTGTCTTTAAACTTCACTGCAGGTCGAGAGAAGAGAAAGAGTCCCATGATCTCTGCCGGTGATGCCGAGTTTCCGCGGGATTACCACACCCTGGCTGCCAGCGGCGGCCGCGGGGCCCGGCGTTTCCCCGACAACACAAACGGGGGATTCACGTCGTCCTCGCTGGACCGCCGCCACAACTCTGTGGCCGCCAAGAGCCTGGAGGCCCTGAACAACATCCACAAGGCCGACATCGAGCGCCAACGAGACGCCCTCATGGATCTCCAGAAAACCAAGTACTCCAACAGCCCGGGCGGCATGTCGCAGGGCTCCACTGCTGCTGGGCGACAGGTAGATGAGCTGGCGGTCCACTCCACACAACAAGCAACATATCTCACACTCACTCAGTTCATTTCCATAAAAACAGACCAAGATTGGATTATTTTTCTTGTGTTTTTTAATCCTCTTGAGAGCCAGATATGTAGGATTCCCCTGCAGCGTACCATAAACATGTATGATATTATTGTTTATCATGGTGATTCATAATTAAAAATAAGCTACAGTTTATACACAGTTTCTTTGACAGTCATTCACTACACAGTCCTTTGGGAATATCAAGAGAAAATACCAAAGCACACTGAGAGGTTTATAGTGTACAGTATACAGGATAATACATCATATACATCAGAAACACTGATGCTAAAACATATAGAATATCACTATATAAATTACAGACAGAATACATATTACATAATGAAATTACATATACTCTGATGTTATCCATATTACCCACTCTGACACTGGACATGTGAAAGAAAAAGTACCTGAATAACTGATGCTTAATTCTTGAATATATTTGCATAAACATAATTAAATTAAATTAATTGCTAATGGAAACATAACTATTGTTAGCAGAGTAAATAAAAATATATATTAAATATTCTTGCATATTCCAGGATTGTCTGTAACTATATGTGGTTTAGATGCAAATCCAGACGCATATTTCAGTACAATAACAAATCTAGAGGAGAGTGCAGCCTCGGGGGGGAGATTCGAGTGCTTTTTATTCCTTCCTGGGGGATAATAACAGCACATTGGTGGGCTTGAAAACCCACACAAGCACATTATGTGGTGAAAATGCCTCTGAGGTTTTACACACACAGTGGAGGTTTTTCACAAGCAGCTTGCTGGGTCAGTAATGGGCCCTTTTTATATTGACATATGGAGAACAGGATTTAACTGAGACTGTGAGAAAATGTCAGATATATGTGAGATATTAAACTCTTGGCTCCATCACATCCCGTACCTCTCTGTGTCTCTGCTGCTCGTACTCTCCCATCAGTCACCAGGCTGTGACTTGATACCTGTGACAGATGGTCTAAACAGAACCGGCTGCTTCACCTCCTCCCAGTGCAGCTCAAATGCTCAAATTATGGAGTTGAGTCAGGATGTGTTTAGCCTAGCTTAGCACACCAACGACACAAGACACCAACGACACCTCTAAGGCTCATTCACTATACACGGTGTGTCATTTGTTAAATCCATACATTAAGCTGACTTACTGAAAAAATCTCTTATTTAACTGATGTTTAATCCACACACAAACAAGAATATAAAGATTTGTGATTTCGGGAGGAGCAGCTGCCTGCTTCTGGAAAGTATGCTGATAATTTTCATTTAATGTTGGGGACAGATGCAGTATGTCTCCAACAAGGCTTCACAGCATTTATAGCTACTGCTGATGTTCACTGCCTGAGATGAAACAGTAAGGATGCAACAACAAGCTAAAAGATGCTAACATGCTCAGTAGAGCTGAGGGGGTAACTCAAGCTACCTCCTTCACACACGTGTGATCATTTGATCATTTTTTATTATAAAAATATTGATTAGAGCAGCTTTAATGTTTTCGGTTAGTCAAAAAAAGACATTGTATATATATCGACTGACAACCTGAGCTCATCTATGCTTGTTGTCATTTTCAAGAAAGTAAATAAACACTTTTCTCAAAAATGTTGAACTATTCTGCATCCCTTTTCCAAACATTAGTCAGCTCTCACCCGTCCAACTCCTCCTTCCTCTCCTCCCACTCTTTGCTTTCTGTGCTGTGTCTATTTACCCGCACAAGACCATCTATCTCCTGATGGGGAAAAAAAGTGATGGAGAATCAGGTGGAGTCTGCTGTCGTCATGGCAACCCACAGTTTCCCATATAAGGCAACTGAGTGATATCATATGGTTGGCAATGCCTGGGCTTTGGAGGGAGGCACACACTGTACTGAGTGAGAGGCAACAGCAGTGGGAGAGAGAAGGAGCGACATGGAGAGACATTGAAGGAAGGAGGGAGGGTTTCTTTTATCGCTTATGTCAGGGACGAGGGGCGAGAGAGAGTGACAGACAGAGGAGGTGAAAGAGAGGAAAAGGAGGAGGGGCAGAAAGAGATGCTAACTGCCTCTTAGGCGCTACTACGGGTACCAGCGAGGGGGGACTCTGGCGGATCCTCAGGGCGCGGGAAAGACACCGAGCCGCAGTGAGGGAAAATGGAGAGGGGGGAGGAGGAAGAGGGAGGCGTGAGGAGCGGGAGGATGCACCAGCCGGCCGCCGTGCTCATTAAGTAGCAACGGTAACTCTCTCTAACCCCGTCCTTGCATCCTCAGCTTGTTGTGTGTGACGCTGCTGTCGCTGCATGACAGAGGAGCGAGCAGAAGCTGATGGAGTGATGTGAAGTGTGTGTGTGTGTGCGCGCGTGCGTGTGTGTGTGTGTGTGTGTGTGTCTTCTTACTGTATGTGGAGGCATGTGTGTGTGTTTAGTGCACCTGATGTCAGGTAGACCTGATGAGCACACAACTCATCACATTTTTTCTTTCTGTTTAAGTGTGTGTGTGTGTGTGTGTTTGTGTGTGTGTGTGTGTGTGTGTGCGTGTGTGTGTGCGCGCGCGCAGGCAGGTGTTTTCCAGGTGTGTCTGTGCCGCAGTGATGTTCATGTATGTATGTATGTAAGTACACATGTGTGGCAGCTTGTGAGGAAACATATAATAATGTGTGTGTGTGAAAGAATTAAAGCAATGTGAGCGAATGCACGTGTGTGTGTGTGTGTGTGTGTGTGTGTGTGTGTGTGTGTGTGTGTGTGTGTGTGTGTGTGTGTGTGTGTGTTGGAGAGGAAGGAAGGTGGACTGTGAGTGAGAGGAAAGGGAATAAAAAAAGAGGGTGGGAACAAAGATGGCTACTTGGCATGCAGGTCAGGCGTGTACGTCTCTCTGCTCATCCCTTTCTCTTGCTTTTTCTCTTCTTCTTTTCCCTCCTTTCTCCCCCTCCTCTCTTTTCTCCCCCTCCTCTCTTTTCTCCCCCTCCTCTCCTTTCTTCCCTCCTTTCTCCCCCTCCTCTCTCTTAAACCCTGTCTGTCTCTGTCTCGGTGCGTATGTGCGCTTTGGGATTTCAGCTCAAGTGATTGAGAAATATTGCAGGCAGTAATCACTGAGTCACGGTGCATAGGGGGCCTGTTTGTGTTAGATGAGACAGGTTTTATGTTCCAAAAAATGTCCGCTTGTTGGTGTATTAAATTATTTGTGTGAGTGACTTGGCGGTAGATTTTGCCGTTCCAATTTAAGGTGAGTAAATGAAGCGGTGCACAGCTCCGTGTGAATGCTAAGATATATTAGGGATTATGAGACAGTAGGTGCTTGACATTCAGAATTATCAGCTGTTTGTTTCTGTCTCTATAATTCTGACAAGAACCTGTGAGGAGGGTGATAACATAAACGCCTGTTTCCCAGCTGTCAGCTGTGAATTACAAAGCCGCCGTCTTGCAAATGCTTCAAAGTTTTAGGAGGATACAGAGGTTGTTGGCTTTATATCTTGAGAAATTATTACTGACAGCGTTATTGTTGTTTTGCGAGAATTAGGCAGAAAACTAAATGAATGTAAGCGTTTATTCATTGCTTAATTTTAGGAAGGCGAATGGTCAGAAGAAGTTCAGACAAATGTCACACGTGTGCATCCAAATGTTTTCCAATATATGAGAAAGCAGGATATCACTGATATTATTTTATCATATGTTTCACTTTGCAGCTTTCGTTGACTAATGAACAGACTGTCATAACGGCCTCATGCAAACAACAAAATTTACGAGTGGTCCAGAGCTGCCGTCATAAACAGATAATCTGACTTTCATGTGTTAATCGGATGAATTTGGGGTTTATATATTATACCAAAATCATTTTCTTTAGATTTAATGATCAAATCACATCCTCATGAACAGGTGAAGGTCATCAGGGTCTGAGCAGGTAAGAGTTTGTTGAATCTGACTTTGACAGAAACAAATACGAGAAGTTTACAATAAAAATATGAACAATGTTGTTGCGTGATGTCTCAATTAAAGAGACATCGAGGAGGAAACAAAACAGTCACACACGTCCTCGTTTGGCTTAATCAACAAATTCCCAGTTTTCATTAGTCATCAAACACTCCTAATTAAACTCTGTTGAATAAACTATTTATCTATACTCTGCCTGAAATATGGCTCAATATTATTGTTTATGTAGCCTGATGGTGTGATGGACACTGTAAATATAAGATGGGAGGAAAACTTTAACAGAAACGGAAGTTAATTTTTCAAATTTCAACAATCATTTTGTGTGAATAGACTAAAGAAGAAACTGTAGTCATGTTGCAGAGTGAATTAATTTCTGGTGTTTTATCGACCAAATGATTCATCAATGATTTGACAGACAGACATGACAGATTTAAAACGTTTTAAACGTGAAACCTGAAGCTTGATTATTTTGTTTTGCTCGTAGAGGCTGAGGTTAGTTTGGACAGTCGCCCACAAACCACAGGGAGCTTCGGGATCTGCATCACATCAGCCCACAGGCTTGTTGTCTTTCTTCTATCCTGCTTACTCTACTCCACATTCACAAGAAAGTGAGATGAATTTCAGAGGTTTCTACTGAGATTCAGCAGAGACGGTACTGTGAATCCAGGCAGCTCCCAGAACAGCTGCTCAAACATGAATTAAGAGTTCCTCCAACGCCTTAGCTTAATTATTTAGGGACTTTGTATTTTCAGAAGCTCTCAGAGCGTATGTGGTGGAGTTTAGACAGCATTTACACACCTGTGCTCTGCTTTTTTTTAGGCTACTCAAAAGTGCAAGTCAGTATTTGAATCGACTCGCGTTACCATTGTCGGCTGCAAAGCATTTGTTGTGACAGTTATTTGAGGATTTGGTTTAAGACACTGCAAGAGTGAAACGGGAGCTTGCAAACGTTTTACACAGACTGGGAACACTCAGGATGATGATGAGTGTTTTTTAGTTGGACCTGTAATAGGAATACTACAGAAAAGATCTGCAGAAAGATAGAAATGTGATGAGTCGGGCTCAGAAGTTTCTTTGTGCTATTTTCTTTGCTTCAACCTTTGTTTTTCATGATATTAGACTCTGCTACGAGGCGAATTGGCTGCGGTGAGCTCTGTACATCATTCGATTACTGTCGACTCAACCTCCAACTGATGCATTCATTCAGATACTGTAGACAGATCTGTTGTTCACACCTGACTCAAACAATAACGTATAGAAGAATCTGACGGCATCACGTGTGATTAATCGATTAGTTTTACAGTTTCCTCTTGTTTTGAGAACATGAACAAAAACACACTGCGGGGTATTTTTTTGGTTTTGTATTTTATCTTTGCATCTTTTCAACTACATCAAGAAATTATGACGCGCTTACATCATCATATTGACATGATCGATCAGGCAGTAATGATGATGTACATGGCCCACATTCATATGCATCATACTGTGTCATTTCTTCACAACCTGCTCAGTGTTAGTGATCGCATCTCATTTCCTTTGAGAGCTTGTCAGATGTCAAAGCAGTTTGCACGCACTGGTTGCCCCTCTGTGAGTCTGTTGCACTTCCTGTCTTTAATTAGGTTCATCATTGAAACACCTGACACGCGTATGTAGGTTCATCTGAACGTTGCCAAAATGTTCATAGCGAGTCTTTTACAGTTCGGTTACTGATGGACACGGTGAGCCGTCGTCCCCGTGATGGCGGCGATGAAGTTGTCAGTAATACACTGGTGACAACACGGTCTGATATGTAGTAGTATCACACAGCGTAGGGAAGTGTAGTTTTATTTTACCTTGTCTTCCAGCCAGGAATAGGTCTAACTTTACCCGAAAAGCCTTTTCAAACAGCTCTCCCACCTTGGTGTTGCAGGTTGAGTTGGTGATGTCACACAGAAATGCAACATGGGCCATGGACTCGTGATCCGGCATGAACTTGCATGAACTTGGACCAGCTTCTCTCCTCTTGTTCGATTTCTGGCTGGAAATAAATGATACTGCTTCTTTGCTGCAGTGCATAGAAACGCTGCACTCGACTTCATAATGATGCAGTAGGTCTGAGTATCGGGCCTCCTGCTCCTGCAGTAACACTTTAGAAAAGTTTGAAAGATGCTGAGCGAATGTGATGCACTGTTTTGATGACTAACATAACACAGTCTGATGAATGATGTAGCGTAGCGAGTTCTCTCTCATCCCATCATAGATGACCCGCCGTCAGTTACACGGACATCGATATTATCCAGCCACGGAGAATCACAGCAGCAGTATACGTGGTCTCTCCTGCTGTGTTGGTCTTCGAGGCAAAGCAACTCCTCTTTGAAAATTTCCCAGTTGAAGTATCTCACAAACAGCAACAGTTGCGCCGTATCAGTTGCATCAGCTAATCATTTTATGATGGATCTATATTGAAGTACACATAGTGAAGTGAACCATTGGACACCGTGCAGGAAGTTCAGTACTCCATAAAAATGTGAAAATATCTTTGACTGATAATTAAACTGGTTTTGGAGACATTTAGCTAAATACACCAACAACACTAATGTAATGGAGTAATTGTACACTACACACTCACCTTGTATAGGCCACACAGGGTCACTTCTTTTATGTTTCTTTCATACCTTTTTCTTTCTCATTGATGCCAAATAAAAACTCTTAACTGAAGAATGCAGAGACCTTGTGTTTAGGTCCGCTTTCCATCCAAGACGATGAGTGGAAATCATTCAGGAAATAGTATTGCTGCTTCAGCTTTACACACTGTATCTTTCATTCAGGAGAATATGAAGGAACCTTGGGTTGCATACTAAATCATCACGACCGAACATGAACCTGAAAGTCAGAGAGTATTAATCTGCTGCTACGACAGACTTTCCATCAGATTTCTGAATCTGGCTGCAGGGATTTGCTCACATTCAGCCACAGGAGCATTAGTGAGGTCTAGCACTGATGTTGGGGGATAAAGTTTGACTCCCAAAGGTGTTGGATGGGGTTGAGGTCGCAGCTCTGTGCATCCCTTTTAGACCTGGCTGTCTTATCTAAAATATCACTGTACCGATTAAAAGCATTACTCTCTTAGCTCCTGCAGTCAATAATTGATGATTGCTTCAAATGTGTGTCACGGCACACTTTATTTTGAAGGTAACTGATAAGTATGTTGCCTGTGAGAGACCTAATAATCTCAAACTGAAGGCTGATCAGCTTTCGGCTGAGAGCCACAGGCTGTTTCTGTGTTTTCATGGGATTTGTTGACAATAACAAAGCCATGAAAACAAAGCCTCAAACCAAAAGTATTTGGATAGTTTTGTCCACATATTTTTGTCCACAAAGTGGATGAACATATTAATTATTGGGCCTCACTGAATGTCACGGATGAGCACACATGCAGCTCCAGTAGCTGTATGTTGAACAATCAGGGGAACGTTGACCTGAATGTCGGCTTCCTCTCAGATAGTCTTAATCCAGCGTCTGTGCTTTAATCCAGCATCCAGGGACAGTGTCTGGACCTGCAGCATTAGCGTGTGTGAAGTCACTGTAAACATTTGATTAATTGCTGAGACACAATTACAAGCAATTAAAGTCCTATTACGATGGCAGTGAAGGACAACATAAATTAATCTGGCTATCATCACAATAATTAGCCCGTCATTTTATCACCAAGCCTAATGTATAAAAACTGTTTGTTTGCTTAAGTTTGCTATGATTTGATGACATTTTGGGGCACACAGCATAAATATCACTTACATATCTCCACATGAGAGTTGAATTTCTCTCAGTTTTACTTCTGTCCAGTTTTGTCTCACACTCGCTCCTTTTCCCCTCTTTTCCCCTCCCCGTCCCTTTTCTGTCTCCTTTGCTCTTTGTTTTTCTTCCCCCTTAGCAACAACCAAACTACTGGAGCTTCAAGGTCAGTGCCAGCATTGTGTTTGTGTTTCAGCGTAAATCTGTGCGTCTGTGTGGATTTGTCTCTAATAGGATAAGTCTCCATTGTGTCTTTTGCATGCCCACTTGCCTCTTCTCCATCACATTTAGTGTTGATCACATGTTGGCACACACTTCTTGTGTTTAACTCTTCACTAAGGTTGGACTGCGCTTGTCCTGCATGCTGAGACATTTCTGTCTCGGCGTCTTTTTGAAAAAATGGAGATTAACTGGTTGTTTTGTGACTTCTGTCCAACTGACTATCATTACTAATAACTCACTACAGCCACTTTCTAATGATTCTACTTATATGATTATATGATTATTATTGAACTAAATATCAGAGCTTCATGCTCATGCTAGCAGCAGCAGCAGCAGCAGCCATTTGGTTGTTTGGTCCGCCATTTGAGTCCAGACTGAAATATCTCAGACAGATTTCCTTTCATGGCCTCCAGAGGATGAATCCTAATGGCTGATTCTGTGACTTTTCCTCAAATTAGATCAATAATCTGGTGAAATATCTCCAACGTCTACTTGATAAATAGATTAAATCTGCTTTCCTTTAGTGCTAGTGACCATGAGGTCGACATTGCTGGTTTTGAGTCATCTGTCTCAACAACTATTGTATGATTTGCCATGAAATTTGGTACTTTGGTAAATGTGTTCATTTCTCTCCCAGGATGAATTGTGATGACTTAAGGGACCATCATCCATTTGTGCTGTATGTGCTTTTTTTACTCCAATTCAACCACATCATAGGCGTAAAGTTGCACTTAATGTGCCTCACTTGCAAGTTTGCCGGGTTATTATTTGATGAGCTAAAGAAGAGCTTCACACAGTCTTGAGTGTAGTTGTGGAGACGGCTGTGAAAGTGCTGTGTGTCCCTGGTGAAAGATTATCCAACGTTTAATTTACCTGCTGACAGAAACTATGGGACCTGAGATTATCTGACGTGGAGCCAGATTTCATCCAAAATTAAACTTTCACTTTAGAGTCAGATGTTTACCAAGCCCTGGAAAGGTTGGATGTAAATAGCGTGAAATGTGAAATGCGAAATGCACAAGTTAATCTTAAAATGGGGCCCATTAGTGGTCATCAGTCAGTGCCAGCTGCATGCTGTCACTTTTATTAGCTCGTGGCTACGGCTGTAGCACCACTGACTGGTTTCAAGTTCCCAAACTTGACTCCATTTATAGGAAAATAGTGAGAAAATGACAGAATGAATTCACACCAGGCGTGTTTGGACCACAGTTAGTGGTGGGTTAAGTTGAGCTGCTGTGTGGGTTATTATGAGTGAAGATCATATATTTGTCATGGCTGTTCTGTGCAGTTTGAATTTGTTTATAAAGTCGGTTCATCCAAATGATGAAAGGATGCATATTTTCTCACTGAAGGTGAGAGAAGCAAAACAAGCAACATTTCAACCTAAATTTTGACGTCAGCTTCACTCTCAGCTTGATAAACGGTTACCAAGACTCAGTTAAGAGCTACTAAATGCTATAATGCATTATTAGTTCTCCGTTAGACTACATTATGCTCATTGAACGGACCCTTTTGACCCTCACTTCCCTGTAGCCTGAGGGAGATTGTACCGTTCTGCATATGCAAAGCTAAGCACTTACTGCAGCTTACAGCATCTTAACTATAAAATGACTTGATATTCTGGCTGCTTGCATACCGACTGCTGATACAGCGAATATAAACACTGCCAAGGATTTTCTGAAACGGAACAATAGAAGTGCTGCTTCTTCAGAATGAAATAAAAGACATTTTATAATATGTACTAACATGTTAAAATGTTATTGGACATGGTCGTATAACTCTTTACTTTGTGCTAAAACTACAAAATGCTTCACACAGAAAGTATGAGTCAAATGAAAGATGAAGCCAATAAAAAGCTCATGCAGTTACATTTAAAGGAACATTAAATATACACAAGAGGACAAAAAACTATCAATTAAAAATCCTTTTAGGTTTTCAAAAGTGATTAAAAAGCACTTACAAAGCTGTCTAACTGGCACATTAATGTGTATTAATCCACAGCTGAAAATAGTCCCTAACAAATGAGTAACATTTGCTGAATAACTACAGCTGTTAAAGAAAAGTACTAAACCCTTTTAAAACATGAAACTATATATTCAAGAGCTGTTTGATTATTATTATTATTATTATTTATTATATGTAACTTTACCTCTAGCTCTCTTTAAGGCCCTCCTGGTTTATGGTTCATGTCTAAATGAGCGTTCATTGCAGGTTGAAATCTTTTGACTTTCTGCAAACATTTCTACACATACGACGTAACCTGAAGTTTGATCATGTTTAACATAGATGTCTGACATCATAACTGTATATAAATAAGATAAAATCACAGTATGAAGGATCTATAATAATGCCAGCTGTATCCTCATCCTCCATTATTTTATCCTATGCATACTCTTGTCATGTTGAGTTGTGTAGCAGCAGTTCACTCAGTTCTTCCTCTGTAGACACAAACACACAAACACACAGGCTTTTTTTCATTTGTTGCTGGTCTGCAGCTTGTACAGGATTGGTTATCGCTCCCCTTCCTCTCAGGGAGTTGGGGAGTCTCGCCTCCTCTTCTGATGCAATAGAAACCCCTGCAGCAGTGCTGTGCTTGTGTGTGTGTGTGTGTGTGTGAGGGTGTGTGTGTGTGTGTTTAATAGTCCCCCACTGCTCCGCTTTGATGTTTCATTGGTTTGCCAGCTCACTAAATGCACACACAGTCATGGCTGATACCCACACTGCAAAAACACATCGTAGATGAGCAAACAATTATGTTAGACGCAGGCACACACACACATTTTCACACACACACACACGGACTTGCAATGCAGTGGTCACGGAAACTGTAAATATGGATGACGAGTGTGTGTGCTCTACACACATTTCAAGACATCCTCCAACCAAACAGAAAGCCAGACTCAAACAGCAGCCTGCTGCTGACGGTGTCGATGGCTGCACTATTCTGTCCTTCTCATTGCTCCCAGCTCCTCTTATACAAATATTAATGCTCCATTTTTGTGTCTCTTGTCCTTTTTTCTGGAGTGACTCTACAAACTACAGAACAACAGTTTATTGCAGGTGTTGGTATCAACCAGCATCCGAGTTTATTTCTAAAAGTCTTGAGCTCCTCCTTTGGGATCATGTATGTTGTAACTCTTCACATATGTGATTCATTACTCAGCTCTTTTTGATGGTAAGATGAGGATGAAGAAAATAATTATTATAATAAATATCCACGACAAAACTTTCTTTTAGAAACGTTTTTTTTTGGGGATCCTGGAAGCTTTTCAAGGCTCATCTGTGTTTCACGTGCCTCATGTACAGACTGTGACCAGGGCGTTTTCTATACAGAGAGGCATCTGCCATGTTTGTCCCAGTGAGCTAGCTCAACTCAAACCCATTCAGACAACTGCTTTTGTTGCCCTTCTGCTGTTTGGCTGTTGATATGATGCTCAGTGGAAAATGGCTATTCCCCGATCTGACTTGGAGAATAGCGGGAGTGTTTTCCGCCGCTTAAAAGGCTTAGGAGGACGACGGCTGCAGCGTTCCCCGACTGGCTCTGTGCTGATCCATGTGGCCAGAATCACTTATCGACTCTTCACTGCCATCTGCCAAGATTGCAAGGTTCGCTTTGCAGGCTACACATTAATAAGGTTGAACATAACAGTATGAAAAGTTCCCACTTTCACTGGAGGCTGTATTTACACTGTAGATTTGACTTTTATCATCTGTTTTTATGAATAGAGTAAAAAATCAGGAAGTCACACACACACACACACACACACACTGTCTGTAGATATCAAGGTCAAACTGATTGAAATACTCACACTGACACTAGTTTAGCAGCGATTATCTGAGCAGAAAAGTGAACAAGAGGGTTCCCTCCTCTCCTCCTGAAAGAAGTGCCCTTGAGCAAGACAATTAACCCCCAGCTGCTCGGCGGGAAATGCAACAAGGCTGCGGCTACACCGGGTAGTGTGCTCCCCGCCTCCTCCCTCAGGTTATTGTTGTGTGGCCTCATTCACTAATGGCTGTATTGTCAATGCCAATTCATAATACGTGACAAAGGATTTTCTAAGCGAAATATGTCCGTAAACAGATGTTCTTAAGTCTCAGCAGACAAGAATGCCACGGTATGTCGAGGTAATGCCCGTGAAATCCTGGAGTTGGACGAGTATGACAGCTGTGTGTGAGTGGCACAGCTGGCTCATCAATCAGGACCCTGTGTTTTCAGCTGGTGGGAAATCTGCGCCAAAGGAGCCAATCGGTGCTTAAAAAGGTGGAGTCATGACACTCAGCAAAGAAGGAGACGGCTGCCGTTAAAGGTGTACAGGTTTCAGTTTAAAAAGAAGATGTCAGAGAGCGGAGCTAATGGAGCTAAAGAGGTAAATGATGAAGCTGTTTTCATGCTTTTAAATTAGATCCTGGTAGTAGAGGTAACGGGTCAGCTGTACGTAGTGGAAGTGTCCTTTAAGGTATCTACTGTTCATGATTCACTGCTGCTTTCTAATGGATTCTGTCAGAGGTTACTGTGAATTATTGGATATTGTTTCATAGATTACACAATATAATACCACCCAGTCTGGCTTTATGGTGCTTTTATCATTACCGGCATGTGACATCATGGTTAGGCCTGCAATTAATGATTTAATCTGTTAAATATATCTTTCATGTAATTAATTAATCTGCCTGTCTGCAAACTGTCAGGAAATATTGAAAATGCCCATCACAATGTCTCAGAGCACGATGTGATGTCTTCAGAGTTTATGTTGTTGTTTGCTTTGTTTGTTGTTTAAAGACAGATGTGAAAATTGTGAACCTGTCCTTTAAAATAAAAAGCATGATGGTGAACGATGGTGAACAAAACAAACCAGCTTTGAGCTTTCTGGCGGTTCGTAATACGACGATGACAAACAGACTCGTGAGTGTTTTCTGTATTAAAGCTTCACAGAAGTTATACGCCTCTGTTTTATTGTCGACCTTCAGTGGTTGCAATTCAATTTCAAGCCTCACAATTCAATGTGATGTAGATTTTTTTTTAAGTCTTGCTTGACTTGAATTTCAGCCCTCATGAAATTCATGGAAGCACACACACACACACACACACACACACAATCCAGACTGGATTTACTCAGCAACCCAATTGCAGAAGGAGCAGATGTTTTATGCATATTTTGTAGCAGTTGGTTCAACTTCAGAGACCTTTATGGCCTCTATTATCTGGTATGATGACTGCATGCGTGTGCTGTGTACTGTACACACACACACACACACACACACACACACACACGCTGATGTGATGCTCAACAGTCAGCAGAATAGCAGTTTGTCAGTTTGGATGCAGAGATTCCTTCAGTGTTGATTATGCACTTATTTTATTATTGCTTACTTGCATCTGAGTTGACTGCAGGTGAAATATTTTGTTTTTACATGATGATAAATTGAATATTTTTGGGCTTTTTGGATTTGGTTGGAATAAACATGACATTAGACTTGTACTGTAGAGGACTGTGATGGACATTTTACACTGTTTTCTCGTGTTTTTATGGTTTTTAACGGTTCAGTGATTGAGAAAATACTGATTTTAAAATGAGAACCATGAAAAAGCCTCTTGGCTGCATTTATGATATCATGCTGACTCAGCGTGAGTCACGGTCATGTACAAACACTGAGGCTAAATCTTACAGCAAGAAGTCGGCATCCTCACTCATTGATCCAAGTAGACGACATTAAGGTTGAATACTAGGGGTTGAGATTACGGCATCATCTCATTAAAACTTATTTTTTATTTTTAGCACTAAGATGCTTTTTCCAAACCTCATTGATGTTGTAGTTGCATAACTCGACCTGAAATTCATTCATTCATTCAAGTACATCAGCTCAGATTTATGAAGAGAAATCATAACAGAAATATGCTGAAAAACCGAGCACACCCTCATAAAAATAATAATAATAAGACGACCGTCAGCTTCACGTATTTCTAACATGCTTACTGAGTAAGTGACTAACTCAGGTGAACTTTCCATCAATTAAACACAGATTACAACAGTTTGAGCATCAGTCAGCTCCTCTGGGACACGTCTGATGAATATACAGCAACATCTCACTTCATTAGCAGTAGTGATACTGTAACAGGTATATGATAGCTGCTTCCCTCTCATGTTATCTGTCAGTATTCAGACGGCATCGTTTCCTTCAGGACTTACAGATGATTGTTGAATGTTTATATGTCAGAAATCATTTTTTCAGCAGTCAAATGAAGCAGAATGAATGTAGTGGAGAAGATTCAGCATTATTGAACTTTTATAGAAAACCTTCTTTAACATTTTCTAGCTTTCTTTACTCTTCAGATATTATGAAACGTATGAATTAAACCACCGTACTATTGGGCTTGTGGTGATGTTTATCGACTATTTCCTGCAACTCAAGTCCCTTAATAATATGACAACCGCAGTGACTTTGGCAGGACGTCCACTGAGAGATGCTGCAGGAAGGTTTTTTTTGCCTTCTCTCGTTTACCATCCTTTCTCCTTGTTTCTTTTCTCCTGTGCATCTTTTTTTTTCTCCTTCTTTCTGCTCTCTGGTTCCTTCTTGTCTTCACAGTTCACTAAACACAAACTTTCTAATTCCCAGTTGCTGCATTTCTTTCTCTTAAATAGCTTGGTTCTCGATGAAGGCAGAAGGTGTACAGCTTCTGGCTGACAAGCGCACCCTGAGACCATAAATCTCCCAACATATGAGAGGCAGCACACATGATCGTTCAACACTATTAACATAGAAGGAGCAAAGATAATTAAGTGCGACAGATTGCATGCATGCATGTGTGTCTGCAGTGCATTTTATCCTTCATCTTTATGTCTTTTGACACGACTGTTAGTATTTCATACATGTTTGCCCGCCTACATGCTCCCGGCTTGTTGTAGCCTGAAGAAAATCAAACAACACTCATATAATGTTTGTGAGGACTCTGCAAAGACCACAGATGCATAAGACAATCGTGGCTGGCTTCACACAGCACTGTGGGAGCTCATTACTGGATTCTTTGGGCTGGAAAATGTTTGTGAGTGAGGATTCATTAAAAACCAACCTGCTGCAGCCGTTTCTGGTCGAGCTGTAATGAGCGGTCCTTCACAATGTGGGCTCCCCGGTGGATCAAATTGGACAGGTGAAATATCAGTGTAATAATGTAATTGCTGCTAATCTGCAGTACAGATAGAGACTGTCGAGATTGACGTTGTTGTGGTCTCGTTGTCGGTCCAGTGCGCTCCGCTGCAGAATAACAGCCATTTGTTTTATCTTTCTTCAGAGACTTCTCCCTCTGCTCCTGCTGCTGCTTGCCCACTTTGTCATCATTTTTACACACTCCACTTGTTCAACAGTTTTTGTGTTTGCATCATTATTAATGCAGGTGGACTATTCTGAAGGGCATTCGGGGCTTATTTTGACTGTGATGCTGGTTGGAGTTGGTTTGTTTAACCTGGCGGGCTGTGCTGCTCTGCTCTGTCTGCAGAGCTCTAATTTTATCTTTGGGACTCAGCTTCCTTTTTCTCATGTAAAAGCTGCTTTGTTTGAGGTAAACTGTGTGTTTTGTTTGCGCCTGTGTGCTAAAGCTTTTTCTTTCTTTCATTGATTTCTTGAGGCCATTTTGTTTGCCTGATTACGTGTTTCGGGTGTCATCTTATTGATTACTGTATTTCTGTCACAGTAGAAATAAATGTCTGTTTTCTCTCTTTGTCATTGTCTTCTACCTGTTTGTTTTTCTCTCTTCTAACTCATCTTGTGTGTCACAGACTCGCACACCACGTGTGACACGACTCAGCCCAACACAGCCGGCTCTTGCTGACCAGGCCAGCAGGGTATCCTTTGCGTCAGCTGAAAATCTGGAGACCATGTCGGAGCCTGATATCCCCATCGGCTTTAACCGGATGAACCGGCTTCGCCAGAGTCTGCCTCTGGCCCGTTCGTCCAGCCAGGCCAAGCTGCGAGCGCCAGGTCAGACCACCGTCGATAAGTAATCGGGGAGTTTACAGGTTTTCTGTTCTGTGTGGGGCGGATACAGTTGATTTTATACATATTAGTATGTTAAATTGATAGCCTGATGTGCTGCTTTTCTCTGTGTACAATGATGCTGCAGAAAAAAGACGACACAAGATAAATCGATTGACAACATGAGGTTTGAATCGGCGGCTCCTCGGCCGATGTTATGAATCAAACGTAGAAGAGTCTGTTGACAACATTGCTTTGATTGATAAGTGGAGAGCCAATCACATGCTGGACGTGTCCATAAACTATTAATCTTGTTTGATGTTTCTGACAGGTGGTATCAAACGAGACACATTACTTGTGACTGTATAGCTATGTCCTCTTACAGGGAAGCACTTGAGTTGACTGAAGGCATCGAGTGTTAATCTGGTAAACCTGCCACAGTCCTCACATGTCACGTCAAAGTCAGACTTCAGCCTGCTTCCTACAGAAACAGAGTATAAACAGAGCTGTGATGACGGCACAAAGCTACCAGTCGAGTTTCATTGAGAAGCAGGCTGATGCATTTAGAAGAGTTAGAGAAATAGTAGTAAGTAGTAAATAGATGATCTCTCTGTCTTCATCCCCCAACCCTTTAAACCATCTTGGCTCTCCCTCATTGATCCTCCTCATCCATAAATGCAGGGATCTTGTTCCTCCAGCTTGGAGAGGAGACTCGCAGGGTGCACCTGACCCACGAGCTCACCAGCCTGGATACTCTGAGGGCGCTTATTGTGCACATGTTCCCCCAGAGGCTCACCATGGCTATGCTCAGGTAATTTATCGTTTAGCCCATAAAATGTCTGGGACACAAAAAGTCCAAAACACAAAGACAGTTTACAATGATATAACACAGAAACCTTCACATTGGGGAAACTGAAACCAGAGAATGATTGATTACTTAACTGATACAAAAGTAATGAGTACAGATGCAGAAGGAAAGCATGAAAAGTAAAACATAAAAGTCAATACAGCCAAAGCAGATGTGATACCGACTGTTTCAGGTTTATTAAAATCTTTAGGATCAAAGCTCATAAAAATCATGTTGCAGTGATAAACTTCACACAAAGTGTTTATGAAAGCATATTTCTCCACAGCTGGGTCAAAAAAAGTGTTAATTATAGATTATTGTATAATCTGCTCTGAAGATACTGTCGATACATATAGTTCACATTGCTAATATCAGCAGGACCCTCTTAACTCCAACAGACTCACTGAATATTAGATTTCTAATGAGTTCATTATCAGACTGCGTCCAGTTGATTCTCTCATTGATTCTCTCATTACGGCCGATCTTCCAGTTCTCCTCTGCGTCTGTGAATGAATCGCTGGTTATTATCAAGTAATAGGTGCTGAAATTGTCTTTGCATGAGCTGTTTATCAGCTGATTTCTTTTTTGTTTTGATGACTATTGATGTTCAGGTCTCCCAGCACGGCTCTGCTGATCAAAGATGAGACCCGTAACGTCTTCTATGAGCTGGAGGACCCGCGGGACGTTCAGGACCGCTGCGTAATTAAGATTTACTGCAAAGAGCCCGTCTACGGCACGTACCCCGGACACCACAACCCACACCTGGCTAACGGAGACCTGCGGGTAAGTGTGTGTTTGTGTATCTTTATATTTCAGTCTGTCTTCCCAACTTTGTGTGAGTGCAGATATTAGTTCCCTTCATTTTAATGATTTAAATAATCGTCAGTAATAATGTAGAAAAGTCCAATCACAGTTACTGAGAGAAGAAGAAGAGAATGACTGAGACGTTATACAGTATTCATGACTTTTCATCCACATTAGCTTCGTATTATTGTGGTGCCAAACTGTAAACTAATGCCAAGAATATGATCCATCTTTAGTCACAGTCACCTTTTCCTTCATTACCAATTCATTGTCTGTGCAGTTGGCTTATGACTCATAGATTAGGGAGCGAGACAAACACTTGTCTCTTCTGGCAATGGCAGAGAGCAGCGAACCAAATCACTCCACCAATAGTACATTTTGTAATTCTCCTTGAAAATTGATATTTATTTACCCCCCACGTCAATATACCCCCCCCCCCCCCCCCCCCCACGTAACACTGATGTCTCTGTTTACAAACACCAGTCTGTGTTACATAACGCGTCCAATCACAAGGTACCTCCATCCACTCTCTGAGAGGGTATGAGTGAGTCATGTGACCTTACTCCAGCACTACTGTTTCTGGATTAACGCCAGTCCTTCACATCAGCATTGCTGACGAGGCTGGATGCAGACAGACTGTAAAGTTGCATAAACGCTGTTCCAGGATGATCGACTGCTCTGAGTTCAGCTGAGGACCGGCTCACGTAGTGTTGGTAAATGGAAAATGGACTGCAGTTATGGTTATGGTCGTAAATTTAACCCAACAGCATACAGAAATAATGCTGCTGTTTGAGGCTTTTTTAATGGGAGTCAGTTGGAGCCGTTGGTGGCATTTTTAAATTTGATTTCTGTTTGTGTTTTGGTTATAAAGCAGGTCGAGGTGTTACAGAAACACTGTGAACTGTGCCTTTAACTGAGCCATTAGCACTGCAGTAAGGTTGTGATGTCACAGCTGTACGCTCATTGCATATGTCGCGCCTCAGCCCCGTCCAGCTTTTTTTTATTTATTTGCTGCTTTTTGACCATAAAAATACGCAAATGTTTGAGTAGAAAATGAAATATTAAACTGGGAAAGGGGCATAATTTGACATCTTTAAGGTACATCTGCGTCGGCTTCAGCCTCGAGACACGATTGTTTCGTTTCGCCGCTTGATGCAGACTGACAGGTATCTCATGGATTCGACTGTTTTGGCAACTGTCATCCTGCATTATCATCACGACACGGACCCACGTGGGGAAATATAACGTTTGGTGACTGACAGCTAGTTTTTCTGTGGGCGTTTTTTTATGTTCTCTGGTGTCACAAAGAGGTCACTTATTAGACTGCAAATCAACTGTGTGTTATAAATAATGACGAGCAGGTAGAGACAGCATGAAAAACAGGTGTCTTATATAAAAGCAGTTGCTATGTCACACATTTAATGGATTTAATAAAAGTACATTGGGTATGATACAAGCAGAGCACTGCTTTTGACCATTAGATTGATGGGAAAAATCCCCACACTCACCTGCTTAAGTGCCTGTTACCATGGTTACCAAATGATTTGCATAAATATATACATAGCTTTAACAGATCGGTTATGAAACAGTTCACAGCAGATGGATAAAAAAAAAAACCACATTTCTGTCCGTTTGCTTTCAAGCCACAAACTAACTGCTGCAGAGACCTTCTTTGTTGTTGTTGTTTGTTGTTGTTGTTTTTCTACGGTTTATAAACGGACCGTAGTCAACACGCAGCCCGGTCTGTTTGTCTGAAACGCCTGTAGGGTGTTTTCAGACCTGCCTTGTTGAATCCCGTTGAATCGACTTCACAAAGTGAATTTGGCCGGAGGAGCTTTTCTTCAGGACCAAAACGCCTGACAGCGTCTCTGGAGGAGGTTAGGGAGATAAAAGACTTAATGTGTGTCCTAATATTTATATTTCCACCTGTTGGCTCGTCCACACACAGTATCATAATTCATAAGTGTACTAGTCGAGGCAGATGGCTTCAGGTAGCTGCGACTTGAGCTGCGACTTGCAGCTGTTTTTACTCTCATCCTACTCTTCGTTCCTCATGCACTCTTATTGATGAGTCACAATGGGATTTATCTTCATTCATTAGTCAGCTGCTGGCAAAATAAACATGGCATCAGCCTGATTAACATGATTACTGATTTCTCGTGCATTTGGTTACAGCCTATTGTACAGAGAGACAGGGTGTGTGTGATGTCATTCAGGTTTGCAGTGTTAGTATTTTCTAGACGAGGCCTTGTATGTTTGTTTCTGTCTAATTACACTGTGATTATGGAAATGAGAAAGTGGTCATTTAAAATGTTTGGGAAATGCTGCTTTTATAGAATAAAACAAATTATAAACTCGACAAATTACATTTCAGAACAGACAGGTGCAGTGCACGCTGTGAGAAATGAATCTGCATGTTAAACAGCTGACTGAAATGAGCGCTGTGCTGCAGACAGCGGGCCACTTCTGACACATTCGTTACCGTCAATCAAACGCACCTCTGGGGCATTTTATTGTTAACATGCTTGTGTCGTGTGTGTGAGATTGTTTTTTTATTTTCATCACTCACAGCTGATGTTTTGGAGGTCAACTGCTTTGTGTTTCTCGTGGGATCGGTCACCATCTTCCTAGCGTTTTACAGCCTTATCAAACCAGCCAGCTTACCTTGAGTTTTATGTGTGTGCTGGCTGCCTCTGCTGTTGCCAAGGTGAGTGACTAGGACGTGTGTGTGTATGTGTGTGTGTGTGGGGGGGGGGGGGGGGGGGGGGGGGGGGAAGCTTATTGAACACTACCCCAGCAGAGCCAAGATTATTCCCTGATTGCGCATTTCAAAAGCATGACCGGGATTACTGAAGTCCATCTAAGTCTGGGACAGGAGGACAGAATATGGTTAGGAATGAGATTGATTTGCAGATTTTCCTCAGCGGGACACCTGCCAGTTTTAAACGGCGCCAAGGGACGACCTTTTCAGGAGTTGACCTGCGATAGACATCTGGTGACTTCAGGGAGTGTTGGGAGGTGGAACGAAATGCCTGCATGTCTTCAGCACGTTTAAAGGATGCTGTCAATACGAGGCTGTTGCTAAGATACCGGATGGAAGATCATGGCAGTAGAGTCATTAGTCTGCTGCGAGGCTGTTTGCAGGGTGCTGTTGTAAGTGGCCTAAGGGTTATTATGTGGAAATATTGGTTTTTCAATTTGCATCCTCTCCAGGAAATAGCTTTGTGCGTCATAAGCAATTACAGTGTTGTCTTCTTTTGTGTTTCCTTGCTGTATCTGTTACTCCTGGTTGGTACCCTCTGACGCAGGGCTTTCACTTACCACACACTCCTGCTGCTCCTCTCCGTTCTGCTCCTCTTTATTTTGCCTTTAAGGTTGACATTTGGGATTGATGCCAAAAGATAATCCCTTTCATGCTCAGTCCGTCAATATGCACTCAAGTTCAACTTGATGCATTTAAAGGAGCAATTTAGAGTCTTTCCTGTCAGTCTTGAAGCAGCGTCTGTGAATTGTTGTAAATTATCACAGTAACATGCAGCATAAACTTAAATCAGTAGTTAATTTCTCATTATTAGCCAGAAAACACAATGATAATGTGATGACATGTAGGTAATATGTTTATGAATATGTTCCCAACTTCATTTTCATGCCAGATTTAAATAAGAATTGTTCAATTTTCAAACTAGTAGATATTTTGACTGTCATATCCTAGTCACAGCTGTCCAGTCACATTATCTTGCTGGTATTGAGTAATAATTCACACAAAGTCATGACGAACCCTCTGATAATAACACATCAAAAAACATGAAATTAATCTTCTCTGTCAAACCTGTCAAAGGTTCCCCGAAGAGTAAACACTCACTAAAAGTGTATTTCCTTTGCTGGCACTTGTTTATATAGTATAGTAATACTAGTGGTTACTACTAGTGGTCACAAATGACCCATTTCTCCCTTTAACTTTAAACACACCATGACACTATAAAGTATCTCTTTCATATCGCTCCTCCATCAGTAAAACGAATGAAATTGCTCTCATTTGCATCCTGCACAAAGTCTGAAAATTCAGTATTTTTATTATTATCTTATTGTCATCATTAATATTTCTCCTTCCAGAGAATGTGAAAAGAGACAGAAGTTAAGAAAGTCAATAAAATCCTCTTAAAGGCTTAAAAGTCGGATCAACATGTTCCCCCTCTTTCATGTCTTCATAGAGGGAGATGGTTTATGCACCTCAGGACTCCTCACCTAACCGCCGCCTCAGCAACCCGCCCATGTCTCAGCATTCATCCTCCTCTGCGTCGCCTCCCCAAGGCTCACCGTCCCGCGCCCGCCTCCTCTACAGCGGCGCCAGGCCTTCCTCTTACGCCGGGCCGCCCCACCACACCCACTCCCTGCCTCACCCGCACCAGCACTCCCAGTCTCACCATTCCTCTCCCCACCAACAACCGCAGCTCCACCAGCCCCATCACACCCAGCCGGCCTTCTGCTCCTCCTCCAGCGCCATCCTGGAGCGCAGGGATGTGAAGCCCGACGATGAAGTGGGGGGATCCAGGAGCATGGTGCTGCTGCGAGGAGATGACCGTGGGGGAGGGGGGATCTACGCAGACCCCTACTCTCTAGGCCCCGAGACAAGTCGGCTGAGTCTCGCAGGAGGGCCTCACTCCCCCCTTCCGGCCAGAGCAGACCCTTACGGCTCCTTATACCGCCGTGGAGGCGGAGGAGGAGGAGGAGCTGGATCAGTGCGTTCACTCACCTCCTATTCAGCAGCTGCTTTACAAGGAGAGCTGATGGAAAGCGGTGCCCTCTACAGACCCGGAGGGCCACTCTATAATGACGCCTACGCTGCGTCTATGTTGGCCATGGGGCTGCGGGTGCCACCACCCTCCTCCCCGCAGAAGATACCCGACATGAGGGATTCCTACGCGGGCACCATGCCCGGACGGGGCTCCCCGGGGAGGCAGAGTTTGCGAAGGGACTCTGTGACCTCCTCTGTGTTTGGGGACAGTCCCAAAGCCAGAGGCCAGGGCTCCGGTTTGGGTCTCACCTCAGAGCAGCTCTGCTTGATGGCCGGACCTGGAGGGGATGGAGGGAGCGCCGGAGGCTTCGGATCACCTCTGCTGGGGAACGAGACGGAGACCAGGTAGGGCTCCAGTTACAGTGTACAGAATACATGTATTTAGCATGATAGATGGATATACAGTATTTAACTATGTAAGTGTTGAAATAAATAGCTAATTTATTCTCTTATAAATGAAAAGCTGAACTAATGAGCTCCATTGAATATGCAGTACTCAGGGGTTTTGCTCGTACAGTCTGACTTACAACATGTAGGACTCATTGTGAATGATGTTAACTAATGTTAGCAAACTTTACTGATGTTAAATGAGTCCAGAAGAACTGGGAGGTGACAGAAGCATCGGTTCCTGGCTCAGGACCGACTGCAGATCATGTTGAAGCAGTTCTTACTCCAGCACAGCTGAGTTATATAAAATTAGACGTGTGACACAGTTAATACGGTGAACACTGTATTAACGTGAATACGTTTTGCTGTTGGTCAAAGGTCACAGAGGTGGATTTACTTTGCATCAATGAGAAAATTCACTGATTGAAATATGTCTTGTGGAAATCCAGGGAGCGCATGGAGGCCATGGAGAAGCAGATCGCGAGCCTGACGGGGCTGCTGCAGAGGGTCCTGAGCAGAGCGCCTGAGGCAGAAAGCCCGTAAGACACACACACACACACACACACACACACACACACACACACACACACACAGTAAACTTTCCATAAATATGTCAGAATATATATAAAATATTGACAGAGGGCATTCTCTAGCCCCTTAAAGAAACCTAAACCTTAAGTCTGAGTCCAGATCAAATCTGGAAAGGTCAACGCTACGATGCTACACGGTAAACAAGGTACTTCTGCCGCCGTGGCCGTCTTCAGTTTGACTACCTGTTTACATGACTGGCCAACGTAGCTCGAGGAGACCTGTATGATCAAACACAGATACACAAACTGTCTGAAATCACTTCTATATATACCTTTTAATATTTGATTGTCTAAAATCCAAGTGCAACACTTACTCCCTGTAAACATGAAGTCTGTAACTACTACATCATTCATAATTTACTGTTAAACATCACAGCATCTGTCAGCGATGGCAGTAAACGGTGATGATTCATTTCTGAAATCTCAATTAATTTCTCACTGCAGTTTAATATGTTGAGAATAATGAATGAGTGGAAGAGGAAGTCATTTCAGCACATTTCTGACTGTAGCAGCAAGCAGCACATATATTTTCCACATTTTCCATCGTATATCAATAGCTTCTCAGTAGCTAAGTCGATAGTGTGTTCTGGCTTGTAAGTACTTTAACACTTGCCTCTTCCAGGGAGAAGATTGAGTCAGCCAGTGACTGCTCAGGAACCGACAGTAAGTGCTCACTACAAAAAAAAAAAAAAAAGAGCCAACTATTTCCTATCACTGCCTGTCACTGCTCCCCACTGCTGCCTGTTTGATAGCCACATAAATTGCCTCGTCTTCCTCTCACAGAGCTGCCGCTGTTTCATATTCTCTGCATAACTCTTAAAGTGCTTCATATGTGATCGTAATGGCTGACTCTGCGAGCTTCTTCATACTGTATCTGTCGGCTTTTGCTGCTGCTGTGTAACTGGTGCCCATGCTTCTTGTTTTAGCTGGACGAACTAAAAAAAAGAAAGGTAGCTATGTGTTCCTGATACGTCTGATGATCTGTCCCCTCGTCTCCTCCCCTCTGTGTTCCTTATTTGTTACTCGGACCCCCCTCTGGTTTACTTCACTTTTCCCTTCCCTTGTTTTCTATCTTTTTTTTTTAGTTACATTAAATCAGAAACAGAAAATGTTGTTTTTGTCCAGGTTTTCTTATCGTTTGTGGGAGCTGGAGATGTTTTCATGTTCAGAAATCCTGCAATCATGAAACATCAAACACTCATGAAAACACACGTTTTTAAGGCAAAATGAATAGTTGTTGTTTTTAGTGCTTGGTGTGAATATATTTAAACTAATGTCCTTCTTATCTGATTTTATATAAACAATGTAAAAATGTCCGTTAATATCATTAATCCTAAATTTCAGTGAATCTTCACAGATTCTCTTTCAGCTTTGAAAACCTGTGACGTTGGCACTTTTTTTTACCATTTTTATCTCCTTCCTGTTCAGATCTGTCAGATACTTATCTATCAGACTGCCAGAATGATGAAAGTGTTTTTCTTCAGTCAGTAATAGTTAAATTGAATTGTACTGTTATCTGCCTGGACCGTCTGTTTGCACTTAAAATCTTATTCGACGCAACTGTTGAAGCAGCAGAAAGACATTTGGGTGACAGAGAGACACACAGAGCGTGTTGTTCCTGTTAGAATAATCGTCATATATACAGCAGGATACAGTCACCTTGTCTGTAGAGGTGTTGGTTATATTACTGGAGCAAACATGTCTGCTTCATCACAGCTGAAAAATAGCCTTAAAAATTCAACTCTGATAGACGAACTGTTATCAGTTGATTGTCTTCTGGTTACTCTCCCTTTGTCTTGTTCTGCATGCTGCGTGTGACTCAACACCCTAATTAATGTCGGAGCATTTCATTGTCATTTCAGAGGATTATCTGAGTTGGAAACACTCACTCACTCATTCATTTGGTCGATCTGGGGATTCTTTATAATGAGAAACTTGGATTTAGTGAAAATGCTGTTTTCACTACTGACCCTGTGTGTCCTCAAAGCCTTCCCATGCTGTTTATCATTAAGTCTATGTAAGACTGTAATCTCCACCCTTGACCTACTGCACAGATAGAACTTGTCCTGAATTGCTGTTGTCAAATCCTCATAACCTGAAAACAATAAAATTTCTGCATCCAGTCAGACAAAAAGCTTTTTTCACTGGATGGAGATTTTCTTTTCTTTGTGTTTTGGGACAACTTCTATCAGAAGCCAAAACCGAGAGATTCTCTCGTATTAAAATCCTGTTTTTTGATGTGCAGCTTTGACACCGTCCGCTCCTTTGGCCCTGATGCCACCTCCACCCTCGGGGGTCAATCAGCCTGTGACGGTTTCCCGACTGCAGATGCAGCTCCACCTGCAGGGCCTGCAGCAAAACACCAACGCTCTGCGCAAACAGCTGTCGCAGCTGCGCAACATGCAGGTGTGTTTACACGTAGCTGTGAATGAAAAGGGTTCTTTACTTTATAGACACTAATTGCTAATACAACAGTCCTGCAGTAAACTCTAAATTATGGAGGTTATAATCAGTTTTTGTTGACTAAATGTTTCTATGATGATCTATAATGATTTTGAGAATAATAATCATTGTGTTTGATTCAACTTTATGCTTTGAGCTGCTTCTTTTGTATGAAATATACTGTACAAATACAGATTATTGTTATTATTTAACACCTCTAATAAGCAGTTTCAGCAAAAACTGAACATTATAACCTTGATAAAAGTAGGAATTATTGCAGAGCAGTTGAATTAGACTGCTTCAGATTTAACTACAGTATGTGTAGTGTATTATTAGTCTTTTATTCTGTCAGAGTAAAAACTGTGTAAATATGTGGATGAATAACCGTGTGATTCGGTGTCGCAGTTGGAGAACCAGGACTCGGTTCTTTCCCTGCTGAGGCAGACGGAGTCGGAGCTCAGCCTCATGATGCTGGACGCCATGCGCACCCAGGAGGACCCGCTCCAGAGACAGCGCCTCCTAGTGGAGGAGGAGAGACTCAAGTACCTCAACCAGGAGGAGCTGCTCATCCAGCAGCTGCAGTGAGTTCAGAGAACAATTGATTTATTCAACAAGGACGAGCTTTACTGTACAGAGAGTCATTTGTCTTGGTTGCATCGATAAGAGGAACACACAGATACTGTAGGACCTCACACTGTGACAGCGGACATCCTGAGGCTGAGGCTGAGGCTGAGTAACCAAACCCAAAACCTTTTTACCTAAATGTGTCTGTAGTAGCCATCAAATGTCCAGTCAGATGTATAGGCTTATTTACTTAATATTTAATTATTATTATTATACAAAAACTAAATCCTATAGATAACATGTTAAAGTGAAAACACCAAACAAACAAACAAAGAAAGTGACATGTGTCATCAAATGTAGTGTTGAGCGATGTGAATCCTCCACAGTGACCTGGAGAAGTCAGTGGAGGAGCTGCAGAGGAACTCGTCCGTCAACCACGGCCTGGTGACCGAGCAGGATGTGGAGCAGAAGAGCAAAGAGCTGAGGATGCTGGGAGAGACGCTCACGGAGCTCAAAAGTAGGCGTTCATAACCACCTGTATGTCTGTTTGGAGATGTGCTGTGGGGCTGTGGTGGTGAATTTGCTTCCTGCTCGTCTGCAGTCCCGCTGTGGTTTTAACTGCTTGCTAAATTAAATAAATGTATGGATAATTAGTTTAAAAACACAACTACTACCAGGCTTTCTCTCATTTTCCAGTCCTGCTGCTGAAACTCGCGTTTATTTTTTTTTATTTATAACAAATCCCACAAAGAAAAAACTGATGCTAAGTTTATCTAAAGCCTGTTATATATCATAAAGCTCCACCACTGTCTAAAACTATTAACTAGTAGCTCCCTAAAGTAAAAAAATCAATGACTTCTCCACATAATATCCTCTGTAATACCTAATCTTGTTGACTGAGAACAAATCTCTTAAGAATATCTCAGGTGATTTACTGTATGTTACTCTGAAGCAGCAGGTCCAACCTCTTAATATAAGAAATATCTCCCTGCAGCCAAAGACTATATATAAAGTTAGCTGTTGGTTTCATGCAACGCACCTTTTAGAGAGCCAGCTTATTGAGTTTATTGATTGAGATCATAATGACTCGCTGAAGGCTTAGTATTCCTCGAGAGTAGTTGAGGCTTTTTGAATGGGAGACAGTCGGAGATGTCATAGTTGCCGTTTGCTTGCTCCCCTAATGTCACACGCTGAATGCAGTATTCAACTATACAGTATTCAACAAGAAGGAAGCAAATATTAGAGAAAAATCAAAAACTTAACAACAGTTTCTTTATCTTCAATCATCTCATGACCCACAAGGTTCATATCACGACCCCTAGTGGGGTCCCGAACCTCAGGTTGGGACGTCCTATAAAGTAAAGCTACTGTATGATGTAAATACTCAACTCTATATCTTCAATCACTCAAAATGTTCTCAAATACTGAACTAATATCACATTTGTATTACTGCTGCTACTGCTACCGTATGTCACGGTGATGTTATACAAATTTCTGCGGTGAATATTCATGAAGTTGTGGTTGTAGCTTCGTGTCCTGCTACTCTGACCTGTGCACTTCTTCTCTCCATCTTGAATATTAATAGCTGAATCCAAACCCTGGTGGGGGAAACCTCATTATAATAATGTGTTTCAGGCCTGGCTGCTCCTAAACAGAACGACTGAAACAAGACTCAGTATTTGAATGGAAGGTGGACAGTGATGCTGAGTAGTTGCTGTGTTTCTTTTCCTTTCATTTGACTGACCTCCATATGACAGTAAAGTCCAGTACCTCCAAATAGCAGCATCTTGTCTTCCCTTTATGTCCTCTTTCCTGTAATGCCCCCTCCCTTCCTCTCTCCCTCCGTCACTCTCCACCTCCACACTTTTTCTGTTCACCTGCGTGTCTTCTCCCCCTTCTGACAGACCAGTTCCCCAGCCTGCAGAGTAAGATGCGAGTGGTGCTGAGGGTGGAGGTGGAGGCTGTTAAGTTCCTGAAAGAGGAGCCTCACCGCCTGGACGCCCTGCTGAAACGCTGCAACACCATGACTGATGCGCTCAGCACGTTACGCAGGTACACATGTCAAACACTCAGATAATAAATCACTTACTTTCTTATTAAACCAGGTCACATGTTCTCTTGTCGCAGCTTCAGTTCTATTGTGATTTTCTGAAAGTGCTCTTTGACTCAATGGGCTTCGTGCAACAACAGTCATGGCTGTCACATGACCACCTCTCGTATTAGTCACGCAGCGCTTTGCTTCAGAACGATGTTTATAAGCATCTAACAATTATTTTTATTGTTTCGGGTCCCTTAATACTGACACAGATGAATATGCTTTGTTTTTCTGTCTGCTGTTTTCTGTCAGCAGGACTTGAAGCTGCACACTGTGATATTCGTTGCTTCTACTCACATTTTTATGAATGAAACTTGCTCACAAACGGAGCTGAACAGATCTCCCCTTCTTTGGGGAATTTAGGGGTGTTGATGGTGCTAATGATGAAATCTGAGGATCTGTACTGCACTTGCTTCTGTCGTAATCATGACCTAAATAATCATCTTAAAATGTCCTGAAGGAAAAGGTTTCATCTGAATACTGAGAGATAAGATCAGAGGAGGTGTACTGAGAGCAAACTGCAGCAACACTGTCTCTGTAATAACACGACTAATGCTGTTAACAGTCAGATCAGCAGCAGTTTATCAGACAGATATGATTATTTCATCAGCAGCATGTGGTTAATAATGTTGTTGAGAATCAGTACAGAACCTGAGATCGTCCTTTACAGTTTTCTGTTTTCTTTTTTACAGCGTTATTTGCATCATCTACATTATGTCCCACAATATAGTCGCCTGTGGATCGAGTACCTGTGTATATGTTTTTGGTATTGAAATAATTAGTTTATTGATTATCATTTATCAACAACAACACTGAACATTTGCTTCTAAAAGGGGCATTTTTCTGCTCTTCTCTGTTTTTTTAAAATATAATTGAATATATTTGTATTTTAAACTGTTGGTCAATCAAGACATTTGAACTCATCACTTTGGGATCTGTATTTTTATGTATTTTTCACCATTTTCTGGAATTTTTAAGACCAAACAATTAAATTATTAATCATAACAAGTAACTGACACCCAAACCTGAACATGTTGTAGTTTCTCTACTGCAGTCTAGGAACTTCATGGTGTCCTTTGTGTATTGTAGTCTTTTGTATCCCTCCTACATGTACAGACAAGTGACAGAGGGCGTGTGGAAAGGCCCTGAAGAGGTTTCCAGCCAATCACAGAAGAGAACGGAGGACCTGAGCCGCAGCTCTGACCTGGATATCTTGAACAGCCCCCCTCTCAGTCTCACTGACCTGAGCACCAGTGCCGGCCTGGCCAACTGGATGCCCGTGTCTGCCAATGATGCAGAGCCCTCAGGCCCCGAGCAGGACGTCCAGCCTTCACTGACCTTCAGAAACCGTGTTCTCGATGATCTGCCAAGCCGGCGTCCTGCCGATAAGTCCGTGTCGGCTGAAGTCAGACTGGTAATCAGCTGATGATTAAACACTGTGTGTTTAAAAAGCGTTTTTCTGTGTGGGAATGTGTCAGGTTTAGCCAGTTGGCAAACATCCATTCACATTTGACAATGGATCAGAAGGTAGTAACATTTCTTATTGAGACCTTGTGCATTTACTAGCAGCAGTCACTTGATAATTCCTATTGTCTGTGTAATATTAGAAAACACAATGCATGAATGTGTCTCCATTATGCTTCTGCAGCTGAGCCTGTTAGCGGTTTGCATGGCACAGCCTTCATTTGTTTATATCTGTATATATGTCAGGCAGCAGAGCGGGACTGGGAGGAGAAGCGTGCCAGCTTGACCCAGTTCAGTGCCCAGGACATCAATCGTTTGCTGGAAGAGACCCAGGCTGAGCTGATGAAGGCCATCCCGGACCTCGACTTCGCTGCCAGGCACATCAACAAACCGGCAGTCCCCCCAAAGCCCCACATCACCATCCCAATAACCTCCACCACAGCCACTTCTCCTGCAGCTGGCACCACTGGGAGCACAGCCACCACCACCACACCCAGCGGGGACCAGCAGCCCAGCAAAGTGCAGCTGGCTGCCCAGAAGCTGAACAGCATGGAGGGGGGTGGCTCACATCGAGGGTCTGGTTAGTTCTGTTGTCGACCATCAGTAAATTTCTATTTAATATATTCATACATTTAGTTTCTATTGTCGTAAAAGAAAGAACTTTTATTCTGGGCTCACACACACACACACACACACACACACACACACACACACACATATCCAAAGCTGCTTAAAGATAAACATCCAAAGTCTTGTCTTATATTCTGACACTGAGAACAACAAGGTCATGAACTGAATTATCTCTTGGACGCAGCCAGTCGTCCTGTAAAGTCTGAAGAGACGAGCAAACAAGGTTCTTTCTGATCTCAACGCCGGGTTAACCAGGCGTCTCTAAGTGGTGACGATGCCTCTGAAAGTTTAAGACATCTTCACCTTACAGTAATTCAGCATCTGAAGCCGCTCTGAGGTGTTGTTCTCTGTTTACAGTTGACCTCAATGTGACCAGGTACCGTACAGAAAAGCCCTCCAAGTCTCCGCCTCCGCCGCCACCTCGCAGAAGCTTCCCATCGGTGCACGGCCTCACCACCAACCGCACCGGGGACGTCATAGTGACCAACAAGAGTCTGAAGGTGAGATGCCTTATACAATGTGACATCATACAAAATATGATAGGAAGCCAGTAAAAATGATTTAAACTCTGAATATGTTCAGTCAAAGCTTCACTTTGAAACACAAACTCGTTTTTTTGGGAGACAAGTTGGATTCTGACCAGACGCTCTCGTACACCAGAGTCTGATAAAACAGCTACTGCTGCTCTGAAGCCCCTCTGATCTCTTTCTGTGGAGAAACTCACTAAATATAATTCACAGTCTGAACTCTTTACACTGATTCAACAAGGTGCTAAAAACCTCCACAGAAACCATTCATCCCCCGTTCAGAAGCTCCCGTGGTAACAGGTCTGTCTGTAGAGGCTTTAATGTCTTTATTTTGTCTTTTGAGATGGAAGAAGATGGCGACATGCCTAAAACTCTTGTGAAGCTGAGGCGGACGCCCTCTGACACCCCTCGACCCGCCTCGACCCCGCCTGTGATCGCAGCCTCGGCCATTCAAGACGAGGACGACGAAGAGAAGATCATCGCTGAGCTTGAGGTACGACAGCCGTGTATATAAAGCTGATTTTTGTTTTCATATACATATATATATATATCAGTGTGATAACTTGTCTTTGTCACACTCTTCACCAACAACCGTGGATCAAAGATATTTCAGAGAACGCCTGTAAAAGATAATAAACGCTACAGCAGCCTACCAAAGGCCACACCCACCCCTCCCTGCACCTTTGGCTCATTGGGCAGAAAGGTAAATTTAAAAGTCCTCTGCCACGTCTCTGCTTCTCCTGCTTGTCCCTTTGCCGTTCTATTATTCACAACTCTATTCTAAGTCTTTATACCTACTAATACATTATTATCACCTCTATTCAGACTTTTAACAACGTGCCACATAGAAACTACAGCTGTAAAGACTGTGGCGGTTTAATCACAGATAACAACTCTGTATCTGTAGAATCTATAGTTAGTTTGGTCTACTGGTCGTTGAATTCAAGACAAACACCAAGAAATCTACAATATTTGGTCTCGGTGTCCAGATGCTCCTGTGATTCTTCGTCCTGTCAGTCCCAATTTTACTACTAAACCGATATAACTGCACCGATATAACTGCACCGATAAAACTACATTATGTGTAAAATTTCAACCAAATTCTGCACCAAATAACAGGAGAAATAAACTAAAGACAACATATATATATATATATATATATATAAATATGATTTATATGATGATATTTGATCCCATCGTGCAGCGTCGCTGCAGCTGTGGATGCTGAACTTCTCCTCCTAACCTCGCTAACACTTCCTCTCTGCTGACTTCCAGTCTTCGGCTTCCTCTCAACATTTTACATAATATGATGTTTGTTTGTGATTTTGCTTCATTCTCTCAGTTAACCACCGTTGTTGCTGTGTAAACATACAACCTTGTAATTGATGGTGTGAATTGCAGTGAGTCAGCATGAATTGAAGCAGATGATGTGTTTAGTTTCACCTTTGCAGACTCGACAGCTCCGGTGACACGTTCAGCTGAGTAAAGAGGTCTTGTTTTTGTTTGAATTATTGCACAGCGGCTCTAAGCAGGTAGCTGTCAAAATAAAGGACAGCGAGAGGAGGGATACTCAGACTCTGAGACAACCTATTTACATTCAGATCATTTGTTTACCTGCTGAAGGCATTTAGGGCACAGTGATTTCTTTAAAGCTCTGTCAATAGTGATCAATGTCAGCAGAGTAAAAACGAATGACACCTACTATTAGTCATTAAAATGCATTTTTATTTATTAAGAATTCATGAATGGTTAAGAGCCAAAACTGGACACTTCAGAGACTAAAATTCAAACCAAAACTGAAGTCAGTTTCTAGTTTTGTAGTCGTAGATAAATTATCATTAAAGACACAAGATAGCGTTAATGAAACATATCTACAGACATTTAAACGTATATCCGACGAGTGTTTACCACTGTTTAGCTCCATACAGAAATGGTTTCAGAGAACTTGACTGGCCTGCCTTGACCTCAACCCCATCCAACACCTTGTTGTGTTAATACCTGCCCTCTGCTTGCTCCTACAGAACAGCAGCAACTCTCCGGGGCCGACGAAGGGTCCGACTGTGGCAGCCAGGCTCAAACACCTTCAGCAAGGCAGCCTGGAGAGGCCCAAAAGCCGCAAGCAGAAAGAGGATTTCCCCAAAGTCCAGGGCCAGCAGCAGGTATTCCACTTCTAAAACCTCCACCTCTGAGGCTTCCTCTGACTCTTCTGTAACATCAAAGGAGGCGTTCCCCCTGCGACGTGGCGCTACCAGCACACAGTATGACATTTCACAAACCCAGAGGGGGGAACTATCTACAAAAACCTTGATTTTTACCAGTTCTTGATGTGTGTTTTGACATTTGAGTTACTGGATCTAAACTAGCTTGCGTAGAGAAGTTTTTGTCGTGCGAGTATGTCGATGTTTTGATTTCCTGGGGAAGGTCTCGGTGGTGCTTGTGACTGATTTAAACTAGCTTTATTAGAATAATAGTCAGATCAGTTCAGATACATCCTTTGCCTCCATTGTACGACATGATCTTCAATATTGCCACGGAAAGATTTTAATATCTCAAGGTCGAAGTGATGATATTTCACCATGATCCAGCCATGTATTCTCTCCCTCTCATCCAGTAATTACCTCACGCTGCTCTTTTTGTATCACCCATCCTTTAAATCTCAATGTTAGCAGGCAGTGCTGCAGCAGTTGCAGCGGTGTGGCTCATATTAAACAGCCTGAAAGGTTCACATTCCAGCCAAAAAGGCCAATCCATTAAGTTACAGTAGCTCTCTTATAATTGCCTTTTAAAAGCTCTGATGCTACAGCTTATTATGCAAGATGACAAGAGTGGAGCGCAGGGTGCACGGCTACTGGAAAAGCTGTTGTTGGGTCTCTTTTTTTCTTTTTAGCAAAGTGTTTCGTTTCGGAAAAAAGAGAAAAAGAAAGACTGAAAAACTGGAAAAACGAAATGCACTGAAAGCAATGAAAGGCTGAAAGGAGACTTTAAACAATGATTCATTTTACACAGTGAAATTCAGACACTCAGACAATGTATTTACAGTTAGAATAGCAAGAAACAATCGATATATAAAAGAAATTAAAAGAGGAAAAACAACATTATATATACAAAGAATACACAGTTATGTGTATAATTACAAATATGTGCACAATAAATGTAATCTTGAGAAATCTTGAGGTTTTTAATGTGCATTAAAAGACCAAAAGTAACCGAATAACCACCTAAATACTGATAGATGGCCGTCAAATGAAAATATTTAAACCCTCTAAATTCAGTGGTGCATTTGTTAAGTATCCAGTTATTTATAAAATCGAGATATTATGAAGTCCTCATCCACACATACAAACTCAAACACTGGAGTCACAGGATGAAGTAAGAAAACATGCAAACATCTCTCAGGTACTTCAGGAGTAGAAATTAAAGTCCAATCAGAGCTGAGTATGTAAATTACTGGCTCAACTCTAAGAGAGAGTCTGTATGTGTGAACGGGAGGTTAAACTCTGAAGCACAGCCTTTAAATGTGAAGCTCAACTCGTCTTATCTGCTCCTGCAGACGCTCCAAGCTGCTCCTGACCTGCTGAGTGGAGCAGCCTTGACCCGTCCTCGGCTACGGTCCGCTAAAAAAGAGCTTTCAGAAAATGATAACGCATCCATCCATCCATCCATCCATCCATCCATCCAGTCAGTCAGTCAGTCAGTCAGTCAGTCTCAGCCACAGAGACCCCGAGCTGCTCGCACAATCCACACTTTCTTAGAAAAAAAATGTAAAAAGCATCTTTAAGAAATGCGTTTGTCCTTTTTTCTTCAGAGACTTCTGTATCAGGTTCAGACTTCTCAGAGAGGACGGTGTCTTTGACATTAGCTCCCATTAGCAGCTTTAGCAATTAGCGCATGGCTAACATGGCTGACCTCCAGTTGACGCCATCTGGGCAAACGTGGCACTCCCCCCACAAAGAGACCTCAGCCATCAGTATTCATGGCTGCGTGTGTCCTGTGCTGGTCTGAATATCAACTCTTTACCTTTCTGCACCTCATTTCCCTCGGTACTTTTTAAAAATTCATTATATTTTATACCTAGAGTACGGAAACGGAAAGCGAGCAGCATAAATTCCACTTTTCCACAGACGGGAGTGAACTCACAACTTGAGATCATGTCATCATGATGCACAACTGTCTATACAAACTAAATTATCTGTACAATATGTAATTTAACATACAGATGATGATGATTACATGATCCAGCATCTCTGTCTCCCTGTATTATACACTCTGAGCTAACTATGATGGGTCATGTAGTTAATTACAAAAATACATATTTATAGTATTCTCATGACGTTTTGTACCATATAATATAGCACAGTACTATGAGTTTATATTTACGCCTGCCCTGGTCCCTAAATCAAACGCACCTACACTTTACTGAGTTGCACCTCCCTGTAACAACAGACTGATCATTTATCATCATGTAGTTTGGATGCAGTTCAGTAAAGTACTTTTAAAGTATTTTCCCCAACACTGCATACAGTGTCATGACCCCGTCACTGTCATGTTTTTTGTCGGCTTGCAGCACACGTCACATGATTCGAGGCGGTGTAAGCCAGTAAACTCACCTATGACGGTGAAAGTGTTTGTTTCTGTTAGACTGGAGCATCAGTCACTAACAGCTGTCAAAATAATGCGACCGAACGCGACATCTTCTGTCTCTAAACAACAACACGTGTGTTTCCATCGATGAGTAGCGTTAATCGAGCTGCGTTTGCAGTACGCCTACAGTTTATCCCTGAGGTTGATGGAAGCGTAGCTGCTCTGCTGCATATAAAGAGGCGGTGCACTTTATAATCTCTCTTCAAGCCTGGGTGGTGCTCCTGTCTCTGCTAGTCCTTTTGTTCCTGAGAGCACCACAGATGCACCAGCGTCCCCTGAAGGCACCGAGCAGCACCTTGTCACCACACACTGTTTGCTTTTATTGCTGAACCTACGATGCTGTCAAGCCTGGATTCTTCCTCCTCGTACATCCTGTTCTAACACAGTCACACACAATATCAGCATTCAGGAGACGTGAAAAGATTCATTTCTTTATTATATTCAGCCTGACTTCACAGACAAGAATACTCATCTGAGTACGTTAAGACAAAGATGTGGTTTTACTTTGATTTTCTACCCTGAGGATTTTATACTTTAAAGGATAATTCTGGTTTATTATGACTTCATTCTGATTTTTGTAGTTCATATGGTGATAATAATGTTGTCAAACTGAATGTTTGACTCATATAGTTTATACAGCTCGAACCTCTGACCGGTCCACTGATGTGTGGGGTCAGCAGAGGGGCGACGCGGCCACGTTCCCGTTGATTTCCCGGTCGGTTTATTTATTTGTTTATTTACATGTAGGAGACTCGCAGACAGAAGCTCAGGTAACGAAGACAGAAACTCCTCCTCCTACTCTTTTCTTCCTCCTCTCCTCGATTCCTCTCCTCACCTTATCTTTCCTTGTCTCCTCTTCTTCCTCTTCTACTTTGTCTCCTTTCCTGGCCTCCTCTCCTTGTTTCCTCCCTTTCCCTTTCCTGTTTCTCTCCTATCTGCTCATCTCTCCTATCTTGTCTCCTCTCCCACTTTACTTGTTTTGCTCATCTCTCCTTTGATGTTTCCTCTCCTCTCCTTTCCACACCTTATTTCCTTTACTTCTCTCCTCCTATCCTGTCCTCTCTTCATTGCTCCTTCCCTCCTGTCTTTTTTTCCCCTATTTTCCGATCCTCTCGTCACTTCTCCTTCTTTCCTCTTCTGTTTTCCTGTCCTTATTTCTCCTCATTTCTCCCCTCTCCTCCTATCCTCTGTCCTCTCTGACATTACATTATCCCATCTCTCCTCTTTATATTTCATCCTTCGCTTCCTCTCTGCGTCACACAGAGGAGGAGAAGGAGCTGAATAAGGACACATTTTCAGTCCCAGAGTCCTGTCAGCATCACAGCGTCATGTCTGCATCTCTCCTCGCTCTCTGATCTACTCACAAACACGAGGATTGTCACGGCGATGCACCAAAACCCGACGTCCCCGGCGGCCAATCAGGAGATCGAAGCAGAGAGTAGCGGTAGTGCGGGGGCGGGGTAGGGCTGTTCACACAGATGAAAGATTTAAGAGAAACTTGAATTACATTTGTCTGTTTGTAAATTTTGATTTTTGTCTTTTTTCCTCCCCCTTTCACTGCTTCTTGTTTCCATTCAAAATGTTTCTTGTCTTGTTTTTGTCTTTTTTTGCTCTTAAATCGTCTCCTCTCGCTTGCTTCGTGGGCAGCGCTGAGCTTTTGTGAGTGACTGCTGCTTCTTGTGCTACAGCAGAAAAACGCTGCTCATCCTTCTGGCCAATCATCAACGGCGTTCGTTTCCCTTCGCTGCTTTCTCTCACATCAGTTTGGTCTGGTTTCTTCGCTCTCTTCTTTTGCTTTCTTTCCATCCTCTGTCTGCTTCTCAGGTCTCAGCTGGACTAATTACGTGAGGAGTGAGTACTCGGATCATTCTGGTTTTGGACTCGATCCTAGTTAAGATCATGAAGGCGTAAGATTTTGTCATTTGATCAGCTAGAAGTCACCAAATTATTACACAATAGACACACCAATAATTCACGATAGATTGAATAAATGCATAATCTGCTCTGGACCTGCAGTACGAAGCAGAGATTTCACTTCTAACATTGATGTTGCAAATCCATCTTCCACCACATCTAACAACCAAACACAATATCTGTGTCCCAATTCCATATTACACAACGTCTACACAACGTCTACACAACGTCTACACAACGTCTACACAACGTCTCAGTCGCATCTATAAGAAGTATGTACACATTTAATAAACTAATGTAGCTGTAAGCAGGTTCAAATATTTATTAATGTATTTCATGTGGGCAGAAAATTAATGACAATATAGTAAAAAACTGTTGTAATAGGAGAAGTTATAATAGCTGACAGACATTAAAAATGCTCTAATATCTGCTTTATACTTAAATGTTTATATACTGCTTACAACATCTAAACTGGGAGACTTGAGCTTAAATATACTGCTGAACGTACACAGACGGCTGCGTAGTACTTGTGTTAATACTGCAGTATACAGCAGGTACCGTCCTCTGTGACGACCTTCACGTGTTACTGCACAGATTAAACATCACAGATTCCTTCAGTGATTTAATACTTTCATAAATCTAATTGATCCAGAAGTGACGCCATTCTGGAAAGATATCACACAAACAAATCAACAATCGGGAGGTGAAGTGTAGAAATACTGCGTTATAAAGTCATCTAAATCTAAATCTTGACTGAATGCGTTTGTTTTGTTTGTTTGTTTTTTTTTGTTTGTTTGTTTGTTTTAACATGGCTGGGCTCCTCATCACAAGTGAACTAATCTTCATGTCTAAAATTGGTGAAGTTTTCCTTTAAAACTAATTGCAGATGGTGGTGAGGATCAAAACAGTATCAACACTTTGTTTACCGACGTTTGATTTACTTGTATTTCATTATTTCCTGTTTGTACAAAATGGTAAAAAATTAATTTCTCGCGTACTAACAGCAACAGTATATTATAGTATTAATACAGTATTATAAACATGCTGCATATAGTTAGTATGTCGTATGGAATTGGGACACGGCTAATGTCGAACCTGTTTTCAGAGTTTCACTCCTCTATAATGAGACATGTTATGTAGGTTAAATCTCATATATGTGAAAAGTTGAGATGAAAAGAGAGAAACATTAAAAACAAATCTGAAGAGACGAGATGAATAATCGTGTGCTGCTTGACGTTTCGCTGGAGGGAAATCTGAATCTGCCAGCGTGTATTTATACCACTGGCAGAAATGAAATTACAAGAGGATGTTTCAGTATATAATCAATACATTTATGGGATGTATCAGTAGTCTCAGAAATAGCATTAAAAGCTAGCACGAAAATAGAAATACACAGTTAAAATATAACCTAATCCACTTAAGATATATTGTATGTATATTATATGACCATTTAGTTCTTTATTAACATGTAAAAAAGAAAAAAAGTGTCATCTATGTTTTATATAATCAAGCTTTTTTTGTATTTTTATACTTGAAGAAGATTCATAAGCATGTAACACATTGATTCTGTAAATTATTATTTTAATTAAGATGTTTTATTTTTTCTGCTAACCATGACCACACTATGTTAATCACAGAGACCAGTAGGCAGCGGGAGAGAGAGCGACTGAACGACTGAACATTTATTAAAAAAAGAAAAGAAAAGTAAAAAGCACACATCGTCCTTCCTCTAAACTATCCCCGACTGATAGGACGCCCCGTTTTCTAGCTGTTCTCTATTATAACCAACACAGAATATACAGTTTAAACTCTATTGATGGTTTTATTGATGAATGTGTGATTGTTCAAACCATTTGTGGATGTTCAGATCATGTATATAAACCCAAATAATATATTACACAATTGATTTTATGTGGATTTTTTTTAAACTGAAAAAAATAATCCAAAATGGCATGCCTACTCTATACATTCCTGGAAATCTGCACGCTGGGTCAACAGAGGTCTCATTTTACTGTCAATAAATCTGTGTATACTTGTGAGTGTATGATAGAATAAACAAACTGTACAGTAACATAGATTTTTGTATTATGTTCAGAATGGGTTTTACTGTCAGAATAAAGCAAAAAGATTATAATAACTACTGAGAAAGCTATTTGAATGATATTGTATATCAACTAAAAGCTGTTTCTGCAGTCTGAGTGATGCTTGCTGTGTGGGGTAAGTGTTGTTTGTGACTTGTGAAGAAGAATGAATAACCTACTACAAAGGCCGTATAACTAAAGACCAAGTTAACAGTGCAAAACACCACACAACTTTGTGTATGGAAAGTAAAAGTTGCTGCTTCGTGTGAGAAAAATCAACCAATCGAAATGGTTGCTGCTTTTGTACGTTCCTGTTGTGTTTTTGTGACAATAAACGTGACCCTCTTATACACGAGTTCTCCTCGTTCTGCTCCTCTTTGACTTGATGGCGTGAAATGACCTTTAAAAGCCTGGTTACCATGGTTACAACTGGATTTATTATGATCAGAAGTGAAATAAATGCAAATTGTTCACGTCATGATGAACTTTTGTGAGGTATGACGAATGAAATTCTTTAATGAGCTGCAGGAAGCTTCAGTGTTTATTAGCTGTTTAATTACTAGTTTTATCGAATATAAACAGCTTCACGACAGACACATTATGAGTCTTTGGAATAAACTTTATGAACTTATTGTCCCGTTAGCATCCAATAATCAATGATTTTCATTACATTAATAGATCAATAGGTCTGACCATTTTTTTCTTTAATATGTGTATAAAATGATAAATGTTTATTGTCTCTGAAGTTAACGATATGACTTATTTTGTCTGACCACAAGTTTACGGAAAATTGAGCAAACTAGTAAATATATAAATATTAATATTCATAAATAAATATTCATATTCATATGATGTTTCACTGACAGCTGGAACATTTTAGGTGAAACTTGTTTTTTCCTCATGTGGAGAAATGCTGATATTATATTATATTATATTAATTATATACGACTCATATAACAGGCTCGCACCGTTTGTGAATATGTGTCACTTCATAAATCTTTGTTCTAGTATGAGACTCATTATTTGTATTGTATGCATGTAAAAGACTTACAGTCCACATGAAAGCAGGCAGCGTGAACGTATGAGGTTTAACACTGGAGATATAACACCCCCCCCTTTTAACAGGCTAAATCATGACTGTATCATCATTTAAACTATCGAGTGCAACGGTTTTAATTATGTTGACTCTTGAGTCTTCCTCACAGACAAATAAACGTCAGATTAGTTTAAACGCAGCAACGCCTGAAACTAAACAAACATGAGTTCAGTAAGATTCAAACTGTGATGTGACGAGGGGTCGACATTCATTCATTCATTTAGACGAGATGAACCTTTAATGATTCATGAGCAGATCCAGAAGTACGGAGTAAACAAGTAAGGTGGAGGTCTGTGTTCCCACAGTTCTATGTTCCCACGGTTCTGTGTTCCCACGGTTCTATGTTCCCAAACCTGGAACTACAGGAGGCTGCAGGTAAACACAGCACAACCTGTTTCTGGAGCTCATGTTACATCTCAAATGTGCCAAAAAGCTTTTTAGAGCTGCAACAATCAATCAAGTAATCGATTAGTTTCCAACTGTTAAATTAATGGCCAATTATTGTGATAATTAATTAATTAATTAATTAAAATTTTCTGATTCCAGTTTCTTAAATGTGAATATCTTTTGGTTTCTTTAATCCTCTGTGACAGTAAACTGATTTTCTTTGACATTTGAACACATTTTAAGAAGCTTTTTTTTAACTTGGAAATGAGTGAAATTATTCATCATGTTTTTAGTTTTCTCTTTGAATCTGTGAAGCTGGAAAATATGTTCGGTACAAACTGAAGTAAATACAGAGTTTCACAGGGAGTAACATAAGAGCAGCTCTCAGGAGAAAATCTCAACATCTTTTTTGTCTTCTGTTGTTTTCTTCTTTTCATCTTTTATTGATTACAGATCTGCAGAGGTCAAAGGTCACGAGTAGACGAGCACACTGTTTATTTTCCAGCCTCTAAACTCCCTGAACGAGGCAAAGCATCACAGCAAATCTTTCATCCTTTAATACTGTGCGCTCAGAAAGTCCTCTGCATCTCTTATCCTCCATCTAATTTAAATAAACGTGTCTTATGTTCATTGTGTCTAATGTGTCTAAAACTTAAAGAAAGTTGTATTTAAAACACAAACAGAATCACAGAAGCTGCAGAAAGTCGTTTTTTTGAAGGGACATTGAACCCACCGTTGGTAGTTTAACATTAAGAAGGTGAAAAATGTCATATTTAAATTATAAAGTTGTAATATAAAAAATAAAAGTGAGAATTTAAACAACATTATGTTCAACTACTGTGATTTTACAAGCAAGTTTTAACATTTTAAGAAAATTATTTTACAAGAAAGATAATACGAGGAAAATGTTTGTTGGCCTTTATACTCAAAAATACAAAAATACACTAAAACACAAACAGTATAAAACGCTTTATTTGTTAAAATGCAGAAGCGAAGTAGAAGTTACTCATTCGTACACTTCAGTATTAAAAAATAATTTAAATATATTACAAATCTTGAGCTTAATTTTTGTGACCTACTAAAAGAAGATGGACGTCTGCAATTCATATTTTATTTAAAATATAACCAATTAAAAAATCATGTCTGCAGCATTTTTAAGAAAACTATCAAAATGATTTATGAGTTTTGTGTCTGTCGGAGTCTCTGATGTCTGAGCAGCATTAATGAAGAGTTTCATATCACGATAATCGTCTTAATTAGCTCGTGACGTCCAGTGTCATTAACGAGTACGGATCATATTCATTCTCCTTCACGTGTTCTTATTTAAATCACATTTCTGATCATCATCCTGGTTTTCTATTCAGGTCTCACTGTTATAACATAGTTTGTACATGTTGAGTGAATCTAGTTTCATGTATGAAGTTAACATCAACATGCAGGACAGAATAAGATTGTGGCCTCAGTGAGTTAAACGTCGGCTCTCTTGTGCCGCCTGTGGTGGTTTTCAGAGGGAGATGTCGGAGGAGACGTGGAGCTGTTGGCCTGGTTTCCACTTGGCGCTGCGCCGGCCGCCGTCTGCCCGTCTGTACGGCTGATTCCTCAAGTCTGAGGAGAGAAAACAAACCCAGTGAGGAACTTCTTTAAAAGGCTTCGAGCTCCGGAGTCACAGTTAGTGCTTCATTATTCACAAAACTGTGAATGTTTAACACCCCTATGGTGATTTATCAGACTGAGAATCCTCCACAGATTCATCGTCAGACTCTCAACCTAGTGCCTACATTACCCACAATGCAACTCTACCACTAACAGTTTGGTTGGAGGTTCAGGTGTGTGTACTATTTAAATAATCAAAAAATAATCGATTCATTGACATTGACATACAGCTTTTTTCACATGTGCAGTCGGTTACCGTGGAAACAGATGCTGATGTGTTAAATTGGTGGAGTTCCCCTTTAAGATCTCTACACAACGTGATAATCTTGCAGGTTGTTTGCATGCTGTGTTAGATGGATCAATAAAATCCTGTCAGACGATTTACTGACAATAAGAAGAATATAGAAATAATTTAACACAGACGTATCATTTAACCACAGATGTTTTTTACTGTTTAGTTTTGAGTTTTCTGTTTTTAAAAAGGATAAAAGCAGCTGACAGTTTCAAATGAGCCGGAAAGAGTCGGAAATCTCTGGAGAGAACTCAGAGTTGGGAGGTATAAATAGTGCAAATATTCTTTCAAGGACAGACAATGTCCCCGTTTTAAGTTTTATATTTCAGGAGGCCTGAGAGGAAAAACACATTCAAGTAAAAGACCTGCGGTTGAGCTGATTTTAGGGTTTTAAACTGATATAAGGTGAAGCGTATGTTATAGCAGCACTGAAATAAGGTGAAGCGTATGTTATAGCAGCACTGATATAAGGTGAAGCGTATGTTATAGCAGCACTGAAATAAGGTGAAGCGTATGTTATAGCAGCACTGATATAAGGTGAAGCGTATGTTATAGCAGCACTGATGTAAGGTGAAGCGTATGTTATAGCAGCACTGATATAAGGTGAAGCGTATGTTATAGCAGCACTGAAGTAAGGTGAAGCGTATGTTATAGCAGCACTGATGTAAGGTGAAGCGTATGTTATAGCAGCTCTGATATAAGGTGAAGCGTATGTTATAGCAGCACTGATGTAAGGTGAAGCGTATGTTATAGCAGCTCTGATATAAGGTGAAGCGTATGTTATAGCAGCACTGAAGTAAGGTGAAGCGTATGTTATAGCAGCACTGAGAGGAGATTCAACATGAGCAGCAGAGTGGAAGAGAAACACAGACCCACAGAGCAGCAGGAGACCTAAGAGGGACTGTCGTCACCGAAGACGGAGTCACAGAGGAGACGGGACGAGCGCCTGCCAGAGCGAGCCGTGAAGGGAACGGACTTTAGAGCTGAAGACACCAGAGAGACAGAGGACAGGAAGAGACGAGGGACAAACAAGCAAAAGAGAAGCAGACAAATAAAAGTGAGTTGAGCCTCGAGGAAGAAGAAGAAGAAGAAGAAGAAGAAGAAGAAGAAGAGTCCAATTCATTTTCCAAATTAAAGGAATAGTTCAACATTTTAGAAACTCTTAATTTGGATCCAACCATCGAGGTTCGGTTATTACAGGTGACGTTACCTGTGATGATGTCCTCGATGGCTCCGTCCTTCCCCTCCCTCACCAGAGGAGACACCTGCCGCCTCTTCAGCTCTGCTATCAGGTCCACCTGTTGCACTTTGGACATCGTAGGAACCTGAAACATTGGAATATAGATTGATTATCAATAAAATTCATTTATTTGTCAATCTTGGCAAATATCGGATGAAAGAGGAAATGACATCAACATGTCCGTTAGCATCACGTGTGTGCAGCTAGTAAAACTTGCTTTTAAATGTTTGTTTTTACCTCCAGATAAAGTGTTTTAGATAATTTGTTGGCTTGTTTACAACCTTTCTGATCATGTGACTGCTCAGTTTGTACAAAGTCATCAAAACTGATGTAATGATGATCAAAAACAAAAATAAGACCTGTAATAAATCTGAATTATGTTCTGATAGTCGGCGGGTGGACGGCATGAATATCTGACTGTATGTATTTGATATTAATGAGACAGAAATGACCTTGTCACTGAATTCAGACTTGGGCGGATTTGATGGAGCGTCACAGTTCAGCAGCCGTTTCCTCTTCTGCTCGTTCTCCTGCTCAGCTTGCTGTCAGAGAAAAACAACAAGTATTTTATTAGTATTTACTCTAAATATTCATCAGAGTTCATTTACATCTGAAGGTCAAATAACATCAGCTCAGTGTAGCAGACTGATGAGGATATAAATATAAATATACAGATCGCTGCTTCGCTGATGAAAAAGGTTCAGAGAGATTTACTTTAATCTGACCTTGTAGGCTTTGATGAATCTGACAAACACGGGGAAGAACGCCGAGGGCGGAGTCGATTTAGAGTTTTCTCCAAAGTACTCCACAGCTGAGTCATATACATCCTGGAAAAGAGTCAGAAAAGAGTCAGAAAACAGACAGAAAACAGACAGAAAACAGACAGAAAACAGGCATAAAACAGTCAGAAAAGAGTCTTCTTTCACTTCGGGCTCATTGAAGCGGACCTGAGCAGTTTCTCCGTCAGCTATCAGAGAGTCGAGCAGCTCTGCGTTGCTGCTGAGGAACGTTTGCAGAACCGGATTATCGTTTTCTACAGAGAACTCCCTCCTGGTCACGTCCATGCCTCTCTGCAGAGCTCGCACATCCTTCACAACGCTGTCGAGAGAAACTGGACGACACAAGAGACAGAAAAAGACTTCAATCTGCTTTAAGTCAGGACTCCTATCGTTGCTGATAGTATGAGATATGATATATGAGATATGATATATGATTTATGGTAAATGTGAATGTGGCACACCGAGCGCTGCTTTATCCAGGAAGTGAAGTTCTGTGTAGAAGCTCTGGACGTCTGGATATTTCTCCTGGATGATGTTGACGATGAAGTGAAGCAACGTCTGCTTGCGGTCTGTAGATTTGGTGTCTAACAGCTGAGAGAATTAAAAAGAGACATTTGAATAGACGTTCAGGTTCATATTTTAGTTGTAATTAAATCTGTTTTACTCACCAGGTCTAAACTCTGCAGGCGGAAGCCGTACGCTGCTCCTCGCTTGCTGCTGTTCATGTAGTTTCCAAACGCTAAGATGATCTTTACACCGAAAACAGATCAAAACTACACTGTCAAATCATTTAATACACAGCAGCAATAAAAATATATTAAAACTGTAAAAACATTAAATTACAACTAAAGAACATTTACACACAAAAATCCTTCTTTCATTAGACAGGAAGTATATTAAATTATCATATGAACATTAAAACATTAAACTCGAACGTCACATAACATAAAACATAAAATCTGTCCTCTCCACTTATCAATAATATAATATATTGATTATAAAATATAATGTAGATAAAGAATTAAGCACTTATAATAATAATAATAATAATAATTCAGAAGAACATTTTCTGCTTTCAGGTTCCTGCTGAAAAGGTTATTCAGATATAAATAAATATGATAAAGATAATAATAATATTCCAAGTCTGCATTTCTGATCCATAAATAACTGAATTCATCACAGTGATGAGACATAATGTGAACTAAAGGAGCGAATATTTAATAAAACACGTCAGTCATAACTGTAGATTATTACCCAGAATTCAACTCTGTTTTTATCAGAGGAAAAGTTTCTCACCTCGAGGATTTTCTTCAGCTTGCTGGAGGATTTGATTGACATCGAGGCCGCGATGATGGCATTGAGTTGCTGTCAGAAACATCGATTGATTGATTGATTGATTGAAACTATACAGGACTACATGATTACAATACATGCATTTATTTTATATCTGTTTTAAAGGACAGATGAGACAGATTGACAAAACTCTAAAATATAGAGCCAGCAGTTAGCTTAGCTTAGCATAAAGACTGGAAACAAAGGGAAACAGTTAGCATTCTTGGTGGTAGCCTCATATTCTTCGTACAGATGAGAGAGAAGAAGAAGAAGAAGAAGAAGTTTATTTCACAAAATGTCAAAGTTTTGCTTCAAATATGAAACTGCATTAATAACTCAATTAATCTATATTTTCTTATATTTGTGTTTACGTCTGACAAAACAAAACAAAAGCAAAACTGAGAGCATGAATGTCCCCAAAAACAAAGACAAGAAACAAATAATAATAATATGAGTTCAGCTCATATATTGATGCCACAGATCTTAAACTCACAGGTTGTATCAGCTGGACGCTCTCGGGGAAGTTGCCCATGAAGGTGAGCGTGCTGATTCGCTGAGAAAGCCGCTGGATCTTGCTGAAGCGCACCATGAAGCGGTCCTCCTCGCTGAGCTCGTCCAGGGGCCTGCCCTCACATTCATAGTTGTGGATGAGCTTCATTTCATACTCTGTGGGGATGAAACGCTCCAGGAGCTCGAGGAAGTCCAGACTCAGAGCTTTCTGGTTGTACCTGTGGGGAACGACACCTTTATAATCCAGCATCATGTGTTCTAACGTGTGTACAGTCGTTGTATTCAGATGATGACGACATACGTCTCAATGCTGCAGCAAATATCAGACGCAGCCATTCCTTCTTTGCGCAGGGTGATCGCCAGGTTTTTGGCCCTGTTGGGCTCCATTAGGGACACTCTACTGGGGGTCTTGTGGGCCAGTTTCATCTTGAGGGTCCCCAGCTCGACAGACGAGGACTGAGCCTTCGTTTTGAACTTTTCCTCAAACGCAGCCATGTTTAGTTCCTGATAAGAAACAATAAAGAGACATTTACACAAAGATTTCCCTGCATGAAAGATGATTTATGATGAGTGGTCGTATGAGGTCGAACCTCCAACACGTGTTCGTCGTCCAGCTCGTTGAAGACGGTTCCCGCCACCTGGCTGGATTTGAGCGCCTGCCAGTTGAGCAGCGGCATGCGGTACTTGGTCTGAATCGGCTTCTTCTTTTTATAACCTAGAAGAATGAAAGAAAGTTTTCCTCTTATTGATCGTGACTCATTATGAATGCAAAATATGGACATTTAGATTCTGCCTGATGTACAGTATGCCCTTAAATAAAAAGGTAAAAAGACTCACCTGAGCTCCCCTCAGACACACTCCCCAAAGACATAGATGTTCCACCTCCTGGAGGCTGCTGCGGTGGAGGAGGAGGAGGTGGAGGTGCTCCAGTTGTGCCTGGAGGTGGAGGAGGAGGTGGTGGTGGAGGTGGAGGAGGAGGTGGTGCTTGTACGAACAGCACAGGACACTCAGACAGGTGATGGAGGGACTCTGAGGCGTCAGCGTCTCTACCTGAACCTGCTTCTTCTTTAAAGATCAGAGAAAGAAGGAAATAATTATTAATATAATAATATAATTATTTCTATTTAAAAGCTCCACATGTTCAGCAGCTCGTCTACATAAATATTGATTATAGGCGGAGCTTCAAAGTACGTCGCACATTTCTCTAAAACTGCGTTAAGATGATGTTAAATTCAACTTTTGTCCAGTTGAACTTAATTTAACCTTAATTCTGTAGCACGGCTGTAAAATTCATATTTAATATTTAGTAAGAAGACATGTCCCCAGATGCCAGCTCTGACCTTTCTGTGTCACCACCTGAACATCCAGGTGTCCAGCGGCGGAGCGCTCCACGCGGAGCAGACCCTGCTCCACCAGAGCCTGAACTTTGACCTCGAGCTCCCGCAGGCCCTGAATGACTCTGTCCTTGTCTCTCTCTCTCTCTCTGTCCCTCTGTCGCTCTAGCTCGTTCTCTCGTTCTCGCTGCTGTCTCAGAGTCACCTGGGAGCAGGATTCACGTAGACTCTCCTGCAACACAGACAGGAAACACGAGACACGGCTGGACTTTATTCAATCAATCAGAAACTATTTTAATAATTCATTTATTGTTTTGAGTCTTTTTTTTAAGAAATACATTTCTAAAATTCTCTGGTTCTCGTGTCATAAATCTGAATATTTTCTGTTTTTTTTTAGTCTATGATAGTAAACTGAATATCAAACAAGAAATTAATCAATCAATAACATGATCATAGTAGAAATGGAGCCTTTCAGCCTTTCTAATTAATAGAAATGAAATCTGTCCTCTGCATGGACCCATATTATATATTATATATTATACAGTGAGCAGGAAGCATTGAAGTCTGAAGCATGAATGTAAGCGGGAGGAGAACGGTGTACTTCACCTTTAGCAGCTCCACTTCTTTGGTGGTCTGAATCAGCTTCTTTTCCAGCTCTGAGACTTTCTCCGTCGCTTCCTTCTCGCTCTCCTGCAGTCTGCTGCTCAGCTGTGAAATAAACATGTTTACACGTGTGGCTGCTCCGGGTTCGGCTCGGTGCAACATGTTTGCGTACACACCTGTGTGTTGTGTTCCTGCAGCTCCTCCATGTGCTCCAGCAGAGCGTTTTTGGTCTCTGCGTCCTCCAGCAGAGCTCCAACATCAAACACGTTGTCCAGATACGCCTGAATCTGCACCAGCAGCCGGTCGCTCTCTGTGAACTTCAGCTGCTGCACACACACAGTTTTAATCATCAATAATCATCAATAATCATCATCTTACAGCTGATCATGTCCTACTCATACTTGGATATATGCTGTTGTGTATAATGCCTTCATTGTACAGGTGTTATTGTCATATTGTTACGCTCTACTCGTCAGGCTGTGGGGTCAAAGGTCATAACGCGTCTTGCCTCCAGGTAGTCGTCCAGGCCGTGATGAGTGAACTCGTACTGGAGGTGGACTCTGAAGTTCATGTTTTCCACTGAGTGAACCACGATGTTGATGAACTGCATGCACGCCACCTGGTGGACAAACAATATCTTGAAGAAGCTACGAGAGAAAAAACGAAGCTTCAAACTAATCAAATATTCAGCTGCATCGTCTCTTATTCACTGTTTCATGTAATTACACACAAGCTGCTTAATTAAAAGAGTGTTTTTATAAATTATTCAGATATATTTTAGACATTTTAGCCTGGTGCATTATTTAGGTGTCCACATACTTTTGGCCACATGTAACTGGAGACACAATGTTTTTATTTATTTATTTATTTGTTTGTTTGTTTTTCTGTGCATATGTCAACACAGCTTTACCATAAAGTCAATGTTGCTGTCTTCATTGCAGAAATATTCCATGAGCTTCTCAAATCGACTTTTCTCACCACAAACCTAAAAAATAAAAACAAAACAACAACAACAATAAAAGAAGTGAGAATCAGCTGATGGCGAAGGACTCGTTTTATTGGCTTCGGTTGAATCTGGACGACGGCCTTCGAGACTCGATGATAAAAAGAGAAATGAGCTCGTTACTGTCTGAAATATGGCTTCACCGTGTGTGAACACATGAGGGCAGCAGACGCAGCACATGAAGCATCAGCTGTATTCATACATATCCATCATGCATATGTATAATATATGTATACATGTTAATCTATGAAACAGACCCAGTGACTCCAAACATACAGTACGGTGCTTCCATAAACATAAATAAACATAAATAAACATAAATAATCTGTTTAATAATCCTACAGGGAAATTACAGCAACTCAACATCTATCATTAAATAATGAATACAATTAAAGGCTAAATTATTTACAAACAAATATATATACAAATAAATAACATAATATAAAAATAGAATAGATATAATAAAACTAAGTAGTCTATAATATATGCTGAATATACACTGTTAAATTATATTTATATAATATTATAAACTGTGTTAGTAAATCAGTCGTGTAGCAGAAATATTCACTTGAATGTTAAAACATTTGACTTATATTGTATAAATTATTATTATTTTATTATTATTATTAATATTATTATTATTGTTTGTATCGTGTTCCTATCTGCCTCTCGAGTTTCCCTCCTGGCTGCGATCAATAAAATTAACTCTGATCTGATTATTCCTCATCAGTCATCAGTTATCAGTTATCAGTAATAACTGTAATAAAACAGCTGGATGTGGCGTTCAGGACAAACAGATAAATAATAATAAATAATGAGTGTAAACAAACCGGGGCTGTAGGCTTTCTATTGTTCCACCGTTCATGTTGTTTACCAGAGAAACTGTTCCATAAACAAACACACAAAACTGAGTGTGTTTGTTTGTTTGTTTGGACAAAGAGAGAAAAATGTGGCTAAATTATAATTGTGTTTTATTAAGTAACAGATCAGCAAGTCTCGTCTGTAACTGATGTCTGTTAAATAATGCAACGCGTCAACCTGACAGCAGCACCCAAAACAAAACACCACCCAAAACAAAACACCACCCAAAACAAAACACCACCCAAAACAAAACAAAACACCACCCAAAACAAAACAAAACACCACCCAAAACAAAACAAAACACCACCCAAAACAAAACAAAACACCACCCAAAACAAAACAAAACACCACCCAAAACAAAACAAAACACCACCCAAAACAAAACAAAACACCACCCAAAACAAAACACCACAACCTGCGACGGAGCGACACACAAGCTGCTGGCTCGGCCCACCTGCCTCTACTTTACAACCACCAGCTCTATCACACACACACACACACACACACACACACACACACACACACACACACACACTGACGGTGCTTGAGTCAGCACTAATCAGCTGATGCTGAAAGAGGATTTAATAAATTGAATAATTTTTAATAAATTGTCAGCTTTTTAATTTGTCACGTCTTCTTTTTCTCTATTAAAGGATTAATCTGGTGATGTTTTCTTATTGCCAGCGAAGAAATGAAACGACTAAAAACCAACAATGATCTGATCTGATAGAAATATCGTGTGTAGAGCTGCAGCTCATCTCATCATCAATAAATCTGTCCAGTTGTTTTTGCATTTAATCAATTTATCGATTAGTCTGTGAAATGTTGAGCTGTGTTTTCCAAAGGTCTCGATGCAGTGATGTAAAGTACATTTACTGAAGTACTGTACTTGAGTACTTGAGTACTTTCATGTGATGATACTTTATACTTCCACTACTACATGTTTTAGTAGAAGTCAGCTTTAGTTACTGTTCAGATGCAGATTTGACTCAATGGATAATATGAGAAGCTTTTATACTCCGGTTTACATCTTTCAGCTTGTTGCCGGGCAGGTTTCCACCATCCGTGACATTTTTTTCTAATAATAAACCCTCCTCGTTCAGGTTCACACTTCTTTCTGTCTGCGTTGTTGTCGTCTGCTGGCAACAGTTGCTGCTTTCTCTGCCAAAGACGAGAGAAGGCCAAGGAGAGGTTCGAGGCGACGCAACAAGTGCTTCGCATATTTACGCCTCTTCAGTCGGTTTCGTCTGGCAGGGCGACAACTGGACGAGCAGCTGACCGGGGGGGTTAACCCGAGTTTAAAAGACCGACGGGTATGTGTGAACACTAATAGCTCCTCTGAACTGAGATTCAGATCCGACTTCCACTAAGAGGATCCTTCCTGGTTGGAGCCGCGTGTTCATCAGATTCATAATCTTCTTTTTAATAGTGTCTCCATTTGATATGGACATAATGCTGATATGGTCACATGGATTAAAACATTGTCTCAATATTTTAGTTTCATATCAGCTACATTAATTATGAGGATACTAATAAAAACCTCCAGGTTGTTGTTTTTTTAATTGGACCAATAGAATCTCATCATGTGTGATTTAACCTCTGACCTCTTTGAAGCTGTCGAATGCAGACAGGATGATGTCATGGCCGCCTCGCACCAAACACACGGCAGCCAGGAGCTCCAGCACCAGAGCTTTGGTCCTGAGAAGCACAACACACACACACACACACACACACACACACACACACACACACACACCTGCATTTATTCTGGGTATTTATTATTATTTATTATTTATTTATGTATTATTAGAGTCGTGATATCAGTCTGTTAACGTGACGTAAACACACCTCGGGTTTCTGTTGTTGAGGCTGAGCGTGATCTTGTTGACACAACAGGAGTGTTTCATCACCAGGTTGAAGCCAGACTGACACACACACACACACACACACACACACACACACACACACACACACACATAAATATTTGTGAATTTGCATCTGATAATCTTGATTTCTGATGAGCTGGTGCTTGTGAATACCTGATAGTTCATGATGGCTCGTAAACACATGATGCAGAGATGAACGTCGTCTTTCTGGCTCACAGCACGCGAGTGTCTCGGCCCTTTCCTGTTTTAGACATTTACACTCAGTTACAGGCGTTGAACTCTTAGTAGACTCACACATTACATGACACATAATCCATAATTCCCAGATTACAGTGTGGTAACGTACAACAGGAAGTTGTAGATTAAATTAGTGCCAGAGGCTAAATGTACGTGTCCAGGTGTCTGATGATTCAAGGATTCAAGGATTCAAGGATTTTTATTGTCATTACAACACATGTAAACATGGGATGTAACGAAATTGGTTTCCCCTGGTCCTGGAGCAGCCCAATTATCCAAATATAAAATAAAAATAAAATTTTTAAAAAAAAATAAAATAAGTAAAATAAAATATATATATACATATGTATATATAGAACATAAAATATAAAGATAAGGCACATTTACATTTAAGAAAAAGTATATACAATAAATAGATAAACAACAACAGTAACAGTGTATGAGAGTCCAGGTTGTGCAAACAACTGCAATGTGCAAAGAAAGTGATTACAGTGCAAGTGTTTTTGTGTTATTGTCTGTGCATCTGTGGTGGGGGGGGTCCAGATGGGGGACGGGGGGTGGGGGTGGAGGTGGGGTTGGGGATGGGGATGGGGGGCAGGGGTCCTCCAGAGTTCAACAGTCTCACAGCTTCTGGGAAGAAGCTGTTCCTCAGTCTGGTGGTCCTGCTCTTAAAGCTCCGCAGCCTTCTGCCCGAGGGGAGAGGGGCAAACAGAGCATGTGCGGGGTGAGTGGGGTCCTTCATGATGCAGGAGGCCCTTTTCCTGCACCTGGAGGTGTAAATGTCCGTGGTGGTGGGTAGGCTGCATCCCACAGTCCTCTGTGCAGCTTTGACCACCCTCTGCAGAGCCTTCTTCTCTGCTGCAGAGCAGCTGCCGTGCCACACAGTGATGCAGGTGCACATGACACTTTCCACCACACACCTGTAAAAGGAGGTCAGGACTGAGCTCCCCAGTCCAGCACGCCGCAGCTTCCTGAGGAAGTAGAGGCGCTGGTGTGCCTTCCTGACCAGATAGGAAGTGTTGGTGCTCCAGGTGAGGTCGTTGGAGATGTGCACGCCCAGGTACCTGAAGCTGGAGACCACTTCCACCGCTGTCCCTCCGATGTGCAGGGGAGGGGGGAGATGTCTGCCCCTTCTGAAGTCCACGATCATCTCCTTGGTCTTCTTCACGTTGATGCAGAGGTTGTTTTCTCTGCACCAACCCTCCAAGTGTTCCACCTCCTGCCTGTAGCCCGACTCATCGCTGTTAGCGATTCGTCCAACCACAGCTGTGTCATCTGCGAACTTCACGATCAGACAGCTCGGATGTCTCGCTGAGCAGTCGTGTGTGAGCAGAGTGAACAGAAGGGGGCTCAGCACACAGCCCTGGGGGGAGCCTGTGCTGAGGGTGATGGTGGAGGAGGAGATGTCGTGGATCTTCACATACTGCGGTCTTTCCGAAAGGAAGTCCAGCACCCAGTTGCAGAGTGTGGAGCTCAGCCCGAGTGTGGTCAGTTTTGAAACCAGGGTCTGCGGTCTGATGGTGTTGAACGCAGACGTGAAGTCCACAAAGAGCAGACGAACATAAGAGTCCTTCTTCTCTAAGTGGGTGAGGGCTGTGTGGACCACAGAAGAAATGGCATCCTCTGTGGATCGATTTTTCCTGTATGCGTACTGGTGTGGGTCCACAGTGACGTCGATGCAGACTTTGATGTGGGCCATCACCAGTCTCTCAAAGCACTTCATGACTATCGGGGTGAGGGCAACTGGCCGATAGTCATTTAGGCCTGTCACTGTGGAGGTTTTGGGGATGGGGATGATTGTAGCCGTCTTCAGGCAGGTAGGGACCGCTGCTTGTTGGAGGGAGGTGTTAAAGATGTCTGTTAGGACATCCGTCAGCTGGTGTGCACAGCTCCTCAGCAGCCTCCCAGAGATGTTATCAGGACCCGTAGCTTTGCGAGGGTTAATCCTCTGGAGGGTTCTCCTCACCTCTGCTGGGGTCACGCTGAGAGGCTCTTCACCTGGTGGTGGAGTGAGTCTGGTGCTGGGGGATGCGTTTGGGTCGTCAAAGCGGGCATAGAAGGTGTTGAGAGCGTCGGGCAGAGAGGGGTCCCCGGGGCACTGTGCATCTCTGGCGTTGTAGTCTGTGATGCACTTTATGCCCCTCCACATACTCCGTGGATCGTTAGATGTAAAATGTCCCTCGATCCTCCGGGCATATGTGGCCTTGGCCCTCTTTACTCCTGCTATCAGCCTTCTCCTAGCCGCTCTGAGTGCCAGACTGTCACCTGACCTGAACGCAGCATCCCTGGCTTTCAGCAGAGACTTGACCTCCACATTCAGCCAGGGTTTCTGGTTTGGGTAGACTGTTATAGTCCTGGTGGTGGTGACATCCTCTGCACACTTGTTGATGTAGCAGAGGACAGCTGACGTGTATTCCTCCAGGTCCACCTGTCCCTCAAGGGCAGCTGCCTCCCTGAAGATTTGCCAGTCTGTGCACTGGAAACAGTCCTGCAGTGTCAGGGCGGCATCACTGGGCCACACGGTGATAGTCCTCTGTGTTGGCGTGTGGCGCCTGAGCAGAGGACGGTAGGCGGGGACCAGCACGATGGAGATGTGGTCGGAGAGGCCCAGGTGGGGGTGGGGGACGGCTCTGTATGCGTCTCTTTTGTTGGTGTAGACACGGTCCAGCGTGTTATCTCCCCGTGTCGGTATGGTGACATGCTGGTGAAACTTAGGCAGAGTGTCTGTCAGGTTTACGTGATTAAAATCCCCCGCAACCACGTAAAATGCCTCCGGGTGCTTGTGCTGGAGCGAGCTGATGATGTTATGAAGCTCCTTAAGCGCTTCGTTAGCATTAGCACCCGGCGGGATGTAAACAGCCATGACAAACACCGCCGTAAACTCACGAGGCAAGTAGTGTGGCCGACACTTCACAGTCATATACTCTACTGCCTCGGAGCAGTTGCTGTTCACCAAAACACAGTTCGTACACCAACCTTTGTCCACGTAGACGCATAATCCACCCCCGCGGGTTTTCCCCGACTGCTGGTTACGGTCCGCTCGGAAGAGAAGCCGGCCGTCGATCTGAAAGGCTGAGTCCGGCATGTTGTCGTTCAGCCAGGTTTCCGTGAGACAAAGCACCGCACAATTCCTCATCTCACGGGAAGCCCTCAGCCTCAGTCAGAGCAGGTCCATCTTATTGTCCAGAGAACGGACATTGGAGAGGAACAGTGGCGGGATCGGTGGTCTCCCCGCATTAGCCTTTAGCCTGGCTAGCAGTCCGCTCCGCTTACCCCTCTTCTGCTTCCTTGCACACCGCTTCCGCTTGCCGTTTTTCCAGCGTTCACCTCTGCGCCAGCCCGATGTCCTCAGGAGCTGCAGTCTGCCCAGCAAGGCCCTGAGTCCGAGGGCCGCTGTTGTTGTTGTTGTTGTTGTTGTTGTTTCTCTGACCGAACCGTCCTTTATTTTGAAAAGTTCGGTTCGGCTATACATAATACGCTTGCTAACACAAGCAACACGAGTGCAGTTGGCCTCGGGACCAACGGTAAAAGTACTTAAAGAGGGCTTGACCCCGGGAGCACGAGAAGCCGCTGCACTGTTGCGCGCCGCCATCTTAAATCAATATCATATGATGGGTTTGAGTTTCTGTTTGACTCAGACATTTCTCACATTCACACCTAAACGAGTTATACTTAAACACACACACACACACACACACACACACACACACGGTCTGTGAGCATCATGTTACTGAACAAGTGGACACACACACACACACACACACACACACACGCTATGACAAGAATGCAGTCGCTTCAGATGAGAAAGATAAAACGTCCGAGACTTTGCGCTCCATTTTCATTTGGAGCGTGACACACACACACACACACACACACACACACACACACACACACGCCCTCAGAGGTTACTGTGTGTTGTCAGAGTGTGTTGACAACTTCAACGCTGCTGTCAGAAATGATTAAATGACTGTCAGACTGAACGCTGAGCTCAGGGACAAACACAGTTCAGACATCAAACTTGACGTATCACAACAACAACATATTGACAGCATCGATCTGGTCGTATATAAATCTGACATAAATCACACAGTTTTTTTTATATTTTAATCACCTGACTGTGAAGGCCTTGCTGGCCTTTGATCCGCTGTGAGGAGGTGAGTTGCTCAGATCTTCCACTGACTTCTCCACAGTTTTACTTTTGTCTGTTTGCATCGTGTCGTTGTCCAGAATATCTGCATCATACCTGAGTGAGTCACAGTCATGCAGGCAGAAGTCAGACTTACTCCACAAATACAATGAACAGGCTGGATAAAGAGGGAGATAAGACATACAGTACATACCCAAGCACTGACTATTAGAGGAATAGAAATCATAGTATTTCAAGCTGATACCTACGTGACAGCACTATGGGCAAAAGACAGATAATCCACCAGAACGTCTAAGCCTTGATTCTCCTCGTTTAGGAACTCCTGAGCCCAGCTGGAAGGAGGAAAATATGTTTATCACATTTCAAAAATATGAAAAAAACCTCCTCAGAACAACAGTTATACTCATAGAAGTAACTCAGAGTCTTAACTGTGGAACGTTAGAGTGTTTTGAACATATGAATATATAAAAAAAGGTGTTTCATCTCTAATTCATCCATGACTTGAACTAAACAACACGGGAACCGGAGTGAAACTCACCCAATATGGTTGGTCCTCAGGGAGATCTCCAGCTCTCTCAGGACCTGCGTTGATTCTTGGACACGTCTCTTAAACTGATAAAACACACGCAGGATGGTGAATGCTTAGTTAGTTAGAAGATGTAAAGACATGGCAGGAAACACGGCGCTGTACCTTTCGACCGACTCCTCCGTGATCCAGATGACTTTTCAGTTTCTCCAGATAAGCAGACGGAGGATTTTTCACTTGGAAACGCTCCTGAAGGGGCAGAGAAACACACACACACACACACACACACACACACACACACACACACACACACACACACACACACACACACACACACACACACACACACACACACACACACACACACACACACACACACACACACACACACACACACACACCTTGTATAATTATAATTATCTTTCAATCAAGACAAGCGGAGTCACTGTCGGACAGAGACGGTGTCCTCTGTCACTCCCCCATCAAGACAACAGGTTGTTATGGACCTCCCTCCGGTTGCTATGGTGATGTACAATATTGATGAGCTTTCCTGTGTGTGTTTGTGAGCAATGATGTGCTTTCATATATTTTATATGTAATATGTTTCATTAGCTGTAATAATTAGTCAATTAATAGAAAATTAAAATAAAGTATTTTTAAAATCGATAAATCGTTTAAGTCAATTTTTAAGCAAAAAATTTAAAGCATCCGGGTTGAAAACTTCTGATTAAATGAGAAATAATTGATAATGGAAAAATTGGGAGTTTCAGCCCAAATCAGCTGCATTAATTCATAAATATGTTATGACCAGCTGGGATGCATCAGCAGACCCACCTGGTCACAGATCAGGTCCCACTTCTTCTCGTTGTCATAGCGACTGAGGATCTTCACCTTGTCAGGAGGAAGATTCATCGTGTTCTGAAAATAGAAATGAAGAAAGTTTCAGAAAATATAAAAAGTCAGAATCTGTCTTATGGAAAAAGAACGTCAGAAAATGTGAATGAAAAACTTCAACGAATGTTAGTTTATGTATCTGAAGCTACACTACGTGGTCAAAAATATGTGGACACCTTGGTCAGTATGTGGATTACACCGATATCTAAATACTGAACATCTTTTAAAACCTGAACATTACAGCTGCAGGGATTTGAGATACTGGTAACACTTTTATTAATTTTATACTAATTTCTTGGATTTTTTTTGTGTATATTTTATAGGATTTCTTTAACATAATGTGCTAATATATCATTATACCGACACACAAAACTACACACTTAAAAGTATGTTTTTTTTAGTCTGCAAAATGATTGTTTTATTTATTTATTTTTTTCATTTGTCTTCTAATTCAGACCAAAATAAACAATTACATAAAAATGTCCATAAAATTACTATAAAATTAATACACCTGTTACATAAACTATTTATTGATGAATCTGACACTGAAACAAGGAAGAAGAAAACTTTCCCTCAAAACGTTGGAAGAACTCGATGGTCTATAATATCGTCGTTTGCTCTCATATGAAGATTTTCCTTCATTGAAAAAGTCAAACCATAAAAATAGATCCAAAGTAGAAACAAGCGTGGAGGAACACGCTGACTCCTGCTCACTTCTTCAGTGATTCATGTAAATGATTTGTCACTCTTTGACTCACTCGTCCTGTACTGAGTCACTGTGTGAGTCACAGCTCTTTGTCTGTGCTCTCCGGTAGATCACTATGACTGGTGTGTTACTGTTGTCACATAGGATCAGTTGCTAATGATGCACCGAGGTGTCCATTTGTCATTTTCCTGGGAGTCAAGTCAGTTCTGAAAAACTCAATCTGATGCTGCACAAAAAAACAAACAACACACACACACACACACACACACACACACACACACACACACACACACACACACACACACACACACACACACACACACACACACACACACACACAGCAGCCAACCTGAAGTCTGCGTCAGCTGTTGTGGTCCATGATAAGTTTATGTGGAAGATGAAGTTTCATCCTTGGTCACAAAAAGCACAAACATACACACACACACGTACACACACATACACACACCGGTGTGGTGCATTTCTTTTCTTATTATCAATGAACAACAATGAACTGATCTGAAGTATTGTGTGTGTATCCTGATATGTATTACTCCTCCGTTATTCTCCAAACACTATTAAAAACACACGAGTGAGTCACACGGCTTGATGACGTAGTTTAAGACTCATAACAGCGATCATGTTTTCAGAGAGAGTAGTTCTGTGTAACCACGTCATAAGATAAAAACAAACCGTCTAATTCACAAAGTTCCCCTGAATGCATCTCGCTGCTCCTCTGCTATTACCACAGTTTTAAATGATGCAATATGCATAAAATATATTTGGTGCTAAAATTTGCTCCTTTCTATGTAAATTAGTCTCATTGCAAAAACAATTCACAAAGACCAGCGAGTAGCCACACTGTGGAAGTATCTGGGAGGTTTGAAGAGCGTTTCTGCCCCTCGTCGGTCAGAACTTGGACTTCCTACTGTGTTTATACCCCAATCAGAAACAGAGCAGATAGCGGTTGCCGTTTTATTAGGAGAGTGGACCAGCTGCTCATAATGATGGGGGTTAGTGCTACAGGGAGGTGATCATTGAGGTCAGGCAATGGATGGACAACAACTGCTGGGCATAGAAAGGCCCTGTGTGGGTATCATGTGGGCCATGCTGAAAAACAGGGGCACAGCAAACAGCAAAGAGCACAGTTAATCAATGGTGTGAATCAGATAAATCAGGCTTGATGAACGGAGCTGGTGGGTCAATAAGTGCTGGTTAGATCCGGCTGACTGGATCGCTCTTAAACAAACTGAAAGAGGAAAACAACCTTTCTGTATGTTTAGACAGTAAACAACTCTCTACTACATACTGACGGGAGAAATCCTTCTTTAAACCTGATCAACAACACAGTGAGCGAAGGACTGAGCCGTGTTCACCAATAACACCAATTATTATCTAGATAATAACACATTTATCTCTCATGTCTCACATGCACAGTAATCACACTGCAGGCACAGAGACGTGCGCTCCAACACAAACGCACAAACTAAAAAAAAAAAACATTTTAAAACAACAAAATCTGCAGCTTTGACCTTCAGACTGAAACTATTTGGCTACAAATTTCTTCCCAGAACTTGATAATCTGTGTTTTCACTCCTGGAGAGATGTGGCCTTTGATTTTTGAGTATCAGCTGGTTTATTTGTGTGTTAAGCACATAATGTTCTTCAGGTTTATCTCAATACTTGCAGGGAAAGCACATTTCACGTCTTAAACTATAAAACCATTCTGAAGATGATGTATATTCAGAAGTATAGCAGGTGTGTTATAAATAAACATGTGTGGACAGATGGACATACATATGTATGAAGGTCTGACTGTGAAAAGCTCCGTGAAGAATACGTCACGTTATGTTGAGATAATACAAACAGCGGCGATCAGTCTACCTGCTTCATCCACCAACACTGATAATTAATCAATTTTATTTATATAACCCAAAAATCACAAAATACATTTGTCTCAGAGGGTTTTACAATCTGTACATGGAGAGACACCCTCTGTCCTTAAAACCTCGAATACAGATGTGGCTAAATTCATATTATATCATAGGACAGGTAGAAGTAAAGAGGCGGTCGACATAATGATGACTGGACAAATCTCTGCAAGCAACCATGAAAACACCCCGAGACCCCAGAAAGAGCAGCGTCTATGCAGAGCTGATGTCATCTGTAACTATGTCCACGATGGTTGATGGAGGTGGCGCCTACAGGTGATGGACAACGAGGAGGCAGGACGTTACCGAAGTGATGTTAGATTATTAATATTATTAACTGGCAGTCTGGAGCACGTAACGCAGATGTAACTTGATGGTATTTAGTAACTGGCAACCCAGTACACGCAATGGTAGATGTTACAGAAAAGGCAGTGGATTATTAGTACCTGGCAACCTGGTGCAAGTGATCACTTCACCTGCGTTACTGGACTGACGTTCGATTAGTTGAATAAGAAACTGGCAACCCGGAGCGTGTAAGAGTAGATGTTACAGAGGTGATGTAAGATTATTTATATTATTAACTTTGTGCATATGATGGCAGCTGTGATTAATTATACAGTAACCTGCATCCCAGGTAGACGCTACTGACGTTGGATTAGTTGTGTCTGTGAGTCGTAACTTGGTGATGACAGCTGCAGATATTAATAAGGTGAAAATTAGTTTTAGTAACTGGCAACCCTGTACCTGTAATGGCATCACCTGACGGACAACATCCAATGACGTCTAAGAACAAAGCTGAATGTTTGACTGACAACCTGCCAGCTGGATGAAAGAGGAGGCTGACAGAAGGATGGCGCATGCGCACGGGGAATACCTGGTGACGCACCTCTGTGACGTCACGCATGACGACTCTGGCGGTGGTTGGCTCAGGTGAGCGAGCCGGAAGCGCGGGAAACTTATAGATAGTTACTGAGTGCTGAGTCTGGTTTTATCATGGATACTGAAGGGATCAGTGGAGGCGGCTGATGAGGCTGGTTGGAGCCGCCGGATACCGTCATGATGTCTGTACCGTCTGCGGTTGTCGGTCCGAGGACTGCCGGGAGTCTGAGTGGAGGTGTCCGTGAGCCGGTATGTCGCACCGGGAGGCGTGGGCTGGAGGAGACCCGCAGACTGCCGGGTTCAAACAAGTCTTCATCCGGTCAGGTGACCTGCAGCTCCTGGTCCGAGGTGAGGATTTTCAATAATGCAACCACGTGATTAGACGTCTGATTGATATCCGGTGGCGGCTTTGACTTGTTGACTTGGTGTTTATAGGACGCTGGTTGAGGTGACGACAGCTAATTAAGCTTTTAATTAATTAATGATGTTACAGGATCGATTAATTTATTCAAAAAGGAAACAGTCACATTGTGAGTGAATTATGTCTCATATTCTGGCTGAATATGAACTATTAAACATGTTTAAATAAAAAGTGCAGAACTGACAGTAAATGTGTCTGTAAACATCCTCACACTGATTTCCACTCAGAGCATGATGGGAAATATGCAAAGTGTTATGTAAAACACTGAGGACCAAGGGCTCAACATAAATCCATGTTGGAGATGTGAGATGCAGATTTCTGCAGCTTTAATATCGATTATTTCAGTCCTCGAAAACGCTGCAGAGACGCCAGCATCATAATGTGAGAACAGCATCAATAAAAACACAAACATGTAAACAAACCTCTGCAGAATGAGACCAGAGAGTTTACAGCATCCTTCACATCCAATACACGCTAATCCTTCCTCTGCAACACGGATTAAAGATGTAAATAAATCATAATCATATGCAAACATCTCCAGTCCAGTCCATGCAAAGCAATAAGAGTATATGAGCCTGCAGCCTCTGTGTTGGATTTAAAGGTACAGTACACAGTTCACCTATCAATATGTCCAATAAACATCTTTAGTATTATTATGTCCAGCAAATATAAAAATCAGCACAGACATTTTGACTGAAAAAAAAGAAGAGACGTTATCAGAGTGATTTCTGATCACACGGATTGATTGAAAGGAAAAAGGCTTTTAATTGATCGGCATTTACCTTCAGGACAGCTGTTTTCTGTTAGCGTGTTTAATAATCTTTGGAGCTGTCACCGTGACGACACGAGTTGAGCGCATCACTGCTTCTTATAAACAGGAGACAACTAACAGCTCAGTGACGAGTAATGAAGACAAATCGAGTTAAAGTGGAGGAATGCAGGTCGACTCGGTGGTGTGGAGAGCCAGGCAATAAAAAAAAGGGAATCTAATTACACTAAATGGCCAAAAGTATGCAGACACCCAAACATTACATTCATGATTCATGAACATCTCATTCCAAAAACACGAGCATCAATCTGCTGCTAAAACAGCCTCTAGTCTTCTGGGAAGGTTTGTGACTTAAAACCGAATCATGTTTCAGACTTCAGAAAATGGTGAACCCGTCCTTTAATTCTAGTTGTAGTTTGTGTCCATCTGATGGATGGGTGGAGGTCACAGCTCTGTGCAGGACAGGCAGGTTCCTCCATATCAAACTCTGAAAGTTATCTCTCATATCGATGACACTCACATCCTGTTTATTCCTGGTCGTGTCGCCTTATCAAAAGCACAGCTGAAACTCGTGTTTCTACATGTATAATCTAATATTTTTAATATGTGAGGTGACCATGTTACTTATAGCCTCATAAAGCAGTTGAAACCCTGCTCCTACTCTGGGTGTGAATGTCGTGTTATCAGAAAGACGCAGACGAGGAACATCTGACCAAAACTACAACATAGTTTGTCTAAACTGTGTTTAACTCTTTGTGACGTTTAACCTTCTCTTTCAGGTAAATGAATGAAAAATCGTGTTGGTTTTTAAACTGATTTAAACGGTGAGTCGGTGAACTTTATTTGCACCTTTAGTTTTTTTTATTATTTGACTCTAAACTTCGCCCAGCGGAGCGCGGACTGAGCTTAATGCTGCAGTAAGCCCTACTATAAAGGACCTCTTATGTATCTGTCCACAGGGGCATTGTGTACCTGGCACTGCGATAAGCTTGTCCTGTGGACGTGCACATTTCCAACATATTCTAAATTCTTTGTTTCTTTGCATTGTTTGGCTGCTTCTCACTTCTGCGTCAAAGCTGACATGTGTCTCGACACACGACTCACCAGCACCGCTCCGAAGCGCTCCTCCAGCTCTTCTTCAGGTGGCATGGGAAGTTTGAGTCCGCTGGATTGTTTGTGGGGGCCCGTGGAGCCCGGGGGGGCCGACACCGTCTTGCTCTCCTTCCCCTGGGGTACCTCCAGGCTCCCTGCTGCGTTTCCCATGATCGTATATCCAGTTAGAGCCAAAAGACACAAACATACACAAAAGCCCTGATCTCCAAAATCTGCTACAACAAAAGACACCAGAGGGTTGAAAAAGCAGGCTAGTTATCTGAAGTTATGTTCAGGGCTCTCTGTGGCAGTCGCCTGTGACCTCTCGGTATCTCCATGACCCTCGTCTGTTGAATCATGCTGAAGCAGCGTTCATTACTCGTCCATATTCTCAAACAAGGAGAAAGCAGCAGGATGAAATCCACCCCTGCCTCTGAATGAGGGTCAGAGCTCGGAGAGATCCCGCTGCATTATGAAACCCTAGAAAGAGGGAAGAGGATATCTAGAGAGTGACAGACAGAGTGACAGCTGAGCGGGTGAAAGAGACGAGAAGAGGGGAGGAGGGGGAGAGATCAGAGGCTGAAGCTACTGCACAGGTCCAGGCTGCAAGAAGAAAGTAGTTCCCGTCCACACAGGTGAGGAGGAAACTACTCCAAAAGCTGCAGTGCTCGCAGGGAAAGAGACTAAATCGGTCTTGTGGTTAATCTATAGAAGGCCTCCATCTGCTGTCGGATGCTGGGAGTCTCAGGGCCTTTGATGTCCATATCCAGAGAAAAAAAGAGGACAAGAGGAGGCGACAGAGCTCCAGCAGGCAGCTACTCTGTCTATCGGAGACAGGGACACGGAGAGACAGACGGCAGCAGCGGCGGTAGAGCCAACAGCGAGGCACAGCTGAGAGGTCTCTGGGTCCTAATGCCTGCAAGTACAGGTTTTGTTGACACTGACAGTGCAACTAACAATTATTTCCAATTAATTCAATGTTTTCAAATGTCTGCTCAGCTCTACAGTTTCAAAGATATTCAGTTTCATCATTCGCTGTCATGCAGGACACACAGAAGCTTCAAATCCTCACATTTGAGAAGCATTTTTGAAGTTTTATGATTATTTTTAAACAATACTTAGTTGTTACTTGATGACAAACAGCTGCAACCAAAAACTGTTTCACTTTCTACTTTAAAATATGACTTAACTAAAATAGTTGCAATTTAATTTTCTGACATTTGATTGATCAACTAATCGCTGCAGCTCTAGAATATTGTTCATAATATTTAGTTTTATCATAAAGTTATTTTATTGGTTATTGTTTATTCACTTTTCATGTTTGTGGTTATTTTAATTAGCGTCTCTATGAGTGTTTATGGTGATTGTTTTGTGAATCAACTTTTATTCAGACCAATAAACAAAGTTTATTATTATTATTATTGTTATGATCCGTCTTCAGCTCGACACACAAACTACTGGAGGTGTATTTTCACCGAGCTGCAGGTTCGGTGACTAACTCTCATAACACCCGGCTGCTAACACACCATCGTCCTGCTGCTGCCAAAGAGGATCACACACTTAATCACAATCATAAGTTGTGCAGCAGCGATTACGTAACTTTGTGCAGGACTCTGCTCGTAAGCGACTTGTTGGCTGGAAGCAGCTGTTAATAAATGATGAGCGTCACTCTGATACCTGCGAGTCTGGCCACACCTGGTCAGCAGCATGAAGCATGACACACATTCAGAGGAGGAGCGCTGTTCGCTGCGTTTAGCTGAAAGTGATGAAGAAGTTTTCTAACAGGCGTGTGAGTTCCTCAACTCCCAACTAGAGAAACCTTCAGTTCAGTCTTCTGCTATTTATGCACTTTATGACATGTTTATTTATTGTTTGTTATACTTTATTTACTCTTTTCAGGCATGAGTGACCTCTTCTGAAAACATAGATGAAATTTTTTGATTTCCTGACAATAAATAAGTTTATACAAACATTATTCTTATTTAAGGCCAAACTTTCAATAATTCAATAATTTCCTGCTGTTCTTTGTCTTATATGAATATTTATTTGAATATATTTGGGTGTTGTACTCTCGGTCATGTGTCAGAACGGAAGTGGGAGAGTGTTGATTTCAGTTTATTTGCATGTGGGCCAGAAGTGATTAAAATGCACATTATTGATCTATAATTCAAACTTTATTACTGTTTCTGTAAACTTGAAATAATAATGTGATGTTAGACGGCTAATAAACATGCTGATTCAGCATTAAGACGACCTCAGGTGGTGAAAACGTCACATTACAGCTGCAGAGTTAAAACAAGATATAAACACGTTAAAATCTTTTAATTTATTTAAAATGTTCTGATCATAAAACAAGAGGATAACGTCACAGTTCATCTACTCAAATGTCAGTTTAAATTTTTTTTTTTACACCTGAAAACTTCTGTTGTAAGTGATGAATATGTGTAGATACGTCTGATTTTGATGCAAATCTGTGTCTGTCTTTGATTTTTGGTTTGAAGAGTTATTGAAGCTAATATGTTAGTATGTATATGAGAGGAAAATAAACATCATAAACATCTGAAACATGACAAGAAGACACAACTGCAGTATTTGGATGATATCATAGGACTAAATAAATAAAAATATGGGTCTAATATTTAATAATGAAAAGTAAAAAAAAACTAAAGCTGTAAAAAATACAATATGTGTCTTGATCAGTTGAATTTGAATAGTAGTGGAGCAGCACAAAAGCCTCAAACGTTTACTCAAGCAGAGTACTTGAGTTGTACTACTAGTACTACTAGTAGTACTAGTAGTACTAGTAGGATGTATAGATACCATCCATCACTACATTCTTGGAAACGACAGTGGAGAAAACAAACAGACTCGTTGCTTTGTGTTCATACAGCTTCATGTGATGTGATCAAAAGGTCTGAAACAGGAACTGAAGACGTTGTCGTGTGATTGTTAAGTAACATTAATAGTAAATACATGCGTCACATGTTGCTGGTGTGTGTGTGTGTGTGTGTGTGTGTGTGTGTGTGACATCCTGAATAGTTGTTTGTTTGTTGTGTTTATTTGTTTGTGTGAGGGATAAGGCTAATGTTTGGTTATCAATGCGGTCAGATTGTTGATTGTTGTCTTTTCGTTACTAAACTTCGTCAGTGTGACTTTAACTTGTATAATTGAATTCACATGTAAACATGGTCATGCTGGTTTTATGACCACAGAGGAAGTTTGTGGTTGTGAAAATCTGTAGAGATGCATCAAAAGCTGAAGTCGGTTAATCATCTGCTTTTTGTCATCTGATAGCTGAAAAACAACCAAAACCTCAAAAGAAAAAGAGCCGAATGAACGAATATTGTCTGTGTGTCTATTTTTGGCTCAGATGAAGACTCGGGACGCGTCTCAAGACGTGTCAACAGCAGTAAATATTAAAAAGCCAAAACATCTGAAGAGAGAATAACTGCACACTAAATGATGCCGTCCTCCAAAAACACAATACAACAACATATTAATTAAAAACTGAGTTAAAACCAGATTCTGACATTTAGTTTTATAATCAGGGAAAAAAAGGAAAATACTATAAAAATGTTTAATTTCTATCTTGAAAGCTAAAGTAATGCTAAGTAAGGCTAAAGCTAAATACATTTACTCCATCAGAAAAACCATAAAAAAGAGAAAATGCTGCAAGAATAATTTCTCTCTCTCTATAATTTATCTCTTAAAAGTTAAACCAGCTAAAGGAAATTTAAACTACAATCTTCCAGGACCTGAAGTCAGAGTCAACAGTCTTCAAAAAGTCCCAGCAGAGGTTGAACTTCCTGTCAGCTGACCCGCCCGCCGTCCAGGACCAGGACCAAAGAAAATGAATCGCTGTTACTGGAAACTGGAATTTGGTGAGAGTCTAGTTGCTTGAGTTGCTGCGTTTGGGGGACGTTGGAGAGAACGCAGTGTGAGAGGGTGAAGAGGGGCTGATGGAGGTGGAGGTCAGAGACTGTGGTACCTGATGGCACTCACATGTGCAGCCTAAATTGTGCATCAGCCTCTGCACGTCGTTCCTGAAGCGCACGCCGACCAGGGCGTACAGGATGGGGTTAAGGCAGCAGCGGGTGTACGCCAAGGTGCAGGTGATGTACTCCAACAGGAGGCTACAGAACTGCCCCGCCATTTTATATGACAGCACCACGGTGTACGGTAGCTGGAAGAGCAGGAACACCAACACCAGAACCAGCATCAGCTTCAACGTACGCTGCTGATGCCGCTGATGCCGCTGCTTCCCGCGCCGCAGTGCCTGAGCGATCCGAGAGTAGCATGTCACCATCACTGAGAAGGAAAGGCAGAAGACGGTAATGATGGCGCCGTTGCTGACCAATTTGACATTTCTGTCCGCTAACATGCCGCAGTACGCCTCAGTGCCTGATCCCAACACCCCTGAGAAGAGGATTTCAGGCAGGCTGAGGAGCACCGCAACAAACCACACGCTGACAGCAGCTATCTTCCCAGCTGTCAGGATCTGGTTGCGTAGCCTGAGCGCGTCTTGGGCTCGTGCCACCAACATGTAGCGGTCAACACTGATGCAGGCCAGCAGCATTAGACCGCTATACGTGTTGATGGCGTGGCACGCACGCGTGGCCTTGCAGAGGGGAACGGAGAAGATCCAACCCAGGTTAGTGTCCACGGCCTGTAACGGGACAGTGAGGAGCAGGAGGAGGTCAGCCAGCGCAAGGTGGAACAGAAAGACATCGGTCATGGAGCGAAGCCGGAGGCGGCGGTAGAGGGCGAAGGTGGTGATCACCAGGCAGTTTCCCATCACGCCCAGCGGGAAGATCAGGCAGAAAACACAGGTCTGGAACATTTTGATGGTGAACTCCTGCTCACCAGCATCACACCAGTCAGACTGGTAATCACAGTCTGTGATGTTACTCATGTTCCAGAATAAGTAGTTTAAGTAGTTTGGGTAGTTCGGGTAGTTTGAGACGTCATCATCGTCGCTGGAATACATTGCTGGTGGAGAAAATATGAAGAAGTTTATGTGTGAACAAGTTTTAAATAGTTTTTTACAACTACGGTCAGCGTTAAAGGACGTGTTCACAATTACTCGAGTGTGTCTTTAAACAGCAGCCAGGTGTTCATACGAGCACTAGAGGAGGTTTTAATCATCTCTGCTGTTCATACTGTCCGTTAAATGATCCGCTTCAAATGCACTTTCAATATAAGTGATGGTGCAGGTGTCCACAGTCATTTAAAGTAGATGTGAAGCTTCTCTGAGTCTTCATCAGTGTGAGTTAGTCATATCAAGTGGATATCTGACACATTTACAGTCTGTTTAGCATCAAATTCCCTCTTTGTGTTTCCCTGTTGAGCTGTGGTGGAAGTATAGGAACAAAAAGAGAAACTTTGGCTCTAAAAACACTGAAACGTTGAAACATATCTGCTGGATTTGACTCATTTGAAGCTTCAGCCAATCCAGTAATTCTCTAATAATAATATATCAGATTAGTTTCTAGTATATTTAAAATAGGAGCTGATGGTTGTTTATTAATTAATTGACATGTTTTTCTGAGAACCAATCATTGATCAGTAATATGTCGACAGGTTGCTTTTGAGCATGAACACTGTTCTTCTCGTCTTATATCAGACAGCCGTAGTATCAGGCTGTCAGCCAGACGTCTGCAGCTGTGCCTCACCTTGATATTTTAGTCATTTTGCACCAGGTTGCGTGACACTGGCATGAGGTCGTTGGCACAGGGGAAATCGTGGGTAGCTCAGCAGTCTACAGATCAGTCAGTGTTGCATGCTAACAGCCTTTATCATCACTTTCCATCATCGGCTTCTATCATTTCATCCTTCACTCTTTTCACTGTTGCTGCTGTTGCTTTTTCCTTTTTCTAAACTTTTTAAATTGCTTTCTAACTTCTTTATTTAACGGTGGCTCTGAACACGAAGGAGTTTCCCTTAAAGGTAAGACGATCGACAGGATTGGGATGTATTCAATATTTATTTATTTATTATTTTTATAGTAAAATAATGATATCAAACAAAGTTTCTTCTTAATTTTTTTAAACTCATCAACGTGTGAGAGTGATCGTTATAAACGCTGGTTTACTTTCAGTTTATATTATGCAGCTTTACACAATCAAACAAATTAACAGATTAAACCAAAAAGATTTTTTAATATCCAGTATATTTGATTCATAGTTGGTTTATAATTTCCTGACGAGGCCGAACTCAAACATGATTCATAATATGATTTTCTCTAAACTTTATGTGCTATTAAGAGTTACTATGCATAATATAGTCTCCGGTTTGCTGACTCATTCATTTCAACAGTCGGGCCTGTGTTGCTGCCGTTTATGTAATATAAATATAATAAACCGTAGCAGCACTCTGAAAACTCAAACCTGTCCCTTCAAAGCCACCAGGCTCTATTATTGGACCACTGTTAACTTATTTTAATGTTCATTGATTGATATTCATTGATTGATATTTTGTTCAGATATCACAGCCCTTCAGGCTCATAAGAAAACAAACCGGAAGTCAGACTTCTTGAATTGATGGATGTACGTTCACACCTTCCTGTCGCCACTCAGGCTGTTAAATCTATTCTATTATTATCACGTTTCACACATATAATTTCTCTCTGTACTGCAACACTGAATGATAGTTACCACTGATAATACATTATACACATCTGATATTTAATCTATATGCCTGTGAATATTCTCATTCATCCAGGTCATAGTTATCTCAAGTAGATTAAATCGAGCGCAACTGGACTTGGTTATTTGTCTTTGAAGACGTTTCACCTCGCTCGACTAGGCTGGGACTAATCTTTTTATATTTAATCTATATAAAAAGCTTTATTGTTCTCAAACTACTTAACATTAAACCATGTGACTCTAATACTGAATCTAATGATTAACACTGATGTTGTTCTTTAAATGCAGTAAAAACTCAAAGTGTTGCTTGTCTGACTCGACTGTTGTCACTGACTGCAGTCTTGCATATTTCCCATATTTTGTATTATTTATTAACAGCATCACATTACATCACAGCATTAGGAAACACTAACTCACCTGTCGTCAGGTTGTTGGCGAACAGCAGTCAGGAAAATATAACGAGTTTAAACTTTAATGTCAAAGACGTCATATAACGCGTCATATTCATAAATATAACACAAATCATATGATCTCTGATGTGTGTTCATCCACACATATTTGACTAATATCTTCTAATCGATTATTGATCAATGTGAAAGTGTTATATTTAAGATTTATTTAAAGAAAACTCACTTTTTGATTTTTTTTTCCTTCTATTTAAACGATATAAACACAATACATCAATATGTGTCGTTTGCACAACACAAACTATACTTTATTATACTTCATGTCATACTCAAAGTACACATAAACCAATCTAGAAACATTGATTCTTAAGTGACCTTACCGCTGCAGTTTGGAGGGTTCATCATGTCTTCTTGTGTCGGGAGCGGAGAACAGAGCAGCAGCTGCTTTTAAAGCAGCTAATCTCAGCCAATCAAACCAGCTCTGTGTTTTGCTGACCTCACTATACACCAAGAAGTCAGTCAAGACGTCGGGATGAAACTCTTTGATTTCTCTCAGGCTCAATCTGTGTGTTGCTTTTAATCTGTAATCTGGTGTAAAATCAGTCAAGAAAAGGTTCCCTGTCCCCCACGTTCCCGTCTGCTGCTTCTTCTTCTTCTTCTTCTTCTTCTTCTCCGAGGAGTATTTTCAATTTTGAGCTCTTATAAAACAAGTAAAGGAGGAAGTTCATGTCCGTCTCAACCTCGCCTGACCACATCTTCTGTTTTCTTTAGGTTGTCATGATTTTTGTGTTTTTATTTGTTTGTTTGTTTGTGGTCACTGAAGCAGGACTCTGCAGGGAGATGTTTCTGCTTTCTATGAATAGTTGATAATAATATGATTATTTATGGTAATCTGGTGTTTTTGTCCTGACATCTGGGGCGTTTTTGTTTCCTCTTATACCTCAGTGTAGGAGTCTGTGAAACAGCCCTTTATGCCCCAAAGAGTCAAACACTTTGCAGGAATCAATAAAACACGTGAATATCTTTCACTATTCATACTTCAATACTTCAACGCTGCATTTGAACGCTTCATCTTTAATGCCGTCTGGACCTCAAGCTTTTATTGACCTGAGAGACGTTTTCTCTTCTAATATTAATATTAATTAATCTGAATTAATCTGATTTATCGGTACGTCTTCGTACAGCGTTTCTCTGGATGTCTCCTGTTTGGATGTGTGAAGGTTGCGGCTGTTTTTCTGACTTCTTGATCCACGTTTTTAACCTTTTAACAACATCATATTGATATAATTGAGCAGAAACATGCTGGTTTTGTCTTTACTGCCTGATGATCTGTAACTGCACATAGATACTATATCGGGAAAAATAAAATCTCTCTTATCACATTTTTGACATGCTGTATTATATTTTGATAAATCCAACCTTCGTTCTGATAAAAGACTAAATGCACATCAAGCATCAAACATCAAGCTGGAGGTTCAACCGTTGGACAAAATGTGCAAAAACACATCTGGGTGTAACGTGTGACTGCTCAGAAATCCAGTTCACAAACTTCGCCTGACCTCTTTTGAGGTTGATCGTGATCATGGGTGGTAGTTTAACCCAGCGGCCGAAGCCTGAGAGCTCGCACGTGAGAGACGATAACAATAAATGACATATATAGTTATCACTTATACAGACAACCTTAAACAACCTGGACAATTTCTGAATCAAATGTAAAAGTATATTTTTATAATCCAGTGTAGATAATATCATGTGTTTTTCTGTTTTGATGCTCAATGTGAGTTTTTATCTAAATAAATTCCCTTCAGAATAAATTTATAAAATAAAACAAGCTTTAATTTATCAGGAGAGATGTGGAGATCGTCAAAAGCACATCGTAATCTGGAGGATTAAGATGAGATATATATATATATATATAATAATAAGATAATATATTATTGTAATCTGGAGGATTAAGATGATATATTATCTTATTACAATGAAAATAAATATTAGGGGCCTGAAACGAATCATGTAGTTCTTGATTTTTTTCATTTATCATAACGTGTTATTTATAATGTATGATTATTAAACATACACTTTCTAAATAATAGTTTATTAAATTGTTTTTCAGTGGGGGGGGGCATGATATTTAAATGAGTGAGTGAGTTTAATTTAATTCACATCTTGCAGCCTGATGACTGCAGAGACTTTAAAGCATCAAACTAAATGTTTGCTTCAAAAGAAAAAAAGAACGATGGGTTGGGTTTTTAACCTCTTTGCTTGTTTATTTATGTGGTTATCGCAAAATGTTGTGAAACCAGTGACATGCCACTAAACCTGTGTGTGTGTGTGTGTGTGTGTGTGTGTGCGCGCTCGTGCTCGCGTGCATGTGCGTGCATGCGCGTGCGGTCCAGGTTTCGCTCACATTGTGGGGATGTAAATATGTTTACTGCCCGCCTCTCTTATGGGGACGAACAACAACTTATTTACTTACAAAGTAAATCTTTGATTTTAAGTTTAAAGTTCAGGGTCATGTTCAGGTTATGACATGTGGTGTTATGGTTAAGGTTAGATCAAGATCAGCCTCTAACCCCTAACGTGTGTGTGTGTGTGTGTGTGAAATATACATAGCAGTTTATATTCTAATCCTTTATACGACTGTAATGTGGAGTAAACTAAGGAAAAGCAGTTTGAATAATTTATCAAACTAAAGTCTTACATGTTAAATAATAATCTGACCTGATGTCTAATGACAGTTTTTACACAGTATTTAGACTGGTTACCCAGCCCTAGTAATTAGACTGAAAATACACTGAAATACTGTAATAATATGATAATATTTACTCATATTTTATAGTAATACTCTTGTAGCTTCAAATGCTTTGAGTCTACTTCAGTTTCAGTGTGTTTTCTCAGTATGTGTGTGTGTTCGCAGGGCAGTAAGATGATTTTTTTGATGTTTGCGTGTTATGAGTCAGTCTGTCATGTCTCCGGCAGCGGAGGAAACGTTAGTGGATTCAGTCACATCGAGCAGAAAATCCCGTTAAAGGTTTTCAGACAAAGATCTGTTGATTGTTTTTACTACTGAACAACAGTCGGTGTAGCAGACTCCTTTACTGGCTGAACATCTTTCAACATGCAACGGAGACCCCTGATTGACTAAACATGCTTCCTGCCTGTGTGTGTGTGTGTGTGTGTGTGTGTGTGTACAGGAAAAGCTTGGCTGTTTCAGAGTCCATTATGTGTCTTTAGCATTATTCTGCAGACATGTCGGCGCTGTCTTTGAGCCAAATGAGACATTGTTTATGTGTTTTGTGTGTTTGTCCAGGCTGCTGCTGAAGGGAAGACACACACACACACACACACACACACACACACAGATGTAATCACAGCTTTCTCTGTATAAACCTGCTATATACTTGTATAAACTACTTGATTGACTACTGATAACTATCAAAACTGCAACAATTAGTTAATTAATCAATTAGTTGCCAACTATTAAATAAATTGACAACTATATTGATAATAATTCATCATTTTGAGTCATTTTGAAGAAGATTTTCTGAGATTTTCTGGTTTCTTGTTGGTCGAGACATTGAGGACGTGATTTTGTGCTTTGGGAAACGGTGAAAGTTAATTTGTTGGGGACTATTTTACGATGTGGATTAACACACGTTTACTGCTCTGAAGAACATCTCATCAATATAAGTACGCTAAAAACCACTCACTCACTCACTCACATTGTCCTATCAAGGACCAACCTGAAGTAAACAGTATACAGTAAACAGGATGTCTTATGACCGTTGTTGATCTGCTCAGTTTCCTCTTCCGGCAGCAGTCCGATAGTCCGTGATCTGCTTTCTGTCTTTTTCTTCTTTCCTCTTCTTCTCCCGTCTCGTTCTATCCGTCGGTATCTCGCTGCTCGCCTGACGCCTCATCCAGGTGGACGTACTACAGGCCTGCGCCGGCCACAGGTACTGGATTTATTTTGTCTTTATTGGTTGCTGTCAGGATGCACTTCTACATTAATGATTTTCATTGCTTTTGCTAATAAAATGAGTGAGAATAGATGGTTTGATAAGAGATTCATTAGTGTGGGCAACTTCTTTGATAATGTATTAATTATTTTAGTGATTGATCAAGTGAAACATTTCCAAACATTATCTGAAATATTCTTTAAACCTCAGTACCAGCAACCTTTTGACACTAAAAGACCTGAAAGTAGAAATCTTTTCCAAAATAAAAGAAGACTAATTGGTGTAATGTGACATAGATAAGATGTAGTAGCATCCTGTTCCTTATCTCAGTCTATCTTCAGCACACACACACACACACACACACTCAGCTGTGCTAAGATAAAGAGGGTTGGACTTTCTTTCTTAACCCCTTCAGCTCTCAGATGTTGAGTCTAAGAATGGCTCCTCAGGTAACGGACGGGCCTCGCAGGTCGCTGCCCTCGCCGCGCTCCACCATGATGCTGTACCTGCTCTTCTCTGCTCTGATCATCGGTATGTAGCCGACATCACGCACACGTTTCATTTCATGTTTCAGGTTAGTGGATGATGTTTTAGTCTGTTGGTATTTCCTGTTTTTTTGGCTTCACTGCAGGTTTCCACCAGGGTCTATTGTTTAGCCCGTGTGTGGGATTGATGAGGCTGGTTTGAGAGCATTTTAAAACGTGTTGGAGTTGTTCTTGTGATGTTAAATAGATTTATTGAACGTGTGTTTGTAGGTGCTGCAGAATCACAAACAGCCAACATGACAGAGGAAGTGTTCAGGGACGTCGAAGGGACCCAAACGTTCAACAACAGTAAGACCTCTTTGTTTTTACACACAGAGCTAAAACCAACAATTATCCACAGAATAGTTTCTCTGTTGAATTATGAAACTTTTAGACAGTAAAATGTTGTTTTTAAATTGTAAAATATCCAACACATCTTTAAAAGTTTCTTTTGTTTAACCAACACTCCAAAATATTCATCATCTATTATCATAGAGCCACTGAATTTTAGACATTTTAGCTTCAAAATCACTTTTAACGATTCATCAATCATGATAGATTATCAATATATATATTAATGTCCTTAATGTGCGTTTTAGATACGGCAACGTGTGGATTTATATGAGGAAAATATTGCTAAAATAAGATAAATCTAATTTTTGTCTGCAGGTGAGATTAAACCAGAAAATGTGACATCCAGCTGGGACAAATACAAGCTGAGTCATGTTGAGGAAGAGCTGCAGAACCAAACTGTTATCACAGAGGACGATGGTGAGTTTTTAATTATGCTGCATGAGGAAAGGAAACTTCTTATCAGTACCTTTAAACTTCCTGTGATTGAATAAACGCTCACAATAAAGCTGAAACATTAAAGTTTTATTTCTGGTTTCGAGCCAAAATGAATAAACAAGCTCTGCTGAGCTGCGTTTCCATCTGTTTTAATACATGTAATAATATAACTCATGACATGTGTCTGCCGTGGTGTTGTGTCCCGAGTTATTGTGTATGTTGGTACATTGCAGAGAGCTTTCAGGAGCAGGAAGAGGAGTTTCCAGGCAGACGCTGCCTTGAGGAACTGCTGACAGAGTACAGTCACAGCCTTTGTAGGGCAGAGTTTGACAAGGAAATGCTGACAATCAGCCCAGAAGACTGGTGCGTCCTGGAGAATATCATCAGGTGGTTTTAATGTTGCTAAGATCCGACCGTGTGATGCTTTTCTCTGTGGGTTTATGTGTAGATGATGTAGAAAGTTGAGAGATGGACTAACACAACAAGAAAAATACGGTATAACACCAGCTGTATACTTTAAGTAGCAGTAAACCTCTAAATAATGTCAGAAGTATTTCACGTGTAATGTTGAATGTGTTGAAAGCAGCATGTTCAAACTACAACCTACAGTTGTTTCACCAAAACACGCCCCTCATGTCCAGTTTCATGTAAAACTTCATCTGACACTTACTTTTATAATTAATCAGTTGAAAATATATATTCATCACAGCTTCCCAGTCGTCTAATTGCTTGTTTTCTGTGACCAACAGTTTTAAACGCAGTTATATTAAATTTACAGCAGCAAATCCTCTCATTTTAGAGGCTGAAAGTGGGTCCTGCATCCTGCGGTCCGGGTGGACTTGTTTTAGTTTCCACTGTGGTCGTCTGTTGTAAAGTTGTATTTTATTATTGCATTTTAAACATTAAAAAAACAGACGTCATGGTACAAATTATCCATCAGAGGAGGACTATAAGGCTGCCACCAACGATTATTTAAGTGATCAGTTATTTTCTATTATGATCAGTTGATTGTTTAGTGTATAAAATGTCAGATTATTATTATTATTATTATTCCCTGAAGCCCAAATTAACATATATTCAGATGACTTGTTTTGTCTGATCAACAGTCAAAAAACCAAATAAAGGAGTCTTTAGGGCCAATAGGAGGTTAATCCAGACATAAATAAAATATTTACTAATTGTTTAATCTCTATAAATTGTTCTTACAGACCGTACAACGAACTGACAGTATGCCTGGAGACGCTGTCCTCATGGGTCAACTGCTACTACCCAAACTCCAACGTTCAAGACTTCTTCCGACAAATCCACTCGTATTATTTCCACAACTGTTCTACAGAGGAGCAGCCGTTCGCGGACGCTCCTCACGGGCTGGTGGTCGTCCTCACGCTCATCCCCGTCAGCCTCATCCCGGTCCTGGTTTATGTGGTGGTTTGGAAAAGTAAGGTTCAAGATTGAGTGTGAGCTGCTATAGTCCAGCAAACCTCATCATTTTTTCTAATTTTTTAAAACACTATCCAGGTTTATAATATAAGGCCTTATATGTTTCCATTATGACCACCTGTTTAAATTATTTAAATATAAAAAAACCTCTAAAAGCACCTTTAAGCATAGCATAAACTCCATAAAATAAAATGCTGGATGAGATTTGACTGAACATTGACTCACAGACGCCAGACAGGATGTGACATCACAACTCCGGCTAGTTTATATGATCGTAAAACTATCGGCATTAATCTGCAGCTGTGTGTAACAGTGGTTGAGGTCATTTCTTTCGTTGCATTGTCACATTAAAACAGGAAAGTGATGAATACAAACTGTTCCCGTAAAGTTAAAAGAACAATGTTGTCTGAAATATCTTCATATCCTGGAGCATTTCATAGAAACTATGAATATGAACATCACTGTTGTTTTAGATCCAGTAATCTAGAGAAAAGCTGGAACAGGGTGTCATTGTCTTTGAATCATTTGTTGATTAACTGCTGTTTATATAGTATGATATTGTGAATAAAGTCTGGAATATGCTGTCAATGGGCTCTTTTTATGATATATAAACACACAATACTTGTTAGTAGATCAGTTCATTGTTGGTTTGACTGTCACAAACACCCTGTGATGCTGTCGCTAAAGGATGATGAAGATAAGAAGAGAAAGATGAGTCAAACCAGGTAATATTCATGATATATATATATATATATTCAGGGCCATCTTATGTATAAACGGTGCATATTTATCTGGACAGGAGCCGACACGTTGTCAAGATGTGAGGAAGTGAAGAGAAAACTCTGGGATGCTGGTGTGATTCTTTCCAGCCAGACTCCACCCAAGCAGTGCAACAATTTCACAATCAGAGCATCGCAAAAGGAAACTGAACATTATGCAAGTAGGTTGACATACAAACCACATCCTTAAAATGCTGCAGATATCCTGGATGATCACTGATTAGTAAAACTGCAACATTTAGATATTTAGGCCGGAAAAATAGAGAACAGAAAAATAGAGATATTCGTCAAAAAGTTAATTTTAATTTTGTTTGTTTTTTTATGTGGGTATTTGAAAGATTTTGCGGCTGATTGTGTCCATTAAAACCAGTGATTTGACTGCATTTCAGTGGCACCATGTTTCTTTTATCCTGACTGTTGTCACTAGAGATCCTGCTGATAGAAGCATGATGGGTGTTTTCGGGGTATTTTCAAAGTGACTCAGAATATACAAAAATATTTTTATTTTTTATTTTTGTGCAGCTGATATACATTTTTATACTGCAAGTGTTTTGGGTTAAATTTGACCCGTATTTACTCTAAAAATTAAAAAACCTGCATTCAAAACTTCATTCACTAACATTGATTTACAGCTGTTGTGTTTGTTACGGATTAATCACATTTATTACTGATTGATTTAGAGGCTGATTATGAGAGGATACTGTCAACGTTGCATTTAGATTATCTATATATGCATACAACAGATGGCAGCAGAAGTATGTGGACGATCAAACATCACACACAGATGTGATTTCTGAACAGGCTCCACTCTTCTGGGAAGACTTTTTACAGCAGACGTTGGAGTCTGGTTGCAGATATTTGCTCCCACGCAGCCGTGAACTGATGTTGAGTGAAAAGTTCATCCCACAGTTGTTGGATGAGCAGATTGTTGAGTAAATTCAGAGCTCCGTTTGTTTATGAAGTTGAAGTTTGCAAACACAAACTGTTAAAAATACTGGACGTAAGAGACCCAGACCGACAGCTTCCACAGACTTTTGGCCACATAGACTAAGTGCAACTTGTGTAAAACCAGCTGTAATATGTCCAAAAGGACATATCGCCACCTGCTGGTAGGAAATAATTGCTATGTGAACACTAACACTGACTTTTTCTCCTTCTATTCAAACTCTTTTAAACTCTTCATATTCTGACCCTCCTTTGGTTTTACATTATTTGGTGATCGGTGTGGTCCTATGTTACATAAACAAGAAGATTATAACAGACATAATGATTTCAATGAGTGTTATTGACTGTGAAGATTGAAATCTGTATCAGCTGCATAAAAATAAATAAGTTGTTTGTTCTGGGTCACTTTGGTAAAATTAAGTTTTGAAATAAACAGTACGTAAGAGTTAAATGTCTGACACATGTGAGAAACAAGGTAACATCAAAAACCTTTCTGTATATTAATGATGCATAACAGGAAAACCAGAAAAACCTTTTCTGAAGCTTACAGACACCGCAGGGTTTCTTTCACTATTCTGTCTGTGTTTGACATCCAGACACACAGAATCTGTTCAATCTGCAGTCAGACGTGTGGGTTGACTTTGAGAGATTTGAGATTTATGCAGAATATGCAGAGTAAAGACAAATAAATATGTTCATGTTTATTAAAGAGTTTTTGTTATTCAGTGAGTTATTAATAAAGAATAAGGTGTTTTCTAATATATTGTGCAAACATACTCAGACACAATGCATCTGTTTTTAACTCTTCGTTTTCTGTTTAACTCTTTGAGCAGGCTGAGCAGGTAACATGGTTGAACATCAGATGGAAACTCAACCAATCAGGAGGCAACATGTGAGTAATACAACAAACAGATTCATCCTAACATGGACATGTGAAATAACACTAAAAACTCTCTTATAGATTAAATCAAGTCATTTTGGTCATTTTGATGCTTCACTGAAATGCATCCAGACTATCGAAATGTGGCTCTCCATAAATACTGTGGTCCCATTTGGTAACAACTCAAAATAAAGCAGGTGATAATATGTGTGATGTTTGCAATGACTGAAATTCACCTGTTAACACCTGTTATCCTTAATTATGAGGTATTTAATCATAACTATGGTGAATGTGCTTCTATTACAACAGAAATGTAATAATTGTAGATGCGATAGTTTTTAGCAAGAAGATTTGTTAATGATCTTCAGTTTGCCTTGGCAGCAGAAAGAAATGAGCTGTCATCATGTTTGTGCTGCGGTCGGTCTCAACACGCTGCTCGCTGCTCGACATGTGTAGCTGATCTCTATCTAAGTACTGATTAGTGGCTCAAAGTGGAGTCCACAATCAAATTAGTTACAGCAAAAAAATTTATTTTCAAACGAGTGAAAGTACGCAGTTAAAAATAAAATGTAGGAAGTAAAAGAAACTTAGTGCTCAACCAAAAACACACTCACAGTACCACTTCTCTCCAAAAACAAAACCACACATACATTTACAAAACTATATAGATATACAATCAAACATTAATTAAAAAACAAAAGAACTACATAATGCCACGAGTCATTGCAATATAAAACAAAACAGTTTAAAAAGTGTTAGTTTAACAGAGAAAACTAAATAAAAGGAACAATCTAACTGATTTAGGTGTGCAAACTGTGCTTTAAAGATAAAAGCCACTGTACACACACTTACTGTAGACCATCTGCTCACAGACAGTTACTGTAGACCATCTGCTCACAGACAGTTACTGTAGACCAGCTGCTCACAGACACAGTTACTGTAGACCAACTGCCCACAGACACAGTTACTGTAGACCATGTGCTCACAGACACAGTTACTGTAGACCATCTGCTCACAGACACAGTTACTGTAGACCAACTGCCCACAGACACAGTTACTGTAGACCAGCTGCTCACAGACACAGTTACTGTAGACCATGTGCTCACAGACAGTTACTGTAGACCAGCTGCTCACAGACACACTTACTGTAGACCAGCTGCTCACAGACAGTTACTGTAGACCAACTGCCCACAGACAGTTAATGTAGACCAGCTGTTTACAGACAGTTACTGTAGACCAGCTGCTCACAGACACACTTACTGTAGACTAGCTGCTCAGACACAGTTACTGTAGACTAGCTGCTCACAGACAGTTAATGTAGACCATCTGCTCACAGACACAGTTACTGTAGACCAGCTGCTCACAGACAGTTAATGTAGACCAGCTGCTCACAGACACAGTTACTGTAGACCAGCTGCTCACAGACACAGTTACTGTAGACTAGCTGCTCACAGACAGACTTACTGTAGACCAGCTGCTCACAGACACAGTTACTGTAGACTAGCTGCTCACAGACACAGTCAATGTAGACTAGCTGCTCACAGACACAGTCAATGTAGACCAACTGCTCACAGACACACTTACTGTAGACTAGCTGCTCACAGACACAGTTACTGTAGACCAGCTGCTCACAGACACACTTACTGTAGACCAGCTGCTCACAGACAGTTACTGTAGACCAGCTGCTCACAGACAGTTACTGTAGACCAGCTGGTGAACATAGTGCAGCATTTAGATGTTTCCCTCAGGAGTTGGTAGAGAGCAGAAACACTAACAGAGTGAATATTGGACTCAGATTCACCAGCTGGACACAAACACGACTCCACATGATGATGATGTTGCTGCTGGATGTGGAAACAAGCAGCTGTTTGCTTATTTCTTGCTTAATATTTATTTATACTAAGGTGCTGGTATGTCAGTGTGCCCCCAAGTGGCCAAAGCCCCAAGTTAATGTAAGTCTAAGATCATAAAGAAACAAATACTTACACATAAAATAAATAAAACTGAGTAGGAGATTCTTAATATTTACTTTTTCAGTGTTGGCTCATCTTTGTGCTGATGGTTTCCTCTCTGTCAGTTAGGAGACTATAGTGGATGCAAAACCTTGCACTGTTGTAAAACCAAGACGACAACAGCAACTGTTTGATTCATGTTTTGAGAATGATCATATTTTAACAAGAAAATATATATTATTGACTTGTCATTTTAGGGATGGCCTCCTACACCAAAGGGTACAGGAGTTATTCTTGAAGGAAATAAAAATATATGTGAATTTCATACTGACGTATTTACATGAATTAAATCAGATCTGCACACCCATACACCGACATTTACATTTTTTGAACAGCCAATAGTGCAACTAAAAGTCTCTTTGCTGTTAGACGGTTGGAAATAATTCCAGACACAGAAATCAAAGTATCCACCTAGTTGTTTCTCAATGTGGTATATGCAGTACACATTTTGTGTGCATGTGTGTTAGGATACGTCTTGTGTTATTCTATACTTTTCCTATTGTTTACAATAGCTCACAAATATACATTCACTTTTTAAAAAGGATCAGTAATTTCCAAAAACATCTGAGCAGTTTAGTTTTTACAAAATCTTACTCAAACAGGAGGAAATACTGCATTTGTTGGGGATGAAAGAACACGTCACCCAGTGCTGTGGTAAGGCTCATGGACACCAATGAAGGTCTATGGCACAGAGTAATAAGACATGAACACAATACTTGTAAGATCAAAGATTTGCAGTTCTTTTAATGGAATTTGTTGACAGTAAAAAAATATATACATAAGAATATCACCTTCTGTATCTTTTAAGATGATATTTTAATTTGTACTAAAATCACGTAAAGGAGTCAATAATTACTCCTGCTTGGTTTTTCTCCTCCTGCACAGTTGACAGCATACAAAGCGTATTGATCCCACTACGATGGCTGTCAGCATCAACATGACTGCTAACAAAAAGCTTATAACATCCACAGAGTGGTAGGTGTACCACGACATCTTATAAGACTCAGTGCATAAATGTGAAGCTCCTTTGTGCCTCATGACAAACTCAATCCAGTAGAGGGCAGTGTCCAAAGGATGCATTGGCTTATCCCGATGGAGAGCAGAGAGACGCTTCATGTTAGCTCTGTAGGACGGATTGTGAAGAACTTCTTGTATCGCTTCCAGAAAGTTCTGGCGGTTGAGTTTTGTCGCATCCAGGACTTTAGCGGCTCCCCGGACTTCCATTCTTAAAACATTCTCAAACTGGTCGAACAGAAGAGGAATGCCGATAATTGGCACTCCGTGGTAAATCGACTCGTAGATCCCATTAGTGCCACCATGAGCCACGAAGGCTTTGACCTTTGGGTGACCCAAAAGATCATTCTGGGGCATCCACTTCACCAGTAGGGTGTTGTTGCCCAAATTTTTGGGGCGCTCACCTGCATGTCGCCATATGACCTTTTGAGGAATTTGAGCAAAGGCAGCAGCGATTTCCGAAGTCATTTCTACAGGTAGGCTTTTCACCAGCGTACCTAAAGACATCAGGATGCATCCATGCTCTCCTGAACTTTGGACAAACGCCTCCAGCTCTGATGATAAAGGTTCAGAGGGCTTACACTGAAATCCACCAATGTAGACAATGTTTGGCATGGTGGGTCTGGGGAATTCAAAGACAAAGTCGACCCTCATCAGCCAAATGTCAGCTCCTTGTAGTAGGTGATAGAAGTTCACATCAGGACCAAAGTACCTGTCTACCAGTCTATCATAGTGAGGGCACACAATAAACTTATCAATGCACATGTTAATGAGATAGTGCATTGAGTTTTTGACCCTTTGCCAAAAGGTCATTTTATTGGACACGGCATATCCAGAAGTTGGAACATAAGATAATGGAGATGGAGCTACCACAAAATGGCCTTCTCCGCTAGTGATCCATCTCACATTAAAGACAGTTGGCAGCTTAAGTTCATGTGCCACCAGGACCCCCACAGGCAATCCAGGGTCCACAAGAACCATGTCAAACTGAGAATCACGGATACTTTGCATTAGAGTCTTGTTCTCAAACATTTGTACCCCCAACACACTGGCTTGTTGGTGAATTTTTGACAGTGAACCAAGCATTTCCCAGTAGAATTGCATGAAGCCCACAACAGATGCCCCTTCTTTCTGGATTGCCAACATCTTTGCCAGGAAGGTTACAAAGAAGTCCTGCTCCTCTATGCTGATGGCCTCCGGTAGGGTGACAGTGATGGAGCTGTAATGCGGTGCATTTTCTTTGATGTACCAACTAGTGGCTGTGCGGACCACAGTAACCTTGTGACCCCTCGCATGGAGGTGCTGGATCAGCAGGTTCATGTTGACCCAGTGGCTGCCATCTACTGGAAACACCAGGATCTTTCCTCCTTGGACGCTGGGACTTGTCAGGAGGGACACACTTATCACCAGAAGCAGAAGAGAAACTCCTGCGATGCGCCCCATGGATAAACTCTGTGGAAAGAACAAGACATTTTAGTAAAAAACAATTGGCCAACAGTCAGAGCTGAAGAACGGCACCAACACAAACAGGCCCATAAGCTTCATGAGAGATTTGAATAAGCATTTAGATGTTTGTTTAAGTTAAATGAATAAATAAACGGAACTTTTATGTAAACCTTTATTTTTATGGGGTGATATTACAACTCGTAGATCCCATTAGTGCCACCATAACCTCTGTTTTTCTAACATCTTGGCTACAGGCCTATGTGGACGTTTGCAGCATGACCAGCACAGTAGATTTTGAAACCATCTCTGATTACTTGATGTACATTTCAAAAAGATTCAATGTTGAAAATAACAAGCTTGTCACATTGTTTAATTATTCTAAAACTTTCTTTCCTTCATGGTTTCATTTGCATATCCCAGACCTGTGGTTGGGTAGGATTTACAGATGAATACCCACAGTCCTGAAACAAACCCTGATGTGTTCCTTTAACAAATAAAAGCCCAGAGGAATGCTTGTACTTACTAAAGCCTGGTGTATGGTCTCTAATCTCATCAGCTGCTTTGAGCAGCTAACAGGCTAACAACACAGCAGTTTCAATTCATAACATGCAGAAAAGCATGTCTACTTCCCTCTCTGTGTGTTTATTTTTGAGAACACTGTGCAGTCATGCCTGCAAATTAGCCATTTGTAAGAATTACAATAAGTTACTTAAAGTAAACGGTCTGATCTTATCAGTAATGCAGTCTAACTTTAAAAAAAAGTATTTTAACTCACCTTAAACCCCTGAAACAGTGGAGAAATGTACTTTAAATACTCTCTGGACAAGTGAAGTCCAGCGTCTGCAGGCAAAAGAACTCAAACTAGATCATTGTGTTACATAAGGAAGAAAAGGAAGTGGGGGAGGGAGAGTGGAATAAGGGGATAGCCAACGGACTTCAGATGGATGTGAGTGGTTGGAAATCAAAACATTTTCCCACAGAGCACTCCCTCTCTATGTGTGGCGCATACACACAGGAAGGCACAGGAACACACACACACACACACACACACACACACACTTTGGGTTTCCATGTTTTCAGGGGACATTACATTTATTCCCTGGAGACTCATCTTAACACTAAACTTAACATAAACCTGAAATTATTAACTTTAAACCCTGAAATCAATGATTTACATTCCCACAACATGGCGGTGTAAACAGATCAACGTCCCCACACTGGAGTAAAACAATTTACTTTTCTGTGTCATTATAAAGAGCGAGAATATGTGGCCTGTGATTCATTTTCACATTACAAATAATTGTTTGTTATTTTTATTATTATTATTTTATTATTTTTTGATTAACTGATTAATCGTTTGAGTCTATGAAATGTAAAAAAATAAAATAGTGAAACTGTTTGCAATTTGATTGTTTTGTCTGATTAACAGTCTAAAATGTTAAATTATTCAACTCTCATATGACAAGGAAAAAAAACAAGTCTTTATTTTTTGAGAAGCTGGAAATGTTTGACATTTTTGCTTGACTAATGTTTGACTAATTGCTGCAGCTCTTTACTGAAGTGTAACACGCAAATCCTGTGTATTTACTTCCTGTAAAGTGACACGCTGTGGAAACTAACGCTGAAACTGCTTCTGCTTTTACAGAAAAGGGAACAGTTCTCATTTAATGAACACAGGATTTCTCCTCTCATAGTCAAAATCAAATCAAAATGTCATTATTCTATGCTGTGGCTCTCTTAGCATTTACTGCGGGATGGTGTCCGTGTGTAGCTGATGTTGGGGATTTTACGTCATGCCTGCAGTTCTTCTACAGGTCTTGGCCTCCTAAAGGTTTGGCTGGGACCCCGATTTGCCAGCATTATTACAACCAGTACCGCTTTGCCACATTGTACAGTCACTGGCGCCGTTCTCCGTGGTTTTCGGCCTACAAATACACCGTACCAAAAGGAAAGAGGCCTACAGCATGTTGGAAGTTTGAGCCACAGGTGAGGATATTTAAACATATTGTGTAGTCTTTGTATTCAGAGGGGAGGTTTAACTTCAGTTGATTCTGACTGTTTTTTAACAACTTCACTACTACATTATGTATTGAGAAAGAAATTACTCTAAGAAAAATAGGCATCACTCTTTTTGCAAAAAATCATGTCCAAGTATGTAACGTTTTACATTTCACACTGTGACAAGCACAGCAGTGGAGTTGTTAGTAAAATTGAGGAATTGAGCCCCAGTACAGGAGATGTATTTTATGTGTATTCATGGTGTCAGCTCTACATGGTGCAAAATAATTGTAAAAAAAAAAAAAAATGAGACAGTCCCAGAGAAAATAGGTGCAGTCATTCATTTTGTGTCCCTGCCCACCGAATATTAGTGGGCAGATTAAATCTTAAAATCCTCCTACACGTACATGAAATGAAAACATGTATTTAAACTTCCTGCTGCCCAAAGAGTAAAGGTTTACATACATCTTGCACTATAGTCTCTGTCTCATAGTTTACATTGTCTTTGCACTACTGTCCGGTCTTTGTTCAGTTCATGACCTTATATTTATGTATTTTATGTCTTGCTCTGTGGCACCATAGGCTCCTGGGAGATGGTATTTCATCCCAAATGTATACTTGTAGATAGATGGATTACTAACTTGGAGAACCGCTGGTTTCCATTTATTTTTGTACAATATGAAACTCTTGAAACGTGCCAATAAACTTAATAATAAAATGATTTTCTTGATATAATTCTTCTGTTGAAACAGGATGTTGGGGCATTATTCAGAAGTGTGAACCAATGGGATATCAGCAAAGGAGAGGGAGGCTGTTTGTTTTGATTTTGTTTTTTTTATTCCAGGAAGTGAGTTAAGTGAACATTTCATGATGTCTTCCACAAAAAGACAGATGTGATGGATTACACATCTCAGGAGTGTTTTTGTAATGTTGATGTTGTATAGAAATTAATAAATTCTTTTCAAGAAATATAAAAAAAAAATAAAAAAAAACATGTCACATGATTTGGTGGTTGCTCATGGTGATGTAACAAAGGCAAATGATGCTTTTATCAAAGCTGTGATGTGGCAAATGAAGCTTCCATCTAATCAAAGCTATGATGTGGCAAATGAAGCTTCTATCTATTAAAGCTGTGATGTGGCAAATGAAGCTTTTATCTATTAAAGCTATGATGTGGAATTCTATAATAAGAGGTTTTAAGTGCAGAACATTTCTTATAATTTTACACAAAAGTGAATATCTTCTCACTGCACACAAGTCGATACAGTCTACCAACGACCGCAGACCACTACCAACGACCGCAGACCACTAGCATCGTCGACAAACCACTAGCATCGTCGACAAACCACTAGCATCGTCGACAAACCACTAGCATTGTCGACAAACCACTGCTTTCTACTACAGTAGTACCAACAAACATCCACGTTTACTGCTGTCTCAGAGACATGAACAGAAATAATAACCTAGGACCTCTGCTCAGAATGGCTGACTTTGTGCCTCCACAGCCTGCACACCATTACGGACCACCCAGGTTGGCTGACGTCGCGCCTACAGAGCGCCCACAACAGCAGTACAGACTACCCAGGTTGGCTGACGTCGCGCCTACAGAGCGCCCACAACAGCAGTACAGACTACCCAGGTTGGCTGACGTCGCGCCTACAGAGCGCCCACAACAGCAGTACAGACTACCCCGGTTGGCCGACGTCGCGCCTACAGAGCGCCCACAACAGCAGTACAGACTACCCCGGTTGGCCGACGTCGCACCTACAGAGCGTCCACAGCAGTGCAGACAACCACCAGCTAGACCTCCCTGCCAAGACTGCATATATTTCCAACATTGTCTTACCAGTGCTAACAGGAACATCACTGACTGGTCTGGCTGGTTTCAAACTGTAAAACCCACACTGGACAGAGCATTAGACTCTGCCTATATGACCATAACCAAAAAGGAGTATACTGAACAAATCAGAAAGAGGGACACAGAGATCTCTACCCTGGTGACAAATCAGAAGAGATGGGATATGGTGGTGAGGGAGCTGGAAGAGAAACTCAGACAGAGAGATTCAGAGATCTACGAACTCAAGCAAAGTCTCAGAACGAAGAGCGAGCAGGCCAAGGGAATGGGGCGTGTCTGTAAAGCGGACAGCGACTCACTAATAGCGGCACAGGAGGAGGAGAAGGCTGCTTTCATGGTCTCATCCCAACTGATTGAGGAAACACTGCATGCAAAGCTGCAGATTGAAGAAGAGAGACAAACAAATATGACACAGCTGGAAGAGCAGAGGGATTTAGAGATCTCCAACCTGAAGGAAGGTCTCCAAAACAAAAGCAAGGAGACAGACGAAATGGAGCTTGTCTGTAAAGAAAAGTGTGAGAGCCAGAAAAATACTAAAGAGCTTGAAGAACAACTCAGCCAGAGAGATCCGAAAGAGGATCTCTCTAAAAAAGATTCAGTGATGTCCAAAATTGAGAAAACTCTCCAAATCAAGAGCAAGGAGGCCGAAAAAATGGCACACCTCTGGAAAGAGCACTACAACTCTTCCCAGGTTGAACAGGAAATGTTGCAGACAAAGCTCCAGATTCATGAGGAGAGCCAAACAAAAACGAAAGCGCTAGAAAAACAACTCAGCCAGAGGGATTCAGAGATCTCCGACCTCAAGAAAAGTCTCCATATGAAGTGCAAGAAGGCCAAAACAATAATCTTAACATTGAAGGAGGAGAAGGCTGCTCTCTTAGCCTCATCCCAACTGAATCAGGAGACGCTGCAAGCAAAACTTCAGATTCTGGAAGAGAGACTAACAAATATGACACTGCTAGAAGAACAACTTAGCCAGAGGGATTCAGAAATCTCGGACCTGAAGAAAAGTCTCCAAATGAAGAGCGAGGAGGCCGACGAAATGGAGCGAGTCTGTAGAGAAAAGTACGACTCACTGACAGCGACATGGGAGGAGGAGAAGGCTGCTCTCTTAGCCTCTACCCAGCTGAAACAGGAGACGCTGCAGGCAAAGCTTCAGTTTCAGGATGAGAATCTCACAAATATGAAACAGCTAGAAGAGCAACTCATCCAGAGGGATTTAGAGATCTCTGACCTCAAGAAAAGTCTCCAAAACAAAAGTGAGGAGGCCGACGAAATGGAGCGAGTCTGTAGAGAAAAGTGCGACTCACTGACAGCGACATGGGAGGAGGAGAAGGCTGCTCTCTTAGCCTCTACCCAGCTGAAACAGGAGACGCTGCAGGCAAAGCTCCAGATTCAAGATGAGAGCCTGAAAAACGTGAACGAGCTGGAAGAACAACTTAGCCAGAAGGATTCAGAGATCTCTGAACTCAAGAAAAGTCTCCAAAACAAATGTGAGGAGGCTAACGAAATAGAGCGAGTCTGTAGAGAAAAGTGCGACTCACTGACAGCGACATGGGAGGAGGAGAAGGCTGCTCTCTTAGCCTCTACCCAGCTGAAACAGGAGACGCTGCAGGCAAAGCTCCAGATTCAGGATGAGAGCCTGAACAACATGAACAAGCTAGAAAAACAACTCATCTGGAGAGATTCAGAGATCTCTGACCTCAAGAAAAAGAATGAGGAGGCCAATGAAATGGAACGTGTTTTGAAACAAAGGTACAGCTTAATGACAGAGATGTGGAAGGAAGAAAAAGCTGTTCTTTTGAACAAACACCGCCAGCAACGAGAAGAGTTGGAAGAGCAATTCAACCGAAGAAACGCTGAAATCCTGGAGCTCAGAGAGACTGTCTCCAGGATCATAAGTAGAGAGACTGAACTACTCGAGAGCTGGAAGGCCAAAATAGAAGAGGTTGAAGCTGAGAAGAACGCACTCCTTGAAAAGTATTCAAAAGACATGAAGAAAGAAAGGAAACAGAAAGAAAAAGAGGAAAAGAAGGAAAAGAAACGGAAAGAAAAAGAGGAAAAGAAACGGAAAGAAAAAGAGGAAAAGAAAGAGAAGGGTGTCCTGAGTTGGATACGGAAGAAGAAGAGTGACAGTAACAATAGGGTGGAGGAAGTTGTTGATTGTCTGGTGCAGGCCGGACAACAGTACACAACCGCCATAACCTACCCCTAACCCCCTAACCCCCCCCCCCCCCACACACACACACACACCCCCGACAACACCCTCTCCTACCCCCACATCTCCCCAAACACCCCCCCTTCCCCCTAACCCCCCACATCTCCCCAACCCCCCCCCATCCCCGTTCCCCCCAACCACCCACACACACACACACACACACACACACCTAATTAAAATAAAAAATAATAAAAATAAAAAATAATTCAAATGTCTGAGTGAATGTATACATACACAACATGAGTCCTATGTTATAATTCAGTGTACCTTTACTACTTCTGTGTAGAACATGTAACTGTTGACAATGATTATTTAATGAAGCTGATATGCTGGAAAATGAAACGAGTGCTTTTAATCATCAGTATCTAGAACTTATAACTCTCATATTTCAGAATCCGACTTCAACATGTATGTGTTTGAGAAATGTTCTTTACAGAATGAGAAAAAGTAATGGAACCCAACTGCTATTGTTCGTTTCATGATTTGTTTACGTCGCCTCCTGAGCGGCCGAAAGCTTCCTGAAGCTGACCAATCAGAACAAGAGTGGGCTCATCAGGAGGCGGGGTATAAAGAGACACGCGCTAGCCTGTTTCAGACAGAGGCTGAACTGAGGGACTGCAAAAAGCCAGTATAAGCTTATTGTAACTGTAAATCATGCAAATATATTCCAGAATATAAATACATGGCTGGAAATGAACCCAGATATGAATGTTTCAGACTTTGTATATCTCCAGACCTTTCCTCCAAGTTATCCAGTGAAATGTGTACAGGTATTTATAGTTTCAAAACAATGTATAAATGACTTGGTGGTTTCCATTTCCATCTAACACTATACTTTAGTGCATATTAGGAAATGTTAGTATGCTAAAAACTAAGATGGTAAATTTAATTAACATTATACGTAAATTATAGCATGTCAAGACTGAAGCAGCTGAGTTTATTATTCTTCTGATTAAATTATGAAGCATAAAGTGTGTAAGACATATAATCAACTTTAAAACTACATCACTGTTTATTTCCACCCTCTAATTCACAGTTAGCATACCCGGAAGCTGATGGCAACATGATCCCGTTCCCTCCGGGCCCTCTGGACCAAAATGTGGTTGACAGCCAGGCGGTGGAGCTGGACTATATTAACTCCACCTACTCTCGTGGCCACTTGAACCCCAGCCTTCACCACCAGACCCGTGAGGACCGCTCCTCCACCTTTACACTCACTAACGTGGTTCCTCAGAAGGCAGGCTCTAATGATGGGCCCTGGGAATTTCTGGAGCACGCTGTCAACGTAACCTTAGCCGACTACTGTCTCGGAGAGGCTTACATAGTGACCGGCATCATCCCTTACCAGAAAGACGAGCACTGGCTCAAAAATCACCGTGTGGCTGTGCCTGAGTACATGTGGTCAGCTTACTGCTGCCCAAACTACAGCAACAATCTTCCAGAAGAACTGAAGGACGCTTTCCCCACATACGCAGCGATCGGCCGCAACGACCGCAACAGCACTGAGGAGATTGTGCCCGTTTGCCAGACGGCAAAGAAACAGTTCAGGGGATATGATGTAAGGCAAATGCCACTGGCGACACTTGAGATGTATCTGAGGGACAGGTTTAACACCATTGTCAGTGTTTTTTATGAGCAGTGCTCTGGATCGGCCTGAACCCACATAGATGTTTTGTTAATGCTAATTTGTTTTGATTCAGACTAAGTACTCTTGCAATAAATCCTCCAAATTAAAATTACAAAATACATACTTTTTAACATTTTCTTAACCGACGCCTGTATCGATCATAAGTGCCTTACAAAACATTACTAATGACCATACGAGGTTATGGTCTGTTACGGTTTAGGAATAAAAACTACTTTAATATTGAAAAGGATTGTGGTCATGGTTATCAGAAAAGAGAAAACAGGTCAACTTTTACTGCTCCGACTTCCTGTAGGATTATCTATCTTTAAAAAGAAAAAGGACAGCAGTGTGTAGGAAAAAGACGGTACTCCAGTAGTAAACGAAAACAAAAGACTCAGCATGTATTTATTGTTTTGGTAAATTTAATCTAACCAAACACATCTCCTTGATGATGTAAACTGTGGTCTCCTTACAGTCACAGTGAACATGGTCGCTAGTCTAGAATAGTTTGACATTTTGGTGAAAGTTAAACATTATTTTTATATTATATAATATTTTTGACCACTAGCTGGAGTCCTTGTGTAACACATGTAGCTGAAGGGATTTTTACCATCACGTTTCAGCTCTGCTGCTTCAGAAAAACATCAGACCTCATTATCTTGTAATATCTTTTATATCTTTTGTCTTACGATTCACTAAATAATGTCAGTAAAACTTTCTTTAAATTTATGTATGTAACCCTTGTGTCTCTAGGTTATTTATAACTTTTAACTAATTTGATTAGTTATCAATGAAAGTTGGGCTAAATATCAAAAAAAACTCTAGGTACGACTATGGAGCCTGAAGTTGTGAAGTGTTAGCAAAGAACAGACAACACAAACAGGTAAGTATTGAAAAAAAATTATATAAAATAAAACTTACACATTCCCTGCCTATCTAAGTGTGATGTGTGTGTGAGCTTATCTGTATCTAATGAAGGATGCCACGGCTGGCCACGCCAGGCTCTTGGTCCATACGCTGTCGACATCTATGGTTGGCTCGCCACTGACCACCAGGTCAGGGTCACATGATCATCTAAAACCAATCAACAGTACAGAATGCATTAGCTACTATTGTCTCATTCCTGTCTAAATCTGATCGACTCACATCCATTCAAATGTCAATCCAAAGATACCCAAATGTAAGGATATAAAATCCCTAATCATTATATAAATGAACAGGTACACATCAGGTCTGTTTCAATTAAGAACCAATCAATCAATTATGAATTTCAATCTCAGCATAAAAATAAAATGATATTTCTGAAACCTGGTATTTATATATTTTAACCATTTTAAATCTATTTATGCATAAAAACATATAACATTAATAACATAATATTTAATATATTCATCCCCTTAACAATTAAATTGAACTTCTGTTTTCCATATTCAAAACAATTAAATGAACTAAATCACCCTCATCTTTTAACATATGATAAACAAGAGGATAAATACTTTATCAATCAATTGACACCTAGTGATGGCTAACATAGCTGAGCTAGCAGTAGAGCTAGAGTCAAAATATGTTTATATTCAAATGCTAGCGATTAGCTAAACTCAAACAAGTTCACATTCAAATTCAAATGCTAGCGATTAGCACGAGGCTAATGCAATTAGCAATCTTTTATGGGCATTTTCAACAGCATAACACAATCTGAATCTAAGTCTTTATGGTATCAAATAGGAAAAAAAATCTTGGTTACAACTTTTATTGGTTTTAAAAGAGTTTTGGTTCATGACAAAATGGAGCTTACACAGTTAGCATAACATTAGCGTTAGCATCCTTACCGGAGTTATCTTGGGGAGCTAGCAGAGTAACGCGGCTCAACTCTCTCTCACAGCTTTCAACCTAATGAACATTATTTCAATGTGTTGTACAAGATATTATGAATTTCTATTCCTCAGAGGATATTTCCATACCGGTCCAAGCGAGTGATGATTCTGTAACGTCTCCAACGGTAGAAAAGAAAAAGAGCATCTTTCAAGAAAGTTCCCTGGAGTTCAGTCATTTGTTTCCATGCGCCACTCTCTGGCGAAGTATGGTACTGCACCCCAGTAACCTGGTACTGCACCCCGGTAACCTGGTACTGCACCCCAGTAACCTGTTACTGCTGCACCCCAGTAACCTGGTACTGGGGTGCAGCAGTAACCTGGTACTGGGGTGCAGCAGTAACAGGTAACCTCACTTTTATTTCTATTTTCTATTGCAGTAATTTGCATAACTCACTCGTTGTGGACAAAAGTTAATAAATTGCAGTCGACTCATTTAGACACACTTGACCTAACTTGTTCCACAGTTGGATTTGACTGTTCTGAAGCTTTTGCAAAAACCTTCATTTCTTGTAATGATCAATAAAACACACATTATTTTTTTCATCAGACTTGTTAAGGATTTATTCAATGAACAGAGGGTTAAACATGTCAAGCAGGATTATGTTGACAAAGATGAATCTGCAGTGAACATCTCAGTAAGAACATTGCATCATGGGAGCGAAAAGCTTGTCCCACAGCTCCACCTTCATAATGGCTTTGCCCATCGGGGACATGGTGGCCTTGATGTCCAGCTGCTTGCCCTCAAACGTGAGCCCGCAGCCTTTGGCCTCTTCTCGGATGAAGCCCTGCTGCTCTTTGTTGTAATACATCTCTTTGTACAGACTCTCGTTGCACTCTTTACCCTTGGCGTAGATCCCCACGGCGAACCAGTTCTTGTACATGTTCTGGTCGTACGGCACAGAGAACATTATCGCTACTGTCTCTTTAGCGCAGTTGCTTTGCCTCTCAAACAGGTCGTAGGTCATAACGCCCACTGCGCCGGTTGCTTTGCCGCTGATCTTGCTGAAGTTGCACACCTCGGTTTTCAGTGGGCGCACGGTGGGTTGGGGCGGGCTGTGGCAGCTGCCACTTTCCAGGTAAACCCTTGTTTTTAAAAACAAAAACACACAGAAAAGGAATAAAAGGAAAAAAAACCTTAACAATAAAAGGGTACAGTTATTTTGACACAGCAGCATAGATTTTCTTTAGCTGCTGTACTTACTTGGGGTCAATCAGACAGTAGTTATTGGTGAGGTTGGTAATCTCGATGGTGACATTTCTTCGGCTTGTGAGGTTAGCTGCCAGAGCCTCTGCTGATTCACTCATATTGTTGCTCGTACGAAGCTGCGAGTTGTAAAGATCAGTATCACAGTGTGGAGCAGTTCAGTAAATCGCCGTTTACAGACAAAGATCCACAGTTTTATGTCAGTTTAATCACCCAGTAAAACACAAATACAGCACAGAAATAAACTGGCTTACCTGTCTGGATCACAGGTGTGTCGTTGCTTTGGCAAAGCTGGATTTGAGACACTGAGATCACTCTTTAGATCACTCATGTCAGGGACACCACCCAAATCTGTCCCCACCCACATCACACACCCATTCCTTGTCGCCTCCACACTTTTTTGTCCAGGTATGTCCGTGTACAGATCCATGACTACAAGGCGTAGCCAACAATAACAACAGTTTGTTTTTTTGTTTTCATACTGCTCTTATTTTCCCAAGCTTGAAGCAGGTGTGTCAGATTGAAGGAGATTGTCTCATACCTCAGCGTCTCCTTATGCACCACACCTTTTGTCTCTGTGTCTCTTTGTGACATTGATTTTGCAATATTTCTGCGTAGCATGCCACATTCATTTTAACTAAAGCAAAAGTATAATTCATGTTATGTTCACTGAAAAGATTTATGATGTTTTCTAAGTTAAAGATAATACAAAAAAACGTCAAAGGCAAGAAATGAGTTATATTGTGTTTTATTTGTTTAAATGACATCACATTACATGACATGACATGACTGACAGACTCAGTACAAATAGACTTATCTGCCCATCCTATCATGCACCTCTAATTTAACAATAGCCCTGCCCCCATCAGACATGCTGGCCCTCACGTCCACCATCCTGCCCTGGTACACGACACCTGAGCCATTGGCCTCCTGACGCACAAAGTTGGTGAAATCCTTATCATTGTACATAAGCTCATACAGCTTCTCGTCGCAGGCCTGCTTGTGCTCAAAGATGCCCACCCCCAGCCAGTTCTTGTAGAAGTTATAGTCGAACGGCACTGAGAACATGACGGCCATCAGCTCGTTGCAGTGACACCTGTGCATGTCAAACAGCTCGTAGGTCATGACACCAACAGCACCTGTTGCCGTGTTGTCGTCCTTGGTGAAGGAGCACACCTCGGTCTTGGTGGTGCGCACGGTGGGCTGAGGAGGGCTGAAGCAGAAGCCACTTTCCATGTACACCCTGGAGGAGAGAGGAGAGTAGATGTAGTTATACATTAATGGAGTCAAGCATGTTGAAGCCACGTTGTCTGACTCTTACTTTGGGTTGGTGAGACAGTAGTTAGCGCTGACATTAGTGATCTCTATTGTGCAGTTGCGGTTGGTGGTGAGGGTGACAGAATGGGACTCTGCAGTCTCAGACATGGTGGAGGCAGCTGGAAGACACAGAGGGAAAGAAAAGAGCCGTGAACAACAGAAACCGATCATCAATATAGTATAAATGGACATGAAGGTTACTTATTAAATAAAAAGTTCTCATCGTGTGGACCAGTGATGTTAAAAGGCAGAGCATAAAGTGCTAAAAACATCTCTACTGTCAGTTATTACACATAATTATCCTCTATTCTTACTAGCAGACATTTGTTTTTTAAAATGATTTTAGCTCTGGTGAATACTGCATGATACGCTCAAAATAAATGCACTTACTTTGCTTTATGTGAAACACACAGGAAGGCAGAGAGTCTTATGAAAACAGCTCCGAGTTCGGTCTGGAGACAAGCCTGAAGTCCCGCCCTCTCAGAGACACGCAGACACACCTCACGCAGGACGTTACCGGAGGTGTGTCCGTTCTCAGGAGTCACCTGCAGGAAGGTGTGATTTGATTTGTGATGTTTAATTACAGGTAAAATGTCTGAGAAGCAGTTTTGGTTCTATAGATCACTTTGGAAGAATATGGAAAAGTACTGAAGTACTGTGTGAAATACCTGAATGTGTGGTGAGATTTGGAAAGTGAAAATAGTAGCAGCCACACCCGTCAGACATGTTTCTACATCCCAAACATACAATCCAAACTTCCCACACTTGTTCGTCTGATAGAACCTTTTTTTTCACATATGTTTGTACATAATAATTTATAATCCATTTCTTCATACATAGTCATGTCACAATGTCAAGAGACATATGTTGAGTTGTTATTTGTCTGCAGACAGAACATAAGATAAATCTGTCATGACAGGCCGGATCCAGACCCTGAATCCCTACATTTCTTTAGATGCCAGCAGCTGTAACCTGGTAAACCAGGTCAACCCATAAAAAAATCCACCTGATCTGTTAGCATGATACGAGTAAGTTAAATGTCCATGAAAGGGAACAGCAGCAGCAGCATTTTATACCTCAGCTCAACTAAACTTTTATTTTACAGCTATAGTTATTATGTACTTTCCAGATCCGAACAACAATTCAGGATAATATTATTTTATATATTTTTATGTCATTTATCAAGCTATTAAACTACAGCTTGATCTGCAACAGAACTATTTAATAGTTTCCTTTCTGTCTCAAACAAGGGAGGCGGCGCAATTTCACAATTTCATGTTGTGTCACCTTGAACATATATGATGAGTGTATTTCTTGCTCTATTTCTTTGGTGAATTGTAGTTGCAGTCAAAGACCAGTAGAGGGACCTCTAGATTCAGTGTGTACAGTCACAGTTTGACAGATGATGAGTGAACCGACACTTGTTATATGAAAAGTAGTTATGATCTTAGCTGCTCTTTCTGGAGAGGAGGCATTAAAATACACGTATTGTATTAAACAGGGAACTCAAGAAGGACACAAAACACAGAAATACACACAAAAACACACACAGATGTACTCTTTACATAAACATCAACTTTATTTCACTTTATTTGCATTTTCAATCAACATTTTTTATTGAATGTTAGAAGTCTCAGTGCTATTTTCAATCAACATAAACGAAGCATAATTGAGGAAAACAAATATAGCTATGAAAATAAAGTAGATCAATTATTAGTATTCATTGATGCAAATATTTAAAGGTTTTTTTTCTTTTTTTAATGGTCTTCATGATCAAAACATCATGATCAAAGTCAAAAACTGCTGGTGACAAACTGTTAAAAATATGTTTCACTTCTGTTTAACTCAACAGTAATTATTATTATTAGTAATTATTCACAGTATTTACAACATAAAACCCAAATCAACTTTGCTGAAGAAAAACTATAAAAATATATAGTTGATTAGAAATAAGACATTCAGTGTTACAAATACTGATGAACAAATAAGTGAAGTATAAAATACTACAAAGCTACATCATATGTGTGCGTGTTTCTTTTCAGACAAGATAACAATTGGTTTCCATTAAAAGTGATGATATCTATGATAATGTAACTTTGACAGAGATCAATGCGGACTTGAGACTTTGATAAAATTAAGAAATTAAATGTCCTAATTGCTTTGTTATTTTATCATAAGAAAATGGAAACCAGTGGCTGCCTGGTAGGAAACATACGTTCTGTATGTAGCCCTGTACACATGTACATCAAAACGTTCGACACAGTTGCTGTGTAATTGCTTTTGGTAAATGGTGAGTTGTAATGTGAAGTATGTGTGTTTTAAATGGGTTAAAACACGTAAAACCACTGGTGTTGTCACTTAAAACAGTGGTTCTCAACTTTCGGTTCTCCGGAGAGTAGTTCTGTGTAAAACTGACGCTACTGAGCATGTGCGGGAAACACAGTTCTGTTTACAGCTTTCTGAGCTTCTTGTGCTACATACCACAACCTCATCACGGTGTACCGACGTTCTTTAATACATGTACAATGTAGTATTCCCCCCGAGACTGAAAACATGATCTCTGTTATTAGTCATTGGAGTCGTTTCCTAACAAACGTGACCATAAATTTCATAATGAAGGAACAAGTCAGCACAGAGGAATAAGACACTTCACACTTCAGATACACAAACAATACTTGTTAGTAGATTGATTCATTGATTGGCTCCAAAAATGAGATTTGTTGAGCAGTGACGGTTCTCATCCTCATGAACGTGGTCACTTCTGTGGGAACATGTTCCCAGCAGTGATGGATGACAGCCCGGTCTTCTCTTCTATCCATTGGTTGTAATTGGTCACTTTGGTGTAAACACCAGGTCGAAACTTCTTGGCGCAGCCCTCACCCCAACTTATTACCCCAAAGAGAAAGAATCTGCTGTGCACCTCACAGACCAGAGGCCCTCCTGAGTCTCCCTGTGGGAAAAAGAGAATCAGCGTTCAGCGAAATCAACAAACAGATCTGTGGAAGCGAAGCACGATCGAGTCCAGACATGTAAAAATACCTCGCAGGCATCCTGGCTCCAGTCGGGACGACCGGCACAAAACATGTTATCAGTGATCATGTTCCCATAATAGTCCTTTTGTCGACACACATCATTGGCGAGAAGGTCCACCTGAGCCTCTCGGAGGTACTGAGACATATACCATAAACCTGGAAAGAAGAAACGCTTTAAAACTAATGTATGACAAGTTGTAAACGTAAACTTAACGACAATTTTGCAGTGCTTGACTCAAGTGTCCCTATTGTTTGTCAACCAGTTACTTTTGGTGGGAAAAGGTCAAAGGTCAGTCATACTATTTGTTGCACCGTTGACCCTCCAAAAGTAATTGGCTGATGGGGTCGCGGCCCGGTGACACCTACATGAGAGTTTAGTGATCAATAAAAGAAAAGTGGAGAATATTGTAATCAAATGAAGCACTCTTGGATAGTTTTATTGTAAGTTTAACCTTTGACTTGTCATTTTTTGCTTTCAATTTATCTTCATTCACTAATTTAATCTCATAATTCGACACCAATGTCCTCACCGTGTTTCTCTTTCCCGTAACCAGCGATCTCACAGGTGACACCAGGCTGGAGGCTCTGCTGAGGAGGCGGGAGGCAGACAGTCTTCACCAAGTCGCTGCTCTCTGCACACCTGCCATGTTTGGCCTTCAGCTTCACTAAAGCTGCATGACAATAACCAAGAAATGACTTTCTTTCATCACATTAAATCATCAATACTGAAGCGTGAAAAGGCACATTCCTACCAATGTCATTGTTGAAGTTCCCCTCACTGTTGTCAAACCTTTCATGGACGATGATTTCTTCCACCCTGAACGTTTGCTCCACCGTCACGTCGGTCTCATTCAGAGCATTTTTACCCAGAGTAACAGAGAAGCGGCGCTCTTTGGCGTGGGAGCTGAAAGACAAATTAAGTATAGGAACAAATCAATTAAGCTGCTGTTGTTATCAATTCTCAGCATCTGCTGTGGTTACAGTAAATGATCTCATGTCCCACCCGTCAGGGAAGCAGTGGGCAGCTGTCAGGACCCAGCAGGCGGAGATCAGACTTCCCCCGCAACGGAAACTCTTCTTGGATTTGCTGCGCCAAAATATGGCAGCAACCCACGGGTGGGACTCCACGGTAGAAACTGTTCCACCCACGATCTTCATCTGTTTTCTTCTGATGCGCTGGCCACATGTGGACTCTGCAGCTGGAGTGTGAAAAAAAAGTTGAAAAGATTGGAGGAAAAACCACAGAAATGCTGCATGATGAGCTCAGTAAGGCGGTGAACTAACCTGTTTCTGGCTCGGTGGGTGCAGGTGAAGGTGCGGCAGGTACTACATGATCAGAGATTTGTTTAGACTATTGGAGCATCTGGTTTAGACTTTAATGGTAGATTACGGTTAAATTGACACTCACATGGCTCCGAGCCACAACGTGGAAGGTCACAATATTCCTGGATGAGCTGCCGGTCTTTCCAAACATAACACCACGGACGCCGTTTAAAGTGCAGATTTCTGTAGTCGATACAACATCACATAAACTATAGAAAGATATGAATTATCTGTTTTTCTTTGCATTGGCTCTGATAGATGGAGTCACAACATTTCTGTTTGAAGCAGGTGAGGCTCAGATGAAGCTTAATGTACAGACTGAATATTCAGATTAACAGCAGCCTACCTGCAGTAGTTGTGCCTGCCAGCGTTGACATCTGCCGACATGTATTTGACCCTGGTGTCCAAATCCCAGTCCACACATGTCAGTCCAGTCTCTGAGCGGGACACTGTGCCTCTGTAGTACAGTCCAACACCCTTGTAGCAGTTGGTACTCTTTACTAAAGGATCAGTTGGGTTTTTTTTTATTACTACAAATATTAAAAGGATGAATGCACATTGTTTTGGATGTTTAGCTTCTTACCTTCACAGTGTGTCCCCTTAAAACCTTCAGCGCACAGACAAAACAAGTGTTCACCAGTGGACAAGGATGGGTATGAGGTGCCTCCGTTAAGACAGATCCCAGCTGGCAAAAGACATTATACAGTTCATGATTAATACAGTATTAACACACTTGACAAATGTAGAGTTTCTCACCTGAACCTTCAAAGGAGGAGGAAGATGAGGAGAACAAGGACGAGGAGGCGGAAGCAGAAAATCTAGGGCTTCTTTTTCCCCCCAATGATCCCTAAAAATATAAAAAAGTCAGAGAGATTCTCATGAAAAGAAAAGCAACATTTCAAAATACACAAGATAAAAATCTGCTTACTGCCTCAGTCGTTGACAGAGTTGCCAGGGTGCATATTAAAACGCTAAAGTTTATCATGTTGTCTTGCTTCAATGCATATATAATAAAACCCAAACAGCATGAGCGTGCTTGCAGTGTCGGACCCTCCTCGGGGTTTGTTCTGTTATGTCTTGCTGAAGAAACATGCAGAGAGGTGGAGAAAGACGTGATTGGCTGAGCCAATTTGGTGTCTGCATGGCGAGTGAATGAGTCAGACACTGAGTTATTACATGATTAACCCACATCTTTAATTCCCTGGAAGCATTTCAACAACCTGCAGCTGTTTACATGATGACATTTAACAGATTCTGGACTGAAAATGATTAAAACGTGTTTATGACTGTCTGAATGTCTCGATCATGCAGTTAGTTTCCACACCCAGTGACACCACAGAGCCTCACCGGTGACACCACAGAGCCTCGCCGGTGACGCCACAGAGCCTCGCCGGTGACGCCACAGAGCCTCACCACAGAGCCTCACCGGTGACGCCACAGAGCCTCACCACAGAGCCTCACCGGTGACACCACAGAGCCTCGCCGGTGACACCACAGAGCCTCGCCGGTGACACCACAGAGCCTCGCCTGTGACACCACAGAGCCTCGCCGGTGACACCACAGAGCCTCGCCGGTGACACCACAGAGCCTCGCCGGTGACACCACAGAGCCTCACCGGTGACACCACAGAGCCTCACCGGTGACACCACAGAGCCTCAGCGGTGACACCACAGAGCCCTTACCGGTGACACCACAGAGCCTCACCGGAGACACCACAGAGCCTCACCGGTGACACCACAGAGCCTCACCGGTGACACCACAGAGCCTCACCGGTGACACCACAGAGCATCAGTTGGGTAACTGATACCATGAATGTGTGACCATACGCAGAAGAAGAAACGGTTTCGATCTTTAACGGGTGTGTCTTTTACATAAAGTCACAAGGTCTCTGTAATCTATTTGTAAACTTTACCACCATTTTTCACGCTTATACTAAATTATTTTTACTTTGAGACTTTGAACAATCCTCCACTCAGAAATGTTTCTTCCTTCAGTTGGATGTTTGCAGAATCTATGATTAATCGTTATCTTATATCAAAGAATATGAACACAAATGATTGGAAGATGAATATTGGAGAATGCACATGAGCACTACAGCTGTCCTCTCCACTTTATTCACTGATTTAATTATATCAAAAAATCATTTAACAGAAAATTAAATTGCCTGCAAGCATAAACAGATCCTCAAATTTTAAATTTAACTGTTGTTATTATTGAAGATGGTTCTGAATTAGTCAGTAAATCAATTTCTGCACTTTTAGCTTTTTAATATCTTCAAATATGTGACCTGGAATCATATTTCTCATATTAGCACAGCCAGAAAACATCAACAAAACACAGGAAATGACTTCTACTCTGTTACATCATATTTATTTTGCTGTTTTATTTGCTAAATTGATTTGTTATGAGCACATTTTTCAGTTAATTAATCCACTGAGTGTCAGTGTTGAGCTATAAACACCAGAGCTCGTTTATCCTGATTGTACCTGAAGTCTCACGGTGGGCGCATCCTCACCTGGGGTCACATGTTGGATTCACCTGAACAGGTAAAAGGAACAAAACTACCATGAGATACATCCGCCAGGTGATCTGATACCTGCACAAGCCATGATGCATTCAGGGTTGACGATGAAGATGAAGAACTTTCAGTGTCGCTGCTTAGCCAATGAAAGCAAATATGTACATTAGGATCCCGGAAGTCGTCTCACTGAGATCCTGCTTGTCTGATGCCACCTTTACGAGCAGTCGGAATTATCAAACTTCATGAGCATGAAGACATAGAAACAGTTTGTATTGGTAGGATGTGTACAATTGTAAAGGTGCTGTATAAATAACAACTATATTATTATTAATTATATCTACGAGATGTGTTTTATGTATGTAATTATTTGTGTTTTATTTAATCATTAAGTATTTTATTCTATGTGATTGTATTTACTGTTATTAGTGTGAAATGTTTAATTGTATAATGTGCTGTATTATTATTAATTAATTAATATTATCATTAATCATGTCTATGAGGCCTATATGTTTATTTTACTGTTTTTATTTTGTTTTATTTTTGCATATTTAATTCTAACTGTGTGTAACTTTATTTGCGTGATTTTTTTTCTCATAAAGAACTAAACTAACTTAGCTTTGAAAGGAAAACACAACCACCATGTAAGGATTTGTGAATTTGAGAGTGAAAAAAGTGACTATTATTTGACAGGTTTTGACTTGGCGCTTTAGTTTACGAGCAGCCCGTGAAGGCAGCGCTGTCAGCTGTGGATGAAGGAGATTATCCTCCTTTACTCGAGTCACTGTTAACACGGATCCACACACACAGGAGGCGGCTTGTCACACACAACATGGGAAACGCAGACACCAAACTTCACTTCAGGAAAGCGGTGATCCAGCTCACAACCAAAACTCAGGTCTGATTTACTGACAAACAAATATACAAATATACATTAAAAAAAACCAAAACAAGAAAACAGTCGGTTGTGTGTCTGGTTTTAAATTGAGACTGTGGGGATGAAGTTGCCAGATGGTAGCCTGAGCTGCAGCCAGAGGACATGAAGAGCAGAGAAAAACAAGGAAAACACTTCAGTCGGTTTATAATCGAGGTTTTACAGGCTTTTACTCTGAAATATTTTTATTATTTTAAATATTTGTGCTGTTTTAATATGTTGAAAAACACTCATTTATTCATTCAGTTTCTCCTTTTTAATTAGTGAAATTAACCAAAAGAAACATGTAACGTGTAAAATGTTGAATTTAACATCAGTTTTCTTAACAAACGGTTTTCACGTCAGGTGCATTTAAGGTGGAACCGACTAGATGAGGTCTGTACCTGGCGGGCACTTATCGCGGTGTTTCAGCCTGATCCAGTGTTTTGAACGAGTCTTTAGTGTGATACATATGTGGACACATGTATGTACACATTTACACATTTGACTGTCAGATCTCAGATTTCTAATCAATTAGTTGAATGACAGAAAATTAATCAGCAGCTACTTTGATAATTGACTCTTTTGCAGCTTTTTCTTGTTTTCATTATATTATCATTATAGTAAAATAAATTTGAAGCTTGTAGAATATCATATCAGATACATTCAAACAATCATCAGTAAATTATGCAATACTAAAGTTTCTTAGATCTCATGGTGACAGATTTAATCTGATCAACAGACCAAAAATATTCAGTTTATTATCATGTTTGATACAGAAAAGCTTCAGATGTTTAGTAGGAAAGTAGAAATATTATAAACTAAAATGCACTTAAAGTATCAGAAGTAAAAGTACTCGTTCTGTAGAACTGATGTATTATTGTATATTATTAGGTTGTTACTTCTGATGTAAGCAGCATAGTTTTGGTACTTTAATCCCTTCCTACGTGTCACATGATCAACACTTTTTTTTTTTGGACAACAAGTTGCTTCAGCGAGACGTTGGTTTTATTTCCTGTCAGGTCAACAAACGTTGAGAATCGCTGTCATCAGATAAATGTCTGTCATTAAAATTAAAAATTAAAGTACCTCAAACTTATACTTGCGTATAATGCAGTAAATATACAGAGCTACATGCTCCACAGGGACAAAACCAACAACAAAAACAGGAAATGGGACATAATAAACAGTAGCAAATAGATCAAATTTACACAGTGATGACCTAGAAACTAATGTTCTGTTTTCATTTAACTATATTTAGCAGCTGTGTTATGAATAATTGATTGAATAATGGTTGTCCACGCTGGGATCATGTGACGTGTGTCTCCTGCAGCCTGTCGAAGCCACAGACGATGTCTTCTGGGACCAGTTCTGGGCCGACTCCTCCACCACCATCCAGGACGTCTTCGCTCTGGTGCCGGCGGCCGAGATCCGAGCCGTCAGAGAAGAGTCTCCGTCCAACCTGGCGACGCTCTGCTACAAGGTAAACTACCCTCGGTCGAGTCCGTCCTGGATACAGCGAGAGTCCAGAGGAATGCTGTCGTTTGTTGTTCCCACGCTGTCTCAGTGTCGGTAAAGGTTAAAGGTCGCTGGAATAAAACAGAAAAACAGACAGAAACAAAGAATCAAACAAACTAGACCAGGCGTGTTTTAGGACATACAGCCTTAATAATAATAATATAAATAATAATAATAATAATAATAATGATGTCTGAGATGAGTTTTCCACACAAATAAGTCAAATATATAAAAAAATCTTAAACCAACATTTTCTTTTTATCCCTCATTGAAAAACTCATAATCTATGAATATACAAATATGTTTCACTATATAAAGTAAAGTGATGATGCTTTTTAAAATAAAGCTATGAATAGTTTTTATTATATATGTTTTTATTTTTAACGTCAGGCGGTGGAGAGGCTGGTGCAGGGTGCAGAGTCCAGCTGCCCCACAGAGAGAGAGCGTCAGATCGTCCTGAACTGCAGCCGGCTGCTCACGCGCGTCCTGCCCTACATCTTCGAGGATGCAGACTGGAGAGGCTTCTTCTGGTCGACGGTGCCCGGCGCCGGCAGAGCGGGGGTACGACTGACACAAAAACCACAGAAACACAGAGGTCTTATATCAGAGCTCCTTCTGCTCAGAGATTATGAGCCGTGTGAAGTTAACAGCAGCATCAACACATGCTGCTGTCATGCACGGGTTCAGATGATTTACTTTGCAGATGTTTTATGAGGAAGGAAATGAATTCAACACATTTAATAACCTCCAGCGGTTAGAAGTGATGCTGCTGTCTGATGATCAGAGCAGGATCTGCAGTGTAAGACGAGACTGTTGCTGTCCACAGCCAAACCTCCTCCCTCCACCTCCTCCACCTCCTCCTGGCGGCTGCTGGTTCTCTGGTTACTTGGTCGGCGGGGGACCGCGGTGCAAACACTGCTCATATTGTCCCCCCGTCCTCCTCCTGGCCAGTGGTTGAATTAAGGAGGGATTGAATGTCCTTTAATTAAAGTGTGAGACTGAAGTAAAATGCAGAGCTGCAGCACAGAACAGACTAATAGGTTGTTTGTAGTCATATGAATTCAGCTTGTATACAGTGAGAATATATTATTATGTTATTTTTCTCAATTTGGTCTATAAATGTTAAAACAATAAACTGTCATAAAGACATTTTAGGTTTCATCTTGAGCTTTGGGAAACAGGGATTCAACGTTTTCTGACCAAACAACTAATCAATTAAATGATTATTAGTTGCTGCTGTTTCCCAACGTCCAGGTCGACGTCCTCAAACCACAGATATTCAGTTTATTGTCATCTGAGGCTAAAGAAACCTGAAAATACATTACCGAGCTGGAATCAGAGGATTTTGATCATTGAAGTAGTTGCAGATTAGTAAATTACTTTCTGGATCGAACCTCATCAGTTCTGTCTCCTGACTCCGTTTATCCTCCAGCGTTTGGATGAAGACAGCGACGATGAGGAAGCGCGGCCTCTGGCTGAATCGCTGCTGCTGGCTGTTGCTGATCTGCTCTTCTGTCCAGATTTCACTGTTCAGAGCCACAAGAAGAGCAGCCCGGTGAGTCCTCGAATGCCACATCACACCTGCCAACATTCACCTTGTACCAACGCTTCTTCATTAACTAAAGATGAAAATATGTTGTATGTAGATGAGAGGATCATAACGCTGATAAAAACTATTAAAAACATGTCAATGAACTTTTATTTTGACATGCGGTGCGACGTTAGTGGAAACGGCCCAATCAGATTGAGGGAAACTGGGTCGTATTTGGGTCACGGCTGCATGTAAAAATCTAATAATCCAGTTGTATTTTGGTTCAAAAACATAAACTGAAAAAGTTTGGCTATATTTCATTAAATCTGAGATTTGCTCAGATCGAAGACCATCAAGTCGTGAGGTTGATCTTCTCGCTCAGTATTTCCTTAAATGTTTCTCTCCACATAAGAAGGAAACAGAGCTTGACTCAACGTTGTGTTGACTTTGTTTTTGGCCTAAAGCTACAACAGCGTCAGTTCTCATATTAAAGAGGCCGTGCCCCGCTGTTTGGCCCTGCGGCGGGACCTGTTCACGCTGTTATCTCCTTCACACAACCTTCTCAGACAGTTAATGAGTTACTCTGTGAGTCGGAGGGACGGAGGAGTGGCCATGTTTGTTAACTGGGCTGAGAAGGACAGGTTGGACGCTGCTCAAACGCACTGAGCAAACAGCTGTGGAGCTCAGGAGCAGAACATGCGTTGAAGCTCACAGCCAGCAGATTCATGCATGAAATGACCAGCAGCTGAACACGTAAAAAAACACGTCAGTGGAAGGAAGAAGGAAATGATGTGTGGACAAAAAGTTACTTTGATGATTTGGAGGATAAATAACATCTACATATATGGAAAAAGGCTTTTCAGCTGTTTTTTATTTTTATTTAAATACATATTTTTTATTCGTATCACACACTGAACTGTCAACTTTACTCTCCTGTTTAATTGTATTTACATAATATATATAATATATGTTTTATGCACCTCACATTGATTTGTTGAAAGGTGCCATTTGCTTAGCGTAAAGGGTCAGTTCGCTCAAATTACATTTAACCAAACCAAATTTCTCTTCTAAATTTATTAAATTTTTAATATAGAGTTCATTAAAAGATGCATTTGACAACAAGCACAACATTAACAGAAAACATCTGACGCCTCAGACTCACTGTGTCACAGGATCATCTGATAAAGCCTCTTTCACACGGTGTGAAATGTGTAACTGCTGCTAGAAACGACCTCGACTAGAAAACAACAATACGACATCAGTTAAATTACACACACTGAACTAACCCTAACCCTGACTGTTGGTCTTGTTTGTAATGTGGGTGAAACAACCCTTTAAAAGACTAACTTATATGTAACCTAGATGTTAAATTTAGCCCACATTGAACCTACAGCTGTTTCCAACCTGGGGTCAGGAGAACCATAATCAGAGGGATAAGCAACATATGAAAAGCAGCAGACGCCTTCGGACCCGTTGCACAGCACTGCACCATCAGTGGATTTGTGCATGCATGGCGTTGTGCCCTTTGCTGTCAGTTTACTCTTGAAGAACAATAGCAGCACCTTGTCAGATCTATTCATAAAGCTTGTAGTTATCAGCGCCGAGGTGCCGCACACAGATTGTGTCAGCTGAGTATTCGACGGAGACAACTTGTTGAATCACATGGTAGAAGTAGGTGTGAACAGCAACCTGCTGTTACCAGATTCATGCTGATGAACACTGGTTTTATTTACACAATAAATACATGGCGATATTTGACTTATTTGGAGTGAATGTTTAAATATCACAGTTTATAAATGAAGTTTTCCGGTACACAGTTCAGCTCATAATACTATTTATTTATTTATGGTCTGTTTTGTGCTGCAGGATTCAGCAGAGGACATTCAGACCTTGGACAGCTGTGAGTACATCTGGGAGGCCGGGGTGGGCTTCGCTCAGTCACCTCTGCTGAACTACGTCCATGACCTCAACAGGTGAGCTCCATGTGTTCAGTTCTGTTCAGCTCTTTTTGTGTTAGCTGGTATCTCAGTTCATCGATTTGTGTCTAAAATGTCGGTAACGAGAGAAACGTGTGTCTTCATATATTCAGTTTAGTTTTAATTTGTTTGCAGGTTAATTCTAATGTTTTCTTATTTATGAATTTCATCTTGTGTTTTATTTTTCAGGACCGAGCTGCTGAAGTTGCTGCTCACCTGTTTCTCTGAAGCCATGTACCTTCCTCCTTCGTCTGAAAATAAAACTCTTAATCCCTGGGTGGCCTTTTTCTGCTCCACAGAAAACAGGTAACACAAACACACACACACACACACACACGTGCATCGCTGCCTTCACTGCAGCCGTCAGATGTAGCAGCCATACAGCGTCTTTCCCTGCTTCCACGCAGACACGCCCTGCCTCTGTTTACCTCCCTGCTCAACGTGGTGTGTGCCTACGACCCGGTCGGGTACGGCATCCCGTACAACCACCTGCTGTTCTCCGACTACCGGGAGCAGCTGGTGGAGCAGGCGGTCCAGATCCTTATCGTCACCCTGGAGCAGGAAACTAAGACGGCCGCCAGCGTGGCCCTCCAGGCCCTGGACGCCTCCACGTCTCCCGCAGCTGTGGAGGAGCAGGAGGTCAGAAGGAAATAAAGGAACGATGAATGTGTTTTATAAGAAAAAACACTGATTCAGTTTAAAATCACCTCTTTGTGTTTTTCAGCCAGCTGGACCTGAGAACCTGTTTGTAAATTATCTCTCCAGGATACACAGAGAAGAGGTAAGATAACTAATATAAGATGATGTAAATGTATGCTACAGATGAGCAATGCTGCCTCATATCTGTGTTTCAGGACTTAAACTTCATCCTTAAAGGTCTGGCGCGGCTGCTTAACAATCCTCTGGTCCAGACTTACCTGCCTCGATCCACCAAGAGGATCCATTTCTACCAGGAGCTGCTGATCCTCTTCTGGACGTTCTGTGACTTCAACAAGGTGTGGAGCTCGATCTTTATATCAATTAATCATTTGAAGATACAAGATACAGATTGTAGTGGCTATTCCTTTATGCAAGTCTAAAAGAGTTCAGTTTTTACCCCAGAATGTATAAAATTTACTTCATAAAAGTCTTCAATATTTTGTCTTGCTGGTGGCAGGTTGTGATATTTACTGTGTGTGTGTGTGTGTGTGTGTATGTGTGTGTGTGTGTGTGTGTGTGTGTGTGTGTTAGAAATTCCTGTTCTTCGTACTGAAGAGCAGTGATGTGTTGGACGTGCTGGTTCCCATCCTCTTCTACCTGAACGATGCCAGAGCGGATCAGTGTGAGTCGTACTCTCCATCTATCAAAGATGAAGTTATATTGTACTTTCATGGATCATAATCTCACTGCTAATAATCCATCTTTCTTTTTGTGTGTGTGTGTGTGTGTGTGTAGCTCGTGTGGGTCTCATGCACATCGGTGTGTTTATCCTCCTGCTGCTGAGCGGTGAGAGGAACTTCGGCGTTCGTCTGAACAAACCGTACACCCTCCGTGTCCCCATGGACATCCCTGTTTTCACAGGGACGCACGCCGACCTGCTCGTTGTGGTGAGACAAGAGCGGGAGAAGTATTACAGTATATACAGTATTTATAGTATATACAGTACTTTAACTACATCAAGATCACAATGTAAAAGTACTTCAGTAGGACTTTTACTTTTATTTTGTGGATGAATACACACACACACACACACAAAATCATCTCTTTCTTCATGTTCAGATCTTCCATAAAATCATCACCAGTGGTCACCAGCGCCTTCAGCCTCTTTTTGACTGCCTGCTCACAATAATAGTGAACAGTGAGTATCACAGCTGAAACGTCGCCCCCTGGTGGCTAAATAGTAGAACTACTCCTGTGTGCCTGTGTTTGAGTCGTTTTTTGTTCTTGTGCGTCATGGTGCTCGTCAGTTTCACCGTACCTGAAGAGCCTGTCCATGGTGGCGGCCAACAAGATGCTGCACCTCCTGGAGGCCTTCTCCACCCCCTGGTTCCTCTTCTCCTCCCCCCAGAACCACCACCTGGTCTTCTTCCTGCTGGAGGTCTTCAACAACATCATCCAGTATCAGTTTGATGGTGAGAACATGTGTGAACTCTTATCTGAACACCGCAGAGTTAACAGATGGATACCAACTGTAAAATCTCCCTCACAGGTAACTGCAACCTGGTGTACGCCACCATCCGTAAGCGTACTGTTTTCCACCAGTTAGCCAACCTGCCGTCGGACACGGCGTCCATCCAGAAGGCCCTGCAGAAGAAGAAGAAGCCCGGGATTACCAGGAACAACTCTACAGAGACAGAGTCCATGGAGGGCTCCAGACCAGCGGTACCGGCGGAGCCCGGCACGCTCAAAACCAGCTTAGAGGCCACGCCAGGTAACTAAAGTGGTGTTTTTCAGTTTGAGCTTTGGAGCTAGAAAGAGGCACAAGAAATTGATCAAGGAAAAGCAACTAATACATCAAGACAAGAAGACGGAGGATCAGACTAGAGGAGAGAGTGTAAAATAAAGTTTAAAGATGCAAAATCATCAACAAGTAGTGTATTTAGTTTTTTAGTGGCGTGTTTGGAACATGCAGATGATGAGAGAGATGTTCAGATGCTATTTTTCATTTTATTGAATCCAATCTGACGACGGCTTCATTCATAAAGGAATAAATCACTTCATCTTTCGATATTGTTTTCTAGTCATTCCTTTTTCAAGTCAATACAGATGATCTTGTGTCCATTAGGAATCGATAAGATAACAGAGAAGTCTCAGGTGAGTCAGGATGGCACCATGATTGCTGTGCCGCACTCAGACTGTCCACAGACGACTGCTGACAGCAGCGCCGGACCCGGGGCCGGAGCCGGAGCCGGGGCCGGGGCCGGAGGCGGGGCCGGGGCCAGCGACACCGAGTCCAACTCGGAGAGAGACCACGAGGTAGCAAGAATCAGCGATGCTCTTCTGGTATCTGTCTCTCTCTCTGCAGTAGAAGTGACTCGCAGGCTTTGTATTGTGTTGTCAGGTCTACCACGCAGAGTCAGAAGCAGCAAAGAGTCGGTTATCAAGCGTCTCGTCAGCGGCAGCGTGGAGCGCTGACACAGACTGGGTGAGGAGACGTCCTTTCCGCTGATTCTGATTCATTTCCTAGCTTCTCCTCATCGTGCTGCCATCTGTGTGTTTTCAGGTGTTGTCATGGAAGGCCAAACTTCCTCTGCAGACCATCATGCGGCTGCTACAAGTACTTGTTCCCCAGGTGGAGAAAATTTGCATCGACAAGTAAGTCGTAACTTTTTAAAAGCAAAGTGCTCAGATTACAGCAGCTTTATTGGTTCAGATGGATCTGGATGTGATCAGTGTCGTCGTCTTCCTCAGGGGTTTGACAGATGAGTCAGAAATCCTGAAATTCCTCCAACACGGGACGCTTGTGGGCCTCCTGCCCGTCCCTCATCCCATCCTCATCAGGAAGTACCAAGCAAACGCTGGCACCGCCATGTGGTTCCGCACCTACATGTGGGGAGTCATCTACCTACGGTGAGCAAACTGATAAACGCATAAAACTTTATGTAACCTGTTTATTTATCACTGAAAACAACAAAAAAACAAAGCAAAGCAGTCTGTGAGAACAAACATGATTTATTTCAGACCGGCCTGGTGAGTCACAGTACGTCTTTTGATAATGACTTGTTTTTAATCTCTTGACTCTTGTCGCCGTAGCAACGTGGATCCTCCAATCTGGTATGACACGGATATAAAGCTCTTTGAGATCCAGAGGATTTAGACGAGCTGTGACTAAGAATCAGAGCAAGATCTCACACCTTGTTAATGTAAGAAAACAAGCATCGACTGTCCTCAATGAAACATGACACCTGTATCATGACTGGATGCAGCAGAATAAAATGCCAAATGCTCGTTAAATCTGATAGTCATCAAATGTGACATTTATTTAATAATATTTTATTAATTTCGCCAAAAATATTAGACAAAGGGAAGTTTTTTTCCTGTGTTTTAGGAAGCACTCAATGCTTCCTGTTTTATACTTTATATTTTACAGCCACATACTGTATGAAGTACTGGAAATTATGCACCAAAGAATGATTTTGTATGGAAGCTTTTCACAGTTGAAAGGATGCAGGGACATGATCTGATGACAGACTGAAACCTCCTCGTTGCCATTTTCTGACAGTAAAGTTGTCTGAAAATGTATTTTGTTGCTGAAAGAAGAAGAAGAAGAAGAAGAAGAAAACTACTTTGAGACGTGGATGTGAATATGATGATGTTTATTCTGTCAGAATTAAAAGCTGATGCAATAATTTGCACTTGTAATTAACTAAGTGATTGTTTTGTGACTTTGTCTACATCCTTGTTTCCTTCCACACCTACAAACCAAACAAACCCTTTATTGTGTCGTCTGAATCTAATATGATCATAATATGATATGATCATCTAAAATATCATCATATTCTGTAACATTTAGATTCCCCTTTATTGCAGCTAAGGAGCCCGATTTAAACCTTTAGGCTGTATAATTGTTTACAGATGTGTATCATGTTGTTTTATGTATTTTAACAGTCATATAGTCAGTGTCGGACCACCGCTGCTCGTCATGCAGAGATGAACAGCTCCATTAAAGCTCCCACTGAGTGCATCCTGTAGAAGACGCCGAGCGGCTGACCCAGATTCACCAGAACGAACCAGGCGCTGAAACCGAAAAACTGTTTGCCCAGTCCGTTCTCAAACTGAGGGTGGACTCCAAATGCAGGGATGACCCACAGCTGGAAGGAGAGGGAACGTGGACGTGTTACTTACATTTTTAAAATAAAATACAATCTGTCTTTATTTTTTTTTTAATCGGCTACTAAACATGACATTACCATGATGTTAGAAAGGATGAGGAAAGTGCAGATTTCTTGTAGCACTCTTTTGGTCCAGGGCTTTTTCTCATCATGCTCTTGAACAACAGGAGCTGCTGGCGTGTCCAGCAGTGAAATATCAGTCTTCCCCTCCTCTTGCTTTGGCACAACAACCTTTTTCTTTGACTATGGGGCAGATTAGTTTATCATTTAAACAAAACCTGTGCAAGTTTACAAAACATTCAAATCAAATGCAGGTACCTTGAAAATGCTGCTCCGCGCCCTTTCTTTCTTCTTGGCGAGGAGGTTCGGGTGTCTGTGGAGGCCTTCGATGATAAAGATGTTCTGCAGGATGAGCTCCAGGAGGCTGAGGAGGGAGTAGGAAAGGTCAAAGCCGCCCAGAGGCCCTTCGGTCCCCACGGCCAGCGCCGCCACCAGGGAGAAGTAGGAGAGGGCAAGCTGGCCTATAGCTGCAGCCACCAGGAGGAGCACATCCAGGCTACGAGTGGGGTTGTGTCCCTCCTCATGTGCCCGCCTCTCCAGCCTGTGGACCAGCAGACCAGCCAGGGAACACAGAGACATGACAGGCATGACCGCTAAATGGTAGCCGTAAAAAACAAGGAAGGCGGTGAGGCGGAGCTGATGCTGGCTCACCCAAGCCTGATAGAGAATGAAGACAGCCACTCCTGCTATGAGGACCAGGCCACCAAACACAAGGCTGTATATGACCCCACTGTGGAAAATAACACGCAGGGTGAGCTTCTCAGTAATGTGGTGGGGACCCGGGCTCATCCAGCGGCCCACGTTCTTCCACATCACGTAGATCAGGCAGCCTGCCATCAGGTAGTACTCGATGTTGAAGGGATAAAGGATCTCAAAGCCTTTTCTGAAGATGAGGCAGCTTGCACTCGCACTGCACTGACAGATGGTTAAATTTGCAGTTTCTGGAAGCAGACGTGGAGGAAAACACGTCAGGAAATAAACACTAGGACTGCAACTAATGACATTCTCATTATAATTAAACTATTACTTGTTTGGTCTATAAAACATAATGTAAAGTTACAATAGTGATAGATATTCAGTTTATTATCATATTTTAGCTTTTACCTGTTAAATCAGCGACATCTGCTTCAGTCAAGCTTGTATTGCTGTCATCTTTTTCTAACTCGATCTCTTGATGGATGGTGTCCTCTGTCACTGCGTTCAGCCACAGCAGCAGGTCAGCAGAGAAGATGAGCATCAGCCCAGACCTGCAGTAAATACAGCTCAACGAGATGAGCACAAGACTAATGCAACGGTTACATATACCTGAAGCTAAAAATTACAATCTCCCTTCACTATAGACTAATAAATATAAGAGAAAGCATCATACATGATATTTATAAAACGCTGCACCTGGTGATTATCTTGTGTCTGTGAATGCAGTCCTTGGAATGAGCCCACAGTAAATATGTCTACAAAAGAAAAATGTGTTATTAAATAAAAGGCACTTTAGGACAAAGCAGTAACAATTTCAATATTATTATTATTATTTAATAAATAATAATTATTATTAAATATAAATCTCAAAGTGGGACAGAAACAAATGGAATTAGAGGTGACTGAGGATGTTATGCATGAGGTCAATGTTGTATTTGTGCTTTGCATTAGGTGCATTATGTATAATGATTTTATACATTTTATTCACGTGGTCTGTCCATGTTACATTTACGTTTGTTAGATTCAGGATCTCTTCTGTACTGTGAGAAAGGGTTAGGGTTTGAAAGCGACTTCGTCACCAAACTCTGTGTTTATTTTAAGGATTGGTTTTATAGATTAAGGGATTATTAAGACATTTTAATGATTTTTAAGGGATATTTACTTGCTAGTGATCCGGTTTGGAAGTTATTCACATCTAAAAAAGATGTTTTGTTTTTGTTTGAGTGTCATTTTTTTTTATATTAAGACACATTTTCACCTCTTAAGGTTTTATTAAGGTTATATTCTTATAGACGCATATAGAGCCTGACTGCATGTTTATTCAAGATGCTTTTGCTGACTTGAAACTGAATTTGCATCCTGCTTTTTTTCTCTGATTTTTGCATTTTATTTTTCTACCTAAGTATAAACCTGAGACCAAAATTCATATTTAAAAATAACATATTATAAACTGAGCGGCTGCCGCTCACCTGTATGTGTGTGTCTGTGCTGTTCAGGCTGCTGCTGACCGGATTTCAAAAATTAAATGATGCCTGACAACCATAAACAAATCAGTTTCAGACGAGCTGTGACTCATTTACCTTTCAAATAATGTCCATGTCTTAGTGACACATATGCAGTAATAACTCTGTGAAGTAGCAGAAAAAACAGAAAATAAAAATCTTTACCTGCAGTGTAAGAAAAGGAGCCTCGATAAAGGGGGAGAGCACTTTAACAGCAGGTCTGCACTCCCTCATACTGATCGAATAACCAGTCCTGCAGATGAACAGCACCAGACTGCATGCAGCAAAAAGCAAGAGGACCACTGGGACATGCAGGAGAAAAAAATACTTGAAGAAGAGCCAAAACTTCTATTTTTTTTTATTACTAATTTTGTTGTAATGATAATATAGAGCTTACCTGTGACAGGGATTCCCCCGGCATGGTGGTCTTTATGTGGGCAGATGCCGGGTTGTTTCCTGGCCCACAGCAGGTACCACAGCATCCAAACTAAACTGACCCCCATCAGCAGCAGCATGAACACCTGCGGCTCCTGGTGCTTCAGACCGCTGGGGTTGAAAGCCTGACCGGCCACCAGGGCTGCTCCCAGCAGCACCACGTTTATCCCCAGCAGGCCGGAGATCAAACGCTTCCCACTGGGAGCCCAAAACAGCAGCTCCGGATCCTGCTCCGGATCATGGGTGTGGTGGTTTCCTACTGGTTCGTGACTGGGGGGATTTCCAGGTGTCCTGCAGGAGGAATCCAGCTCGATAGCACTGGGATCAGGTTCAAGATTCATGTTCAGCTGGTCTCCTCTAGTCTCCTAAAACACTTGTCAAAGCTTTAGCCTCGTCTTTTTCCTACTTCCACTCAGTTTCCAGGGTTTTCTCTCGTGCATTCGCACTTGACGTGAAATCCTACAGTTCAACATGTGAGTACATGTGTCTGAAAGCTACTGAGCCACTATCTTATAAGGAGTGGTCATAATCCAATAACGACACACCTTTCAGGAAAAGCACCAGGTATATTAACTATTCGTGTTGTCCTGTTGAACAAATAGTACCTTTGTTCACCGTGTTTGGCTTCTTCTTATTGTCAGGCTCGTTTTTCTTGAAGTCAGTGGGGTTATTTCACTTAGAAAGAGTTGAAGGGGTTTATCAGCTGTCCTCTCTGCTCTGTGACGTCACAGTTTGCATACCATCTACACCAGGAAATGAATTATTAATATTTAACGCCTGATAGCCTTATCACTGCTGCTAATAGCTCAAAACTGATAACCAGCTGCTGATAACATTTAGTTTCTGTCTCAAATTTAAAGGAGCATACAGGTGTGTTTAATTGTTTTAGTCTAGATTGACTATGAATCACACCTATTTTAAATCACAGCTTTGTCTTTTGCCTGTTTCTGAACTGTGACTATTTTTTCTACTGCTTTAGGCAGCCTTTAGTTTCCATTCATTTCTGTAGGAAAACTCGCTCCATCACAGCGAACATCAGGACTGTTATTTTAAATATAGTTTGGAAAATGGTCAGTAAAAAGTACACAGATACACACTTCCAGACACATCTACTCCAGTGTTTTTACAGTTTTCATTTCATTTTTTTTCCATATGAGGCAGAAACGTACTTGAATCGTGACACCAGGCCTGCGTGAATCATCTTTCCTCCATCACTTGAAGATGTTGAGAAGTTGTTTAACTGAATTGAAGATTAAATTATGGACTGTTGGGAGGATTCAGATTATTTTAAAGACATTTTATTAAATATGTTTTTTCACAGTAACTGACCAAATCAACCAAGTCCAGTGTAATGACAGAATCTGCACCTTTTATTCATTACTTTTTATTATTATTATTATTTTATGGGTTTATTAACTACTTTAGCTTCTAGTCTTTCAACTGTCTTCATTACTTTTTAACTTGTGATGGCTTTTTTGTGTAACTATTTTTTTTAAAAATTATTATTATTTTAGGTTTTAAACCAAACAATATACAAAGAGTTTCTATAATTAAGACGTAACTTTTCAGTCAATAAAAACACAAAATACACTTTGAAAAAACTACATGTATATAATATACTACATGTATACAAGCTACTCACGTTACCAGGTGTTAACAGGAAATACACACAGTCATCTCTGTGAAAATGACCCAGTTTACTGCAGTGTCGTTGGCCTGAATGGGGTCTGAACCATAGACATATAGACATGTATATATGTCTATGGTCTGAACCGCCTCCACGTCTTCTGTCACGGTCTCTGTTTACAAAGAAGCGCCGTCATGACACCATGTGACCGGAAGCAGGACGCTATTTCCGCCCAACCAGTCCTCTGCTAGCTAGTTACAAGCTAGCTACTATTAGCTTGAAACTAACTTGTAACTATTATTTTTATCTGTTCCACCTGTTTTGGTCTCCTTATAGATAACTATTTCTATTGCTTTTATCTGCTGTTTTAACGGTTGCTTTTAGCTAACTGTATGTTAATTTTAACTGTTTACCTTAGCTAATAATTAAAACTGCAGCTAAACATGTTTAGCAAACATTTATCCACATATTATTTCAAACTCTAGCTATTAACTAAAACCTTTTTTAACAATATATTTAAACAATTTATCCGTTTGTTCATTTATTTAGTTACTACAGCTCTGCTTGCTAACTAGCTCCTGTTGATATTTCAACCAAATCACTAAGTGCTGTTTGTAGTTAGAGTTTGTTGAATTAATTAGTTAATTAGTATTTACTGTTATTTTATATTTTATAATCTATCTAATGGGGTCTTTTTATTTTGCAGCTTGAATACAGAATTATAATAGAAGTTTGTTTTCTATTTCAGTTTGTGAGCATGATATTGGGTTAAAAAGATAATATTTGTGCACATGACAATTTTACCAGTTTTTCATTGGTTCAGAGAGCAGCCTATATGAGGAGGGGCTCATCATCCTAGCCCCGCCCCTCCCTGACAACCAGCACGCCTCGTGTTTGTCTCATAGCAACCAGCCTGTCAGCCCGCTCCGTGCCGCTCCAGGCCGTCCGGACTCGCCGCCTCCCGGACTAAAAGTTGCCTAAATACCGGGGGCAAACCCTCCATGGAAGCGAACTCAGAGTGACCCGGCTGCCGGAGCCGTGGGCAGCCATGAACGACCGGTACCACCGGGCGGCCCGGGACGGCTACCTGGACGTGCTGAAGGAGGCCACACGGAAGGAGCTGAACGCCCCGGATGAAGATGGGATGACACCGACCTTATGGGCCGCTTATCACGGCAACCTGCCGACGCTGCGGCTCATCGTGAGCAGAGGGTGAGTCTGCAGACTGGTTAACGTTATTTACAAGTACTTTTACTTCAACAAGGGAGTAATTCTATGAATTACTATGAATAAACAGTATTTATACCTTACCTTATGAATATTACTTTATTGTCATTTATTATGTGTAAATACAGCAGCTCCAGTTATGTTAGTTGTTGACAAATACATTAACAAACACATCTGAGATCAGACATTAGAAACCTCTGGAGGTAAGGTGTCATACTGACCCACTGTTTCATATTTTAGACTCTATAGTATATATCTATAGTAGCATTACTCTATATTATAGAGTAATGCTACTATATGTTATTACATTTTGAAAAAGAGAGCAAAATTTGCATTGCAATACACACACAATACATACTATGTTGTTGTTGTGATCCATTATATGCAAACAACTACATTATAGTGTGTTTTAGAGCATTTATTAGAAAGAAAGAAGATGACTGAAAGTAAAGTGTAGTAGCAGTAATACTTTAACAGGAAGGTTATTAACATGGTTAATTTTGCGTGTGTAATTGAGTTATGTTTACAACTTCCAATAAAGAAATAAAAATATTTAATAGATATTCCATCACTAATCTAATAATGCCGTTAGGAGATGGAGAGCTTTGCATTTAAACAGCTTAATTACATAGAAAAAGGTCACTTGCTGCAGGATATCCCCATGAACACACACACACACACACACACACACACACACACACACACACACACACACTGACTGAGGAGGACAACATGTATCTGAAGCGTGTGCTAACTTCATATTTAATCTCACAGATGTGGTTACATAGCAGCGCCTGTGCAGCTAATGCTTTAAATCTGATTCAGGTACAATACAGAAGCCGTTTTTATAGCGATCAGTTACTGAACAGAGCGCCACGTCTTCACAGAAACTGACTGTAAGCTCAAGAGCGGCAGATGGATGATATGATCTCTGCTCGTATATCGGAGAGCTTCTATGTATTTGTAAGAGAAAACTGAGATAACCGTAAAGGGGTTTAGGAGTAAGTCTATATGCTGCCGCGATAAGTTGCAGCTATTATATCAGAGAAGTCTTTTGTTTGAGGTTTAAGGAGCTACACAAAGCTGCCTTTTATACAGTGTAATATTTACTGCCTGCTCTCTCTATGGCAGCAGACTAACAGGAGGGTATAAACTGCATATCATGCTGCTGGTGGCAGGTTTATAAGGCGTGTGTGTGAGTCTGATGCTGGTGAGTGACTGCAGACACTGATTACAAGCAAAGGGAAAGGTCACTGTGATGGATAGGGCATCTTCTTCCTGCAACGGTGCCTGCAGGATGCAGTGCAGAGTGGATATGAAGCAAAGAAAGACGACTAAAGTCGAGCTGCAGATCAGACTTCAAGGCAAAAGGTAAATGAAGAAAGAAAAAGGTCCATTTCACAGAAAACTTGTTTATTTTCAGCTTGTAGGCTGTTCTTTGAAGGCCTGTTCTGATTATTTTTAACTTTATGTCATTATTTGTGTCTGTTAGGGCTGCACAGGTTGCTAGGGCAGGACACTGAAGCTAAATTTAATTCGTTTTAATTTGAGTTGGTTCAGTACAAACCAATATGTTATAAGATATCAGACTTTGATGATAGATGGGTTTTTTCCACCTTTTTATTCATTTTACTAAAGAAGACAAACTTTTCAAACTCATCAATCAGTGTTGTCTATATACAAGTAACCATACATGAATCTTGCTAAAAATTAATGCAATATGATCTGCTTCACTGGGCTTCCAGCTGACACTGAAATAAACAGAAAATATGATGCTCAAAACCTAAAATAAACTACACACCTGCTCTAATGTCAAATGTCATATCTGCACACTTATCTCAGCTGTGATAGGAACAGAAATCAGGGTTTCTGCTGATAAAGGTGACGGTAGCAGCGTCTGAAAAAAAAAAAAAAAAGACTCAGTTTGTGGGATAAATAATGCAAAGTCACCTCTGTCATGTTTAACCTGCAGCACTTTAATTATTGATCAGGGCTGTGCCACTGAGCGGCCACGTCGCTGGAGGGAGGCCGAACAGGAAGGGGAGGGTCTTAATGAGTCCATAAACACAGTCCCAAGATCTAAAACACATATATAGATAACATTTAAAATGACATATACACAAACAACAACAAAACAATAAACTAAATTGGACCAACTGTTATTTTGTAGTGATTCACTGATAATAAAATAAAAGTTGGCCACATGCTTTATATTCCTATCTAGTGTATTACTTGTGTGTGCAGGTAAAAAGCAGTTATGGGTAATATTCTACTGTAATATTTTGACGATGTTAAGCCAATCAAACGATCAAATGCTGTCCATTGTGGTGGATATAATACCTGGGTTTTACTACAATGACTAAACATAATTTGATTTATTTTATGTTACATCACCTGCTGTTAGCCAATAAAGTACAGTAGTGTCTGCACACCTGAGGCTCCTTCTGGCTGTAGAGAAGATGAACTGACATAATTGCAGGTCGTCTTACTTCCTTAGTTTGGTCTGAAGTGTAACAGGATCAGTAAACTGAGGTTGAGTTTCTCTGTGAACCTGGGTGAAGTTTGCATCCAGATCAGAAATTACAAACCACTGCAGAAAGGTGGTAAATGTATCCTGTACTACTGTGTCATAGTACAGGCCAATGTTACTAACATCTGAAGGAGGGAAAAGAAGAAAGTATTTCCTATTTGTAATCTCAATACTGAGAAGATACACACACTATACACTGTGTTGGAAAATATAGAGAAACTGAGCATGCAGTATGTGTAAATTTCATGCAATGGACAAAGAGGAAGAATATAATTTATCACAGTGAACAGTCTGCTTTTATCATCAGCTGCTGTAGTAACCCAGTGCAGACTTAACTAATCGCTATTATTGAAACCTTGAGAAATAGTGAAAGCAGAGATTAGCTACCCGTGTCTCAATCAAGTTTGAGTCTATACAAGTTGATTTTAATGGGGTGAAATTAATGGAAACCAGTAATGGTAAGGTGAGAAAAGATTTCCAATAATGTACATCTCTTGAGTAATATGTCTGAATCCAGTAATGTGACGATTCTTCTTCCAGAGGTGACCCGGACAAGTGTGACATCTGGGGGAACACCCCGCTTCACCTGGCAGCTGCCAACGGCCACCACAACTGCCTGTCCTTCCTGGTGGCGTTCGGTGCCAACGTGTGGTGTCTGGACAATGACTACCACACACCGCTGGACATGGCCGCCACCAAGGGCCACATGGACTGCGTCCGCTACCTGGACTCCATCGCTGCCAAGCAGATCACCCTCAACCCCAAGCTGGTCAGCAAACTCAAGGACCGGGCTTTCCGTGCTGCAGAGCGTCGCATCAAAGATTGTGCGAAGCTGCAGAAGAAGCACCGCGAACACATGGAGAAAAAGTTCCTGAAGGAATCGGCGGTTTTAGACAACTCGGATGCTATTAGCTTTTCTAGCTACACCAGCAGCAGCACACTGAGCCGCAAGTTCAACACTGTGACCTCCAACATGCCATACTCGCAGGTGGTTGCTTGTTTACTTGATGTTATTGTGACATATTGTATATGTTACGTCCCCTTTAATGTGGAAGATAATAAAGAGTCAGTGACCTGCTGTACTTTGAGATCAGTTCTGTTCCACTAGCTTTCAGTCAGCACCCTTATGACCAGGATACTTTCCACATATGCAAATAAAGTATGTAAAGTATCAGCTACCACTAGGGTCAAGATTTGGTTAAGTTAAAGCAACTAAAACAGCTCGGTAAAGCCATTTCACCCTTAAGTCGACACAGTGTTAATTCAAATTAGCATTTTCTCACCTGCTAGCTCAATGGTTAAGGCTTGGTTAAAAACACCAGTCCACCCAAAGTCAAAGTCATTCACTCCATTTAAATATTGAGGTGCTATGTTACCATCCAGTTCAGTGTAGATACCCACAAAAGGTCAAAGCTATTGGAACAGAGACTAGCTTGAAAAGAGGGCAACACTTCAGCTTTATGTGAACATTTATGGTCTAAATGAAACTTTTCTAAATTCATGCTTTCTCCTCAGGCCACCCTGCATTCCACAGCCAAGGGCAAGGCCAAGATTCAGAAGAAGCTGGAGAAGAAGAAGCAGGTTGATGGAACGTTCAAGATCTACGAGGACGGGAGGAAGAGCGTGCGCTCGCTCTCTGGCCTGCAGCTCGGCAACGACGTCATGTTCCTCAAACAGGGCACCTACGCTAACCCCAAGGAGCGATCGCGCCTCAACATCCGCGACATGTTCCCCTGCGACCATGACGACGACGCCGACACCATCTCCCGTGCCATGAGCGACCCAGGCCTCCACGAGGCTGCGTATTCAGAGATCAGCGCTGACTCTGGTCGTGATTCCCTGTTCACCCGGCCCGGGCTCGGCACCATGGTGTTCAGGAGGAACTATATGAGCGCAGGCATGTTCGGTATTGGGGCTCAGGATGAAGGGAGTGTAGCAGGGAGTGAACCTGTGGGGCGGGCGCCGAATGTTCGTCTACGTGGACGTCTGCCCCGACGCTCGCCCAGTTTTGATGAGGACAGTATCGGCAGCGCGTTGAGCCTGCAAGAAAGAAACCTGCAGGAATTACCCTGGGAGGAGACTGATACTGGGCTGGATGATGATTTGGAGCCAGAGAACAGTCCACTGGAGACGTTTCTGGCCTCACAGAGCCTCAGTGAGTTCATGACCATCTTCAGAAGGGAGAAGATAGATCTGGAGGCTCTGCTGCTTTGTTCAGATCAGGATCTCACCAGCATTCACATCCCTTTGGGCCCCAGGAAAAAACTGCTGGAGGCCTGCAAGAGACATCTGGACACCATCGATGAACCAGAGGCCATTGAAGACACTGAGCTTTGAAGGTCAATGTGGAGTAGTCCCATTTCCTCCCAGATTAACCTTTATTGTGACTCATAAGCTACAGTCTGTGCATGTCAGCATAGCCTTTGGATAACAATCATCACAGAATAGTAGAGACATGAAGAGGTGTGGATGTTAATGTTAACGCTGCTGCACACCGTGTTGTTCACTGCTGGAATATTTACTACAGTAGTTTTACAATGTTTTGGTGTGTTGGTGGACTGTGCTGTGCAAAAGCTTTTAGGCATTTTAGATGTTTAGATTCCTTTACCTAATTTAATACCATCAGGGAGGCGCCTGATCATAAATATTGATATTGCTGATTATTATTGATTATTGAAGTGCCTAAAAGCTTTGCACAGTACTGTATATACAGAAGAGCACGTAAATGTGTTCAACCGCGCGGTCTGTTTCTCATGCAGCGTCACATGACCAGACAGATAAATGGCACCATCTAGTGGTGACTTGTGATACATCAAGATGCGGTTTTGTTTTTACTCTTTGTATGTCTGTAATACATTTACAGTTTTATTATATATAGATATATGATTGTTATTTTAAAAATAATAATCAACACTTTATGCTTTGCCACATAAACAAACACATGCACACCCCTGTAATGTCTTTGCATAGATACTATTCCAGTCTGGTACTAGTTCCTGTTATTGCTGTATTTATTTATGTATCAATGAATGATTTATGTATTAGCGGATGGACCTGCTCCTCTGGAAATGTTGTCATTTATTTATTATGTTTCCATTGTACAGTTTTCTTACTTAACCAGGTTAAAAGATTAGCTTGTTATTTTATTTCATGGCACATACACAATGATGACCCAATATTCATGATGGATGATTGACTGTTGCTCTACAAACACTGTTGGGGTCATACTGTGAGGTTTTGTGAGTGTGTGCTGGATAACAATGTTATCTCAGGTTGCTCCGGGGACGTATTTGGTTTCACTGAAGGTCTGGCTGTGCACTTGAAGTATGACTGTGCATGAATGTACATTTTTACACTGGTTAAATGAAATAAATCTGTTTTTGTATTACCATGAAAAATCTGAAGATAAATACTTGAACCTTTACGTTTCAGAAGAAGGCGGCTGACACTGACAGCTGATCAGTGCTTGTATCAATAGAAACATCAACCTTGCGGCTGTGGGAGGATGTAAGAGGAGCCGTCACACAGCCTGCAGTTCTTATGTTCGCTCCTCTGCAGGATCTGAGTAAAAAGTACACTCACTGGATCTTTTAAAGAGCACACAGCAGCCAGCGTGGCCCCGAGCCCAGAACACTGGCCTCCCTCCAAAGGAAAAAAAAAGAAGCAGCACTGACACCAGATATATGCAGGCAACTCGCATAAACTCTTACCTAAGCCACGACATAAACAAACACACTATCCAGGCACTTTGTTGCACACCATCATCCACCCTAATGAAGGCAGCCTCCTGCGTCAGCCCTCATTCCTCCTGCTTCTCTCCCAGGACATTTGCCAAGGTTACAGAGATGGGAGGGGAGCTGACACAAAGAGAAAGAGGTGGGCGAGAGACATGCAGAATGCATGAGACACCAGAGAAGAGGGACAAGTCGACTAAGCTGAGCAGCTGCAGTTTGGATCCATCAACATCTCAGAGAAGCCTTATATCTTGGGCTGCAGGACAGTATATCTCTGCTGGTAGACTGCACCAGGAGTCAGCTGACTAAAAAAAAGAGAGAGAAACAGTGTGAGAGATAAGGAGGAGGTGGAGGAGGAGGCTCTCGGCGCAGCAGGAAAGGGGCTGGGCTTCTCTGATAATGCTTTGTGCCAAAAAGACTTTCGCAATTCTAACTTTGACCTGTAGCAGCTTTAGCTCCAAGTGCATGGTGACATTGTTTTGAGCCGTCAGGAGCTGACATGCAGAACGTACCGGACGAGTGGAGACAAGGACAGGATGAGAGTGGAGGAGACGGGACGTATGTGAAGGATGGGGAGACGTTAGTGGATTCAAAATGCAGCAGTGAAGAGATAAAGGGAGAGTGCAAGAAGAGGAAGAACGGAGGTGAAGAGGTGGAGTCGCTGATGATGGAGCTGACCAGGCTGGTGCAGAAGACGGTGAGAGAGAGCAGCTGGTGGGAGAGGAGGGGGCTCGACTGCAGCATCCTGGCAGCAGCGTTCCTCTGTCTGCCACCCGGTAGGCATCAAAGATTAGGGAGCACAGAAAGTTCAAATGACCTCAATACTTTCATTGAGTTAGTTATTTTCTGTCTTGGATCAGATATGGAAACTTTTTCAGTGACTGCAAACATTCAAACTGAACGTGTAGATGTTTTGTTCAGTGTATTTAAGAATGTTTGACTTTCTTTGTTTTTTTAAAAATGACACCAAACTTCAGCCCTAAATGTCTCTTTAATTATGTAATGTAACTTTTCTTCAGTTTTTCAAATACAAACGCAGACTCATGCCACATTCATGGTATCCCACGGTTCTCTCTATCTGGGTCACTGTGACCAGCTAATGACCTCAATTAGGACGAGTGCCTGCTGAGACTCCTGTTGATTATTGGAGCTGACAACTGACTGGTTCAAGCTCCAAATGTTCACCTCTGAGTTAATTTTTAAGTCACAGACTGAGGCTGAGGAGGCATCTGTCATTGTGTATCAAGCTTAAAATAAGCTGCTTTGAAATAGGAGGTGCAGTATATTAGCAGTGTTTTAATGGCTTTAGAAGAGAACATGTCATCTGAAAGCCAGCCAGAGAGACGCTGTGACACCGGCAGACGGTTCATGTTCAAGATGAATTTCTTTGACCCTTAAAGTTATAAATGTAGTGTTATAAAGATTAAAAAACTGTTCAGTATCTGCTACGCCTGCATTACCACAACTACAGAATAGCCAATAAACTCATTTAGCTGCTCCGTAGCTACTAAGATACAGACTATAACATTATATTGACCTTTGCTCCGTGTTATCTCTCCCTGTTCATAGAGGCATGTTTATTTATGTGTCTGACTCTGACTTTTTTTTATTCTGTAACGTTACCTACACGATTAAATTAACTTTAATGCATTCTTGCTCCTCTAAGTTGTGTAAGTTGGTTATGAAGGAATCTTATAATGATCAGTATGAACAGGAGGAATGATTTAATTTTTAATCTTTTAATGTTCATTTTAAGACTTTATGAACCTGTTATCAAACTAACACAATAGTAATAAGAAAGTACACTGATGAAGCTACCTGAACAACAGGTAAATAAACCCATGCAGTGATGTAATCCGTCAGGTGGGATAAAGTTTCACTGTTTCACCTGATCTGTCTGTCATGGTTGAAATTCACACCGTTGCTGCATTAAAATGAAGTAGTGGAAAGTAATTAAGTAAATTTATTTAATTACAATTTTAACGCTGTTCATCTGAAGTTGTGTTTTTGGTCACCTGATGAATTTCCCCTTCACCTCCATCAACTGTCGCTCTTAAGCTGCTTAATGCTTCACTTTCTTCACTAACTAGTTTCTAAATGTGTCTTACTTTGTACTGTTTGTGTACAGCGGGTTTATTAGCGTTAGTTTCAGAGTTAGTTAGTTCATTCATTGCACGTCTGTCCGTCCTGGGAGAGGGATCCCTCCTCTGTGGCTCTTCCTGATACAGGCGAGGGTGTCACTCCCTGTACAGATTGTAAAGCCCTCTGAAATCTATTTTGTGACTTTGGGCTATATAAATAAAATTTGATTTAGTTTAGTTTACTGAGAGAACAAGCTGCCTTCTTCTGCTGGATTTGTGGTAGCGGTGAGCGTGAATCAAACCAATAAATCTGCAGGCCAGAAAACCAAAACAATGAAAAGTTGAAATGAGCTGAAAGACACTAAAATGCTCCACTGTGCTCAGTAAAAACATCCAGATTACAGCATGGTCTTACAGGGTTTCTAGCACAGACGTTCAGCTTAGTTGTGTGTGAGAGGTCAGTAAACACACCCAGCTCACTATTACATTACTAAATGAAAAGGTTTTTACACGAGGGTTGTACAATAACTCTCCAGATTACGAAATGAGGCAAAGAAAGTGAATGAAGAGTTTAGACTGAGGTCAAATGTGTTCTGTGTTGCAGCCTTCCTGCTGCTGGCCTCCTCGCGCCTCCTGTGGTTTTCGGCGGGCGTGCTGCTGATGGGCGTGGCTCACGCCGTTCTCACCATTAAGGGGACACATCTGGCGAGCCACGGGGCGCTGAGCGAGTCGCAGGCCTGGGCGAAGTTCTGGGCGGTTTTCTTCATTGAGGTGAGATGTTCAGAAATAAACTGAGCATTATTGTTCTGTTGGATGATCACGTACAGGTTTGGAAAATACAACGGTCGAAGTGACCTTGAGCAAAGCACTTAAAGGGATAGTTCGATATTTTGGGAAATGCACTTAAACACTTTCTTGCCATAAGACGGTTAGCCTAGCTTAGCATAAAGACTGGAAACAGAGGGAAACAGTTAGCCTGGCTCTACCCAATGGTAATAAAATCCACATACAAGCACCTTAGTTATTTGTTTAATTTGTACAAAATATATAAAAAATTTCACATTTCAGTTTTTGTACAACGAGGCGAATTTATTTGTGCAGCACATTTCATACACAAGATCAATTCAAAGCGCTTCACACAATGCATTAAAACACATTAAAATTAAAAGAATAGAATAAATGTAGAATTAAAAATGAAAATGAAAAAGTTAAGAAGACAGATGAAAATACACAATAAGTAATATACTAGAATTACAGTTCCAGTGCAGTAATAAGTTAAGTACTTCCTAAAGATATACGGCCCTACTGGGTTTATAAAAAACAAATATAATGTGTTAATTTGTGAACTAACATACAGAGACAAGCTAGCTTCCTGTTTCCTGTCTTTATGATCAGCTAAACTTTATACATGTATGAATCTGATCTCTGGTATCATTCATGCAGGAATAAAGACATAAAGGCATTGAGTGCATTAAAACGTAGAGACGCTATATCACCATAACCGTTTCCTGCTCTTTGCTTTCAGTCTATTATGAGCTATTCTTATCAAAGCAAACAGATTCGACTGGGATGAAGTCAGTTAGACTACAACCTTTAATACATTTCACTGATTGCTTTATGTGTTGTCTTGTGGTTTTGTTGTCTTGTTGTCTTGTTGTTCATAAACATGCCCATCTGTGCTCAGATCTGCGGCTCGTTCTCAGCGCGGGCAGGTGTGCAGGGACACATTAAGATGCATCATGCTCATACTAACGTCATTGGACTGGGTGACTCCAGCGTGTGGAAGGTCCCCTTCCTGCCTCGCATTGTCTACCTGTTCATCGCCCCCCTGGCTGTGCCGATCATCACTCCACTTGTTGCATTAGGTATGAGGTGCTGAAAGACCAAATGAGGAACACATACTTGTTGTGTTTACTCAGATATTAAATGTCATTATTGACGTGAAGTCGAGACAGATTTTCACCTTCTGATTCTGTTCAGGTTCTCGTGTTACTGCGTCTCCGTCACTGAGGTGTGAGTTTATTCTCATAGCTGTGACGGTTTATGACTCTGGTTTTGCAGGTTATCTCAAAGGACACTCTCTGGCTCATGTTGTTCAGACCGTCCTGATGGTAACGTTGGGCCTGTACTCACAATACTGGCTGCTGATCAACGTCTCCGGCTTCAACTCGGCCGTCAGTGCTTTGCTCTGCATGCTCGTCTGCAGAGCGATGTTCTCTGTGCCGTACATTCACGTCAACATTTTCCAGGTGAGAAATACCGGCAGCATGTCCCTTTAAGGGGGACGTTTTATGTTATTAATAGATAGTCATGATGTCAAATGTCAAATATATATAAGTTCCAAAACAGACAGAGATTTTTTTAACTGTAAATCATGCAAAGATATTCTAGTAGAGTCCCAAAATATAAATATATCACTTTAAAAATACATCTCTGTTCTGGATATTTGAGTATTTTTTAAAGGCAATCTTTATTCTTCCTTTGGATCCTCATTAGTGTCCATAAAGTGGTCGTCATCCACGCAACAACATGAGCAATACAAAATAAAAAAGCACAATTATTACACAAGACACAAGTCTGTTTTGTTTGTTTAATCCAGTTTCACAAACATAAAAGACAAAAAGTCAAAAATCTGCTGATCCCCCACAAAACAAAACGAACCAAAGATGCCAGCAAAGCAACACGGGACATAAAATAAGTCTATGATTTATTGATTTCACCAGGTTATTTAGTATTTTACTTGGATTTTTTGTATAAAAGTTTCCCAGATATCAGACACACGTCTCTCAGATTTAACTCAGACTGGACCTGCCGAATGTTTATGAGAGCAGCTCTTGTTTCAGTGCAGCTTTGTGTTCTCATAGACCAGTCAGTGAACTACGAGGATAAAAAGGAACAATTCATGCGTGATTTTCCCAGATGGAGTCCTGCAGGTCATTGTGTATTGTTCTGATCAAAGCGTGTGACGATGGATTAGAAAATGCAGGTTCTTGATCTGCAGTCCAGAGTCCAGTAACGGGAAAGTGTTTGTTCTCTCCGGGGGCTTGAACTGAGAACCTGGTCTGTCTCGCTGTGCTGTTGTTGGCTCTTGTCCTATCTTTTCCCCCTCATCCTGTCCTTTGGTCTCTTTTGAAAACATTGTGTACTAAAACTATTCTTATTTTCATGTTTTGAAATTGTATAAAAAGTATTAAAAAGTGACAAACAGACACTGTTATTATCCTATCCATCTGGCCGTGTCCTTTAGTAACATCTTGGTTCAAAATCTAGATGTTTGTCACTTAATATTACGCTTATATTGAATATATTTCTACTGTGTTTTATCAAAATACTAAACATTGATTTGACATACTGCATCGTCAGATAGTCTTCTACTTAAGTAGTACTTATTGGTATGAGGCTACCGTGTATAGTCTGCAGTTTGCACAGCTAATTTATGTCCCAAGGCTGTATTGCATCCATCTTCTTAAATAGTTTGTATCCTAAACTGTGTCTGATTGGCAGCACATTGGCCTCCCCATGTTCTCCCCGACCTCCCGACCAAAGAGGATCTACCAGATGACCCACGGAGTCTTGAACCTGCCGCGTAACCCGGTGCTGGACTGGTTGTTTGGACACTCGCTCATCAACTGCCACGTGGAGCACCATCTCTTCCCCTTCCTGTCTGACAACATGTGTTTGAAGGTAGGAAACAACAAATCATTGTTGTGACTTTTTAATTCTGTCTATTGCACGCCACCCACCCTCTTCCACCTCTTCCGCTCCTCTCCAGGTGAAGCCCATTGTGTCCACGTATCTGACTGAAAAGCAGCTTCCATATCAGGAGGACAGCTACCTCTCCCGGCTGCGTATTTTCTTCCACAAATACCAGGAACTGATGGTGTTTGCCCCGCCGATCACAGAGCTGGTGGGAGTGCAATGAAGGAGACGCTGCCTATAAGACTGCTGCTGCTCAAAAGCACAAGATCCAGGATATTAAGTGCATTTCTGCAGACGTGTCACAACCTTCACAGTCCTGGTTTGAACAGCCTCATACAGACGTGCTAGTTTTTAAAACCAATAACATGCTGACATATTAAATATGAATGTAGTTTGCTTTGATATTAGTAGCTAAAGTAACATCCTAATATTTGATTTTTTCTAGTCATTTAATAATAAATGCTCGACCAAAACTGACTTGTTTTTGTTTAAAGTCACAGAGAATCGAACCGACCTTCGTCTTTTTTATCACTTAATCTAACATTAGCGGTTCTGGATTACCGGCCTCTGTTACACTAGAATATAAAAATAACTAAATATTCAGCAAGCAGTATATATATCATAAATAATGTAAATACTGTACATTTTATAGGTATAAATACATTTACTATTAAAAAAAAACAACCTTTAACAGTAACGGTGTTTTTCTTTGTGGAGTGCTGCAGATAGATGGGGATGTTCCCACAATGTCACGATATTCATATCATATTTAAAAATAAAGCAACTTGACAATAACAGCTTCAGTATCATTTTGATGGTACACTGACTTGTAATAGAGAAAATGTGTTTCATTCTGCACTATGTAACTTGGGTTGAGCGGGTACGATGACCCCGGATGTAACTTTAGCTCTACGAGTACGTACGTGTGGGTCTTCAACTAGCTCACCTGCTGGCCCTTCAGTGAATTACAATCATATGTGTCTTATATTGTTATCAACAGAACCGTCTCTGATATCAACAGAATTAAAAGCACCAGAGTCCTGTTATTACCACTGCTGGCAGCAGAGGGTGCTGTTGGTGCTGTTCAGCAGAAGTTATGGTGTCTTGCTTTAAGGGCTGCTACTAATCATTATTTCCATTATCAATTAACTAAGAACAAGAACAAGATTTAATTTAGAATTATTATGAAATCAGAAAATTTGATTTTCTTTTCTTATTTAACACTTAATCAATTATCAAAATAGTTAAATTGTTAACAACTAATTGATCAGTAGATTAATTGGCTAAGCTCTATTTTACTCTTGAACATTGTGTTAAAGGGGACATAACTGTTTGTGGTTATTTAAATACTGTTATAATGTTGTCAAAGTTCCCAAACTTAAGGTGAACATACGTGAAAACGCCTTCATGGCCACAAAGTTGTTGTTCACTTGTATATTTTTGACTTCACAATACTAATTGTTAATTAATATATTAACTGATTAATTGTTAAAAATGCCAAACAAGCTTTTTAAATGTGAATATTTGCTACACACAACAAACAGAAACTAATACGTTTTTTTCAGTGGTGTTTTTTTTGCTTTTCTGACTTGCAAATCCAGCCTTGAATGTGGGAGATTCAAATAAAATCCATGTCTCTGATTGGCTGTTCCTCTCTGCACACACATGTGATTAATCATATGACGACGTCAGAGCTGCTCTCAGTGTAACCCCCATGCTCCTTATTCATTACAACAAAAAAGGACCTTTTCACATGAAGAGCAAGTCGTTCTCACGCTTTGATAATAACAGTGTTTGGTCACTTGGTGGCAGTATCTGTCCTAAAGTTTCATTCCCTCAATCTTCTGGGTTTCCCCTTTTGTACTTTGAAGTGGCAGAAAGCTCACATGACATGTAAGAGGAAGCAGGAGAAAAGACAACAGGCTGCAGCGAGGATTTCCTCAATCATGCTGGGACAGATAACACAGATGCAGCCACTGAGTTCATCAGTCAGGTAAGAATGAAAACTGTCAACAGGTAATAGATAGAAAGAGAGAAGTTGTAAGTTTCAGTTTTATCTTAAAATACAATCATGTGGGGGAATGCAACTCTACACCTCTCTGTTCCTCGTTTGCAGTGTTGACTCCACCCTGTGGCTCCTTTTTCCTCCAGGGAAGAGGAGGGCAGTGATTGTGAGTGCTGAAGGGGACGGATAACATTTAGACTGAAACTATGGGTCTGACGTTCACATCATCTAGGTGTGGCTTGTCAGTGTGATCCAGGAACTGCCGGTTTTAAAAGTGGCTGAGCCAGTTTTATTCAGTCAGTTTGGAAGTGAAGCAGACAGACAGCAGAGGAGCGCTGGAGACATGGCAGATACAGCAGCTGAGGAAGCAGCTCCCATCCCCAAGCAGCAGCTGTGCAGCGTCTGCTCAAGTGTCCTGAGTGGAGACCAGCCGGCAGCCTGTGGTCACTCTGTTTGTGTGTCCTGCCTCGGGGACACAAGTACAGGATGTCCTGAGTGTCAACAGAGCCCCGACAAGCCTGAAGCTGCCAAACAGACAGGAACAGAGGCTGAAGCTCCTGAGATTAATGGCAAAGAAAAGGAAAATAAAGATTCAAAGACAACGGATGAGATTAAAATCCAGAAAGATCTGAAGGAGTCCGAGGATCCCAAGAAGCCTGAAGAGGACAAGAAAGAGACAGAGCCGCTGACAGATGAAGTAAAAGAAGAAGAAGAGGAGGTGAAGGTGGAGCCTTTGGGCCCTGATGATGTGGTGTGTGATTCGTGTATTGAGAGCCCCTGCAGGGCCCTCAAGTCCTGCCTCACCTGCCTGGTGTCCTACTGCGAGGCCCACCTCCGGCCTCACCTGGAGAACCCAAAGTTTCAGAACCACCGGCTGGTGGAGCCGCTCAGGGACATCGAGAGGCGGACATGCGAGAGCCACAAGTGGCCTCTGGAGCTTTTCTGCTGCGCTGACGACTGCTGCATCTGTCAGGACTGTGTGATGGAGGAACACAAAGGCCACAACACTGTACCTGTGGTGGAGGCTCGCAGACGGATAGAGGCAGGTGTTCTCAGATGATCTCTATTATATATATCTCTATACTGTCTTTATTATTCCCCCTTCACTACAACGCCTTAAAACTGCACCTTCATACTGTATATCTATATATTCATTCACCTTCACATTTCAGTCAGTGATTTCTGGGTTGGGATTTCTTAAAAGCATTAATTAAAGCATTAATTAGAGCATTTTAGATGCACAGAGAGGTGAAACTATCCAGTATTTCACATGAAAAAAGCACAAGAAAATCATTTATCAAGCATGTTTACTGGCTCCTCGTGACGATTTGCTGCTGCTTTTTTGGTTTATATTAAATTGCAAATTGAATATGCTTGTGCTGTCGAAACTGTGACTATCATCAGATTAGTGAATTAGGTGCACTTGAATGCCACAACATTCTCACATTACAGCAGGTCTCCTGTGTGCTTGTGGTTGCTTGTTTGCTTTAGTCTCTGTGTGTTTTGTGGCCAGGTTAAAGGTGATACGGATGAAAAGAAGCAAAAAGAAGGTTTTTACATTAAAATAATACAGTAAGATAGCGCTGGTGCCATTAATCTGGGTTTTCATTGTTGAAGAAGTGATATTTATAGTGTCTAACTGAGCGGCTTTGATGGATGTAACCTGAACTTTATCCCCGTCACAGTTGTTCTGCCTCTCTGACTGAAGTCTAATCCAGACATTGATTCTGACTCAATATGTGCCTCGAAGGTGATCAAATCATGAGCTTAATCAATGAGCAATTAACATTGTCTGCCTCTGCAGTATTGTGGAAACTTAATACTTTTTTCCTGCTGACACAGGAAGCTTCAGCTTCAAGCGTCATTTGTGTCTCTCTTTGACAGTCAGTGATCAGGTTCAAGCATTCCTGTCCAGATTCCTGCAGAGATCTGCAGCTTTTAGCCTTCACCTGGTATTTGCATAGTGCGTTGTTGCAAAACCTCAAACAGCTTGAATAGAGCTGTAAGGCAAACACTGTAGGAAGGGCTGTAGGGTGTGTGAAAATACTGCAACCACTACTTTCACTATATCCATGATCTCATTCAGGACATCAATCTTAAACATTGTGAAAGTTTCAAAACTTGAGGCGAACATATGAAAAAAAAAAAGAGACGGGAGCTAAAACAGTTTCTGAGTCAGTGTAAGATAAATGAGTGAATCATGCAAAGATATTTCAGTAAAGTCCCAGAATATAAATATCAAAACCTGGAAATAAGCATGATAAAAATGAGATCCTTCCTGTGAGCTCACATCTGTTTATCCCAAACTTTCCTTTTAGAAATTCCCATTACATAACTCACATCTCTGTTTAGTTGAATCCTGCCTGTCCACCTTCGATTTGGGGCTTCAATCGAAAACCACAACATAAATCTGATTGGTCATGAAGCCAGAAAATAGATGATGTTCAGAGTAACTTTAAAATAACAAAACATTAAAATCAATTTATAGGGATTTCTCCTGAGAGGGATAAATACCAATGGTGAATTTTATTACACATTTTAGAGTATTTGTAGTTTTGTCCTTTGAAAGTAAAAGTAGTTTTATTTTTATGTTTTATTTCTATTTATTCCGCAATCAGTTTTATAATCTGAGACAACCAAATGTCAAAATGGATTTCAACTTATTTGTTAAATATTTCAAGTGATCATCTGCAAAGAAATGATGTTTATTATGTGTAAGGATACATAAAAGCCTGCAGTCTTTGAATCTTGTGAAAGTGGTTATATTGTTAATGTAAAGAGGAGTGGGTGAATTATTTAATACTGTTTAGTATTTATATAATAATTCTACAAAATGCAGCTTTTTCTTCTAACTCACACTGTCTCAGGATGTAAGATAGTGATCCCCTCAGGGTCTAAACTTTGGAGAAAAGATTTTCCCCTGAAAATCATCGTCAGCTGCAGAGTTGCCTGAACCTGTCTGAGGAATTTAGACTTGAAACAGAAACATGTAAATACTGCAAAAACACAATTGTCTGTGCAAACGAAAGGATGTGATATGAAACAACAGATGTTTCCTAAAGAAACGGCCTAAATGTTGAAATGTATTCACATGCTTTCTGTTCGGATCCGACAGCGTGAGTTGAGGTTTCTGTGGAGAAATCTGCTGAAATCCTTTTGTTATGTTCACAGAGTGAACTGAGAGAGAAGCGGACTGACATGATGAAGACTGTGACCGCAGCAGAGAACGCCATCAACAAACTTCAACTCAACACGGTGTCCATCGAGGTAAACACGCCGCGTTACTAATCTGAAATGAGCTCACTGTGTGTGTCACAAGAATGTCACAATACGTATTCAGTATGTGAGTTGGCGGCTGCTATTTTTGGCTTGAAAACTCATCAGCCTGTAATGCATCCCAAACCGGACAGATTTCCCCGAGGTGTTCGGTCTGTTGTCCCACAAGATGACATAAAAACATAAAATACAAAACCACAAAAACACAGCATGACAAAAGACATTAAAAGTACCAAATTCAGACAATAAGGATGTATGTTAAAGGACGGTTGAACGCTGAAACACGTTTATATATAACTTTATATAACTTTTATAACGTTTATATAGTAAAAGATGAGATTCTACCCCTCTTTTATTTTCAATATTACAACACGTGCATCAGAGCAAAGATTGAAAGGGCAAAAGACAGAAAATATGCAATCCGATCAGACTGGTCGTGAAGCAACAAGGCATTCCCTGTTTGAGTTATGTAATATTATGCCTGCCGGTTATGTTGCAGCTTTATGCATCACTTCCTCTCACAGAATGTAAAGAATGTGAGAGAATATTCAGTTAAAAGCTTTTTTTTTTTTTTACAGCATTCGGTGACCGAGGTACGAGCGGTGATTGACAGCCAGTTCGAGGAACTTCGGGCGGTGATGGAAAGGGCCAAGCGGGAGGTGACGGAGATCCTGGAGGGCGAGGAGAAGCAGGCACTGAGGCAGGCCGAAGGCATCCGCGTTCACCTGGAGCAAAGGTGCACAGAGCTAAAGAAGACGCAGACGCAGGTGGAGAAACTCTCCAAAAACAAAAATGACGTGGACTTCCTGCAGGTAACAGAGAGATGGGGTGAAAGGTCAAGGAGAACTCGAGGAGAAAGTTGTGCCTGAAGGCTGCAAATATCCTCATGTTCACATCCATTCAGGGGCTCTGTGTCTGTTTCACAGGAGTATTCAGCGTGGAAGAAAGAATCCACTGATATCTCTCTGCCTGGCGTCTACATCGGCCTCATGGACCGTCTGAATTCCTTCAGCCGCGTGATCGTCGACTCCACGGAGGAGCTGTGTGCCATGCTTGTGTCTTCGTACATAGAGAAAGTTAAAGAGACCTGCAAGAACGGTGAGTCTACGATCTGAAACACGAGTACAAGAAGAGGCTCCATGTGGAAACAACACTCCAGCAGTAAAATGCTGATGTACAGACGCCTCTCTGACTTCCAGGGCTTGTTCACACATGTGAGGAATTTTCTGCCTATTTGTCATTGCTGTTGAACTCAGACAAGAAGTGGTAGCTGAACCATAAACGGTGTCACAACGTCTGTGAGCCACGATATCATGCAAATTAGGTCACCTGAGCTGCATGACTTTAACTTTAACATATATTTTACTTCCATTTCAGATAAAATGGGAATAAAGACAACAGTCCATGCGATTGTTGCAGCGAAACAGAACATGACGATACCAGATCCAGAGACGCGTGCAGACTTCCTCAAGTGTAAGTGTCTTTGAATATATCTGTGTAGTAATATAACATAATATGAGCCACTGCAGTCATCTCTGCAGTCAGGATGTTAGAAATACTGTGGTCAGGAGTCCCTGTCTCTCCAACCAACATCATAAAATCTGCACTTTGAGAGCAGATTTATGTTTCCAGATCATCAGGATCCGGTTCAGATAAATAAAGTTGAATTGCAGGATGTGGTTCACAATCACAACTCTTTGTTGCTGCCTGTTGTTGCTTAGAAATGCAGATTATTAAACTCTTTCTGCCATATCCTCCCCCTGCCAAACAGATCATTCACTGCACCTCACTGCGCTTCACTGCACCTTCCTGCAAATTAGTGAATTTATATCAGCCACTTCCAATATTGAGGAAGGAAGTTAAATTCTAGCCGAGAAGAACCTGCATGTTTCTCTATGATTGGTAACACTTGATATTGAGGGTGCAACACATATAACACATCATAATAATTTAATACATGAATTAATATTTGCAGAATATATCATCAGTTCCTGTTGTTCACTATTAATAAATTATCAATTTGTGTAATTAATTAATAGATCATCAGTTAATTCATGTGTATTTACTTTATACATAAATTAATATTTCATGATATGAACACTGTCTGCAGATTTACTAATATTAAATATTCATTTAGTAATTAATAATGTTTCTAACTTTAATAACAAATGTGAAAATGTCAAATTAATGTTAAACAAATATAATAAAACAATGATAATAAAATATTAAATACATATATATACTTGTAAATGTGATATAAAGACCAGCAACATGTATCATCTAATGACCAAAAAAAAAACAAAAAACCCTTCATGTCCTGATCTGATTAACCTTCATTAATTGATTATCTATTAGTGTTCAGTCATCACATGCTGCGAAGTCATAGTGACTTGATTATAAGTTAATGGTCAGATTACAATGCAGCCGTATATCTTTCTAAATACATTTGAATCATGGTGACCTGAGAGCCCTGGACTGTTTGTGGTTGCTTATTGTTCCCAAATGAGTCATGTTCTTGCAGCTTCTTCTATACATTTCCTCTTTGGCAATCGCCCAACAGTTTATAATCAACTGGTTTACGAACTGGAAACTGCACATTCATGTCTCTAAAACCCCTTTAAATTTCCATAATAAGTATTCAGGATGTGGCCTTGATGTAATGCTTACTGCTGTCTTATGCAACAACATGAGTAAATATTTTCACAATCCTCTCCCAGATGCCGCCCAGGTGAGTTTTGACGCTGACACAGCTCACAAGTTCCTACGTCTCACAGAAGAAAACAGGAAGGTGACTAACACCACACCCTGGCAGCACCCTTATCCTGATGTACCTGAGCGCTTTGAGCACTGGCGCCAAGTGCTGGCCACAGAGAGCTTTTATCTGGGGCGGCACTACTTTGAGGTGGATATCAGTGGTGAAGGCACACATGTCGGCCTGACTTACAAGAGCATCGACCGCAAGGGCAGCGAAAGTAACAGCTGCATCACAGGAAACAACTTCTCCTGGTGTCTTCAGTGGAACGGACGCACCTTCGCCGCCTGGCACAGTGACGTGGAAACTCCTCTCAGTGTGGAGAAGTTCACCCGTATCGGGGTGTATGTAGACTACACACGAGGCCTCCTGGCCTTCTACGGCGTGGATGACGCCATGACGCTCATCCACGAGTACAAGGCGGAGTTCCTGCAGCCACTCTACCCGGCTTTCTGGTTGTCCAAGAAGGAGAATATCGTCGTCTTGGTGGCGCCTGGGGAGCCATTACGGCTCAAAAGCCCCTCTCCTCCTACCTCACCTGCAAACAGGGTTGTTTCAAAAACAGCTGAATAGCAATAATTACATGTCAGTTTTCATTTAAAGGACATGTTCACAATTTTTCAAACGTCAGGTGTCCATGAAGTGACTGTAATCATTCCTCCTGTTCGTATTAGCATCAGATAAACATTTGAATACATGTTTGTGGGTTTAGTCTCCATCACTTCCATTGTAAGTGTATTATGAAGGAATTTAATGGTCAGAATGAACAGCAGGAATAATTACAGCAAGAAAAACAGGTTTCAGTGTTTATTTGGACTCCTGACTGTTGCTTTAAGAGTTGAAGTATTGTGAACTTGTCCTTTACGTGACAATTCAACAATGAGAGTGTTGTATAGTTGTATAAAATGTTTATCTACCAACACCAAGACCTCTTATTGAAACTTGGAAATCCTTACAATAGTTAAACCTGCTAACAGCAGATAAATATTAAGCTGTTGTGTATATTTGGGCTCATATTTATACCCTTGTGTACATTTGGGATCATTGTTACTGTTCATCACACTGTGAATCCAGAAGTTTCTGTTCTTTACTGTCTGTAAAAAATAAAAACCAGTTCATGCTGCAGTGACTGTTTTGACCTGTGTTATGATGGATAAATGATTAATAAAAATTAAATAAAAATAAAAACAAACAAGGATCAGCAGTTGAAACAATTACGAGTCTTTAAAGCTGAATAGTTTGTATGTACTGTTGTTCATGTTTTATGTTTAAATATATATAATCCAGTTTTGAGCTGCAGGCCGTAAAACAAACAGCACATATTTATTGCAAAATAAGCAGAAATGTAAAACATAAACAAATATTAATAACAAACAAAACATGTCAATTATGAATAAGAAGCTTTTTACATTTAATAAAAGCAAAATGATACACAGGATAAATAAATAAATAAACGCATACAGATGAATAATTAATTGTATATGTTTGGTCCTTTTCAAGTTATGAATAGTTGGATTAAAAAGCTCTTTAATTACTGTCAAAATAAATTAAATTATGAATGTAAAGAATCATCACGTCAGTTTTTATAGACAGAAAGTTTAATTTAAAATCCATATCATGAAAAAATAAGTGGAAAATGTTGTTTAGTTGTTTGTTTGGACCACAACAAATGACGACAATAACCGGTTAGGACACGTGCCACGTTTAGTCACCTGACCAGAGGCTGCAGTGACGTGGATCCAACTGGCATGTAACCAGGAAGTAGCTGCTCACATTGCAACATGTTAGCTGAAGTAAGTCACATTATTTTACAGTTATTATTTCATATTCTGTGTATAATCTGTCAAATAGAAAGTTTGTCTTTACTTGACGCGACTGAAGCAGTTTTTAAAAATGACTCCGTTAACATGACAACGTTGTTTCTGTCGTCCCTGTTGAACAGCTGTCGTGCTACTGTTGCTATCTAATTAGCATGTTAGCTTTACTAACTTCACATTTCCTCTCTGCTGGTGTTAACTTAGCTTCACATCACCGATCACAAAACCCACAAAAGGTTTTCTTTATGCTGGTAAAATATGTGGTTTCACTCTTGTAGATGTGTGTTCAAACTTTAGCATCATGTCAGCTAAGCTAACGTTAGCTAGCAGCTCCAGTGTCGACTTTACTCATCAAATAAAACGACTGAAAATAACTTAAATTCTCTAATTAATACGATGACAACACAGCAGCAGAGAAACCTGACGTGAAATATGAAATATGAAATGAAATATATTTAAATTAAGCGAGTTATTGTCTTCAAATATCGTATAGTGACAAACAAAAGCTACACGTTTATTGATTTATGATTAAAGGTTGCAGCTAGAATTAAGCTACTGGCAGTTAAAGGACGGATTCACCATTTTTTTTTCAAGTCAGGAGGACAAATAAACATTGAAACAGGTTTTTCTTTCTGTTCATATGAATATTAAATAAAATCCACAGTCTGTGCAAAATATATATTTAAAAGATTATGTGAAGCTGTTATGAAGTTTCAGCATCAAAATGAGTCACATTTATGTTACTATGCAGTTATATTCTGTGTTAATAAACTGAATATATTTGAGTTATGGACCAAATAACTAATTGAGAAAATATCTGACAGATTGCTTGTTAATGAATAATGTATGTAATCTTAATTAGTACGCGGATTCTTGATTAAAACATGCTGTTAACATGTACGCTCCAGGACGGGTCCATATGTATATGATGTGATATGTACTGATTTTGTGTTCTGAGTCTCTGAGGGTTTCTTTTCTTCCTCATTGATCCCACAGGATACCAATGATGAAGACGTGTCTCTGTTTGATGCGGAGGAGGATGCAGGGAAAAGGTCAAAGAAGTCCAGTATCAAGTGAGTTAAGAGAGGACTTTAACCGTTGTTCAGTGCTTGTTGAGCAGTTTAACCCCAGTGGACAGAGTTGAAACCAACTGTGTCTCCTACCATTCAGATAAAACATTGAACGTGTTGAATATGTTTCCAGGCATCCAGTGGCGTCCTTCTTCCACCTCTTCTTCAGAGTCAGTGCCCTCCTCGTCTACCTGCTCTGTGAGATTTTCAGTAGAAGTTTCATCGCCTGCATGGTCACAATAATTCTCCTGCTCTCATGTGACTTCTGGACAGTAAAGGTGAGCTATTTACTACTGAATTATGTCAAGTTTACAATAGAAAGTCGTGATCACTTAAGGCCAACATTGTGTTTTTACAGAACATTAGTGGGAGGTTGATGGTTGGTCTCAGGTGGTGGAACCAGGTGGACGATGATGGGCGGAGCCACTGGGTGTTTGAGTCACGGAAGGTAAGATGCTCCTCTGTATGTTGCTTTGTGTGCTTTAGTGTTACAGTAACTGTTCGGTCCTTGACCTCACATCGTACTGACCTCTTGTATAGTCAGAGTCGCTGAATGTACTTGTTTACTGTCAACAAGCCTTATGGTATTTGCAGATGTCCTAATGGTGAGAATATCCTGTTTTGTTCAGGGTTCTGGGAAGCAACAAGCGTCAGATTCTGAGTCACGAATCTTCTGGCTCGGACTGATTGTTTGTCCCATCCTCTGGGTCGTTTTCGCCTTCAGCACTCTCTTTTCATTCAAGATCAAATGGATGGTAAGTCCTCGAATGCAAAGGTTAAGGTTGGTGCCGTTCTTTATTTATCTTATTGTCAACAACATCAAAATGAACAGTGTGTTCCTACTAAAGATGTAAATCTAAAACAATTTAAAAATATGTGGTTTAAGTGTCAGTAATTTCCTAAAACAGAAAATTTTACCCAAACAGTAGGAAATAGTTAATTTGTTAGGGACTATTTTCAGTGGCGGATTAATTCACATCAGGTGAGTATTTCTGGCAAGAGTAAAAAAGCTGCAAAATGTACTTCAAGTTGCAAAAATAAAACTTATAATTATACAGAATTATGCTTATCATTGTATTTATTATTACCGTATTGTGGATACATTCATGTTCACTTAATGTTGTACTTGATCAAGTTTATGCTTCATATACTGCTGGGTCAAAGTCCCTCAAGGCATTAATTAAGTCTCGTCTTAACCTACAATAACACATCATAACTGATATTTTATATTATTGATCTGAATTTGCAAATTAACAAAAATTTCCAAATAAATTTATTTAAAAAAAAAAAAAGTTCAATATTTACTTGGTATAAAGTAGCAGAAAATGGAAGTACTCAAGTAAAGTACGTGCACCTCAAGATTATAAGCAAGTACAGTTCTGGAGTAAATAAGCTTTGAATACACAGTCAGTACTTTTTAATAAGATATATTTATTGTTGGGCTTTGTTGACAGTAAGAAAAACATGAATAACATCACCAGACAAATGATGAATATGTAACTGACTGTCGTCCTCCACACAGCCTGTAGTGATCATGGGTCTGGTGCTGCAAGGGGCCAACCTCTATGGCTACGTCAGGTGTAAAGTGGGAGGCAAGACCAGCTTAAAGAATATGGCTACGAATTATTTTGGACGACAGTTTCTCAAACAGGTGACTTGATTTATTTATTTATTTATTTTTGAGTAAAACATACTGATAATCGCATCATTTATTGCTCCAGAAATTCTTACACGTCTTGTTTTTGATCCGCAGGCGCTGTCTAAAGAGGAGGAATCATAGATTTCGAGGAGGAATCGTAGATTTCGATTTGAACCTGTTTTGCATTGTTCTTAATGCTATAATATAGATTCCCTTAGCAGGTGGACACATAGACGGAAACCTTTTGTTCATCATGAATTGAATCCACATTTTAAAATGTTCTTTTGTTTAGTTTGTGCCTCAGCGTAGAGGGTTTATAACGGCCACAGACTGGTGAGCCTTCTACTTTATAATCAGAGAATTAAACCCTCAAAGACTTTGAAGTAATGCGTGTTTAAAATGTATTTAGTGTTTATTGCATGACTGAAAAAGGGTGCAAGGTGTTGAACTGAGTTCCTTCTGTCATGTACTCTCAGATTTCCTATTTAGTTAGTTTTCATTGCTTCCTAACTTTAGTAATAATCTAATAAGGTGTTTCTGAGAGGTGTTGTGCAAACATTTTTGTTTGTATAATATATGGTTGTAAAGTAACAGTGTAAAGTATTTCAGGAGATTTGTAAATATGTTTGTAAAGAAACTACAGTATGTGGAAACGTCTCTTGTCCAAATACATTTGTAACAATTTTCCGAACAGTGTGGAAGTTTTTATTTATTATTATAATTTTTATGAACTGTTGAAAAGAACAAACAACGACTGAAGAACTTGCATATTCATTATTGTTGCTTTGAGAACCAGTCAGTGATTTAAACCATCGAGACTTCAACAGCTTTATTTCATGATGTCACTTTACATCCCAAACAGGGCAGAGCCAGTCATGTGACTGGCTGCTGCTGCTGCTGGTCTTTAAAATGAGAAAACAGCTTAAAGAACAAATGACCAGCAAGAAACTGTTAAAAAAACAAACAAAAAAACAACCATTTGATAACAATTACCTGAGTTTAAAAACAAGTTTTGGTTCACTTCAGTTTGTATTATTTACTCTTACAATTAGCCTAATTATTGCATGTTTATATTAATTTTTTTTTTTTTCTTCGGGTCTCAAAGCATCAGTATCAGTACTAAATAATTAAATATTTAATGTTAAATGGGCTTTACATGAATTACTTGTGTTTATATAAAAGTCATCCACTGACTGTTTTCCCACATACGGACCTGAGAGGTTCAACTCCTTTTTAGACCTTTTCTAAACAAACTCAGACTGACTTGGTATTTGTGAGGGTTGCTGCTGCGGTCACAGATATGAACATCTGTTGTATTTATTATTATTGTACAGCTGGAGTCTCTGATGTAGGTGATGCCTCTGAAACATCACACAGTTCAGCCAGTAGTTATCAAACCTTTTTTATATATATCTATAAACACACCTGTTCTGCCTGGAAACAGGCGACACAAACCTGTAAAGAAATAAAAACTTTAATCAGATTTCATTCTGAATCGTAGTTTAGTTCCTGCTAATAGCCGTTTTCAAGTATTAGCGCCGCTATGAGTAAGATTATTTTATTATTAATTAGTTTTAAATCAATATATTATATTTGCCTCAACAAACATGGCGTCAATTCGGTTCCAAACGGCTCCAAACATTCAGAAGACGGATGCGGAAGAGTTCACATATCCGCCGGAAGCTGGGCAACAGTGCCTTCAAAATAAAGGTGACCTATGTTACGCACATAAAATGCTTTATATAAATATTTGTTAGATTCAGAGGTTAATTTGCGGAAAATCAGTAGTACATATGATATATATTATTGAACTGTTCGTTTTGACTTGCCAGTGCATTTGATTTATTTAAACTAAGATCGTGTGGTATAAAACGCTACAGTAGGGTGTTTTAATTTGAAAACATAACAGGAAACTCCCTGTCTTGCTACCTAGCTTAACATCGTTGTTTAGCTATCCACAACAGTATCTTTGGGGCGTTGTATCTGTGTGTTTTATGCTCTAAACAGCCTGTTTTAGGGGACTGGTGGTCGTTGTTTGATGAGGATTACCGGCAGGATGATTCCTACCGAGGATGCGTCCGCCAGGAAGAGAGAGATAGAGGAGAAACTGAAGCAGGTCAGACCTGGCTGGACAGGAAGAACCACGAACTAGCTTGTTTTTTAGTAACATTCATAAACCGGATAAATATACATTCATACTGTTAATCATGGACAAATACATGATACAAATAATATAGTCTCGACTCATTGTTTTCCTGTGATGTGTTTCAGGAACAAGAGACGCTGTCATTCATCCGGGAAAACCTGGAGAAGAGCGATCAGCTGACCAAGGGCATGGTACGAACAACAAAACGACACAACATGTTCATCAGGTCACAGATGAGGAATCATAGCAAGTGTCAAGATGTTTGCTTTGCTGTGTAATTGCCCTTTTTTATTATGTAGTTGACACTAAATCATTTTATAATTCCTTTACCTGAAATCTAAATATGTAAAATGTTCATGTTTATCTGTTGAATATTATTATGAAGTTGATAAAAACCCAGTTTCATCCCAAACATGACCTCAGTGAGTGCAGTTTACATATATACACATTACATATACATGCATACATACATACATACATATGTGCATCATACAATGTTTTCCCCCTTTTTCGACCTGTGCTGATGTCATTCTCTCGCTGAAAGGTCTCCATCCTGTCCTCCTTCGAGAGCCGTCTGATGCAGCTGGAGAACTCCATCATCCCGGTTCACAAACAGACGGAGAACCTGCAGCGGCTGCAGGAGAACGTGGACAAAACTATGTCCTGCATGGATCACGTCATCAGCTACTATCACGTGGCCAAAGACACCGACAGGATCATCAGAGAGGGGTGAGACGTGACATTTTAAAAAAAAATCTTTGTGGGAAGATACGATGGATTTTGAGCAGATATTAAAAGAAAATGATATGTTATATGAATCATAAACGGTATTTTCTGCTCCAGACCGACAGGCAGACTGGATGAGTATCTTGCTTGTATTGCAAAGATTCAGAAAGCTGTGGAATACTTTCAAGACAACAACCCCGACAGCCCCGAACTCAACACAGTGGTGCAGTATTACACTTTATCTTTAGAGACATATTCAGTTTTCTGTCATTTATGGCACATAGAAGCTGCAACCATCTAGTTACAGATTATTTCTCTATTGATCGGTGAATCGACTAATCGCTGCAGCTCTATAACGAACATTTACATAGCAACCAGACACAAAGATGAATCCAGCAATGATGCATAATACATGAAAACGTATGAAATATTCAGTCTTGTAATTTTGTTCCTGAAATGAAACTGTTGTTGTTGTTGTTTCCCTGCAGAAAGCGCGCTTTGAGAAGGGCAAAGAGCTGCTGGAGGCTGAGTTCCGCAGCCTCCTGACCCGCTACAGTAAACCCGTTCCCCCCATCCTCATCCTGGATGCCATCAGTGTGGACGAGGAGCTGGAGGTGCAGGAGGACGTGGTGCTTGAACACCTGCCTGAAGCCGTCCTGCAGGACATCATCTGCATCGCCGGCTGGCTGGTGGAATATGGACGCAACCAGGGTACTTCTGCTTTTATTTCTCACATCCCGTCCAACGCTGCGCTGTTCTCTCACTGCTCCATATATCCTTCTTTTTCAATCTCTTTCTCAACTTTTTTGAATCAGTAGGTTGACAGATTATTGATTTTTGTGCATTAAGACAACATGTGAAATCCTCCTCTGTCTCCCGGCAGATTTCATGAACGTCTACTTCCAGATCAGGTCCAACCAACTCGATCGCTCCATTAAAGGCCTGAAGGATCACTTCCGCAAGAACAGCGCCTCTTCTGGGATCCTCTACTCGCCCGCCGTCCAAACCAAACGCAAGGACACGCCCACCAAAAAGGCTCCCAAGCGACCAGGTCAGCAACAGACGCACTTCCTCAAAAGAAATCCAATCACACTCCTGCGTACAAAATGAATCTAACAAACAGGCACGATTGATTATTAAATAATAGCAGCACAGAACTACACTCAGGTTGATTCAATCACCATCCAGCCACGTTATTCTGTTTCAAGTATCCTCCACGATCTCTTTGTAATTATCCTACTCACCATCCCTGTGATTTTACAGTCCGCTCTAACTAATCCTTCATCCTGTCCTCTTTCATAATCCCTGTGTTGTGATGACAGTCTACATCCCAGGTAAACAGAAAGCTTTAGTGTGCGTCTCGTGCTTGCTTCTGTCTGTCGGACGCCACATTTCACGGCACATTAGTGACAGCATCAGTGTTTTTTTGTAGCAGTGAGAAGTAGGAGCGTAAACGTGGAGACAGCAGACGTGTTTTTGTTCTCTGCAGCATCGTCGCAGGTTATAGTCAGTGTCGATGAAGGCCTCTAGTTTCACTGTGGTTATGTGCTGGTGGAAACAACAGTGTGAAGAGACCAGCCGATTCTTTCAGTATACATTAAAACTGTTACGAACAAAAACAAAATAGTTTTAATTGGACTCCACTTCAGTTTGTGTGTTGCTGATTAGAAATACATGTAGACAAGCAGTAATTAATGCAGTTAATAACGAGCACAAGCAGACAGTAAAGAGCTGCTGCCGGCTGTTTGCCACCATGAAACTAGAGGCTGTAGAGTTCACTGTCTGTGTGTGTGTGTGTGTGTGTGCGTGTGCGTGTGTGTGTGTGTGTGTGTGATGTTGATCAGAGGAGTTTGTAGCCTGTAAACTTCTTTATAATCTACGTCCTCTTTTACACGTCTGTTTAAATTCTAGAGCAGCTCTTTTCTCTTTTCTTTATTCGTTTGTTGACATTGTTGCTTCAATATGAATGAACCAATCAACATGCTCTCACAGCTTAGTGTCGCTGCCGCTTGTGCTGAAACACAATAACAACACAATCACATGGAAACAAGAGGAAACGGCTGTTACGCAAGATTTAGGACAAATGTCAGATGGAGCTGTTGTAGCTCTTTTATGTCAACAATGCATCAAATGACTACGTGCAAGATAAAAACGTCTCGTCTCGTCTCATGACGAAGTTCTCAGCTCGCTGGGGAGGAAAGTGGAGCTTTTAGCAGCTAAAGAGACAGATATTGTCTTCAGGAGCTGGTGGAGATGTAATTCAGTCTGACAGTCAGACAAACTAAACTTTGTTTTTTAGATCTTCTGTCTGCAATCAGATTCATAAATTTAAATTATTAAAGGTAAACAAAGTTCCTGGTGTTATTTGCTCGGGGAATGTGAGGTGAGAGTAAATATTGGATTTCCACTCATCATGTGACCACATGCTAATGTCGCTCTGTGTCTGCTGCATGTGTAAAGATGTAGCTGTTTGCTAACACGCGAGCATCATAAAGCCGTAATAAATCAGAAGTTGCTGTTTTTGAGTTCTGCTGCCCCCATGTGGCAAAAACAAATGAACGCAGCTTTAAATGTGCTGAATATTCACTAATTTACTAACAAGCCAAGATGTTTTAATCCATGTAGATTGTGTGTGTGTGTTTAAACCATGTAACAAACTGTTTATGGTAATATTAGAAACAGTAATGCTGGATATGACTGTAAATGATATTATTTCTGTTCATAACTGATCTAACCTGTTTATTCTGCTCTTACATGAACACATACTGAGTGTTTCGGTCCGGGTGTGTTTTCATGGTGTCGCTATAGTCGCTCTGTCGAACCTCTGCTGGCTGCCTCAGTGGTGGAGGGATGTGGTGTCTGTGTTTCATCACTCACTTCCTAGCTCTCCCTTCTCTTCTTCTTCTTCTTCTTCCTTCTTTTTCTGTTTCTTGGCTGTCTGGACCTCGCTACCCCCTCCCCCTCCTCCTCTGGACTCTGTCTCTGTGTTTATGGGACCAGGGACCATTCGCAAGGCTCAGAACCTTCTGAAACAGTACTCACAGCATGGGCTGGATGGGAAAAAGGGGGGCTCTAACCTCACTCCTTTGGAAGGTAACGCACCTCAGTCTCCTCTTCGGTGTCTTTTCTCCCTCCGCTTACGTTGCGCTTCTCTTGTTTCTCATTTAGAGCAACGAGCACACATAAACCTCCTCTGTGTCACAACAGCTTTAATGTTTAATACAAACTAATATGTAATAAATCCTGAAAAAGCCGTTGAATGTAGTAGATATTCGGTTGGATATATCACTGTTTAAAAAGTATCTCTCATTTTTGTTTTGTACTTTTTTGTATAAGTAGCCAAATCCAGAAATGACATCAGAGATGACATGAATATTTCATCCTGTCATCTTTAACATACTTCATATTTCCATTTATTGTCCCTTCAGTGGAAAATCTCAATATAGAAAGAAATATTTATATATACATATCTAAAATATAATGTATACAGATGGACATAAACATAGAAGGCAGATGTCCAATCCACACAGTGGTAACTACTAACAATCTCTGCAACTGCATCTAAAAAGAACATTTTACAAAAAACAAATATTATTATATTATATTATTAATTATATAAAATGTAAATGAAAAAAAGTTTCCAGAGACTAAAGTGAAGTCTTCACATTTCTTGTTATAATCAGTTTATAAAAAAAAGATAAAAGCAGCAAATCAAATGAATTAAAAAGCTGTTGTGACATTTTACTTGACGCTGTAGTTTTAACACACACTGACTAACTTAGATATCAGTCACAAACCGAAGCTCCCTCACCCGACTGCAGCGGGTGTCCCCTTCCTCTTCGTCCCCTCCTCCCCCCTGCTGGGTGCTTGGTGGTGGTCAGTACAGGTGTCCCCCCCCCCCCCCGGCCTAGTAACGACCCCGGTGGTTTGACTAGGCCTGTCTCCCTGCTGCCCCACCCCACCCACCAGGTTACGATCACGACCCGCGGGTCAAACATCACTCTGACGCCCTGACCGAGAAGCACGGGGCCGCCGCAGGTGAGTGACGGGAACACGTGAGACAGAGAAGGATAATAATAATAATAATAAATAAATAAAAATAAAAATAAAAATCTCACTGCAGCTTTAACACGTCTCACTTTCTTTTTCTGTACAAGAACGCTCACAGCCTGCAACAGAAACACATAGTCTGGACATTATTATCCCATCTAATACATACACGTGCTCTAACTGCGTCTTAGCTGCCATCCACATATCTCATATCTTGAAGCAGAATCTTTTTGTTTCCTGTCTGACTTGATCTTTCCTCATGTGCAGGAAAGGATGACGTCCTGGACATCGAGATCGACTCCTACATTCACTGTATCAGTGCCTTTGTGAAGCTGGCCCAGAGCGAGTACGCCCTCCTCACAGAAATCATCCCCGAGCACCACCAGAAGAAGACCTTCGACTCCCTCATTCAGGTCAGACAGTTTTTACTTTGGACACAGCAAACTCTTCCTGTCTTTATGCTATGCTAGGCTAATCACAGCTTCCAGGGGAGTTTCATTGTGTCTCATCTTCTTCCTGTTACCTTGTCCGTCCACAGGAGGCGCTAGACAACCTGATGCTGGAGGGAGACAACATTGTGTCCGCGGCTCGCCGGGCCATAATGCGCCATGACTACTCTGCCGTCCTCACCATCTTCCCGATCCTCAGACACCTGAAAATGAACAAGTCTGAGTTTGACTCAACGCTGCAGGTCTCCTTCTGTACAGCCTCATCTTATTTGCACAAACTTTCCTACTGAAGGAAACAGAAATAATGTGTTAATATTATTTATTTGTGATCAGGGAACAGCAGCGAGCACCAAGAACAAGCTGCCGACACTCATCACCTCTATGGAAACTATTGGAGCCAAAGCTCTGGAGGAGTTTGCAGACAGCATCAAGGCAAGAGAAAGATTCACTTTTTAAAGTTTGACTGTCAGGTGACCAAATGTTCATACTGGCTATTTATAAAGCACTTATAATGTAAAATCCACAGTCCTCCTGTATTTAAAGGTTTACCTGAGCTCATATGAACAGCAGGAATCACACCTGGCTGATGTTTTAAGACATCAGTCAACGTGTCCTTTAATCACCAGCCGTCCTGGTTATTGACTGAACTCTCTCTCTTCTGACACAGAACGATCCTGATAAGGAGTACAACATGCCCAAGGACGGCACCGTTCACGAACTGACCAGCAACGTAAGCGAACGCTCAGTCGCCTCCTTGTTGCATAACGCCGGTGGCTTTATTTGCTCAGTCTGCAATTCAAACTCAACACCTTCCCTCAAAGACTTTGCTGTTTGTCTCTTCCTGAGGATCCAGATGGTCTCCAGGGAAACGGCTAACAGCGCCGAGCCGACCGTCTCGGTTTAATGAATAAGCTGAGCTGATGCTCACCCTGACCTCTTGTCTCCTGCAGGCCATCCTGTTCCTGCAGCAGCTGCTGGACTTCCACGAGACCGCAGGAGCCATGCTGGCCTCACAAGGTACAACCATCAACACAGCCTGTTAGCGCCTGTTAGCATAGACCCCCCACTGCCCCTGCTAGGCTGCTGCTGTTACCTTCAATGCTGACGTCAGCAGTGGTGCTGGTACACTGATATGTTTTTTATTATTTATTCTATTCTCCATCACATTGAATTTGAATTGAAACAATGAAGTTGAAGTGGTGACTTTCAGCTTTGATTTGATTTGACTTTTTCTACACCCGATGTGGGGTTTAAACACAAACATTAAAATGTTAAATGTTTGGATGATAGATGATTTCTTTTCTGCTCCACTGTGACATTATTGACAACATATTGCATCATCTAGCAGCTACAGAACCAGATGTTTCCCTCAGAAACAGAGTGAATATACTGTAATCACCAGCTGGACACAAACACGACTCCATAACGTTTGCTATATACTTAATAAGTCCATAGATAAAAACATTATGTCAGTGTTGTGTTTGGAGATTGTTGCGTTGACCCTGAACAGTCATTGTTGCTTTAAGCTCATATTCATGATGTCATTTCAAATCCAAAGTGCTGGAGTCCAGAGCTAAAACATGTGGAAACCTGCTCTATATTTATATATAAAGGTCCATATATGTAGATTACTGATGCTGATGTCTGAGGTGGACAGATGCTGTTTGAATATAGAAAACCGACCACATGACCTTCGTTTCTTCTGTCTCACCACGTCAGACAGTTTCTCCCCTCATTCTGCATGCATTCTCTGCTTTTCCTCTTCCTGCAGCTTCAAATGGCTTTTTCTCTTCTTTCAGAGGGAGCCTTCATGACGCACGTTTCAGATTTATACATTTGTTTGGATTAAATTGGATTTGTTATGAGTTTAGTCATATGTGGCTTATAAATGAGCATCTGAAGGTCTGTGGCTCCCTGCTGTTGCTTGTCCACCGCTTTCTCTGCACTAACAAATCTCTTCTAACCTTTTGCACTTGTGCCTCTTTCTCTTCTCTTCTGCCTCTGCCCCTTAGTACTGGGGGACACTTACAATATACCTTTAGACCCCCGAGGTAAGCAAAGCCTGTGTAGGCCCCGATGAGTCAGATTCTGAATGTTTTGTTGTGAAGATTATTATTATTATTATTATTATTTGAAACTGTAATTGCAGCTAATCAATGCAAATTGACAGGAGAGGAGTGTGATAATGTGACACTCTGCTGTGATGTGCATGTGCTGAAGTGGAGGCTGAAATAAAGTACTTTTACATGTTACCGCGGCAACCTGAGTACTTGGACTGTAATGAATACTTGGCATCAGAAGGCGTTTGTGTGTTTGTATGTAGATCTCACTCCTGATCTAAAGAGGAAGTGAATGAAGTGTTGTATGAGCTGAAGTGTTGTTTAAGTAAGGAGGAGATGATGCTTGTTAACATCTTCTTCATTTTTCAGAGAACAGTTCATCAGCGAGCAGCTACACGTCCGAGTTCAACAAAAGGCTCCTCAGCACTTATATCTGTACGTATACCAGAACCCCCGCGGCTGCTTCTGCCATTTCTATCCAACTATTTTTATTGACGCCTCACTTTGTCCGCGGCAGGTAAAGTGTTGGGAAACCTGCAGCTCAACCTGCTCAGCAAATCCAAAGTGTACGAGGATTCAGCTTTGAGCGCCATTTTCCTGCACAACAACTACAACTACATCCTCAAGTCGCTGGAGAAGTGAGCATCGCTTCATGCACAGTTGTTGTGAAATATCTGTGGAGTCCAGTGAGATCATAAATAAACACAGCAAGGTGTAAAACATGTTATCTTTTAAAGCGACTCTCACCTCTGCATGTGTTCAGGTCCGAGCTGATCCAGCTGGTAACTGTGACCCAGAAGAAAGCTGAGAGTTTATACAGAGAGCTGATAGAGCAGCAGATCCAGATGTACCGCAGCAGCTGGCTGAGAGTCACCGAGCACCTGACAGACAGGAACATGCCCGTCTTCCAACCCGGCACCAAGGTCACAACTCCATCTGCTTTCATCCTTAAAGAACTTTGGTACACAGGTGCTAACTTTGACATGGCTGTAAGATTTTTAGCACTGAGGAATATTTCAGTCCTGTGACAGTTTTACAGAGGCCTGTGTTGGGCTGTGACCTGTGGGTCAGGCCATGAAGAGCACGCTTGATTTATATTCACATTATCTGTACTGACCTGGGTGATTATGTCCTATAGGGACGAGGTTCAGTAGCATTTCATTAGTTACAATCAAATCATGTTCACTTCTCAGCAATAACAGAACAGATCAATTTAAATTGAATTTGCAAGTAAAAAGGCAAAAATAACTAAAACTTCTTTCTCTCTTCAGCTGAAAGATAAAGAACGACAAGTAATCAAAGACAAATTCAAGGTGAGGTCAGATTCACTTTTAGCATCACACGTTCAGATATCTTCCAACAAGTCCTGGAAACATCCTCAGCAGTGTAGCGTGAATATGAAACAGACTCTGTCCGCCTCTCAGGGTTTTAACGACGGGCTGGAGGAGTTGTGTAAGATCCAGAAGGGTTGGGCCATCCCAGATAAGGAGCAGCGAGACTTCATCCGCCAGGCTCAGAGGAAGGTGGTGTCTGACGCCTACAGGGCGTTCCTGCACAGGTGAGAGAGAGCGACGCTGCTGTAGGTACAGAACTCATCAACATAAAAACAAACTTCTCACCACTGACGAGAATTAATCTCCAGAGATGTTATTTTATTGGTTGATAATAGAAAATATAAATGATGCTGAAACGAGTCACTTATCAATCAATCAATCAATCAATCAATCAATCAATCAAAACACTTAATAATTTCTGTTTCCTCCAGCGAGATGATCTGCTGCTTTTCAAGACAATTATAATTTATCAGCTGTGTTTACCTTCCAAACGTGTCATATCCACAACATGTGCAACACTTCTTGCTTCATCTTTGCTAAATAACAAATCCGATCCTCCCGTTTGTCTGATTGGCTTCACGCTGACTTCTGTTTCCTCCAGATGTGCCAACATCTCTTTCACCAAGAACCCCGAGAAGTATCACAAGTACCGACCGGAGGAAGTGGAGGAGATGATTGAAAGGTTGTTCGACACGTCCGCCTGAGCGGCACTGTGATCAAACCCAAACACGCCTCCCCCCGTAACACTCGACACGCTCTCCTCACACCGTTAACCTTCGTCTGTCTGCTCAATGTTTTGTACAAAGATATGAACATGATGTATTTATGTAATTTAGCAGCTTAGCATTTCAATCAAATAAAGGGAACTCTGTGAATTATTACGAGTCATAATTCGTTTTGTTGATGATTACACAACAGTGCAGATAATTAGTTCACAGAAATAACATCCGGAGCTGTTTGTTACCACACAGGAGCTCGTGTTTGAATAAATAACCCAACAGACATCTTTTCTTTACCTTTGTGCAGAAAACACATCGTGGCCGTGTGCATCCTAATGAGCGTTCAAGGGTTTTCTGTAGGAGAAACACTTCAGCTCCTCAGTAAGACGTCTTCAACAGATGTGACCTTTGTGGTTGTGAAGAAACACTTCGTGAGCTCAAATAGCTCAAAATGCATTTGCACAGAAGAAATGCTGAACAGCAGGAGAACTTGATCAAGCAGATTGGTTCTCATTTACATAACTTAGTGTGGGCAGAGCTTCATGCTGCGTCTCCATGGAAAAGACTGGAACATGTTCAGTCAGTGTTAAAGCTGCTGTAATCAATAACTTTATATTGACAATTGATCAAATAAGCACAGCCACCCGGTTTTAATAACAGAAGCTGGGAGAGTGAACAGATACCAGATAATAATAATAATAATTACTAAAACGCTTCATCTGTGAATCTGCAGTTAGAAACCTACGTGAGAGAACAAGCTGCAAACACTGATTAATCAATCAATACATCACATTCATGATATTAGTTTGTAACAAGCATGATAGTTTTATTAATTCAATGTCTGCATCCAAACACGTCTCACATTACAGCAACAAATCAATTTTATGTTCAGAGACACGAATATAATCAGCCAAAAACATGACAAAACGCTGCAGTGACAATAAATGATCAGATGACACTGAAGTATCTGTACAAGAAGCAGAATGACGAACACGACAGATGCATGTTCACATGTGCAGAAATGACTGAAAGTCTGTCTGGAAACTGCCGGTTACATAACATCCTGATTCTCCGTCCACAAATTCTGCTTCAACCCAAAAAAATGTCTGTTAAAACCTTTTAAAGTTTAAAAACTTTAATCTAGCAAAGCTCCACAAAGCTTAGTTAAAAATCTTGAATCGTTTTCAGCCATTTATCACGATGTGCTCCAGAGTTCAGAGCCCGCCTGATACCACGAACATTCAGCCTCGAAGCTGTTAGCAGCGAGACACTGTCAACGTTACATTTGTTGCTCGGTGTGACACTGAAGCTAAAAGTTAAGAGTTTAACGACAACATGACGTCTGAACTGGAGGCATTCATGGCTTGAAACCTGACGCAATGCTCCCCAACATGAGCGACTAAACAACAGGATGTCATTAATGTTTCAGGTATTTAGTTATAAAATAAAATATTGGACACTATGTAATATCAGACACGTGAAGAAACACATTCTTCTGGCATCTTAAGAGCCTCTTCTGCTTTTGTTTGGCAGTGTTGGGACATTATCTATAGAAAAAACTGGACGCTATGATTCCCAACCTCATGGTGGCAAAGGTCACCACAGTCAGGAGGCTTCATCCTCTGGAGATCAAGAATATCTGAACCGAATTTCACAGTAATCGTTCAGATAGTTTCAGTCTTTTTTTCCTTCATTCATCTCTGGTGAAGTTAATACTGTTGACACGTTGTGGTGCATGCTCGGTTGGCTCTTCTTCTTCCTCCGGGCTGGTTGGAGGCCTTCGTCTCTAGTTGGACGTCTCCACGCTGCTGACTGTGTTCACCGCCTGGATGACGTGCACCTTGTTGACTTCTTTCCTCCTCAGGGAGCAGCTGAAAACCTTCCTGAAGCCTTTACGGAAATGCTTGGAGACGAGCGCGTAGACGATGGGGTTCATGCAGGAGTTGGTGTAAGCCACCAGGTGGGAGAGGATGCGGAGAACGTAGGTGGTGTGGTTGAGGGGGAAGCGTCCGAACCACATGCAGAGGATGACCAGGTGATGAGGGAGCCAGCACAAGCAGAAGAGAGCGGCGACGATGATGATCATCTTGGTGACTTTCCGCTTGGCCCGTCTCGACTCGGACACGTCCTTCACAGGGTCCACGCTGGTCCACAGGTATCTGACGGTGCGAGCGTAGGTGAGGCTGAGCACCATGACGGGAACGAGGTAGCCGAAGATGAAGGTGCACACGTCCATTATGATGCGTGGTTTGGACTCCCAGGCAGGAATACACACCACAGCGCCGGCCAGGTCCATCTGGCTGTAGTAGCTGAGATACGGTCCAGAGAAAACCAGAGCCAAGGCCCAAACCAGACCGATGGAGGTGAGCGCGTTCTTTGGTGTTCGCATCTCTCTGGAGCGCAGAGGGTAGCAGATGGCCAAATACCTGCAGGAACAGAGCCAACACGTGATCCAGGTGTTCATTCCTTTCATAACAACAGGTGAAGAAGTTCATGAAAAATGGAAATTACAATTAAATAAGTAGATAGACAAAATTAAAGATCCCCTCCAGAAACAATAATTTATAATCCTGCAAATGGCATCTCCTCCTTCTCCCTCATTACAAATATATATATAATGTAATATATAATATAATATAATATAATATATTATATAAGTGAAAACAAACTCTGCACAGAGAAGCTCAAACATCCAACTGAAGGAACCAGAAGAAAAACAGTTTTTACTTGAAGACTTTAACAATGAGAAATTATGGATGCTCATGTTGAACATGTGTATTAATGCTGCTGCTACAGGAGGCTCAACATAAGGCTCTCGTCACTCCTGTGAACCTCTTAATGTAAAACAGATTCTGTAAACACATCTATTGCATGTCTCTCTATTGTCCTGCTCTGTTGTTTGAGGCAGTGTTGACCTGCTTGAATCGAGGGTTCAGGGTTCGAGCTATAAACGTGACATTTATCTTGACCTGCAGTTTATTTGGCTCGATATCCGGTGTTGGTTTTAATCTTATCTTCCACCGACGTGTTTCTCTTTGTGGTTTTGACCTGTTGCTGTTTTCACTCTTGAACTTTTGTGTTTCTTTCTTTTTTGGAGGTTTGTTAATCACTGATGAATTTGATGGGAACAGCTTTAAAATATGAATTATATATGAATGAATTACAGACACAAAAACATAAATCCAAAGGAATAACATGCTAAAGTAAAACATGGTAGTTTTATGTAACAGTGAAGGTTTCATTTTCTCCAGCAGATTCTCAATTGTTCATTTATTCTATTTTAATACAGTTAGTTATTGAACATGTTGCTGTTATTGTTCATTTAGGTGTGTTTTGGCTCCTGCATCATGTTGTAGTTTAATATATGTGACCTTTCTAAACTATCTATCTATAACCTGAACCTGCATATTCAATCTAAACCAACGATGCTCCTGTTTGGTATCAGTTCAGTATTTTTCTTGCAGGTTAGTTGCAGACTTCTCACCTGTCCAGAGAAACAGCTGCCAGGGTGAAGATGCTGGCGTACATGGTGAGAAAGATGACGAAGTGCACGACTTTACAGACCACAGGACCAAACACCCATTCATCCAGAGTGTAGATGGTGGCCTGAAAGGGGACACAAAACACGATGAAGCAGAGATCTGCTATTCCGAGGTTGAGGATGAACAGGTTGGTGCTTTTGCTGTTCATCTGTCCGCTGCGGAACAGAACCGCGAGAACCAGACAGTTTCCCACCGTGCCGAGCAGGAAAATGAGCAAAAAGCCCAAAGAAATCACCACAGACTCGGCTTTCCAAGAGGAGGAGTTGAGGGAAGAGAAATTCATCTTTATGCTGTATTCATTCATAATTCACACGGCGCGCGTTCTGACGCGCAGCTGTTGGAGACGCGCGCCTCGTTTGCGCGCCTCGTTTGCGCGCAACTGTTCCACATCCAGACGCAGCGGAGGAGCCGCAACGCTGCAGCGGAGGAGGCTCCCAACCTGCCTCTGACTCAGATTAAAGGCCCCAACACAAGAGCAGGTCCAATATGATGACACAAGAACATCCCATAATAGAAAAACACAGTTTGCTGAGAGCAGGGTCACCTGTAGGAGCTGTTTACATCCACAGGCTTAAACCAGTAAACATGAGGTATTATTCAGTTATTGTACATAATTCTCAGTTTTTTAATAACCTAAATCTTTTTGTTTTTGCTTCTGGTAGTTTAACATTTAAGGGTATTTTTTTTAAATTTATTTATATTTTTTAACCACATTTCTGGGACATAAACAAAGATAAAAATGTTCCAGCAAATACAACAAATAAAAATATATAAGTCTGTATTATAATTATATAGATTTATATAGATTATATATATTTCTAATAAATATTTTAGATATTTCATTGTGTGACTGAGTGTCTGTTGGAGCAGTCTGCCCTCTAGAGGTCGGTGGGAGTAACACACTGTGAATGACTAATATCACTTTATGTGAATTAAATAGTGAAGTACTGATAACAAAATGTGTATAATTACATTCTTACAGAAGACTTTACTGTAACTTTAGTTGCAGCTTTTTTTACTGTGTGATGCATATTTTAAAATGTCTTGAAAAAGCCATCAATAGTTGTTGAGATATTTCAGTCTGGATCAAAGCGGAGCAACAACTGCTCGCCGTTGGCCTGCCATCCATGGAGCTGTGACTGTTTCAAGGCTGTTTCCCAGCAGCTTCCTGTCTGGTTGTTTCTGGGAAACTTACATAAAAGCATCTTTCTTTATCATTCAGAGAATTCAACCTGCTCTCATCACGGCCGCCTCTTCCAGGTCATCAGGAAGAAACGACCTCGTTACAGCGTTCTGTTAATTAACAAGGTTTCACTGTTTGTAATTATTATATTTCAGAAATCTGCTTATTTACTTCATGTGTTTATTTTCAGCTCACATGTTTATTATTATTATGGAGTAATAATGGTTTGAATATCATTATTTACATAAACAGGCTTTACATGGTTCAATATGTAGCTGAGTCATCATTTATATAACATCAACCTGTTATCTATACAACAAGCAGTACGACAGTTTTAATGTTTATTAACCTGCATTTGATTGATTTCTATTATATATCTAATAATTAAAAAAGGTTTACATGAACTTTTACATTTAAAATAAATATGTCAAGACATTGGAAAAGATTCACAAAATAATACGTGAAGATGATTGAATTATTCATCTATTTAAATTTTTAAACATGCAAACAAAACAATTAAATACAGATATAATAGATTCAGATTTTCTCAGGAAGAAGACACTAAGACTGCAGTTACTTCACCTGTATATCTGTTTAAGGTAAAGACAGAGAACAGTAGCTGCAATTTTGGGGTCATAGGTCAAACATGAAAATGACTTAAAGAATATATTTAATAAGAACATAACTGCTATAAAACATTCGAATGATTTTGTTAAAATCATCCTGCTGCCTTCAGAGACGTCCCTCATGTTAATATATTAAGTTTCTTCTATAATTAAATGTTAATATATAAAGTGAATATGTGACGTATGAGGACAGTAAACTCACAACAACAAGATCAAGAATCATGATAAATAACAATAATAATAATAACAATAAAATCACAATATGTTTTTGCAGCTACTGTCAGTTCATACGATACTATTATAGAAACATATATTGATTATAGCTGCTTTAGTTATGTGTGTAGTTGGATGTTTGAGCAGAGTTTGATTAAAATTGATGACACTGTTTATCAGAGACCCTAAATTAGTCTGCAACCAATGAGGAGCTGGTCAGTTTTTCCTTTCTCTCCCCCTCATTTTCTGACTCACAGTTTCCCACCAACACACACACACACACACACACACACACACACCTACAGACAAGGACACGTTAATGTCCTCCAACAGCTGTACAAATGCAAAGACCCTCACAAGACTAAATTTAACGGGCAGCTTTTTTTATCCAGGAGTATCCAGGAGGGAAGCGGCTGCTTCGGTGCTTTTGTTTCCTCTTTGTTGCTCCACGGTCGAACATCCTGGAAGTCTGAGTTCAGGACGTCTAAAGAACACGTTTCAGCAGCATAAATGACATCTCACTCAAATTACAACAGTTTTAATACTACACGATGAACTATATGTATGTATATGTTATTACATGATGTTTTTACAACTCGTTATTTTGCAAACCATACTGCAAATCTACAGTATCTGCACCTCAACTGTGTTACCAGTATTAGTAGTTTTGTATTGAAAACTGGAGATTTAACCCTTTTTGACCGTATTGAAGCCAGATTATGTTGTTTGGTACCAGAACATTTTAGTTTAATGTAGGTGGATGTAGAACTGACCACCTTTCAACAAACATAAAATACTACAAACGTCTTATTTCTGTAAAAAAAGGTATGAATTTCTGTTAAATAATGTCCTGTTTGCCAGCAGATGGCAGCAGCAGCTCAGTAAACTCTAACCAGCCTGTCGTGGCTCATTAAACACAGAGACTTGATCAGTGGATGTTTCCTAAGAGCTGCAGATGGTGGTGCATGTTTACTCCTGTCTCAGCATCCACACACCAGGACACTGTGAGCTCCTGTGATGCCTTCATTGTGTTTTTTCATGTTTCATTCCTGCCAGGTCGTGATGAACCTGACAAACGATGGCTCCTCTTTGCATGATGCTCTGCTGCAAGCGTTTAGTTAAAGTTGATGAAGCGTAAGAAACGATGCAAGATTAAAATCAGGGTGTATTTTAAGGCACTGAAAAGTTTTCTCCTGAGTATCAGATCAAGACAAACGTGAGTCACCTTCCAGATACTGTCTGCTGTACTGAAAACCTTCCTGTCACCCTGTAGGAGGAAATGACATCATGAGGGCTGAGTCTTTGTCAGACTGGCAGTGCAGGAATGTTGAAAGCTGGGTGAGACGGGTAACCAGGCGCTGCAGACTCGTAGTGGCCACACATGGGAATATTTGGACTTTAATCAGAAGAAATCATCACAGAGACTGATGCACGTTTTTATATCCAGCAGGTTAAACTGTCCCAATGCTCTCTGATCTGATCCTGGTCCTGAAGACCAGAAGAAGAAAACATTTACATTGGTTATCTGGCAGGTTCTTGTATTGATTTCACCTGGTTTTAAAGCACGTCATGGTTCTGCACCAGCCGACTCATCGGATGCTTGTGATGCACGAAGTAGTACAAAGGTACATTTAGTCAAGTACTTAAGTACACGTCTGAGGTATTTTACTTTGCTTCCTCTGCATTTCAGAGATATTGTACTTTTTCTCCACTTCATAGTCACCTTTCAGATCTACATCTTTACATGTAAAACAATGCATTTTATATTTATTTTTATCAATCAACCAATCAGACGCCTCCATAAATCTAAACTTTATTTAAATTTGATGTGAAGCTTTTATGAGGCTTCAGTCTGAGTCAGTCTGAAGCTTCATATTAGCTTCAGATAAAGTTTTAAACATGTGTTTGTGGATTTTGTCATCACCTCTATTATAAGTGTATTATGAAGGGATGTAATGGTCAGTATGAACAGGAGGACGATTACAGCAAGAAACACACGGCTCGCTGTTCATTCGGGCCCTGAATGCAACTTTACCTGCAACAGGATGAATAATTAGAGAAAATCTTTCCGAGTGTCTTAAAACATCTCATAGAAGCTGCACAAACCTCAAGAGGAGAGTTTGGATTGATTAGACCCTGTGAACTGAAGGGTATTGTTAGAGCTAATTATCAGGGTTTGAGGATATAAACGACTATGGCACTCGTTCTGTTTCCTACGGGCCACAACCCACACATCATGATTGCCTCATTAAATATGACTCCAACCCACAAGTGTCAACACTTGCAAGGAGGCGGATCGACAAGCAGTGACCTCAAAACATCTGCTCTTAACAACAACACAGCGATCCACTCATCCGCTCAAACGGCCAAAACCCCTCATGACAAAACTCCACAGTGTAACCGAGGCAGATAAACCTCCTGGTAATGGTCACACACACACACACACACACACACACACGCAGTCCTCCACATCCTCTCAACTCCCCGCCGCCGTGCCTCGCTGATAGTCCCACACTTTATAAATAGCGTGCACTTTTAATATGCGCGTGTGTCCAGTGGATAACGTCAGCGCTTTGGGAGAGAGGAGTGTTTCATTATAAACCTGTACCATTAAAAGTTGCTGGCTGGGTCTGGATTTTGGCTCTCACGTTCCCTCTCAAACTTTTATGAGGCCAGTTATGATCCTAAATCGATGCAGGAAACTGAGATGGAGGAGCTGGGTAAGGTAAGCAGTGCCATGACCTCACGAATAAAAGGTAGTGTTGGTGATTTGCACCACCGCATATTGTATTGTTCAGACGGCGTCGGGACGCTGACGCACACGTTTTGCTGCGTTGGCTTCGTGCTGCAGCGCAGTGAGTTGAGCTTAAAGTGCTGACTCAGCTTTAAATTGAGGTTGTTTACATCCACATCGAGAGTCAAAGTCTTGACATCACTTCCTGTCGAGCCTCTGCTCCTCAGCTTCTGTAACTCATTCAGAGTTTACTTTCCATATTCACCAACCTCTGCAGCACTCACTATCACACTGATGCCTCTGTAACTCTGTAAAGGTTCATTCTGCTGATTTTTAAACCAACCAGTACTGCCAGTTTATCCAACGCCTGTCTTATTCCTCTGTGCCGTAGACAGAAACTATTAGAAAACACATCGACGTTCCTTCACTATGAAGCGTATCAGCGCGCTGTTAGTTTGATCAGATTGTCGCCGGTCTTCTCTGTCAGTTTGCTCTCTGCTACTAAACTTGTTACAGGCTCTTCGCGTAGTTTTAGTCCGTGGTGTGAGCCAAGTTGAAAGGTCACAAAGGTCACGTGGTGAGGCACGCAGGTGCTTCAGCGAGCTGTAAGAGGAAGTGAAGTGGGAAAAGCAGAGAAAGCTGTGAGAGAACCACAATCACGCAAGCTGCATGTGGTTTGCAGCTCCTTGCCAAGACCTCTCACTCTCTGCGTCCCAGACTTTTTCCCTGAGTTATCCAATCCCCTGTCATCTCCACTGGCTGCCCTCCCTACTCTCGACCGCACACAAATGGTTTGAATAAGAGGTCTGCATGACTGGGCTGTGGCTGCAGATGAAATCCTGAAGAGTGATAGTTTACTTAGCCTAAATACCCCCGATTAGACAAATTGAAACATTGTTGTTATGCGGTGGAAACTCAAGGACCTATTGGCCGAGTGTGTTCACCCCGTTCCGGAAAAGGCTGTGCTTGCGTACTTTCGTCATGCGAAAACCACAAGATCTGTGGAAAAAAAGGCAAAACAAAACAAAACAAAAACTAAAGTCCTGCACCAAAACAAAACAATAAAAAAACTGTAAAACAGAATATGAACATTGTCACATAGAGATGATTCACACTGGAGGCCGGCACACACGACGCAGGCTTCTGTTACTACTGAAAAACATGTCCGACCACAAACGTTCTGTCCTGACTTATGGTATTCTTCATGATGTCATATTTTCCTCTCATTTTGATCGTCTCCAGGATCCCAAAACAATGCACTGCTCTGAATTGATCACAAACTATTCCTCTAGAAAACATCAAGAAATCAATCATCGCATCACACTGAATAAAGAAAGAATTCAAATAAAACGACTTCTGATTCCTTTCAAACGGCGTTTAAAGTCAGCCAACTGTCAGAGCTCTTTTATCCCATTAAAAGTTGTAATTTGTAAGGCCACAGAGGCCTTTTTCATGTAGCTACTTAAATATTACAACACACACATGTACTGCAAATACACACATTCAGTAATAATACACCAGAATGATTCTTCCAGACTAGAGCTGAACAGCAGTGGAGAGTCATAAAACGGAGCGGTAGCTGCTTCATCCGCCAGCGGACTCCGTCTGGCCGGGCAGTCTGGTGTCAGGACTCAGCGGCTGGAGGGAAACGAGCGCTCTGGGAATTATTTTTTATCTCCAACACAGTTCCTGTATTAGTCCAGTGCTGAAATGATAAGTCAAGTAATCGATTAATCCATCGAGAGAAAGTTAATTGCCAAGAATTCTGGATAATCTGATAATCGTTAAAGTTGTTTATCAAGTGAAAATGGAAAAGTGTGAGAACTGTAAATTTAGTATCTTTGGATGTGTCACTTAAAACAAATATTAAATATGAAAATAATCATGAGTAAGAACCCTAGTATGGATTATATTACTAATACTGGTAGTCATAGTATGAGTTTACGAAGATTATTCCATGTTTCCATCCACTTGTTCAGGATTTTTGACGTTTCCATCCATGTTTTTTGTGCACAAATTGAAAACGCACATACAAAAATAACATAATAATAATGATATGACATGAAAAGTACTTTACAAAGAGTCCTATTCAAGGCTCTGTGTATATTTTTTGATTCTCTGGTGTGTAGAAAATAAGCTCAGGGCGACTTAGCGTGAGAATCCTGCTTATATCAACAACAGCAGGACCAGTTTCCCCTGCAGAACTAAAGAGAGACGCACATCCGAACACATTACGTCACTTCTTTCTTCACCCTCCGCCTCATCCACAGACCTCTGGGTGATCAGACAGTCTGGAATTGTGTTGCCTTGATTTTGGTGCAATTACAGCGTCGGGGCCTTTTAGCCAAGTACCCTCGGAGGCTCATGTGAGTCTGTGTTGTACGTGTGGCAAATGGGGTCTAACAGGAGGTGAAAGGACTGGAGAAATGAACAAATAGCGGCCTGTCGTGCGAGTGAGCCCTTCCAGGTCCTGATGACGTGAGCACAGGTGGGATCTGGGTGATGAGATGCGGCTTCATCGGGTGGTGACGGGTTCGGGGGGAGGGGGGGGCCAGAAGCCCTCTGGCCGTGACATCTTGAGTTTAAAGGACAGATTTTGGAAAATTGAGGCCTGATGACCTTGACTGGGGAGAAAATGGCCTGTTGTCCACAGTGTGTACAGCTGTGTCAGATGAGACGGGGACACAGCTGCCGTGTCACCTTAGGAAACAGTGAAGCTTTAATCTGGACTAAAAAACGCGTTTGAAAAGTGACGTTTTTTTCATTTAGGTTACATGTAAAGTATCATTCGACTTTTCTTAATGATGGCGGATGATTTCAGACAGTTATTGTGTCACTAAGTCACATCCGCTTCAGCCAAAAACGTGTTGTTGTTTTATTATTTCCAGTGTTTAGTTGATGTAAATAAGTAAGACAAAATATTAGAAACACATTTCAACACCTGAAAAATGCTCCAAAGAAGTTTAAACAGTAAAAAAAAAAACATCTTATCAAAATTTAATATTAAAGGATAAGTTCACAATTTTTCAAGTTTGTCCTTAAACGACAGTCATGTGACGATCCTTCCTCCTGTTCATACTGAAGATCCCCTTCAAATGTGCTTTTAATGTGAAGTGGTGGAGGCCAAAATCAACACACACAAAACTTTATTTAAAGTAGACGTGAAGCTTCTACGAGGCTTCATGAGTCTGTGTTAGCATCATTATCTAGTTTTTTCTTCTTCTCAAATCTCTTACAAATTTGGAGTTATTGAAACAAAGCTCTTCCTGTGGGTGTGGGACCAGGTTTGAGAGAGTTCAGCGCAGCTACACGGAGGACAGCCAGAACCGGAGGAGCAGGAGCAGTTTCTCAGAGGGGATTTCGTGTGGACTCTGCACCGTCCCTTTCAAGTAACCGAAACCACAAGACCTGTAGAGAAGCAGCTCCATTTTCTCTTGACGTCAGAGTAGCATGCGCTGAACTTCATATCACCGGGGCGGATCGATCAGTCTCTCCTCATCTCGTCGTTTCATGTCCAAGGGTTTATAATACGCTTGAGCTTGATGATGTGCTATCAAGTGTTTGCTTGTATGCATTTTATTGTGTCCATATGGCTCCGGTTGGTGTTTCAGGGAATAGACTGACCTGACTCAGATATTTCCGCTGCTTGGACCATGAAAATATTTCCAGCCTATGAATACCTTTTGGTTTAAAAGTGACAGAGAACATTAAGTTTTAACAGAGCGCACACACACACACACACACACACACACACACACTGAAGTTATTTGGATCTCCTTCCTGAGAGTGTGCACCTCTGATTTCACCTCAGATTTCTGACAGTATAAGATTGTTTTTATTGTTCATGTCAATCAAAATATCTTGATTGATCTTCTTTATTGTGTTACTTAATAATTTGATTAATTGATTGATGAGACTAAAGAGTCCAGGATGCTTTAATAAGATTAATATGTCAGTCATGGATGGATTATACGATGACATACATATAATGTGTCGGTATGTTAAAATGCAGGTAAACATGTAGAAGTGCAACGAAACGTCTTCGTGGATGCAGCAGAAGTTGCAGCCTAAACCTTTATTTTACCACGTCACTTCATTTCTGCACTCGTATTCTTCACCTGGTGTTTGGCTCCAGTGTCGTTCCTGCTAATGATCGACTGCAATAAGTTTGATTCTGTTTTTTGAAGCGTAAATGTGATGCAGGTAAACAGTGAAAGCCGAGGCATTGGTCGAAACGTTGTCTGGACCTGAAATACTTCAATCAGTGTTGGTTTGGTTTTAAACTGTTAACTGAGTGTAAACCGGCTACTCGAGAAACAATCCGGTCACAGACGTCGTCTCTCAACTCCTTTCTTGCGTCTCATGTTGCTAATCGGACTGTAAACAATGACTGACGCATGGGAAAGGAAGTGTTGGCCCGGATATCCGCCGGTTACACCGGAAGTCCTGAAACGCTGACTGTCTCACTGACTGTGGCTGCCAGGTTTTAACCAGGAAGATAAATGTGAATGAATGAAAAAAGACAAGAGAAACGTGATGAAATCTTCGGTCGTCACCCAAAAACGGTTGCTTAGATTAACACTGAGAGAAAGTTGATGCCTGGATTAACCAGATTTTAACCCAGAACTGGTTGGTCTAAACTAAAGATAGAATCAGGTTTAAGGTTTAAGGCCACGATGCCTGAATGATCGACGGTTTGGTCGCTGCACTCTTGTTTGAATAAACTTTATTAGAATCGTCAATGGATAAAACCATGTTCAGTATTAGCACCACGTCATGGCTGGCAGATTAATAAAACGCACATCTTAAGAGCAAAATATACCAATCAACAACCTGAATACACAAAATGACGCAGAAATGTCCCTCATGTCCTCCCGCTGCGTCTTTGGAGGTTTTTTTGAGCATGGAAGTGCAGCGCTGTGGTCAAATCTGATTTACTGTTGAACAAGTAAGTCTATGATTGGATGTTTCTTTCTGTTTTATTTTATTTTCTATGTACATCAAGGCTCAGCGTTTTCATTGCAGGGCTGAGAAGCAGTGGAGGGTTAAAATACAGTCTCTACTACAGTGTGCATGAACTCAGTGAACTCAAGAGTCTCAGACGTCTGAACATGAAACGTCACTATTTGAAGTGCACACCCCAACACATAGCAGGCGAATCATATTATAGTCATATTATATATAAATGCTGCCTATAGAAGCTGCATTTTCCCCTCTATACAGTGCGTCTACAGCAGCAGCGCCGCCACCCAGTACGTCCCCTTTCAGCGGCTGAGAGAAATAAAGGGCTCTCAGTCAGTACCATGTGAGGCAGGCAGATTTTCCACTGTTTTAATTAGAATCACAGACAGAAGAGAGGAAACGTGCAGGGTATTTATAGAAACGAGAGGAATGCAAACCCCCTAATTGTGCTTAGTCTATCTCTCCCCTGCACAACCTGCTCCCCCCTGATTTTCTACATGGACTCGAAGCATGTGGAGGGAAAAGAAAGGAAACACGGGACAGTAAAGGAAAGAGAAAGTGTTCTTTAAAATATTCCTTTCCAGAAGGCGTTAAACAAACACTTAGCTGATTTTCTATTGTCTTTGTTTGTATTAGTCATGAGGATATCGTGTGAAATGGGCTTGAGTGCAAAAGTGTTGTTTTACTCACTTTGCAGGAATGCAAAATTACATTTTTCCTAAAACAGTGTCTCTTCTTTTCCTTCTTGCTTTTGTATATTTACGAATGGATGAGACTGCAGCTGTTACGTTGCTAATGTGCTATATTACACAGCCAGTGTAGGTTTTCTCTTGAACGTTTGTGAAATTTCTCTTGAGAAATGTCCTCTGAGACGGTTGAGTTAAAAACAGCATTTAACTGGAAAATTAAGAAAACAGTTTACAGTTATATCATATCATGATTGCTAAACTCGGTGAGCACGGTAGGCCAGCTGTTACCCAGCTAAACTGAACTAGACTGAAGACTACAACGATCCAGTTGCATCAATAATGTCCTTTAAACTTGTTCAGTGAATGATTTCTATGAGAACATGTATTTTTATTTCCATTGTGAGAGTTTTCCATGTTCCCTCAGTTTGACGTTTAGGTCAGATAAAAACAATCCAGACCTCCTGCCTGGGAAAAAGCTGCTGGCTGCTGTTCAGTAACTTACTAAGTACATTTACTTACATACTTTTTGACGTACTTATAATATTTATTCTACTTTATTCTTCCACTACTACATGTCAGAGGTAAATCTAGTACTTTCTACATGTCAGAGGTAAATCTAGTACTTTCTACTCCACTACATTTATCTGACAGCTTTAGTTACTGTTCAGATGCAGATTTGACTCAATGGATAATATAAGAAGCTTTTAAAATCCAACACATTGTTAAAGATGAAACCAGTGGTTTCAACCTTTTAGTCTTTTGACGTCTTACTAAAAGCAGTGTGTAGTCGGGTCACATTTCAGATGTCTATGAGTTGTTAACAGCTCCACCAAATAGTGATTTTTACCTCTAAACTTCTCACATGGTTTCATTTCAATAAATGTTCAAATGATCCAATATTTCAGCAGAAATCAAAGATTAGAGAAAAAGTCCAAAAGCTGAAAACAGATTTGTGTATCAGAACTTTGTTTCTTCTTCTTTCCTCTCCCATTAATCATCTCACGACCCCTCAGATTTATCTGGTGACCCTTTGGAGGGCCCCGACCCCTAGGTTGGGAACCACTGGACTAAACTAGCTAACTGTATATAAAGTAGTTGAAACTAGCTCCACCTCCAGCAGCTACAACAGTAACATGCTGCTCTAACACTGATGCTTCAGTATTAATAATATAATGATGTCATATATAATAATATATCAGTTACTACTGATACTGCAGTACTTTAACTACATCAAGATCACAGTACTTATGTACTGTTACTGCAGTACTTTAACTACATCAAGATCACTATACTTATGTACTGTTACTGCAGTACTTTAACTACATCAAGATCACTATACTTATGTACTGTTACTGCAGTAGTAAGTAAAGGATCTAAGCTGCTCCTCTTCCTCCGGCAGGCGGCAGTTTAACCTCCAAGCAAACTCACAGAGAAGATTAATTCAGCATCCTAACCCAAATCCACACATGACTCTTTCTTTGATTTCTAAGAAACACGATGAGCGAATAGCCTTAATGAAATGCACACTCTTTCCTGGGTGCAGTAAATCACTTGCAGCATGACTGTGTGTTTATGTCATGTTTGTCCTTTGTTGTCACTGAAACTTTGTTCCCTCCACCGGAGCTGTTCTGCAAGGTGCACAGCTTTCTGCTTCAAGGTGGCTTCCTACCTAAAGCTACCTAACAAGAGAAGCAAAGTGGAATCAGACTTATCTTAAGTCATTGATTAAATACATTAAACAAGACTTCACAATCAGTTGAATTAGGTGGATAATACATCACAGGGATGAGCAGCATGGAAAATAAGTGTAATCTGCTCCAGTGAAAAACACTCCCAAACATTCGAGCGTAATGCAAGAGCATGTGCTGTCAACGTTATGTCATTTTGCATGCAACCAGCCACTCAAAGTGTACACATCTGTGAGTCCAAGATTGGTGGTGTAAAAACACCCAAACATCGGGTACTTGACTGTTTGGATTTCTCCGTAATGAGGTATGATGATAGATGGAGCTAGTGAGGACTACAGGATATTTCATATCGACCAATGGGAGCTCTAATTTGGGATTGTTATTACAGTAGTCCTGCTCCCCGGGGGAAACGTGTTCTGTCATTTCTTTATTTATTCTGCAGGGCCACATGGTGGTATTTACCCTCAAACAGACAGCGGAACGGGAAGGCCGAGAGATTGGATCTCACTATTTACTAAACAGGGCAGTAATACACCTGTTTTTGCCCTTAATCTTCGCTTGACCCTTTGCTGTCCTTTCAGCTTCCTGTTGTGTTGAATGCCATCCTGATTTTCTTTATTTTCTTCCAGAGTGAGGTGGTCAGTTCCCCCCTCCTTGAAGATGTAATCGTCAGCTGAGAGCAGCTGTAAGCACGTGGACTGTCGATGAATGATCCCTCTGTTTCAGGGCATTGTGTTTCTGCTGCCTGACCTGAAAGCATTATGTCTGCTTCTGTTGTGTCTGCTCATTATAAAAGCTGAAAAAAAAGACAAAAGAAAAACTGACACAAGTAGCACACACACCTGTAGTTCCTCCCAAAAGATTAGTTTCATCACAGCTTTGCTTTTATGCTTTTCATGAGGATAATCAAGCACAGAGCAGCATTTTTCAAGCCCAGAGTACTCTGAGTAGTATTGTCTGTCTAATTCTCTTTGGGCCACTCAGTGAAAAGTGATGCAACAACACAGATATATATTAAAACTAATATATCTGAGTAATTGGCCAGTCTGAGTCTAAATCCTGAAGGTAAGAGCTCGAGTGGTGGAGGAAGTACACACATCATTCATTTAAGTAAAAGTAGCATTACCGCTACGTACAAATACTCCATTACAAGAAAAAAACTTGCATTTATAAAAGAAGAGAAGTTTTACCAGGTGAAGTACTGCAGAAAAAAAGGGTCTCTGTGACTGTTATAATAAAAATGTTTAATAAAGTGCATTATTAATACTGTGTAAGCAGCATTTAAGTGTCGTAACTGTTGGCGGTGAAACTACAATCAAATAGATATTTAAATGAAACCATGTGAGAGATTCAGAGGGGAAATGTCTCTTTGGTGTAACTGTTAACATTTCATAACATCCGAAACGTGAAGAGGAGAAAGAAGTGGACAGTTTTTATAAGCAGTCACAATTCAAAATGTTCGGAAACTACTGGTTTAATCTTTAAAGCAAAAAAAGTAACTAGCTGTGAAATAAAAGTACATTATTTCCCTCTAAAGGGTAGTAGAGTACACGTATCAAATAGCATTAAATGTAAAGTTCAAGTTCTATATTTGTATACTGAAAAATATGTTGCATGCATGATTTACATTTCACAAATCTCCTTATTGATCGTATCCTGGTCCGTTCAGCCGTTTTAGCTCCTGTCTCTTTAAGACACCCCCCCCTCCCCTCCTGACGAGCCCGCTCTGTTCTGATTGGCTGGTTCCAGAAGCTACGTAAACAAACATTTGTAATTGTTTTAATTTCTTTTTCCCGTTCTTTAAATTAAAATATAAACTTCTTGAATACATCTGTACACGTTCAAGGCCAAATTTGATCTGAAATATGGGACAAATATGAAACGTGAACAGCGTCAGCAGCCAACGCTACGCTCAGGTTTTAGACAGTTTTAGACCCTTTAAGTACGGTACTTCACTAAATGTACTTTTCATCCAGTAAAAGTCTTTCACCAAGTTCAGTGATTACAAATTGTGATCCCAGACTGAAGCACTGCAGGTGAATATCAGACATCGATCGATATCTTTCAGACTGGATGCATTCCTATCAAATCTTTCAGGAAAAAAAAAAATCAAAGCAATAAAAAAAAAAGTGTTTTTTGGCAAGACAACAATGCAGAATAGAGATATTGATATTATTGTAGCTCTATTGGAGTTTGTTTCCTTCCTTCGGTGCCGTTTCAGGCCTGTATTTTATTCTCTGAACGATCCATCTGACTGGATCAGTTCAGGTCAACCATGATAAACTGTAATAAGAGTTTCCTCGCGCAAAGGTTACCTCAGCAGAGCTCACGCAGTTCTGCAGGCCAGTGAGCGTTAAACAGTCCACACAAGAACATGGATAAGCCATAAACTTTATGCTATGATGCTATGATAAACTCATAGTTTGGTTTCCTGTCCTACAACCTGCATCATCCAAGCAGCTTATTATACAGTAGATGCAAAACAATAGAAACTGTTTAATATAATGCAGATAAATTGAGCCCAATATTGATCTAATAACTGAATGTTTTTATTGCACATGATCAAAAGGGGCCTGAACCGAGAAATCTGGCAACAGGTGGTTTGCTGTCTGTGATCCAGAATGCATTAATGAGGGTTATTGTTTGATTAAGGGTGTTTAAGTTGACATACTCCAAGTCTTAATTCAGTTATAACCGTAGTAAGGTCAGTATAATCAGAAAATGCTGTTTGCATGAGTTTCTTACTCAGGGTGTTGTCTTAATCAAGTTAATACTGGAAATATTACAGTCCATGTAAATGTTATGTCTGTGTACCGCTGCCAAAGAAAGGCCTGATTTTTGGCCAGTTTTTTCTCATGTCCAAGACAGGCTATGGGAAGTCGTAAAATAAGCACAGAATATGATCAATTACATGCAGAAAAGTTTTGAAAGGGCAAATGGAGCCTCACTCTTGACAATAAGACAATAAAAAATAAAATACTTAGAAGAAAAATGTTTTGGGTCTTAGTCAGAAAGAGGAAGGCTGGCCTGCCATGTTACGTTATTCAACACATTTCCTCCTGATCTCACAGCTGTGCAGGTCATTAGCAAACAGTTGCACGGTAACCACAGGCCCTGCCAAAACCTCTGCTGCAACTCCTGCTGTACATTCTGGGGTCACGGCGGGCCTCTGGGCCCGGTTCCCTCGGAGGTCTGAGACTAAAACGAGACGCTCTCGAACACAAGAGCTACTGGCGATGACAGATCCCAGAGGCTGGACAGGATCACGGCTGCTGGTTCGTGATCTGAGGTCTGAACAGTAGGAAGTCCACTGCACGCAGTGGCACTCTCACACCACGCAAATAGCAGCCTGTGAGCCAAAACCGGCACTCCTGCAAAAAAAAGTTTTAATTTGACTTGCATAGCTTAAATCTAAACTTTTGCATCACAAATCTACTGTAGATAACAAAATAAACACAAGCCCCCTATTTCCAGTTACTGTATATTAACCTTGTTACATCTAATCCTGCCACATTAAGAGAAGGGACGGGGGGGTATCAACGGATACACATCATGCTTTTGTGATTGTGAAGAGTACAACGTTGGCTCCTCATCAGGTACGGAGTCATTAACCCGACTCAGGTGTGTGTCATTAACATCCGGCTGCAACCACAGAGTCAAACCAGAAACAACAGTCACATATGAATAATTAATACAATATAAAGTCATACCCAATTATAATTAAACAACAGGCTATCAAATAATAGAACAAGATCAAAATGAAACTTCTGAGTGAGATATATCTTTAAAAAAACATTAATTGCTTATTTGAAGTTTGCACCGACTATGTGTGTAATCATGTTGTAATTTTATATAATATTTTTGGATGCTTTTAAACACCACCTCACCTCAGTGGTGTTTAAAAGCATCTTAACCAGAAGTCTTTTCATGTTTAAGGTCGTCTCTTTGCAGCACATACAGAGCAGACTTTTCCTTTAAGTGACAGGAGCAGATCATCAGACTTCAATTAAATAAATCAATTAAAGGTAAGATGCAGGTAAGAACAGCAGATTTTAACTCCAACACAAATAATTCCACTGAGCAGAGAAGCGCTATGAGGGTTACCAAAATACATTTTCTATGGATGGGACCAATGCTGCATGTTGATCGGTGTGTTGCCACAACAGATGTCGAGGCAAAGGCCAACTATACTGCCTCTTCTGACATCTAAAGCTACAACAGAACAGCTTACAATAGAAACACCACCTCCAGCTGATGTTGTGTAAACCACAGACATCAAATACTGAAGCGGATCTTAACAAAGGGCCATGCTCAGGAAGCATGTCGGCCTTGCTCTGCCTGGTGGTGACTTTTATAGTTCCCTGAAAGATATTGTGCAGTATTTCCACTGAAACTGGCTTTTATTCAGGAATCAAAACATGACTTCATTTTATTTCTTTCAGTTACATGAACTGGACTCTTCGTCATTTAGTTTTATTTTATTTTATTTTTTTTACATTGTGTTATTTCTGCAAGCACAGTGATGGTAACTTTTTTTCTGTTTGAGTTTTAAACGGATAATTGATATAAAAACACACATTCATCATAAAGATGCACATTTTGTTCATGTTAAAGGAGTAGTTCATCATTTTAGAGAACGTATGTACATGAGCTGGTATCACTCATGTGCACCTCTCATATGTCTCTGGGATCAATGGAGGGAGGCTTAGCTTAGCTTAGCTAAGATAGACAGGCTAGCAGTTTCCCCCTGCTCCCAGTCTTTATGCTAAGCTAGGCTAACTGGCTCACAGCTACAGCTCCATTAAACACACAGACATGATAGTGGTATAATGTAAAGCACTCAGCATATGTCAATATCTCTGTAACTGTTTTATATTATTGTGTTATGTTTACTTCATGGTTTCAGTTTATTTCCATACTATACATTCATTTTTGTCCTTATCTTTTATTATCCGTGTTCAAGTGTAGGAACTGTGTATGTTTACATCATTACAATTCCCCATATTCTTGTTTTATTGTTATTTTAATGGTATTTTAATTTTAATTGTAATTTTTCAAACTTAATCTTCTTCCTAATTCAGTTTGTTATTGCAAGAACATTTTATATGTTTAATTTTCTCTTAATGACTCTAAAAGTCACGCTGTTTGATAACATTGTGTTTTAAGTATTTCACGGTTAATTTTCTTTGACTGTATTTGCACCTTCACCACTCTGCACATGTGCAGCTCTGTGCTGCATTTGAAGCAATCTTTCCGGCCAACTCTGAACTCCAACCCCGAAAAGCTGCCCCCTGAGGGCCATAGTTATTCAACGTCTGCTGTTTTTCTCTGTGTTTGCTCGATGCTCACAGTCGGCTCTGGTGACCGTTCAGAGGAGTCTGGGTGACCGAGACCGCATGAAGCCCCAGATCGTGTTGATACAGTTGCCTACCCCGAGGCTTGACAACAGCCCCTGAAGAGAGGGGCCACAGAAATGGATTAGGCCCCTGGCACTGACCTTCTTCCCCGTTCACCTTCCCCCACACTGGAGGGGTCGCAGCCCCTTACAGCTGAGCTTCAAGCCCAGTCCCAGTCCTGCTGGCCATATCCTACTGGCCTGTATTCTCCAAATGGACATTGATTATTTACCTGCTGCACAGGCGCCTTTTTGATCTGATGTCGCCTCTGGGAACCGACCCAGACATGTGAAAATCAGATCACATCAGTCATGAGGAAGAACACCTAAAGGACGGCTGGTGGCCTTTCATAGTTTCCTTATTATCAACACATCTCATGTTTGGAGCCAAACCAACAATGAACGGATCTACTTACAAGTATAGTGTGATTGTCCAAAGCCTTTGAGGCGCAGGGCTGCTGGGTGAAATGTTCCTTTACCCTGAAGATTATGGACACATTAGTTTGTTTAGAAACTCCATAAACGTCCGTTTTCAGCTTTACGAGCTTGTTGTGGTACATATCACAACCTCCTGACTTTGTACTGAAGTTCTTTGAGAACTTTACAATGTAGTACTTCTGTAATTAAGAGATATGTGATATGTAGCACAAAAAGCTAGCGAAGCTGTAAATGAAACCACGTTCATGCACATGTTCATCTACTTTACACTAATAAACACAATATCCAGTATGTTTCTCCAATTAAAAACCAGTAAAGAAGGCAATTTTCATCATCTTTTATCTTGTCAGGATGTCCCAAAATCTCCAACGTTCATCTCTATTTTACATCTTGGATCCATGTCTACAAATATCAAACTGCAGCCAGAAACCAAAGTGACCTTTCATTAAAAAATAATAACAATAATTACAAACATTGTTTAAACATAATTTTTTATAAATTAAGGAGCATCTCTGGAGGTCTGAGGCTTGCAGGATCGGTGGCATCTTTTAAGTCATTGATTCTAGTTTTATTTTTAACACTGTACTACTGTTGTTTCCTTTTTTAAATATCTATTTTTGTGTATTTTATTGCCTTTAATTTAACTGATTTCATTTGCCTCACCTCTGAAATGTCTTAATCCTGTTTCAACCATGTAGAGCACTTTGTAACTTTGTTTTGAAAAATGCTGTATAAATGAAGTTTATTATTATTATATTACACAGAACTACTTTCTGGAGACTGAAAACATGATCGCTGTTATTAGTCTTCAGAGCCGTTTCTAAACAAACGAACGTGACCAAACTCCTGGTGGTGAAGGAACATGTCACCCAGTGCAGCGCTGCGGCTCATTGACGTGTTTTTAATAGTTTTTGGACAACAACAGAGGTCTACAGCACAGAGGAATGAGATATATCAGGCTTTGGATACACACACAATACGTCTTAGTAGATCAGTTCATTGTTGGTTTGGCTCAGCACATAAGACTTGTTGACAATAAGAATAGAAAACGGCCAGCCTTATCCTTTAAGAACATTGACATTTTGCATTTCTCCTGCTGAGCAGACTTTACATCACAATAATTATGTTGAAATAGAGGAATACATCCAAATATATCTGGGCGGATGCCATGGAACCTTCTCACCAATCAAATGGATTTGCACAACACACAAGACCACCCTTCTGCAGAGGAAGTAGTGTAGATTTCTCTCACACATGAAGGAAAAACTGAGTCATTGCTCACTTCCAATAAATCAGTTTAAATCAGATCAGAGTCCAAGCACATGCCCACTGTTATACCGGAGAATTCAGCACAATGTCTTAAGTCAATATACTTTCTAAAAAGGTGATTGTTTGCTTCTAGAAACAAGACTCATTTGAAAGGATGATAATGGACTACTACTACTTTAAGTAAGCGGGTCAGCTCTGACATCAGCTAGAGGTGCTTAGTCACATGATCAAACTATTTAGAGTTTAAGTCTCCTTACAGCATGATCTCACAGTAAATTACATGTAATACGTGGACTCTGCTGCCTGAAGGCAAGCGGCCAGAAGCAGAGGAGCGGTGTGATAAAACACGTCAGTTTGAGGGATATGTGGATACTCAAAGAAGTGGAATAACGTCTGAAATCTCTTGTTTCCAGCTATGGAAACTATGCAGCTCTGTAGGGACGGAGATGTTGGTCAAATTTAGTCCAGACTGAAATATCTCGATAAATGTTGGATGCTTTACCGTGAAATTTTGTACAGATGTTCATGTTCCCCAGAGGACGAATCCTGATGACTTTGGTGATCACCTGACTTTTCATCCTGCGTCATCACAAGGTTAAATGTTACAATTATACCGTGAAATATCTCAACAGGTGCCAGATGGATTTGTGCACAATTTGTGTGTACAAACATTCATGGTTTCAAGAGGATGAATCCTGATATCTTTAATAAACTGTAATGACTTCATCTATCTGTGAAATCAGTGGTTCCCAAACAAAACAAGCCATCAAGGAGAAAATAAGCAAATAATTTAATAAATAAAAACTTGTATTATATTTACTTTTACTGGCTTTATCTCTACTTATTGCTTTTTTACTTACAACCTAGACCTATTAGATACTTAAAGGCTCAGTACGTAACTTTATTTAACATATGTTAATATATTGTGTATAGTGTATAGTTTGTCAGTGGCGTCATATCTTTACTAATGGTACTAATAATACTAATGTGTTTCAGCATTGTGGTTGTCTGTCAGAAGTATCATAAATCAACCACATTTGTATAATACACTTTGTAGATCTTGGTCATTTTGATGAAGGATTTTAGTCGTCCAAACGTCCAGATATTAAATGATCAGAGAAAGAAGCTGAGTGAACGTTAGCAGCAGCTCTGTTTGCAGCTCGTCTGGACGTCCTCGTTGATTTTTAACATGAAAACGCTTTATTCAGCATGTTTAATCTCTACGTCCGTTTGCTTTGGAGAGGAGACCTCTGTTTCAAAAGGTGCTAGTGTTGCTAACACGTGGCTTTACCAGCACATTGCTGAACCGGTTGAAGCTCTGGGAGATGGTTCAGTAGGTCACTGGATCAGTCCCTGAGGCCATCGGCACTAATGCTCTGCACTGAACACACAGCACTCACCTCGCTTTCCGCTCAGCACAGCTGCGGTGAAGCTGCATGTCAGTCTTCTGGACTCCTCAATGGCCGCGATCTTTAATGGACACAATCAATGTGCTTTAAAAGCCGGGAGTTGTCTGTGTCGTCCTGCCATACTCCTCATTCAGTCAGTTGTCACTTTGTCCAGAGGCAGCAAAAGGAAGCTGAAAGAAACCACACCACCCATTGAAGAATGTGTTCAGTTATTTAACTGTTCAGTTATTTATGATCACTACCCATTATTACACATCAATCTCAGAAAGGTGTTTTTAACACCCCGCCTTTCTGTTCAGACCTCTGGGAGGGAATGAGGTCATGTTGTTCAGGAACCTACTCATCCATCAGGACAATGGACCACTCAAAATTTCCCAGAGTGCAGTGCTGAGTTGCACCAATCAGATTCCTGGGAATCAATGTCCATAGTTTCTTTGTATTACCTAATAAGTCAAAAGTGGCTTACTAAGCATCTGATACCGTGAAACTGCTTCCTTTCTTGGCGAATGCTGAAAGGAAACTAACAAAGGAAAGCTAACACCCAAAAGTGACTTTACCCTCCCTACTGTAACAATAAAACGTGCAGCTAATTAAACATTTATGACGTTTGACAGCGATGATAAATTACCAATAAAGAACTTTCTGTAAAGTTGCCACTCATTTGCAAGAACTGATTAGTTGCTATTTTTAGCACATGAAAACCTCGGTCAAATATTGGCTTTTTTTGTTTGTTTCTGCTTTTTTAACAGTATTTAGAAGGAAGCTGACCTACTAGTCCTGAATGTTTGGGTGAAATCCAAGACAACAGCAGAAAAAAACAGGTTAGACATGAGCAAATACGCAGCAACTACGATGGCTTGAGGCTGAAGTCAATGTGGATATGACAGGTCTATTCAAAAAGCATCAGATTCTCATCAAATATCAATAATCAATGAGTCATTGTGGTCTCCTTCACTAAGTTCAGGATCTGTAATATGCTCGCTGATGCTAATGTTAGCCCAAGTGTGCAGCACTCTGTGTTCCCGGTAAGTTAGCATTAGCTTCGGTCTGAGATAGTGGATCATCCAGAGTGTAAAAGGCAACAACTCCTGATTTGGAGGCTGAATGATTATTTGCTGCATGCCACATATCTGCATGGTCCTTAGTTACCCTTCTCACTCTCCCCTGTTTTTCCTGTTGGCTTCATCGCTCCTATTTTCCAATAAAGAGCCAAAGAAATAATCTAAAAAGTAAACGTTCAAATCTTGTCATTACAACTGGAGACAAAGCACTTAGATATCAAGCTACAGGAAGTTCACACTGATGTTAATATACTTCCTCTGTTGCCTAAAATTGTATTTTTTGTGTCACCTCTGTTTTGAGAAGCTCTGTCAGAGTTTTGAGCATTCATGTTGAAAGAAGTGTAGTAATTTCATACTTTGTCGTTTAAAAGTTGATCCTCATTTTTCAGGTGGTATCCAGCTGCAGTCAGGTCACCTGTGAAACATGTTGTTTGCCACACATTCAGAACATTTTCAGGGTTTGAGTCCAGTGATCTGCTCCACACCTCCGTTTCAATCCAGGCCAAACTTGGTCTCTTTAGTGGACAACAGAAGAATTGTCATCTGGTTACAGAAATACACTGTTGGTAAGGTAACAGCCAAACCTCTTGTGTCCGATCTGGACAGTCATCAAAGCAACATTTCCTCCCTCCAAACCTCGGCTGATGTGACTGAGAAGATTGTTAACGCCTGATGTGGATTAGGAAGGATAACACATTACTCAGGTCTTCACAAAGTTTCTTTAAATAGACGTGTTGAGCGTGTCACCTCTCGCTGACCTGAAACTTTGTTCTCTAAAAGTATCGAGGATGGCCGTCTTTCACGTCCACATGGAGTACAATCAGACACGTGTAACCCATGGACATTGATCACTGTGTGTTGTGTTACAGATTAAAAATAGTCTTTTCTGGGGTTAAAATAATGCTCTTTTTTGATTAAGAAAATTGCAGAAGTTCATTAGAAAACGTGAATAATATTGGTTTGACATAAATACCAAGTCAAGCTCATCTTTCTTGCTTTTTCCTGAGCTTTCAACCGTATCACAAGGCATTCATTATCATCCTGCTCCATCTGCTGGAGCTGTCTTCATATAAACCACCACATGATATGCTTGAAAAAGGAAGAACTAGGAGTGGACCTTGAGTTCGGGCGGTATGAGCTCATAATGTGAAGACATTTCACTTGTTTCTCAAAAGGACCTTCCACCAAATCCCATTAAAACTGCACTTATCAATATTTTTATACAAACAATAGATGAAATTAAATGTGTTTTTCTTGTTTCGCTTCCCGCAGCGTTAACTTGCTAACATGTTAGCTGTAAAAATGTTATGAGCTGTAAATTTGTCAGGGCCTCCTCTGTCTGCTTGTTTCGCACTCTTCTGCCCCCTAGTGGCAACAGAATGATCGACATGTTTGCTTAGATATTCTGCTAAAAACCAGACAAAAAACAGGACCACAAAAAGAACCTTTTTGGCGGTGGTACACTAATATTGCAGATCAGAGTGACAAGGCTGGGTAATGCAGACACTAAACCTCCCTGACCACACTGTCTGCACAGCAGCTGACTGTGGACTACACCACCCACTTTCCAGCTGGGTCTAATTTGGTGGCTTTTTTTTCTCCCCTTCTGTAAATTTTATTATTATTTTTAATCATAACTGTTTCCTCTTGCGGTTATGTTAATATCTGGAAATACATTCAAATCACTGAGAAGTGTTTGCGTGGTGTGTGATTAAGGGCGCCTGGCGAGCCTGAGGTCCGGCCTTTGCGTGGGTAGGCAGAGACAGCAGCAGTGGCAACGCTTTCCAGGAATATCTCAAATAAATCAGGTGTGATAGCTGAACGGAAAAAACGGCCCATTTTCCACGTCCACTTTCCAAATATCCCTTCTAGCAGGAAATCCAAAGCTTTACACCTTTTGTCATATAACACTTCTGTTGGTATTTTGAACCAAAGACAAGGAAAAAGGGTGTTTTCTGTGGGTGTAAACAACATCTTTTTCCACCGCTTTGTTTGTTGTATATTCCCAGGCAACAACAGAATCGTCCGTTCATGCACCTCTGTCATGCTATCAGCCGTTCCCCCCTCCTGTTCTCATCCTCCCGAAGCTTTTCCAATACATTCTCAACAACACTCTTGAGTAATTGTAGTGGTCAACGCAGCAGGCCAGATATCCAAACAGGAAACAGGAAAAAGTGCTGAAATTATTCCGATCAAGTGAGATTGGATGATGGAAAACAAGGCAAGAGGAGACACGAAAGGAGGGTCAGAAAGTGCACTCTTGAAGTCAGCTTCACACCGCTGCTTGTTTTGATTGCAGTGATTAAAAATGGACAGCTGAATACATGCCCAAAGTCACAGACTCATCTTGATTTTATCACAGTCCAGATTTAATCCTTTGGAATTATTTTTAGCTCGGTGCACCGGCGTTACCAGAGGTCTCCCGGTGAATGGATTCAGCTGTGTGGGATTATGTTTGAGGTGAGAGACTGAGGTCTTTGCATGCAGACGGGCCCAGAGTGCGGTCATGCAGAGGTCTTTGCATCCACGCTGGAGCCGCTGCCATTAGAAGCTGGTCATAATGTTGGCCTGTCATGTGGTGTTGATGTTTGGATGGAGAAAATGTAAATGAAGTGTAATTTTTGGATGACAAATCTCTTCTTATTTTTTATCATCGTGTGACAGTGGTATCGATTCTGCAAATCCGTACATACTTACATAGTTTTTTGGAAGATTTACTGAGGAAAGTGGATTTGATGGTTTTCCTTTCGTATCACTCCTTCGTGTCTCAGTGCACTTGACCGATCATTGTCTTAGAAACAGGCAATATTTTGATGTTTGGTTATATAATACCATCAGTAACATCAGACCTGTCAGCTGGTCCCAGCTTGACATCACACAGTTTTAAGATAACTTAAATACTAATTTGGCATATTTTATGAGCATCCTGTTATTTCTGTAAGTGAATTTTACATCGACTTGTACAGCTGCATCAATCTCATCTACATTAGCCATTTTCCTGATGCTTTTGTTTCATGGATGTCGCTAGATAGCATTGTAGCTATGTAGGACGGCAATGTACCTATTCTTAATCTGCACACAAAGCTCTGATTGGTCGATTGTTTTCTCTAAACATCTTGTAGTCGAGGTACAGTAAGTGAGATGTCTTTAAACTAGGCGATAGGTCAGTGGCGCATGTTGACTCAACAATTTGCGTCAGCCTGTGTTGGTGTATGAGTAAATGTCAAAAACAATAAGTTCTTATTCCTGGTCCCGATGTTGATTCTAGTGACAAACAGTACTTTACAGTTTGAATAAATTACACCAACAACTTCACAGTCTAAAGGTTTGTGGTTGTCCAGTCAGCTATGATCAGTACTGTAAACTCACTCAGATGTTCGGCAGGACAGGACTCTCTCTGGATCCTTTCGGATGTAGACTCCTGTGCTTTAATTACAGGTAAAGATTACTTCTAATGGGAAAAACTCGACTTGTGAGATGCTATTTTGTGTATTCACTGACCGCATTTAATGCAGCATACACTGGAAATGATTTGGTTCAAAAAAAGCTGGATATCAGAAGGTCAAACGCTTCTGATTCATGCAGTACTGTGGACTAAATCAACTGGGTCTAATTGAAGCCACATTCATATGAGTGAGGCTTGAATTCCAGAGCTATTCCTGCATAAAATACACACTGGATACCACACATCCATTCACACATACAGGCACAAAAACACACCTATAAGCAAAGGTGGCAGGCTTTCAGTCGAATACCATAATCTTCATCTTCAGAGGTTGTAAACATCACAACTTGGAATCCCTTATCTCTCCCCAAAGTGGGCATTTCCAAGTTCAGGATGTTTCAGAACATTTTCAAATGTGTGGTTGTGATTCACTGTGTTTACACCAAGACCTTCCCCACAGAGTGGCTTTAGCCACCCAGCCATAACAGTCATAACATTACAATGCAGGGTCAAGACATCAAAGACTTTTTCAAGATTATTCCAGTCAGGAGCATGAAATAACACTGTGACAAATACAACTCGCATGGAAGGATACAATGTCCCTCATCCGTTCGCGTTCTGTTCTCAATCAGATTGCTTAAAAATGTCCAAAATTAAACCAGGCCGCTCGCAGGAATGTGACTTCATGGTTGTACTGAAGCTTAACACAAACAGGTCAACACTTTCCTGTCCTCAACACATCTGCTATCAGGTGTTTTTGGTGGTTTTAACTCAACCTGTTCAGACTGTGCAGTATGTGAAGGATACAAATTGTGATTACACAACAAAATGACAACTACAATGAGGCCATGGCGAGTAATAAAATATGGCTGCATCTGCTCAAGTAGCTTTGTAAATTACCAAAGACGAAGGATTAATTAGTTTAGTTAATTTTGGGAGCACCTCTGCCGCCACATCCCTGTAGATGGCGCTCTCAGGCCCACCAATGGTTGAGAATGGCTGGTGTAGACAACCAATCATTGTCTTCCAGGAGAGACTGTCTGAAAATGTGCGTCATTATCCCCGTATTTAAATTTTCAACACTGTGCATCACACAAGAAAGTTCTTCTCTAGCACATCGTGGCTCTGAAGGCCTCAGCATGCTTCAAAGGAAGTACTTGTCTTAAACCGACTTGGCCCCACCTTCAGTACAGGTACAGCCCCGGCATTCAGAACAGGTTACACACCCTTACCTTCTAGCTAGTTTGAAGCATACTGACGTATTTGAAGTCATTTGTCATTTTTTATATATGAGCAGGTCAAGAAATATGAATACAATTAATTACTTTGAGACTATTAGAGACACAGAAAAGAGTTGTTTTAGAAAAATAAAGAAAGTATTGGGATGCAGGCACACTGAACCCTTAACCAGTGATTGAATTGTATTTAAATGATCAAGCATCTAGTTTAATTAATGTTCATTAATCATACAGATGAATATATGAATAATATATTCAGGACAGAGGGTGTCACTCCCTGTACAGATTGCAAAGCCCTCTGAGACAAATGTATTTTGTGATTTTGGGGTATATAAATAAAATTTGATTTGATTTGATTTGAGAGGCACCAACCAAAGCACCTTATATTTAAAGCTTTAAAATAAAACTCATATTTATGAATAGTGTGCAGAACGTCTACTTTCCTTCATCGCTGGAGTTCTGCTCTCTGCTGTGTATACTGAGAAAGTTTGGCAGGAAGCTGAGAGTGTGTGTTGTGTATTGTCTGCGTGTGGGGTTGCAAGTGCACATATCCACTGACAGCTGTGAAAACACTGATGCACTGAGCGGGCTGCTACATGTGGTCCAACCTGGCAAAGATGAGCACAGGTGAGCAAAATGTGGAGTAGATCAGTCTGTCACTTTCTCCCTTTTACTGTTGTATTTACTGTGTAACTGCAGCAGAATGAACAGCGTATTTCTGAGCCAGGGAAGTAAATTCTGCATTATTGCCCTCCCCACACATTCCCTGGTTTCACTTGTGCTTTTCAATTTAGTCCACAAATTTGATTTATTTAAAGAAACCTGAGCAAGTTAGTGGCTAATTTTCTTTCATGAGAAATTCTCTGCATTATAATAAGAGTGCTCACAATAAAAAAGGGAAAACAATCCTCGTGCCAATCAAAATGAAGCTCCAGCTGCCGAAATAGATCGCAGTCAGGGCTCGAGCATCCTGCCATCAGTGGCGAGGTTGGCCTTTACATTTTTAAAACAGCTCTTGTAAGCGGATGGATGGGCAGCAGGACGAAGGCCACTGAGAGTTTGGCTCCATCTCTATATTTCAGAGCATTTGAATGTGTGTGTGTGTTTTTAACAAGGGTTCTAAGGGCTTTTAACATGCTGTCTGCCATGTAATTAGTGTCTATGGCTAACTAGCTCCCAGCAGGCAGTTTTAAACACTTTCCATGGCTTCACACCTCACAGGCCAAGAAGCACTTGCAGGGAGAAAAAAGGGGAAATATTTGTTATGCAACATTGCCGCAGAATCAACATGTAAAATCAAGCACACAATGCACAAATATCATATTATAGAGCTTGAGCTGCAGTAATCTAATGGTTTAATTTGAGGTGGACTGTTTCAATATCTCGTGCTCAAACAATCTCAACTGAAATTCCATAAAGACTGATACAATATTAGATAACATGGCTTCAAAAGCAAGACAAGATCTCAGCTGACCCTGGAAATGATGCAACCTGATAGAAAACCCCACCTGTCTGTACTAAAGAGGTATGGGGGCAAATGGAAATATATAACACTGCTCATTATCACCGATGTGTGTGAGAGGATGTATAGTATATATAAGTGTACGTGAGAGAGAGACAGAAAGAATGAGATTGAGCTTCTATGTGCATGCAAAGGCATCTGGATTTGATCAGCATTTCCCACTGAACTGCCTGGTTGTGTGGTCATACAGTGTGTGGTAGTGCACAGCAGAGGAGCCTAATGTGGTTCATGGAAGTGCTGTGACATCTGTAAGTTGTCCATCTGTATAGCTCTCTGGGGAGTTTAACTTATATAAGGATCCTAAAGGGAGCACATAGATCAAAGCTACACTCGTATAAAGACATGCCTTGTTGGAAAAATACAAGGTGAGAAGATGGCAAAGACAAACACAACATGTTTAGGCACCGATGACTCCGGTGTTTGTGCGAGACGGAAGACGTGAGAGAACTGAAAACAAACATAAAGTGAAAACTGTCCGCCTACAAAACAAGACAGTCAGGGGAGACAGAAAACATATTTGTGGGTAAAGTAGCCGTCTTTTCCCATGTGTTGAACTGGAGAATAAAATTCAATTACCGAGTTCACTGCTGTCAGTAGGAGCACATGTAAACAGACACAGGAACGCGAGCCAGGGCCAGGTTAGCTGGGTTAAACATTCCTGTAAATCAGACGCAGTTGTGTGGCCTCCCAGCCCACGATATCTTCACTCATTAATGTGTGGCATGAAGGGAGAACACATGGTAGCAACGCGTCTTGGCTCGCTCACACAAGTTTATGAAAGTAGAAGAAACCAGACACGCAAACGGATGCCGATCAGCACGCTGGCCTCTCGACGGTATACGTCTGCATGCCTGGACATGCGTGTGTGTTTCTGTAAGTGGCTGCTGTATTTCATTTTTCAGCGTTTATCTGCCCACGCTGTGGCACGCTGAGCTCTCTTTCTCTCCACTCTAAGAAGGGTTTGGCCACCGAACACAACCGCCCATCCAGACGAGTGCATCACCCCTGTTCGGAAAGAATGAGCAGGTATTTGTGAGGGAGTCGGTGATCTGCAGGATAATTGGTTTCCTAAATGAGGCCAGGATGCTTTGCAGATAAATCCTGTCTGCTGTGACATCTGCATATTATACAGCAGAGACTTAAGAGCAATTTGTAAACAGTGGGCCCTATGATCACAATTCCAAACTAATGAAAAAAAATTCAAAATGAAAACAAAGAAAATTACTTTCCCATCATCGTGAAACAGTATCTGACAGAGTTTTCCTACTCATAACATCTTGGAATTTAATACCTTTTCTAAACTAGTGGCCTCTGTTGCAACAGGGTCAGCACTGTTTGTTCCTTTAACAGTTAGTGACCTGACTCGGTGGTCCCTCTGATTAGAGCCCAGCTGAGATCAGACAGCAGGCTTCGGCAAGAAGACATCAGGACCACTACGGAGCCCCTTAAAAACATGCCCTTTAATTATTTTTGTAAGTGTAAGTGAACAAGTTAGTGGAAACTATGCAGAGTCCAGCCTCCCTCTGCAGGGGAGCAGGTCTGTTAGCCTGTGGCACGGCGATAGGGTAGGATACATTTACACATCAGAGGGGCCTGGCCATGAGGCAGGATGAGGTTCAGACCAACACTTTAGTGTAAACACCTCAGCTCTAGACCGGGCTGTCCAGGTGTTGACCCTCTTATTCAGGTCATCTATACATTTATTCATCATTTATAGTCTCTTAAAAGGACTTAATGACCTCTATCAAACTTGTCTCACGTTCCAGCACAGCTTACACCCAATGACCCTCACATCCCCTAATACAAACAGCAAAGCCATATTTTCAGAATAGAGATCCAATATAGAGATACTACATCACCACACAAATAAAATAATAATGGTTTTTCATTTGTTTATATTGTCTGAGAGTGAGCGGGGAGGAGATTTGTAGTCTCTTGTCAGCGGGAAGGGAGGTTTTTTTCCAAAATAGTCTCTGAGCCAGAAAATGAGGTCTAAAAGCTACAAACCTCCGCCGCTGACGAAGTAATTGTTGCATTTAGGGATGCAATTAGTGATCATTTTTATTGATAATTACTGTGTTGATTGTTCTTTGGATTCAACAATTAAGCATTTTGAGTGTGTATCATAACATAGTGAAAACTTCCTATCATAATTTCTTAAAGCCCGAGTAATGTCTTGCTTGTCAGCCCAAAACCCAAAAAAAAATCACTTTGCAAGATACAAAACAAAATGGCAAAATTATCACAACAAGCTGCAACCAGAGAATCTTTGGGAAATACTACAGCATGCACATCTGCTCTGTAAATCAGCTGTCCTGTGTTCCCCTTTGAGAAAAAATTACAAACCAAAAGGAAGAAATATAATATGGTACAACCCCATGACGGCACGTTCAACGTCAACGAGCGGCCGACTCGAGCAACCTTTAGCTTTCCTGCTGAAGTGTCCTCCTTATCTAACTCACAAACACATGTCTTGTCTCGCACCTTGTTGAACAAGCCACCAGACACACATTCACCTGGAAAAAATGCACCGCTTCCAGTTAGCAGCTAAGCAGCTAATTAGCTGCTCATATTAAACAGCATGTAAACATACCTGCAAATAGCACGAGCACTGTTAGCAACACATAGTATGCTCATAACGTGTAGCTACAGTGCAAGTTTTCTATGGTGTCCGATGTGCTGCAAACTAGCTAATTCAATAAAGTGGTGTACAAACATACTAATAACATACTGACGCCTTTAATCCATATAGCAGTTCATTGAAACCCCAAAAAGACACTTTGAGCTGCTTCTGCTTCCATTTCTGGACAACTTGTCTCCTTACTTCATGGCCCGTCTATCACCCTGTGTCCTTTCCTTTCTGACACTCCCTTTTCCACGCTCCCTGTCTCCTTTTCTGCTTCCCTCGTTCTCCTCCCTTCCTCACCTCAGCATCTTCACCGCACACTCCCGGTCAACCTCTCATTATATTTACCCACCAGAATGTCGACCAGCTCCGCTTCATGCGAATAGAAAACCACAAGTTTTGTTCTGCCTGGACAGCACCCAGCATCAAGAGCCGCTTCAGTCTGCTCACCAGCATCTCCTCTTCTTGGACAAACTGATATATTAAGAAAACAATAGAGAGAGGAAGTGTGCATTGATTACTCTTCAAAATCCAAAATCAGAAATTAGAAAGAATCAATAACTTAAATACATCATAGCCAATACCTCCCTTTAACTGAGATGTTTTGTGGGTAAAAAGAAAATGAAAACGTTCACTTTTTCCATTTTTTGCTCCCTCAGGATGCTGGCACATTTTCATCACATTATGAGCTTCCTGGCAACACTTGCCAAGAGGCGCGGGCCCAAACAAAGTAGTGACCAGCAGATTTGTGCAGATCTACTGTCACTGGGTCATATTCATCAGAGTATGTTTATATATCAAAGCAATAATAGGACTGAACACCACCTCTTGTTACAATTATCTGCTTGATTTGCTGTAGATGCTGACAGCTTACCCTGTTAGTTCGGCTTCAAGTCGCTTATGACTGTTACTGACAACCGACTGGAGAAAATACTTGTGTGTATTTAGTCGGAGATGATATATTTCTGACCGCTACCATTTCACCTGGTGAAACGGGAGGTTTTTCCTGTTCTTTCCTGAATGCAGTAGCTGTAGTTTGGCCTCATATACAATTATCATTTATAACTGTGTATGTGATGTATATATGTACCACATTTATGTCAAATTAAACACCATTTTCTGACATCTAAATATTATTTCTCTCAACTATGTATAATATATCAAAACTATGATATTAATAGTAGAGGTTTCTTGAACTGGCAATGATTATAGCTGTCAGCCAATGTCTGTTGTTCATATTGTCAATGCACAATATTTTCCACACGATCAAGCCTGCAGTCTTACAATCATCTTGAGATGGCTTTGTACCATTCATCCCATGTGACACAAATGAAGCACGGATGACAAAGACCAAACAGACATGAATACTTTAATTCATTGATAATTTGACCTATTTGTGGGTAATTCTGTATGTGTGTAAATAACATGTGTTATTAGCTATTAACACTGGTAATTGACTAATGTTGTATTGGCTTGGTGTTAGCTTGTGTACCATTGCTCTCCTCTAGTAAAATGTGTTAATTGCCCCATTGGTTGGAATTTGTTTGCTTAAGCCAAAGTTTTATAATTAACTTGACAAAGACACATATTTATGTTCACGAAAATTACTCATAGTGACTTTAAAAGACATCAGAGGAAATCGGGTCACTGCTTGACCAAACAGAGCTGTCAGCTGCCATGTAGACTGTATAAACTGAATCTAAAAGTGTCCCAGCATCTGACTGGTGTTTGGATTGGCTGATGAGGAGACCCAGAACAACTCACAGGGTGCGCTTTTCACCACCAATATCCCTCCAACGCACCTGGTACTCTTCTACGAACTCTCTAATAATAGAATACACTGTACGTACAATATACTTATACATGAACAGCTGCACATTATATTAAATGTGTTACAACTGAGTCTCACTATCCCAATAGATCAATGAACCGAGCCAATACAGACTATAACTGTAACCAGAAATCATTTAATTATTCTGTTGGTGTACTTTTATTTGTCTTGTGACTATATCAGCAAGGTATTTGCTGTTCAGGTCTGTTCGTGCCAAGAAATACATAAAAATGAATAAAGGGGGTGGTGGAGGATAGAGAGGAAGCTCAAACAACTTCTAAAAGAATAAAAAGATTGTATCAATTTACCAAAGAATACATCAAGTCAAATGGGCAGGCACAGCTCACACTTAAAGGAGTTTCAGGTTCATATAAAAAGGGATATGTTTTTCCATGTCATGTTTAATTTGCTTGTTCAACAATCAAAATCAATCCAACTGTGCCAAATAATTGAGTCCAGCCCTGTGTGTGCATGTGTGTGTGCATGTGTGTGTGTGTGTGTGTGTGTGTGTGTGTGAGTGAGCGAGAGAAAGCCGAATTGATTTATACACTGAAACATCTGAATAGTTGCTATTAAGCTTCAACAGAAGGCAAGGATTCATTTAAAATGCACCCTTGCGAAGTATTACTCCACACAATAATGTGTCTGTGCCCTAACAAGAAACACAACCTAATAAGCTCTTTATAATGAGATGAACACTTACTTTCTTGCCTGCAGCGTTCCTCTGCTTTGTTCTAGTGGGTAAGATTTACTATTTGGTTGTTAGTTCAAAGTCATAGCAGTAAATTCTTGATGTAGACAGGACAGGAAAAGTGAACTGTACCCTTGTTATGACTTGATTTTCCTCTGCTATTGCCTTTATAGCTGCAGATTAATAAGAGAACAACTGGAACACCCTCAAAGTTCAGTCCTGACTGTTCTGCACCTCACATCCCATAAAGCTAAAAAAAGAAATTAAAGATGATAAATTGGATTTTTGAGAGGTAAGGTTCTGACGGCATGCTGGACACTGGCGTCTAATGATAAGCCCTCTAATTGAAGCCCATGGGAATGAAGGTTTGGAAGTCTCATCATTAGCTGTATTAGTGGTATATGAATAAAATCTGGAGAGTATGCTTAACTGTAATCATTTTATGTGGATTTATATCAGCGAACCTACCGGCTTATCAGGTGAAGACACCAAGGTAATGGTGCTAGGTACATATATCTACTGTATGTGTCAGACGCCCAGGTCTATCCAGTAGTTATGAGTCAAAGGAAAAGGACTTTCTGTGCATTCTTGAAGACGTTTTGAGAATCAGTTGAGAGGCTTCTACTAATAAAAATCATGCCTAATGCAAACATCTTTGCATTAATGTAAACTCTTGAAAATAATCTCCCCCATAAACCTGAACCTTTCTGAGCTTTAGTTCTTAAAGGATATACTCTGGTGATTTTCCACATTGTTCTTATTGTCAACAAATCGCATGTGCAAAGCCAAACCAACAATGAATTGATCTACTAATAAGTATTGTGTGTGTGTGTGTCCTTGTGTTGTCCATAAGCTATTAAAATGTCCGTGAGTCACACAGCTGTACTGGGAGACATGTTCCTTCATTATGAAGAGTTTGGGCTTCATTGTTAGTTTGTTTAGAAACGGCTCCAAAGACTAATAACAGCGATCACATTTTCACTCTCTAGAGAGTAGTTCTGTGTAAAGCAGATCATGGTTTTATTTAAAGAGCTTTGCTATCTCGTTGTGCTGCACAACACAACTATGTTACTTTGCACTAAAGTTATTTACAATGTACAGTGTAAAGGTCTGTTTGGCAAATGGTAACCCATCTGGTTGCGCTAAACAAATGGTTTTCCAAGCTACAATATTTGAGTTCACTGTCAGTGGTCAGGAGGATAAGTCCCTTTATGAAACCCCCGTTTGTCTGATGTTGGAGAGAACAAAGATCTGACAATCTGTTTCTGTGATCTTCGCGTTCATGGTGTTGCTTATGGGACCATGTGGCCCTGTGGATGCTAAAAAGCACTTTGTCACACAGTGTTAGAGCTGTAACATGCACACATTTTATGATTTAACCACTGCGTCTGAAAGGCAAAAGTGTGTATAAATGGATTACCAGATTGCGTTGCCAAAGAGCTCACTGAAGTGCTAACATTCCTCATTAAAGTCTTTACAGTCAGTTTTGAGGTGTTGCTTATATACACGCTTTCATAATATGTCTGTTTTATAAAGGTTAATAAGCACATTAAATATGGGCACTCAGCTGGAATGTTGTCTAACATGAATAAATATTGTGCAAGCGAAGACTGGATAATGTGTTCGGACTGATTGAACAAATGTGGGAAAATATCATGGAAAATATTAGCAAATCGGAAAATGTTACAGGTAGTTGGAATACAAGAGATATTATAACAATATAATGCTTTCTGAGCTTGTGATGACAAATCTTCCAGAACAACATGAAATCGCACCCTTTACTCTCTCATTTGCTCATTCAGACACACACACACATACGTGGTGAGGATTGTTTCACTAATGAGTTGGTTTGGCTGCCGTTGAGTTACGGGCATGAGCGCTTGGTGGGACCTCACCCCAGTGCAGCCTGGGAGAGTGTACTGAGTGCACCTCACGCCACAGGCTGCCAAGGTCCTGAACTAACTGATTTATCAGGCGGCAACTGTTGACTGATGTGACGGAGGTGACACAGGTGAGCTTGGAGACGGGTGTCATGATGTGACCGCAAGCGGCTGTGGAGGAAGTATTGATACCAGTGTAAAAAAGACTCAATTACAAGTCACGCACAAGCAAATGAAAGCACATATTAGCAGTACTGTCGTGATATTTTTGAGTATCTGTTATAAAAGTATGTATTTGTGAAGAGTTTCTGAAGAGGTTTAGAAAACATTTTATCTTGAAATGCATCCTGAACCGTGATACACACCCTGACCCCCTCACAGCTGTCTAATCGACGTGTTTCAACCGTTTCAACGCTGATCTGGCGTTCATCAAGAATTCATTGAACCGTAGTTACATACATAACTCTCATCACTGAAAGTGCCTTTTAATCAGCCGAAATTCAAGGCAGTTACAGTAACTTTAGTTGCTTCAAATCTAAACTGTATTTATACGTATAGCTCTATAAAGAGATTGCTTTTTTTTTTATACAGCTGTATAAATACAATTTAGATATATACCATATTTTCCATTCTGTTTGTAGTTTCTGAAACTCTTGATCTAATATTAATTAAAATATCAACATTTTGGAGACTCATAATTTCCTGACTACATGTTTGACTTGTAATCTGATAAAGGTACATTACCACAATTCCTTCTGTCTGTGTCAATAGCTGGATATCTCTATGTCAGCAGTTGAATGTGTGTCACTTTCTTAATAGCTTGTCTGTATGAATCAAAGACCGAAGACAGAATCAGAGAGGAAGACAAGGTGGAAGAGACGCAGCGAATGAAAAAGCAGACGTAGAGTAAGGCGGGTGTGTGAGTAATTACCTGCAGCTGTTGAGCTTAGTTGGGGGGGTATAAATCTGTAACCACATCAGAAATTATCCATAAAATTTACAACTTAGGAAAACCATGCGTGTGGCTCTTTAACACTCCTTAACCTACAGAGCCGTCTTTTACACTGCTCCGGAAAAGCGCCGGTGGCCAATCACAACACTGAACTCCAACTACATTACAGCGACATATGTCGTATAAATTTCTCAACGGAAAAAAGAAAAAATATCATGTTACCATTACACTGGTGCACGCTCAAATCCGTTCCAAAACAGGTAAATAAACTGATGGAAAAAGCAAAGCTGTGAGCAGCCAATCAATCACTTTAATGAGTCTGTGTGACTTAAAGGAGTTATGAGGACTGGGCAGAAAGCGGTCCCACAAAAAACACAAATATATAAATGCAGAAATAAGCCAGCGGTTGTAAAAGGGAAAGCAAGAACTAACTTTCTCACCAGGACTGGAACCATTCACACATCTGAGATCAATTAATCTGTCTGACCATTCATTTACTTCTTAATGAACTATAAGGAGGATGTAGTTCTGTGCTACTGTACATCAGAGGGTATCTGTGTGTCTGTGGAGGACCTGATGTACGGCGGACACTCACTGCATCTTCAGTGATGATAATTATGAAGCTTGGCTCTGAGTAGAGGAACAAAAAAAGGACCTGCACACTAGTATATTGTCCCCATATATTGTTCTTTACTTCCTCATGGACATGATGGGATTTTGACCACTACAGGTCTTCCTCAGGTCAGCTGATAAGTCATCTTAAGTAGGGAAGGAAACGTTACAACTGGGAACAGTTGCTTTTTCATTCTCCTAGTGTAGATTATTGTTACCCAGCACCTGCAAAACCGAGCTGGTACAATAGAATCCAAAAATATTACAAATAAAAACTATTGATAAATATATCCTGAAATGTGGTGTAAATGTAGATATACAGTATATATAGAAAAGTAGCAACTCATTACGTGATAACAACAGCAGCTGCTTGAAGGTTCACACTAACAGAGGAAAAATGCAAAATGTCAGACTTCAAAGGACAAGTGTTTCAGGTGGTGTGATCAACACCATAAAACCTGAAAAACACATGCAGAAGCATCATGGAGAGACACATAAAGAACAAACAAGGACAAACGTGAGAAAATCCCTCCAGACAGCAGCAAAGCAAAGCTCAAATCAAATGTGTTGGATGAGCAACCTTTCTGTACTTGAAAATGTGGGATTTTATACTAATTGAACATCTCATTACAGGCTGATATTCCATCTCTGACACGTCTGTACAAGCTTGTAAGTAAAATCCATTTTAAAAAGCGGAAAAACACAGTCGAGCTCAAAGGTGCATCCTTCATCCTTCAAAACTAAATAATGCTTCAAATTATTTATTTCTTCATTTATGGGATTTAAATGTAGAAAATCTGGACTGGCATCAGGATCTGCAGATCTTCGACTCTGAGTCATCTCTATCTGAGGATACCATCACTCTTTCAGGAGTAGTATCTTACAGGTCAACTGGCACCAAATTCGGTCAAATTATCATATCAAATGTATAAATCATTGAAAAAGTCCAATAAATACAATTACCAAAGCAAACATGTATAGAAGTTTTTAAGTTTGCATACCGTTGTGTTGGTACCGGGTCAGATTTAGTGGGTTGGTGTAACATCTTTGGTTGGATCTGTCCCTAGGATGATCCCAGAGAAAGCATTAAATGGCGTCAGCGGACTGGAGGAGGTAATAAAGCTGTTTATTGTCACAGGTGGGGCAGAGTGTGTGATGCTGTTGAGGTTGGAGGCCCAGCTGGAGGAACCAGCAGTGTTCAGAATGAAGCCCCATCCAGGCCTGAGGGCCTTGACATATTTGCATGTAAGTAAAGTAGAATGGAAAAAAGTCAGGGATGACTTCTTAGTGATTAAAAAAAACATCTTATTGCTTGTCTTTCCAGCTGCTGCATATATATATGTATATATATATATATATATATATATATATATATATATATCTTACAACGTGTAGCTCCTCAAACACCTGATGATGATATGGCTTGGGATGATTTTTCACTACTTCTCAGCAGTTTGTATTAATAATAACAATTTCTAATGATATAATCAATTAAATGAATTCAACATGGACTCATATAAGCAGCACAGAAGAGATAAATAGACTAACCAGTGAAATATTATTAATCATTACATAATCTATTCAAGTCTATTTTTTGCTAAAACTGACTCTTTCCTATTATAAGATGATGAGCTTCCTAGCAACAATATTTCTCGGTGAAAAAAAGTGTTATAACACATGCAGTTACGTCTTACTGCCATTTGGTGCAGCAGACTGCAGCTTTAAAACACAGAGAGAAACAAAACCATGAAAAAAGGGAACTGCCAAGAACCAGAGTTCAAGACTGACATGAAGGGGAAGCGACTGTAAAACAGCTCGTCTTTGCTGTGGTGTACTGTGCTGTGCTGGCCTGACAGCTGCCCTGCTTTCCCCACTGTGACCCTCTCTGGTGGCTGTTTGCGGTTTGCCCTGGGTCAAGCCCTGCTGACTCCTGCCAGACCACCACACACTGGCGCAGGGACTCAGTGACAGCGCCGCAGTGGTTTTACCCACCGGGACGGTGGCTGCAACAAGCTAGTTTCCACTTCTCATTCTCCTCTTTCCTTCCTACAACTGAGTTTCTAGGTGCCGATTAGTTGTTCAAGGTCTATTATTCTTCGGGCCTTTCAGCAAAGTCTTTATTACTATTCCCACGGGAGTCGTGTATTCACACAGGCACAGATTCTCTACATTTTCTCATCTACTCTTCAGTCAAATGACTCAACACCCACTTCAGCGTTTCCAGAATGAGAAGATGCATTCCCTTTATTTCTGATTTTAACTTGACTGGGACTCTCAAGCGTCTGGGTTCACAGAGTTTCTCTTGCTTATTGTCCAGCTGCCTAATGCTTTGAGTCCCACAATAACTCTCATCTTACTGTGTTTCTTGTCAGATCGTCTCCTAACCAGTTTCTAATCCTGCCTTTGATGTTGCTCTGCCCAGAACAAATAACCATTATCTGTTTCTTATCCTGGTTCCTTCCATTTGTCATCGCTGTTGCTGCCTGAGAGAAGCAACAATTAGTTAGAGCAGAAATTAGTTGCAATTTTACAATCTGATCGTGAAAGGCCTGCATGATAGGAACAAGCAAAGAAACGTATCTGCAACTGACAAATCAAAAAAGGTATATGTCTTAAATGTGCTGACTAGACCAAAAAAGTGAGTGGAAACCATGGAAAAACCCAAATGGCTGGAAACACTTACAAGCTATTCTCCTCCACAGTTTCAATCTACAAATAAACTCCAGAGAATTTTCCAAAGCCGTGTAGAAGTGAAAAGGAAAAGGAGATCGGGGAGGGCGGGGGGGACTGACCTTTAATTTGTCTTTCTCATGCTATGTGCATTTACATTCACATGATGAGAAGACTGGTGTGATCGCTGCAGCGAAGGCATGTGGGAACAGACAAAAAGAAATCATTCATAAAGTCGTTCCCACTATTACTCCAGCCTGGGGTCAAAGTGTTGCATAATGTCAATAAAAGTGGGTTATCAGGGCTCGGCTCAGCTACCAGCTCCACTGGGCTTTAACCTTAAAAGCACCTTATCACATATGAGCAGCAGTCATGACTACAGAAAACCATCATGGTGCCCATTTGATTTGGCCTGATGATTAACAAGTTTTATTTTGAAATCCCATTTTTAAAGTCCAGTTTTTGAAGTGGAAGTCTTAACAATAACATCTTTAACAGGTTGGTTTTTATAATGACTGTAGATACAGAACCTCTTAATATGCTCTCTGGCTGCTAGCGTCTGTCTATCTACATTAGCCAGGGATGGTCCCGTTCAAGATAAAACACCTCTGTATTTATTTATTGCTTTTCTGATCAATATGACCATTATTTTTTTTTAATTTAGCGACAGTTGTTGCTTGTTTGTTGTTGTCTTTTGTCTGGGATACTATTGTAAATATAGCGGTAAACTTAAATACAGATACAGACAGTAACAGCTAAACTCACAGTAGTTAACAAAAGCTGTTTATTGAGGATTCGGTCGGGACTTTGTTCCCATGTATCATTCAGTCATTTCTCAAGAGACGTTTAATGTTCAGTGAAAGTTTCCAGGCTCATACTATATATTTTTAGAAGTGTGATGAAGCCATGAATTGAGCTTTTGACTTTAGTGTTTAATTATATAATTTGAGGACAAACCTTGAGCATCGTTTCGGCGTCTGTTTTTCCAACGTTGAACACCTTGCAAAGTGATCATTGGGATGTTGAGTCAGAAAGATAAGAAAATACATTTGTGGTTTATTGATCGTCCTGTCTGAGCATCAGTTTAAAAGTCACTTAGTGAATGAGCTTCAGGTCTCATTAAGCTTTCTAAACAATTTTAAAAGTTTTCCTGATTGCAAACTCTTTGGCCGTTTTAAAGACGTTTTATTTTTACCTCAGCACATAGTTCACTGGATAACAAAGCCAAGATTTCTTGATGGAGATTGTGGTTGAATTAGGAGCTAAATAAGCAAGCTGTAGTCAAATTATTGAATTTCGACCTCATGCTAAGATCTGAACACTCGCCATGTACAACGCTGTCAATCTGAATGGAAACTTTGGAGTTGATGTTCAGACCAAAAGTCGTGTAGCCCAAGCCGCAAGACAACACTGGTCGATGATATTTTTAGCGAAGCTGGAATTTGATTGTTTCAACAAAAATATTTTCAAGAGACTCTAAGAGGTTGAATCATTTTGTCCAGTACAAAGACATGAACTTTGGCAGATCAACATTAACTCGGCGATCGTGTTTCACGAACTTAAAAAGAAATGACATAATTGTGCAAGTAACGGATCAGATGCGTTGCAAAAAAAACACCAAATCAGAACAAAGTCAGCAGTGAAGGTGATGTAACTGTTGAATGCAGGCTCCGTTCTTGACAATATAGTATGAGCTGAGTAAACACAGGCCTGTTTTTATTGAGGTACCTAAGGGGCTGTTTACACTGCCTGTATAATAGCCAGTTAATAGCACAAAAGTACGAAGGAAATCGTTTTTTTGTTGGTAAATTTCAGACACCTTAATTTTATAGATCCAAACTCTAAGCATGGTACCATAAAACAGGATTTATAGACTATTTAATCGGTGATTAAAACCAAATAAGTTAATAGATTTTAATTCTAATGATTCAGTTTGATCAAATGAATGCCTTAAAGCAATAATAGCTGCATAATGAGACTTAGACTGCATATGCTGTGATGAATTGCAAAGAAATGATTGTTGCAGCGTTTGAGCCAGGATTGTCTGGGAGGGGGTCGAATGGGCACGTTAGTACTTTTCTAGTAGGTCACTGCTTTATCCAAAGAGGATAAACAATACTGTTCGACTGCAGGAAATTACATTAAAATGATAGTAGACATATAAGATTAGACATGTACTCACAGTTAAAAAATTATAGAATTCTATGAATGAAAAATACAGTGATTGAGAAAATACACGTGTTTTAATACTAAATGTAGATATATTTTTATCAATATTTTACCTGAAACTCAACATCAAACAATCCCAAATTTCAGACTATTTATTCTAGTTCATATTTAATGATGGTATCTACTCACAAATACCTTTTCATTATTAAAATCATCGCATTCAAAAGTGAATTATATTTAGGTAGGTTTATGGTAGTAGTCTCATAATTAAAGTTAAGATACATTTTGTCATTTGCCAGCAGCTTTTGTTTAATGCACCTGGTCAAGCAGCTGACCAGGTGAGTTGTTGCTGTTGTTTTTAAGTCATTAATGAAGTAAGACACAACTGGAAGCCAAATGCTAAAAGGTTAAAGAGGTTTATCGCTACGTTAGCTAATATCATAGTTTCACGGACGCTGCTTCTCAGTCTTTAATGCTCCAAATGAAGATGATTTAAATATAGATGTGATATAAGAACTCATCTTTACTGTACAGTTATGTACAGTTAGCCGTTATGTCAGTAGTCGACTGCTATCTAAGCTAGAAACTAAGGGACCGTAAAATGACATTTGCAGGCAACTAATGCAAGATAAAGCGACAGACTCCATACTTTGTTTTTCTTTAATACTTTAACAACTCTGAGCATATTTTTTTTAAAACTTTATTTATGATGCAACAGCCTACTTTTCATTTTGCAGCTGAGCTAACCCACAACGTGACATTGATTGTGGCCTCTATTTTTCTTGTTGCCATGATGCCTCGTGGTTATCATGTAACCTGTTGTTTTGCTTCTTCTTCTTGTGTATAACGCAGCAATATTGAAACTAAGAGACATCAGGGAGACACTAAGCTGAGCTGAGAGCAGGATAACAAGTGAAGATGGAAACCTGCAAAGTTTGCCAAATGGTCTGATGTGGTTGAGAGCCAGTATAAAGTAGCTGTTTCCCCTGGTGGTGCTGGGCTAGATTAGCGTCACATCACAGCCTCATGAGCCGTGACATAAGAATGCTTATGAAACTCACACACGCAACACATAGCAGTTGCTTCTGAATGAAACAGGAGACACAGTGAAATTACTGGAACCTCACGGATCCGCAGCCAGCAAAGTGAGCCCGAAACTCCCTCCTGACCGGTTTATCACTTTGTTGGTCTGTACATGAGACTGTGTGTGTGTGTGTGTGTGCTGCTTAAGAGCATTGAGATTTAAACAACAGCATTTTGAAAATTCAGCTGTTTCCCATTCAGTCGGGTAACAAGGGCTAAGCTAAATCTTCTGGAATCCAAAGACAGCCTGAACGCACATGAATACACACAGACGAACAAACTTTGTGCTGCCTGGATACTGTAAGAGGTGAATACATGTCATCATGTCCTGTTCTTCTGCAACGGCTCAATGGTACAGACTGGAGAATAAGCGCCAACAACTGTTTATCTCAGTGAACCAACTCCATTATTCACATAACAGTAGTGGGTAGGAAATGTGCAATAATTCAAAATTAATTTCTTTTGTCGATTTTATAATTTGACCATTTGGATGGAAACCTGGCTATTTACAGCCCTCTCCGATCAGCCCAACCCTCTCTCCTCAAAGACTTAAAACAGTAAAAGTTAAGAATCAAAATCACAGTGTAAATATAATTAATTACCAGTTCTACACGTAGTAGTAATCAGTAATATGTACTCAAGTATCCAAATTTAAAAGTAGTCAAATTTAAAGTTCTGCTTTGCAAAAACGTGCAAAAACTGCATCACCACGGTCAAGGATCTTCTGTTATCTCGGTGCAGAATAGACCCAAAAGCAGACAGTACAAAAAGAGGTTTATTGAAATGATTGCTCAGAGCTGGTGGTGGAGGAAGGGGAATCCAGCGAAGACACGGGCAAATGATGACGAGGGGTAGGCGACAAAGGCTGGGTGACCGGTGGAGCCGAGCCGAAACCGAACCGCAAAGCTGACAGAGAGGCAGGTGGCAACAGTCCTGAAAAACAGACAGATGAGGACATATATCGCAAAAAATCACTCAAAGTTTAATTATTTTATTCTTGAATATGGATCTTTTTGATACACAGGGCTCCCTGAAGGCCTTGGGGTTTTTTCCCACCGTTTCGCTGAGCACAGAGAAGGGAGTCATATTGAACGGCTATATTGTGTAGTGAAGTGTGTAATGAACATGAAAGGCAGGTTGGACTATACAAGGTGAAACCAGAGGCAGGATGTACAATGAAGTGTTCCCTGCTCTGTTAGGAGTCATTATCAGGCAGCTGAACTGCAGTGAACCAAACCTCAGCAGCTGTTAAACAGCCGACAATCTTCCTACTGCAAAGCTGTTTGTTTGCTTGTTCTGCCTTTTAAGAGAAGATGCAGTCTGAATCACTTCATGCCAACCACACAAACCCGCTAATACAGACATACACTCTAAATGCATGCAATCGCTCACACGCACGCTTCCCCTAGCACATATATACACACACACGCTGCACAGATGGCCAGGAGATAGACACATGCAAACACACGCATGCTCACACACACAGAAAACAATTGTGGGATTGGGAGACAGCTGGATTTCCTGAGTGGACACCCAGGGGCATGGAAGTGGGCCCCGGCATATCCCAAAAAGACAAAAAAAAGGTCCAAATACTGAACAACGTGTTGCTACAGCAGCACAGAACATCCCATAATCTACATTTTAGCTGCATGTTACTGTGTCTTAGTAAGGTGTTGGAGAACCACGTGCCACCACAATAGCTTCAGTCCTTCTTGGTATTGATTGAAGTATCTGAACTTCATTCTTTGATGATGATTGTGAAGGTCATAGTATAAGATTCACATCATTTTCATACTCATCAAACAGTGCAGGGACCCCTCGGGCCCCTCAGGCTTCAAGGCTGGAAGAGACCTTTCCCATCAGGGTAGAAATGTTTCATCATGAGATAAAGGCGATCACTCAGAACAACTTCACCGCTCTCAAACAGTCTGCTTACAGTTGCATTGACATTTGTGCAGTTTTTGCAAACACCTTCAAATCATCAGAACCATGCAGGTTGAAAAAAAGCAAATAATTCAGTCACTTCAAACACATTTCAGGAGCAGATATTTGAGTTGAAATGAAACAAACATGCAATCAATAAATTAAGAAATTGAAAATCATGTTATATTTCAAGCACATGCAAAGACGGTTGTGACTCACTTACTGAAAACAAGGACTAACCCTATTTCACCTTCTCTGTGATAAAGATTGCTGTTATTTTAAATGTCTTCCTTTTTTCTTGAAATTCTGGACGAATGTGTGATTAGAAAGCGGCCAGTGTCTGCACCTCACACCCTGAAATCTTTCTGGCCTCTTTAATGTTGTGCCTTGGCTTTGTATTCGAACGTTTGATCAGCGCTCTGTGTACAACATTGTGCTCATGTATTTTTTTGTGGATCATTTTTATTGGGAACAAATTATTTCTTTTTCCTGGAAATGAGGTGATTTGTTATGGGTCCACTTTTTGCTGAGACCCCTGTTAACCCACCAACTGTGTGCACACGAAACACACGCATGCGCACACACACACGGATACAAGGACACACACATACACACACAAATTTGTTCACTTTTAAAAAATGTAGTCAGGTTTATAAACATAAAAACTGGCATTCTTTCACAGACATACTCTTAGACACCCAGAGGAATTTACTGTGAAGACCCCCCACTACGCTCCAAGTAGAAAAATAAAACCATTGAGTCATTTGCCCTCTTTGTCCGCAGATTTTAAAAAGGTGTCAAATAGCTTGCATTACTTTGTTTTCCTGCAGCAGGAGCCAGTGAGCATTTAGTGCTGTCACAGCAAAACACTGGAAGGAAAAGGTTCATGACTCAGTGGCCCACAAAATCTCTTCAAACTCTGAAACACATGTGGTGGTTAAAGCCGTCTCAGTATATGACTGGGTTTAGCCACACTAGCCTTAGTTGCTATGGTAGATTATGATTTCGGTTGATGCTCATTTCAGCCTTTTGGCGCAGAGTAAAAATCTGTAGCCATGAAATGAGATCTGGACATTTATACCAGTTATTATATTCAAATTCATCTCAAGCGACCAACAGGTCAACCCTCGTCCAACATGGTTCAGGACATGACATGAAATTATACTTTTATTGTTTTAGGTATTTATTTACAATAAAGAAAAAAATAACGAGCAAAAAGATGTTTCAGCCTCATAAAATGTAGCTATACTAAACTAATGTTGTACAGTGTTTTAAAAACTATGTATATAGTTACCATGACGTCATGCATTGGTTGGTGGACTACCGTTTGGAAGCCATCTTGGATTTTTGGAGCCAGAAGTGACAAGAGGGTGAAGCTAACTCTGTGATAATGCTAATGCTCAATTTGGCTACCGAACAACAAAATGTACTTACCATAAAGTAAACAGGTGATGCCTTAGAGGGTTTACTAAATGAACACCACGCTGTATTGAAGACGTGAAACTAGCAATCCCTGCTGGCCATTAGAAATAATGCACGTTTAAAGTGTTTCTGCAAAAGCTATTCCCGTTTGCTAAAAATGGCCATCATATGCAAGATAAACCCTTTTGCGTTAGAGAACAACATCGCCTTTTATCTGACGCCGCCTCGTGGTAGCAGCTTGGCTCTAAGGATGGCGATGCCACTTAGTCGCTTCAACGATTTGGTCCAGACTGAAATATCTCAACTGTTGGCTTGATATCCATTAAATTTCGTGCAGATATTAAATATCCTCTGTGAATGAAGTTTTAAGACTTTAGTTTTCCAATGGCCTTTTCTGTAGCACCAATCAGGTCAGAGTTTTCACTTAGTGAAATATCTTGGCATGCACTGGATGGAACAACATTTGGTACAGACGTTCATCCATCAAACAATTAATCGTTTCTGCTGTAATAAATATCTGTATCCAAAGCTGAAGGCAAACAACATGTTTCAGAAGCCATTTAATCTGTCATTTACACACTATTCATACAATAAACATTAGCACCACCAGGATGGAAAAGTCACATTGACCTGACAGCAGTCTCTCATTTCCGTTGTTCCAGATCTGTTTGTAGGTACATAAGAAAGACAGCCCATGTTATCACAATATGTGCAACCTGTGAGTCTTTCTCCACATAGGTCAGCCAATATTTCCATGTTTGAAACCTGAGTTAGGCTGTTTGGCTTGAGACAAAGAAGAGAGTTTGGTTGCAAAGCAGTTATTAAGTGAGGCAGGCAGAGATATTTGAGTTAAACTCTCTAAGGAGTTTCAGGCTGGGAATAAGGGATTTTCAGTCACATGGTGCATAAAGAGAAGCACAAAGGAGGGAGTGTTCAAGCAATTTGTAATGTGCTGCTGTGAATTCAGGTGTATGAACTGCTGTAAGAGGATCATTGTTTATTTATGTGTGTATATATGTATATTGTTTAAACTGATATTTGAACAGATTACTTGACAGCAATGTGTTTTTAGGAAGACTACCTTCTTCTGATACAGAAACTGTATCTCTCTCTCTCCTTTACATTTTAAATCCTCACTGGGATTATATAGAAATGGTAACATGAGGCTGTAACTGCTACGGTTGCAACTAACGATTATTTTCATTAAGCTTTCCATGCAAATGTAGTGCAAATTATCCAGATCCAGAGATCCAGAAAATCAGGAAAATAAACTGTGATTTAATGCACATTTCTAACCAGAACTGTTATAGGAATATGAGGAGTTGGTCCATCAAGAAAAACAGTTGGTGGCACTCATTCGTCAGTCAGTGCCATTAAACCATCGCAGAAGAAGAAGATACAACGAGACTGTCATTAAAAGCCTCATGAAGGAAGGAAACATGGCATTTCTGCTTGTTTAAAAAGTAATAAAACAGTAAAAAATGTCATTTCCATTTACTGAAATCCAAGCTGACATCATTAAATTGCCTTGCATATATTTTTGGTTTTATTTGTTGAGGTTTTGATATCCACCATCACATTTCTGCCGCAAGAATTATAATTCAATTTGTGTGAAAATAACTGAACAAAATCTTATGACATCACACAAGCAACACTGTTTCTATAAAAACAAGTTGAGTTTTGTTTTTTAAATGTCTTTGTTTTAAAGTGGTGAGCACCAAAAAGCAAAATCTCATATCACACATATCTATGCTGCATCTATAAATACAGTTTATTATTGTATTATTATATCTTGAATGGACCAACACTTTAAGATTAGTGACAGTGATTCATGTAATATAAACACTGGCTTATAAAAGCGTTTTGTAAACGAGAAGAAATATTCATGTAATCCTTTTATTTATCTGAAAACATAAAAATAATGTGAAGGTGATCCATATTTTCTCCTCCTATACAACTGAATGGTGTATTACTCCAAACAAAACTATCATATTACAGCAAAAATCCTGAATGCAATCATTCATCAAAAAGTCCCAAATAAAACACCTGCATGTGTGCATACAAACCTGCAACACACGTTCATGCATATTCATGTTTCCATGCACGCAAATATATTCAGAAAAACAAAAACTCACCTGTCTGCATGACACCATGTGATGCTGAAGGGAGGTGTTAATCTTTAGTTTTTGCAGTGACGAGTGTGCTGGCTCATTCCAGCAGGTGACTACTGTACGGCCCCACGGAGAGACTTCCAGCTCAGGTACAGACATTAATACAACTTATTGAGCATTATTTTTTTACAAAAAGGTATCAGTTGATCTGATCTGTTTGGGCATGCTTGTATTTAAGATGTTACACTTATGCAGATAAGAAATTACAGTGTGAGACAGTTTTTTTCAAAGTCAAATCCAGAGAAGATCTAAAATGATTCAGTATATACATATATAGAGAAGATTTAGTGGTCTTATACGTGCATTTAAAAAAAAAGAAAAGTGCTCATTTTACTTTCTACTCAAACAAAAATCTCTAGAAAATAATATGAACTGCATCAAATGTTCATTTTCTGTTTCAAGTCATTAAGTTGTCAGTGTACAAAAGTGTCAACGGTGAGTAGAAACAAATCTGAGGCAACAAGTAAGTAAAGGTTGTCAGGAGAACAACTGGTAATCTGAGATACAGTATTAAGAGCAGTAACACAATCCCTGAATGGTTAAAAACAAAACAAGATGTGGTCAAGGTGATAAGTAATGTTTGTCATCATGTTTCACAGTGAAATCCAATCAAATGTAGAGAAACATTTTCTAAATAACATATTGGATGATTCTTTTATTTAATTATGAAAGTAATTTGATAAAGAAAGCACTTTAAGAAAAAAGAAAAATGTGAATGTGTGAGGTGGCGTCACTGCTGACACAACACGGCTGACTCTGTTTCATAAATATGCATCTATTGAAGCTCCAAAGGTCAAGTTGGTCCTGAATAAAAACTACACTGCTGTAGGTGCAAATGACAATGAAAAGACAGCAACACATTTAGACCAACAAATGACTAACGTAAATTCACTTTCTAAAGTCAGACGGAGAGAGAAGTAAAGGCACTGATACAGTGACTAATCCTGCGTCTGGATTCAAGTGCAACGTTAAGCTATTTCTGATGAAGCAAAACATAACCAAACACATGCTCTGGATCACTTAGCACTTTGAAGCTTGGATAAACCATTAACCTCCAGGAACCGACTGCTTAAATATAAAAACAACTCCTGACTTTCTGCAAAAAATGTCTTCTGACACAAACTGTAATCCTTATTGTGCCGCTGGACATCAGATTAATATCAACAGAAACGACCGTTGTGATCTCACCACCAAGTGTGAGTCTCAGTGGCTTGTTAAGATGGACATATGTCGCTCGTGTTGACATTTTGAAGGTCATTAGAGGAGGGAGAAACCCCCGGGGCAGAGCTAAGACTAGCCACCCATGTACATGGTTCTGTTCCAATGAACCACAGATGGGTGGCACAATGTCATTTGCAGTAAGTGAGCATGTAATGGAGTTGTAAGTGCCCCGAGCAGGAGAGGAAATAAGCCAATTGCCAAAGTTGTTTCCAGAGTTCATCCCTCGAATCCTATTGTTGGCAGTGGATGGATGATGAACCGTTTTAAATACAAAAAGACACTCTTAGAAAATTGTGTTGTAAAAACTGCAGGAATATAGTTTCATACCCAAGGAAGTAAAGTACACAGAACGTACGGTGGAAACTTTATGCCAAAGGTCAGGATGTGTTTTGGTTGTAAGCGGTTGTTTGGTGTGATGTCTTGTTTTGTACACAGAGCTGCTTGTTTCAGGTGAAACAAATCCACAAATGAGAAGAGAGAAAACAGCTCAACCTAGTGGGTCAACACAACTGAGGGGTGGCTGTCTGAGATGTACAGTAAAAAATGCAAATTACTCATTTACTTACTTACTATATTTCATGGAAATTCTTACTCAGTATCTTGAACTACTTAAAAGGCGTTCAGTTCTAATTAAAACATCTTCAAGGCCTGATACTCCAGATGCTATTATGGCCAGAAATCACTGAAAAATAATGCAGAATTAATAGCGGATTAATCGTGTCTTTGAAGTTGAGTTTCTGAGCTGACCACATGAAACAGGATGAAGTATCCGGATCCTTACATATATATATATATATATTTAGACATGTATTGTGTTTGTTGTAGGGTCAGACGTCATGGACTGTCAGGGCGTTTGTCTTCATCATGCCTTGTTGCTCCTGAATCCGCAGTACATGAAGAGAAAATTACAGCTTTTTATCGTAATAAGATTGTCTGCACAGTAGCTCCATCACTGAAGTGTATAATATGAGATAAATATCAAAATATAATATAGTATTAGTAATATTAATTTATTATGTATAAACTATAACTAACTATAAAAATATATTTATATTTTAGATATTTCTTCAAATTTTCTGCATTTCCACTCAGTTTATTTTATGCGCAAATTAAAAAATGCTAATGGTGGATTAGAAATGCACCTATTGCCATCCACGGAGCCGAAAAATGACTTAAAGTAATTGATCAATAATGAAAATAAATGCCAATTCATTCTGTCCATCGAGTAGCCAGCAGCTCTAGTAAATAAAGCAGGAATAAGTTAAATCACAAGTGCATTTTGCCTCAGTAAAAGTCTCAACAAGCAACTTTTAGCCGCACCTGCTACTAATTGTACTAATAAAGTGATTTCTGCATGGCAGCTTTCAGACTGATAACCTACGCTGCGTTTTTCTCTTTTCGTCCATATCAGGATACTTAACAGGGGATTATGGGAAGCTAATAGGACGTTATTTCTATGACCTCATGGAGTGAGCTCTAAAGTCTGGCAGCGTGGCCGTTAGTTGTAGCCAGGATGAAGTGGAGTCTGTGACTGGAGCCCAGTTCACTCAGTCAGATAGCCCAAACCCCATTTGTTTTGGGCGTAGAGGATGCTCTCAGTGGTTTGGCTGTGATTGATCATTCCTCTGCCCGTGATCGCACCATGACACTATTCCAGTTTCCACATTCATTTTTCCCCTACTAACTTAGACCAGTTTGGTCTTGTGGCGCTTCAATTATTGGCCCTTTGACAATTCTGTGGACTCCACCCAGAAAAAAAGGTCTTGGACCATTGCTTTGGACAACAGCAAATCTTAGCATGGAAACATTATTGTATGTTTACAGAGAGTTACTGAGGCGAAAGACATCCTACTGTGGCACAACAACAGACCGCTCATCATTTAACTGATATTTAAAGTGGAATTAAAGTGCCATATATCTTCTGTACTCGCGCCATTTGACGCATTTCCATAATTTTATCGGCCGTACACTTACAAAACAATAAAAAAGTGTTTTTTAACGTGTTTATTCCACTACAACCACTGCCAAAAAATATATTTTTTTTGTAAAAATCCATCAGCAGAGATGCATTAAATGAAGGCATCCTTGGTTTACAAGTTCACTCAAAAACCTTCAAAGCCAAAGGTCACAATGGGGTTTGTATCTCCAGGCAACTACCCCATTATGATTAAATGTATTGACACAGTACAAAGAGGCAGGAAAAAGGGAATCATACATGGTAAGCATTCCCAGATTGCTATCTTAAAAATAGATCCCAGAAGAATCAAAGCACAGATGAAAAAAACAAATGGAAAAAAAAAGGAAAACAAATAGTAGACAAAATATAAAAGAAAACATGTGAATGAAATTATAAGGATGAAAACAGGAAACACAACAAGAGTTTTTTTTGTCCTTTCTTACTATTCTCATTGTCAACACAGTGCTGCTCATAATCTTTATATTAGATGTTACAGGAGGGTGAGCGAGAGGTTGGAGCTTTCCAGTGATCAGTCGATGTCTTTTGACTCCACTAGTAATTGTTTCCTGCTACAATAGTGGCTGGTTTAGGTGAATGACTGTCGGGACTGGTTTCTTGCACAGAACAGTGAATGCCCCTGAGGAATATCTTGGTCAAAAAATTTCATTTTTAAACATGCAAACACATGACAAAGTAGAGCTGTAAGTACTGATTCTGCAAAAAAATACTTTAGTGAATTCATTTGTGTAATGCAATTTTGCAATACAGAAGTTGTGTTTCTACAGTTCTCTCAATTGGTGCTAAGATCTAATTATGGCCACAACAAATTGGGATTTCCATGTTAGATTTGTGTATTTGTGTTGTTGTGGACAGAGATCAGACAGCTTTTAGTTGCTGTTTGGTCTCGTTGGCAGCGTCGTCTGTCTGGTCCTGCTGTCATGACCTGCATTACTCTAATGACCTTCTCTCAGTTTTGGGTCAGTTGAACGAGACAACAACAAACTACTCAGTCCAAATTGACAAATGTTTGAAAGTTGCAGATTCAGGACTCAATGAATTACACAGAGAGTTAGACACTGATCCAGAAATCTGAGTCCTGAGATTAAAAACATCTGGTTTTCAAAAACAGTCAAGAAAATGTGTCGAGAGCATGTTTTCATTGTTTCATTGTACCGGTTCCTAAAGCTATAACTAACAATTATTTTGATTATTGAATCATTTGCTGATTTTTTTTTTGTTTTGATTATTTGGTCTATATAATCTTTGAAAACAGAGACAATTTCCAGAAGCCCAAGTTAACATGTTTAAATAGCTTGTTTTGTCCAAACATTTCAAACCCCAAAGATAATCAGTTGAATTAATTAATAATAGTTTCTACACACTCCATCAAACTCACTTAATTTTTGAAATAATAAAAGTTCTGGTTACAAAACTAAATATTGACAGTGTTTCACTGTTCACAAGGATGTTGGTCTCAGTGTTGGTTGGGACACAACACACACAACACTCACCGCTGCTCTGTCACTTATTGATTGACAAGCTTTCCACAAATGTACACCTCACTTCACGGCAACATTAACTCAGCACCCTGCGTCACTAAGTACGAAGTGGCCTCTTAATCAGTAAACAGAATGTGAAACTCAACAACATTGACAATACGTCAACAATAAGTCAAACAAAAAGGAGGAGGTAAAATTACCAAAACAAGACGATATCTCAATAATAAGTCGCAAAGAGTGTTGAATTACAGCTAGCTTACTCTCCTACATCGTGTTCAATATGAACGAGTCCCTACCGTTCATGTGCTAAACCTTGACTGTTCGTATTCACATTCAAACTCTGGTGCCCCCTAGTGATGGTACAAAAAAGTCTGTCTATGTTTATGTGACTTTAACTCAAATATAATGGCTAAACATTGTTTGTTGTCTTCCCTTCAGACTCTGCAAGATGCATGAACATTATAAATCTGTGAGCCCCACCGATGACATAGCAGCTGTGAAGACTGAGAACAGACATCAAGCAAAGAAACAGCGATACGTGCGTAAAGAAGGCAACTGTAACGTTGTGTTCCGCCATGTTCCCGAGGAGTGGCTGCTCTTTGTGACCGACATCTTCACCACCTTGGTGGAGATCAGATGGAGAGTGATGTTCCTGATATTTGCCCTGTCTTACATCCTTTCCTGGCTTTTCTTCGGCATCCTCTTCTGGGTCATCGCTCTCGCTCATGGTGATGTCAAAGACCACACAAATGACCCCTGCGTGTACGAGGTACGCAGCTTCACAGCCGCTTTCCTCTTCTCTCTTGAAACTCAAACCACTATCGGTTACGGTTTCAGAGGAATGTCCGAGAACTGCATGATTGCCATTATCATTGTCACCGTCCAAGACGTCACCAGCTGCTTCATCGACACCTTTGTAATCGGGATTGTTGTTGCCAAAATGGCGTCTGCTAGAAAAAGAGCACAGACAGTGGGCTTCAGTAACTGTGCTGTGATCAACCTTCGTGATGGTTACCTGTGTCTCTCCTGGAGAGTCGGTGACTTCCGCAGGAACCACCTGGTGGAGGGGACCGCTCGTGCTCAGATTGTCCGTTCCACCATGCACGCCACGGGGAAAATGGACGTCACCTATGAAGACCTGGTCATCCAGCAGAGGGACATCATCCTGGTCACACCTACCACCATCTGCCACAGGATAGAGCCTGGCAGCCCTCTGTACAAAATGAGTTTGGTAGATCTGCGGAAAGCAGACTTTGAGCTGGTGGTTTCGTTCACCTACACAGATGACAGCACAGGTATGCTACATCAGACCCGCACCTCGTACACTCCGGCTGAAATCCTCTGGGGTCAGTTATTCCAGGAGATGATCCGGGTCGGCAGGAGGAGATACAGGGTGGATTACATCCTGTTTAACCGCACTGCGAAGGTGCTGGTGCCCGAGATGAACGCTGAGGAGTACGAACACAAGAAACAGCTGCGGCCGTCTCCTCGACATTCCCCCAGATCTTTGACACGGCCCTCTCCGAGGTCACAGCGGCAAAATCAAGAAAATCTTCTGAAACTTCCAATAGTAACGGTGGAACTTGTGAACGACGGCCAACCTGAACCAACCGTATCGACATCTTCAGCAGACAAACATCAAGACACTTTGACTCTGCCAAATGACCTCACCAGTACCGATTTGTAAAAACAGACAAAATATTGAGGATGCTAATGAACTCCATTTATTGTAAGAACATACTTTAAAGGTGGTGCCCATTTATTCCAGTGAAAGCTGCTCATCCAGCTACATGGAGGCTATTGAAGGGAATCTTAACTGTGCTTTTTGAAACAGTACGCGGTTTGCAGTACACGTAAGCTCAACTACCAAGAGTGCTACCAAGTGTAGCCCACTGATGCCTCCATGTGTCATGTGACCATCGCCTCTCCGCGCTACATTAATCATCTTTTGTCATAATAGTTCATAATACAAAGAGTAATAATTGGTGTCATTTTATTATTTTATTCTCATTTAATAATTTGCTGCAGAAAACGTTTTTGTTGCTGTCTAACAAATTGGTAGCGAGGCACACCTGACGCAACATTCATTAACCAGCTCTATTAATAGCTGCAACATTTGGTTCCTGCTGCAGGTTTGAGCTTCTCAAGATGCTCCTACGAGTGTGTAGGAGTAAGAAGAGTTCCCATTCAGTGTCCTCCTCCTCTGTCCTGTGCTGCTGTCTGCTGCTCACTCCCATTAACAGAGCTGTGTGTGTGTGTGTGTGTGTGTGTGGGAGCCAATCACTAGTTAACTCCAGTCTGCAGCTCTCCACCTTGTGGTCCACACGCAGCACTGGGCTGCTGCATGCATCGCTCTCTTTATTGCTGGAAATTGGGCATGGAAAGCAAACACACACACACACACACACAACATGCACAGTTCACTGACACAGGTGGTTTGGGCTAAATATATGCGCTGCTATAAATAGCCAGAACCTAAAATAAGATCCACCGAGGGTCACAATCGATCGAGCAGTTCAAAAGGATTTTTGAAAAACATGTTGCGGATTAATGTTTATCATGAATTAGTAAGCAAGAAGAATGATTTTAGTCAGTGGCTTTAACACAACATGGCTGCAGCCGGACCTAAAATTATAGTGCAACAGATGCATAGTCTAAACATCTGAAGCAACCTGATAGCTCAGTGGAGAAAGACAGTCCTATCATGATACAGACATGTAGGTCTTTATTGAGTGAGTCATTCTTTCCAACAGAACACATTTTCCATACACACATTAAAAAGTAAGATCTGAAAAAACAACGGATATCACAGAAATGGGGATGATGCAGGCTGTCAACAGCAGGTGGTAACAGACACAGAAGTCACTTATTATCTGCAAGATTTTAATATCAAGAAGAAAACCTGAAGCAGATCTGATTTCCTATAGTTGTTTATGGCATTAAAATATGAAATGATGAACTTCATACCAAGTGTAGCCCACTGATGACTTCTGATGCCTCCATGTGTCATGTGACCATTGCCTCTCCGCGCTACATTAATCATCTTTTGTCATAATAGTTCATAATACAAAGATTAATAATTGGTGTCATTTTATTATTTTTTTCTCATTTAATAATTTGCTGCAGGAAACGTTTTTGTTGCTGTCCAACAAATTGGTAGCGAGGCACACCTGACGCAACATTCATTAACCAGCTCTATTAATACATGTGCAGGGACCCGGTGGCCCCTCAGTTTGGCCTTATAACCTTCATAAAAATGAGTCCCTGCAGCCACAGTGGCTGTGATGCCCTGCTCGCACTGCTCCAGGTATCAATATAGTTTTTATGACACTAGTTTTGAGATCAATCATCAACGTCAAGTGAAACTTACTGCAGTCAAACGAAGTCTGTGTCGCTTTTAATTTAAAGATCTCACGAAATCGCTTACATGAAAAAAACATCCTGACAATGATACAATACTTGAGTTCAGGTTGACTGACTGCATACTAACCCAAAACATTTTTACTATATTACTATTATTGATTATTTCAGAGTCAAAGTCCCATATTTGTACATTGAAATGACTTCATGTCTGAAACTTGGGGTGCTATAAAAACACGTTGCTCCATACGTTCTGATAGACATGTTTGTTTTTACTGTATCGATTTAGAGAGATTGTATAAATATTAGCAATTTGCAAATACCAACAGATAATTTTGTGAAATAAACATCCTTTTTTAAACACAGTAAATGTCTGTAAACGGTGATATAAGTTAGAAATACAGTGTTGTAACTATGAAACTATGAACTATGAAAATGAAGCTGAGCATACAGTAAACAGTCTTTATAGTTCTGGGTGTTAATGTTCCTGGGTGGAAGTCTGAGTAAACTTTGATTGACTGAGCGGCTACGACTCGTTACTCTGAAGCTCATATTAAACCTCAAATGCACGTCATCTACTGTGAATGTCACCCTGTCATCATTTCTTTATAAGACTTGCTGTATGTAAGCGTGTGGAAGACACAACATGAATAAAATATAGCATAAGGAAAAAAAATGAACAAAAATAGTAAAATCCTGCAACATTTGGTTCCTGCTGCAGGTTTGAGCTTCTCAAGATGCTCCTACGAGTGTGTAGGAGTAAGAAGAGTTCACATTCAGTGTCCTCCTCCTCTGTCCTGTGCTGCTGTCTGCTGCTCACTCCCATTAACAGAGCTGTGTGTGTGTGTGTGTGTGTGTGTGTGAGCCAATCACTAGTTAACTCCAGTCTGCAGCTCTCCACCTTGTGGTCCACACGCAGCACTGGGCTGCTGCATGCATCGCTCTCTTTATTGCTGGAAATTGGGCATGGAAAGCAAACACACACACACACACACACACACAACATGCACAGTTCACTGACACAGGTGGTTTGGGCTAAATATATGCGCTGCTATAAATAGCCAGAACCTAAAATAAGATCCACCGAGGGTCACAATCGATCGAGCAGTTCAAAATGCTTTTTGAAAAACATGTTGCGGATTAATGTTTATCATGAATTAATAAGCAAGAAGAATGATTTTAGTCAGTGGCTTTAACACAACATGGCTGCAGCCGGACCTAAAATTATAGTGCAACAGATGCATAGTCTAAACATCTGAAGCAACCTGATAGCTCAGTGGAGAAAGACAGTCCTGTCATGATACAGACATGTAGGTCTTTATTGAGTGAGTCATTCTTTCCAACAGAACACATTTTCCATACACACATTAAAAAGTAAGATCTGAAAAAACAACGGATATCACAGAAATGGGGATGATGCAGGCTGTCAACAGCAGGTGGTAACAGACACAGAAGTCACTTATTATCTGCAAGATTTTAATAGCAAGAAGAAAACCTGAAGCAGATCTGATTTCATATAGTTGTTTATGGCATTAAAATATGAAATGATGCACTTCATGACATTTATTACAACCTGTTCAAAAGCAACTAAAGCAGTTTCCTCCATCAATATTATTTTTTTTTTCAACTTTTTTGCTTGATTTAAAAAAAAAATAATTATAAATATATGAATCTCTTTTGGTGTATTATTTAATATGTATACCTTATTTTATTTTTGTTGTTTACTCCATCTGTATCTGTTATATGAAACCATCATGTCTGTTTAATAAAAGTGATGTTTAAGTGTTTCAGAAGGGAAAAGGGACAAATTTCTGATGTTTATTTTTGTTTATATTTCTTTGACCCTTGATTAAGATTTAACGTGTCATCGTCCAATTAGTGTGTAATAGCGCTCCGTGTCGTGTTCCGTTCACATCATCAGTCAAAAACACACACACACACACACACACACACACACACACACACACACACACACACACACACGAACCGCAGCCTGCTCCTCCGTGTGCGCTCCCCTCCTCTCGCTCATTGGGCGCGGGGCTGGGGGCGGGCCGTGCCGGTGCGTGCTGCTTAAAACGCGTTGGTTCAACTCACTGCGAAGCACATTATCGAGACCGGTCCTCCAGAGACATGAGGGAAGTTTCACACTTGATCTTGTTCGGCCAAAGTAAATAAGAAACGCGCGGAAACGACGCCGATGATAACACGTCTGGATTATATTTCACCAAGCTGATCCAAACCGGTCCACACATGAGCAACAGGTAGAGGAAACACGGCTTTTATTTGATGCTTTAATGTGAAATATGATGCTTTTTTTTATGAGAGCTTCACGCACATCTCACATCAAGATGTGACGGCTTGAACGCGCACATTTCCTGACTTTTACGCACCACTTCTGCAACCACAACTGTCAGACAGCGCGCCAAAAGCTTCACTTAATCTGCTCACATTTCTGTCTTCAGATGCTTTAAGATAAATCCTAATATGTGATGGCTTGAATAGGAAAGTAGACGTGTCTGTGTCTCAGTCTGAGTGTGTGTGTGTGTGTGTGTGTGTGTGCGTGCGGGGGGGTGATTGCATCAGAAGCCTTTTTTCCCCCGCACCTGTTAACATTTGTCGATGGCATTTGGTGCGTTCAGAGTGCAGAACTGTCTCCCTCCTTACAGCCAGATACCATTAATAACTGTTTAATAATAATAACTGTTATTAGTGTGTTTTATCTATTTTTTAATTTTTTTTTTCACCTTTTGTTCAGTTTTTCTACAAAATATATCACAGTAGTACACAAAAGTACAGATTTGGCTGCATATTCGTAATCTCAACTAAATGAAGAGAATTTGCTGCTTGTTACACGTTTGTCTTCATCTGAGGATGAAGCTCCCTCAGTAAACAGTGCATGCATGTTAGATGAAAAAAGCAGCAGCTGTTACTGAAAGTTACAAAGTTGGACATTTGAGGTGTATGTGTGTATGTGTGTAGAGACACACTGTGGTTTCACAGCAAAAACCGACTGATGCAAACGTTTGTGGTCATATCATAGGTTAGTTTCATATTTGTATGATACTGAAAAGAGTTTCTTGTTTCTATTTCGTCTTTAAATCTCATTCATCAGAGAAAGAAAGCATAAACGATAAATAAATAACAAAGAGAGAGAGAGAGAGCACAGAGGCTGCAGCAGGTCGATTTAGACTTTGTTGCTAGGACAGCCAAAACTAATGAGAGGTGTTTTAGCTGTGCCGGATGAATCCTCACAGGACAGCCATTATCGCAGCAGAGAAGAAGTCCCAGAGGGCGGCTGGAGAGTCAACAAGCTGCGTGCATCTCTTCTGTACAGATGAAGCTCGCACTTTCCCCCAAAGCTTCTATACAATAACAGACCCTGAACACGAAGACTGACGCCATGTCATCACTAACATGCTCCTGTTCTGCAAAGATTAAATTTGACAGAAAATTTTATGACAGCAGTATTACATTAAAATCAAATTGCACATGCAAAAAAATCTTCCATCGTTCTTAAATTTTAAGAAAACATTACATGTGAAAAGTTCCAATAAAAATGCACCACTGAGCATTAAGTCTGAAGTCCAGACTGGAAAAGTCTTTGGTTCAATTATTCAAAGGATGATATAGAATGAAAAATGATCAAAAATGTATATCTGGGCTTTCTCAGTTTAGGTTTTAACAGTAGTGAACAGCAGAAAACCAACAGTTCATGGGATCCCATAGAAACCCTGTAACCCACAACCCTGCAAGAAATGATCAGGTCAGTGCAGGGCAGCCAAGAAAAACACGTCGACTTTGTAAATGACCAATAACGGGACCTGAGTGCAATTACTGTGTGGCCTCTCTCAGTGAACGCTGATATGTTAGATGAGAGTTAAATATCACTGTTGTTGTTCGTCATTACTGGATGAAATATTGTTGGCACACATATTGGCACAGATTTCCCGTCTTCTTGGGTTTACAGTTCCTGGTTTTGGTTTTTCTCAGGCTGCACGCACGTCTGCCTTCAGAGCGATGAAGTTATCAGTTCTGACATGTCATATGACCATGTTTGGAAAGTTGCTGCCTAATTAACATTTTGGTAATGCAAAAGTCTGTCTGATTTATCGAATGGCTGCTTTATCTATTTGTTTTGTTTCTTGTTGCAGATGAACTTGATGAGGTCCAGTCGCCTGATGAAAGAGGAGTGACCACTTCATCCTCCTCTTGGTTACGCTCCATACCAGTGAGGCTGAAGAGGCTTCCCTTCAGCCCGTCTCTTTTTGTCACCATTTCCTCTTTGAGTTGGTCCCCCAGAAGTGTTTCAAAACTGTTTCTCCAACGCTTTTTCCAGAAACTTAGACTGTTTTCCAAAGCAGAAGCAGCACAGCCCTCCCAGACAGAGGTGATGGGAAGCGTGCGAGCCAGCCGCTACAGCATTGTGTCATCAGAGGAGGACGGCATGAAGCTTGCCACTATGGCAGTACCCAACGGCTACGGGAACGGCAAGAGCAAGGTGCACACGAGGCACCAACCGCAGAGCCGGTTTGTAAAGAAAGACGGTCACTGCAACGTGCAGTTCATCAACGTGAGTGAGAAGGGTCAGCGCTACTTGGCTGACATCTTCACTACGTGCGTGGACATCCGCTGGAGGTGGATGTTCATCATCTTCTGCCTCGCCTTCCTCCTATCATGGCTGTTCTTCGGCTGCGTCTTCTGGCTGGTGGCCATTTGCCATGGGGACTTAGAAAATAACGCCCAGAAGTGCGTCTCCAACGTGAGCAGCTTCACCGCTGCCTTCCTGTTCTCCATTGAGACTCAAACTACTATTGGCTACGGCTACAGATACGTAACAGATGAGTGCCCTCTTGCTGTCTTCATGGTGGTTTTCCAAAGCATCGTGGGCTGCATTATTGATGCCTTCATCATTGGTGCTGTCATGGCAAAGATGGCAAAGCCCAAGAAGAGGAATGAAACATTGGTTTTCAGTCATAATGCCACTGTGGCCATGAGGGACAACAAGCTCTGCTTGATGTGGCGTGTGGGCAACTTAAGGAAAAGCCACCTGGTTGAGGCGCATGTGCGAGCGCAACTCCTGAAATCCCGAACAACAGCGGAGGGCGAGTACATCCCCCTTGACCAGATGGACATAGATGTCGGCTTCGACAGTGGAGTCGACCGCATCTTCCTGGTCTCCCCCATCACCATCGTCCACGAGATCGACGTGAACAGCCCCTTCTACGACATGAGCAAACAGGACCTGGAGAACTACGAGTTTGAAATTGTGGTCATCCTGGAGGGCATGGTGGAGGCCACCGCCATGACCACGCAGTGCCGCAGCTCCTATGTGGCCAGCGAGATCCTCTGGGGCCACCGGTTCGAGCCTGTGCTCTTCGAGGAGAAGAACTACTACAAGGTGGACTACTCCCGCTTCCATAAGACATACGAGGTGCCGAGCACCCCGCTGTGCAGCGCCAGAGACCTTGCAGAGAAAAAATACATTCTCTCAAACTCCAACTCATTCTGCTACGAAAATGAGATGGCGCTGGAAAACAAAGAGGACACGGATGAGGGGAACGGGGGCAGCGTTGGGCCTGACGGCACTCAGACTGACAACATCTCAGAGACTGAACACCACCAAGCCACGGTGCCGCTGGAGCCCCGGCCTCTGAGGCGAGAATCAGAAATATGACTGTCCAGACGTCAAACCTCACGTGAGAGATATATTAAAATCGCCTCTCTGCTCCAAAAGGCACGACGAGCTGAGTTGGGCCTTGGGTAGAGGACAAGTCGAACGGTACTGCTGTGGGAAGCGGCGAGATTTAGAACTTTGTATGTAAGAATCTTTTGAGCTTCAACTACATACAGTATGATAAAACACAGCACTATGAACCATGAGCATGTTGCAGGAAGAATTCTCCATCAAGTCCCCATGAATGTGTGCTCAGTGTCTGTTGACTGCAAGGCGACAGAGAGGAAGGAGGTTGGATGAGATGACTTGAAAACTGCAGGCATGTCTCTGTTTCTTTGTCCAGCAAGACGCTTTCAGAAAGGTGGTTTTAAAAGACGTACTCTCACCTCTTGAGAATATATCCTCAAGTGCTGCTAGGAAATAGTAATAGAAAAAAAAAAAAAAAAGAAAAAGCTCTTACAGATGTTTTCTTTTTGACACTTTAACATTTAGAGTACACGAAAGGCAGATGTCTGGAACAAAGAAGGTACAACTAGAGTATTTGTTCATGAGCTGGTCTCACTGCAGACATCACAGAAGAAGAAAGAAAGTGCAGACAGTTTGAAGAGAGCTCTTCTCTGATTCTTCAGCTTTACGCTTTGTTGATCTGGGAGACGGTTCATTGCTGGTCAGACTGATGGAAACATGCCTGCTCGCGTCAAGGGAGTCGATCAGGGTAGTATTAACAGCATCAAACTGACAGAAATCATTAATTTAAACCGAGGCGGGGGTGATATGAGAATCTGAATGTTCTTAAAAGTGCTGCTATGATGATGCTTCTTTATTTTTCTTTTTTTTTTTTACGGTTGATAAAAAATGCCAAAGAGTATTATTATCATAGTTATGATGTTTTTTTTTATTTTAAAAACAACACCTGATTAGATTTGGTACAGAGAAGTAGAGCGTTTAGGAGTTTTAATAAGGTTTGTTTTTTTTAAGGACGTGTATACAGTTTATCTTTTTTTTTTTTTTTTATCTTGATCATCTTTATCTTGAGCCACTTCATCAAGCCTTAATCTGTAAAGTCATAAAAATGGGAAAGTTTACTGTGGAGAGCAGTAAACCAGAACGGCAGGTTCTGTAGTGTTTGCTGAACTGAAACAAATATCCGGTTAACGGCTCGCTGGCGTTTGAAGCCAAACGTGCTTTAAAAGTCTTGAAATTTTAAAGTCGTATACGATGAAAAGACAATGAGATCTCCTTTCTAATGTCTGACTCTGATACAGTGTTATGATTGGAGATTTAAAAGTAAAATTGTCCTTTAAAAATATCAGATCTCCACTTTCGAAGCCACTTTTTTTTTTTGTTGCTGTCAGCAGACTACAGATCGGCCGATTTCTTTATCAACAGTACTTGAGTTTCATTCTCTGTTGTAACGCTTTCATTTTACCTGAGAATGTAAGATTTGAGAAAAGCGTAGTTCAAAGCCAAACGTACTGTAGCCCTGGCATATGAAGGCGTACTGCACAAGAGTTTGCATCAATACAAATTTATATCCTTTTTTTTTTTTTAAGGAACTGCGACGTAAGGCCTCCGTAAGGCTGCATCGATCCTACATGTGTAAATACCTCCCTCCCTGTTGCAGTTATTTTGTATCAGTCTTCCAAATGTACTGCAAAACCAACGGAATGTACAGATTTTTGTATTAATATTATTATTATTATTGTATATGATATTATATTGTTCTTTTTTCAATAAAAAGTCAATGGACAATCAGAATCCTGCCGTGTTGCTTGATAAAACGTCTTCATCCTGAGGAAGTTAAACAAGTTTTACACGATTTATAGTAACAGATCCGATTAGGTCGAGTCGAGTCAGTTTTATTTTCATAAAACCACACAAAACAGCACGAGTTTAATGAGTTTTATGAGGACAGCTGCAGCAAAACGAGAACCAGAGATTCTGTGTACTTTTGTTTTGTACAATTCTGAGGTACTTTATACTTTAACTTTACTACATCTCAGAGGGAAATATTGTACTTTTTACTCCACTACATTTATTTGACAGCTGCAGTAACTACATACTTTGAAGATAAAGATTTTACACATCAGCCACAAATAAAATACGATGAACTGTTATAAGTTAGATCCACATGAAAAAGCCACAACATTAAAATGCTTCTTTCATCTGAATGTGATGTTAAGATGATAAACTATAATCTACTACTATTTACTCCAGTATAAACAGTAAATATATTTATTTCAAAGCTTGATTTTGTTGTCAGGTGAAATCCTTACTTATGTTTACATATCAGTAAGAAAAGGATGGCGAGAAAACCAGAAAAAGTCTGTAAATTATGGACTTTTATAAACACAGACAATATTTCATACATATCAGCATCTGTAAAGTAACTCCAGTCATCAAATAAAAGGAGTTTAAAGTAGAATCTAGTGCAGTTTAACATCGCTCATAAGTACTACTACCTCAAAACTATATTTAGTCATGTATGTAGTTCTTTACACCTACTGACCAAAGATGAGCAGGCTGTAGCTGACATCGTGCTGTAGAGTCGCCTGCAGCAGCCGTGACACTAACCAGCCGCCTCGTCCTGCGCTGGCACACGAGGGGTTCATACCTTCTCTGGTCCCTCGTGCTCTCGACACACATTGTCAGCTAATAGCCCATTTACAGCTAGAGTACGGTACACAATGCTGGCACGACTGCATCTGTCATCCAGATAATGTCTCCAGATAGAGATCACATGTTAATATCAGGTGTAAATGAGGACAAAATCAAAGATCACGGAGCTGCTCGCATGACTGTAGGATCTCAGTCATGTTGTTTTCCAGCATATTTAGTGTTTTAGTTCAGTTTCTGAACTTCTGTTTTCTTTTATGTTCCTTAAATATTCAACATATATCAATTAACACGTTTAACACACAGTAAGGTCAGAATTAGACTTTTCTTCTTTTTAAAGGGGCTTTTACATTTGTTGATATCAAATATGCATAAAAGTCAACCAAGGGACATGTTGAGATTAATAAATATGTTCAAAATGAATAATAATCAATAGGATTCAACTGTAACTTGTGCTCAGTGATCAGTTCTTAGAGAGCAGAGAAAGAGGAAACTCTTCCACGGCTCCTCAACTGCAGAAAAAAAAAAAAAAAAAAAAAAACTGGACGTCAACCCAACACAATGGAAAATTCCTTGGTTTACCATTAAGGAAGACTGACACTAAAGTCAACTTCTGGAGTCAGACCTTCAACGTTCAAGCTGTGTGTGTGTGTGTGTGTGTGCGTGTGGATGTGTGTGTGTGTGTGTGTGTGATTCATTCATCTGACATTAAGCAGTTACAGTATCTGATTCGTCTCTATCATCTGAAAGGGGGAAGAGAATGAAAGTGAGTCAAATTATGTCTCATAGAGGAAATATGGAAACACATAACCTGGTCATAATAAGCATCTGAAACAACTCTAAGATCACAGTTTATGTTTTAAACCACAGCAGACGAAGCAGCACAGGATGAAATGGAAAAAAAAATACAATAAGACAGAAAGAATTCACCTCATTTATTTACTTTCTTGTAAACAAATCGGTTTTTTATTTTCTTTTAATGGTGGCACCAGTTTGTCCCTGCAGGGCGACGCTGGTGGGAAAGTAAGGCGTTACTTTCCGGTCACACCATTTAATATTGCATTTATTTATTGAGTTATTAATTTAAAGTTGCAACCAGGAAAGGCGCACTGAGGTAACTTCCTGTGCCACATTGTTAAGCGCTGTGCGGGGTAACACTGTGGCAGCTCGTACTGCTGTAGGTGAACGTCTGTGTTTCTATTGTCCAGCTCTGCTCGCTCCCTGTTTATGAAAACAATAACAGTGTATATCAGCGGAGTAAACACCCAGAGGTAAATGTTAGGCCTCCTTCCATTATTCCTGTGTAAACCCCTGAGATATCAAGTATCCAAACAGTTTACTTTTTATCGCTATTTATTTGTGTTTTATGCATAACGCTCCGCAGCTGACTGAGTCTTGTTCAGTTGTTTCAGAGCTGCAACTGTAATCTGGAAACAACAATGTTGGACTAAAAAGCTTGGACCTGCAACACAAACACAACCTGTGCTCCTGAACTATAACCGGAACCGCTGGCTTTTATCGGGGCTTCTGGGAACCTGACGTTCAAACAGACTCAGCTCTCGTCCAGACGTGTGATCCTCGCTGTGTTTTGTCTTGTTGAAGCGAAGTCTTCCTGCTTCACACGGACCCCTGCTTGTCCAGACAAAACCACTGACACAGAAGGTGGACAGCTCTAAGATGCAGTAATGATTATACGATCACATTAAAAACCACCGTTTAGTTACAACACATCTGGACTTCCCATTACAATGAATTACAATGAATCGTAATGCTTCATGCGGTTAATTCCAGCTTTCCTCCTGTGGAAGCAATACTTTACACAACAATGAAAGCTTCAGTTCCTTCAGTTCCATAATAACTGGAACACAGATATTATCAGGCACACTAAGGTGTAATCACTGATATTATACAAGCATGTTGGACTTCTGAACCCTCAATAGTCGGTACCACTCAGCTGAGATTGCAAAGAGAGAGACAGGAAACTGTTTTAAAGGAAGAGCGGCATGACATGCAACACGGTCCATGACTCACTCCTCTGCTGTGTGAGGTGTACAGCACCACTCAAACGTTTGGACACACTTTCTCATTCAAATGAATGAGAAGCTGCGTTCAAACTTTAGTTTAGTTGGAAAAGCTTCTGTAGAAGGACTTCAGTGCTTTTAATATCTAATTATTGCACAATTTGAGGATACATCGAACTGACGATGCTTTTTGTGATATTAGCGGGTAAACGGGTCGATTATTTGAGATTTATGCTCTAAAATATCAAATGATGGTAATTTGATATTACTTAAATCAATATTCAACATTTTTTATTTTATCAGGCCAATTCAAATACAGCTTCAAATATGTCATTTATTACCAAGAAGAAACTAACAAGTTTATTATTCTGCCTGTTTGCTCGTTAGCAGAATACCCCAATTAACACATCTCAGTTCATGTAAGTTTGGTTTGTGGACTCTAAGAAACATATTTTTTCATATATACCTTTAAACCTAAATGAAAACCATATAAATAAAGACTCATTTGTCATGATTGTGTAGCATCATTTTCATTATTATAACTGGTCAATATATCATTTTTCCGTCAATCAAATAACAGTGCAGTCAAGAAAAAGTCAAAAACATGTCTTATGTTATCTAAAACCCAAATTTAATGTACAACAGTGATTATTTGGTTATTTCAGAAGTAGAATACAGATTTCTTAACATTTTCTTTACTACTGTTGCTTCAGTGGGTGTTTTCACTTCATCAGCGTTTTCTAATTATTCAAAATATTTTAAAAGACGATTTAGTTTATTCATTTCTTCTCCGTTGCACATGATATCTGGTGCAGGACTGACAGTAATTGCTTGATCCAGTCATTTCATTAATGATAATAATGCCGTAGTTTGCAGTGAATCCAGCCGTGCAGGCCTGTAGAGCGATGGTGGAATTTTCCGAAGGCTCTGACCATCCAGTGGACTCAAAAGCCTCGCTGCCTCTCGCTGGAGCTTTTACTTTGAAGCTCTGCCAACTGCTGTTGACCCGTCTTTGATGTGACGCCAAACACTGTCACCGTCAGAGACCAAACCCCTGTCATCAGACGGCACATAATCGTTTTCTCCTCAACCGTAACCTCTTCTGCATTCACTGAAGAATTTCTTCTCGTCGTTGACATTTTTAGCAGCCGTTCAGATCGTCCTGTGAGTCCTGAGTAACTGGCATACTGCGGAGGTCTCGCTGCATCGGTGGCATTATTTGGCAAAATCCAGAGCAGTGAAGTTGACAGATTGGTACTTTGTTAGTTTTCCATTTATGTTGTCAACAAAACAAGTCATAGCCAATGTCAAAGGATGCTCAGTCCCTGCACTCAAAAGTGTTTCTAATTCTTCTTCTCTGACACAAAAGCCTGCAGATAAAAACAACTTCAGCAGCTTTCTGCTTTTAAACAGGTTAGACATACAGACATAGTATACAACATGTGGATATTATGTCACATCCTGAATAATTCATCAGCTTTTCTTCATCGCGTGTTGTCCTCTTTGAAAAAAACATCTACATGTCCCATGCTGACGAATCACATCCTCAAAGACGTGTCTCCATTTCCTGCATCTGCTTACTGCACCACATTCAACAGGATACAAAAGTATTTCACACTTTACATTTATAGAGAAAACCAAAAACAGGTGCAACAAGCTTAACTTTTTTTCCCCTGCGGTTTGTTGCATCATATCTGCGCATTGCCAAAATAAAGTGTATGTAAATCTATTCAATGAAGCCTCAGTGTTTGTTGTTCGTATTGTTAGCAATGGTTAACCTTCACTGTGTGTGGAGGGAGGGAAGTTTCTCTGAGCTCACCTTGTGGCTCATCTCACCTCTCTGTCAGCTGACAGGAAACCGGTTGACTTTGTTTTTGATGGTTTAGTGAAGAAAGTTGTTCAATCTTCCTTCCGGCACATGAGAAACATTTTCTAAAAAAAAGGTCTTTTTTTATCTAGCTTAGATTTCAGTTGGGTTGCGGGATCAGATAATGAACCAAGTAGCACTTTATAGCAAATATAACTTGAATGCATGCCAAGCATAGTTTGGTGATAATTTTGGTTAGAGGGGGTCACGTCTGTTTTGCGAGTGTGACAGGATTAGACCTACGTTCAAGTCTGACCTTGACTTCTCCCGTGGTGGTGGTATCCACCGTTAATGGGGGCGGGGCAGGGGGGGTCACGTTAGGTGCAGCCACTCGCAGCAATCTGACCCTGGCAGAGGGGCTTTACTCTCTGACAGATGGGGTTGTCCTCATATTTAGCCTTGAGCCTTGAGCAGGAGAGATTAGCCTCTTCATTCATGCTGACAGACGAGGAGAATGTAAGAAACATGTCGGGATACAAAGCTGCCAGTCAACCGTGATTTGTGATGAGTCCCATAAAACAACAACCAGGGGGAACGACGTGGAGCACGGGTCCAAACCTAAATCTGCCTCCAAAGACTGTGAACACCATCCCGACGGGCTCTAATTAGATGAGCAGGTTAAAAACTGAGCTAAAAATGTGTTGGAAAGTGTCTATATGTTGTTTTAACAGCATATTTCAACATGTTAAGAAAATATAGCCATTAAATCGACCAACAGCTGTATGTACACTCGTACTACTATTCTCCTTCAGCCACAGAATCGCTTCCACTGTGCTTCATATCCTAAAGGACCGAGTGAAAACGCCAAATGTCAGAGATTTTACACATTCAAGCATTTTATGCCTTTATTTAGAGAAAAGAGATGACAGGAAATGAGGGGAGACTCACACAGCTCCCTGGCCACACTCAAAAAGGTGCAAAGTCAAAAATAATTCACTCACAAATTATGAATAAGTCCTGCATGGGTCACAAGTACAATCTGAAGTTTCTTTAGATTAGTTAAATATGTCAAAATTAATGCAGCTACATTACATTTCAAAATGTACTTAGTAGAAAGTTAAGAGGTTGTGATATGTAGCACAACAAGTTAGCAGTTAGCATAGCACAGTAAACAGAACCGTGTTGTCTGGAGACTGAAAACGTGATCGCTGGTTTGAGTCTCTGGAGCCGTTTTAAACAAACTAACGTGGACAAATTGTTTGTAATGAAGGAACATGTCACCCAGTGCAGCCGTGTGACTCACCGATGTGTTTTTAATAGTTTTTGGAGAATAGAGGAATAAGATATATCAGGCTTTAGATGAACACACAATACTTGTAAGTAGATTTATAGTTCATTGTTGGTTCGACTCTTGACAAAAAGGAAAATAAAAGCATTATGCATTACCTTCTACCTCAATGCTTTTATGTATGCAATGTTGTACCTTTGAAAAGTCAAAGAAGCAGATATTATCTGACAATTCAACCGGGAGAGTTTCACGTTGATCTGAGCTGTAGAAGAGCTCCAGTTGTGAGTTATGTAACATTGTCTATGGGGAAAATCAATGGGATTTTTACTTTGAAAACCTGGAGCGCTCCAAAATACGTTTCCACGTTGCAACTTTATTGACTTTTTTTTTTTGCAGAAAAAACAAAAACTTAATGTGTAATGTGTAATTAAAGTGTTAAAAAACCCCATTATAATTTCCAGTTGTTTCACCTGCGTGAGGAATGCAGCTTTGTGGACACAATACAGGTTTCCAAGTCAAAGCACCACAGTTTGTTCAACAAATTCCAGTTCTGATCCTCCTATTATCCGCCTATCAAACGGCCACTAGAATGACAGGTTGGCAAAAAAAGCAAAAGAATGTGAGGGATGTGAGTGGCAGCGTGATGCAGCCGTGTTACGGTAGAGTCATTCGCTCTTTTGTGGTCGACCACAACAGGGTGACAATGCTTCAGAAAGCAGCAACCAAACTGCTGCGAGATCTGCTGCTGCCTCTTCCAAACCGACAACAACATGCATACACACTGTAACAGCCAATTAGGAAGCTTTCCCATCAACATAACCATCATCATTACGAGGCTGAATCGTTTTGTTAATTCAATCTGGCCTCACTTGTTCTTTTTATAGAGCATGAAACAGACACCACAAACAGCAGCGGCCTGAGAAACACTCAACAAATCAAATCAGCGGGCAGACTTTCCTTCACAGGTCTGATGTGGACGAGCAGAGCAGAACACGCTACAGTCATGTGCACATACCAACATGGATGCACATCGTACACAGTGGCAGTAGGATCACGTGCACCGGATGATTCAACTGCAGATTTTTGGTGTTTCGTCTGGCCCACAGCTGGTTAGGAACCAACGTAAGCACTTTGTCTTATATGGTCCTGACTAATTTACAGTTATAAATAGATGTGTGTGTGTGTGTGTGTGTGTGTGTGTGTGTGTGTGTGTGTGTGTGTGTGTGTGTGTGTGTGTGTCTATCCTTAACTTGAGCAGTTATTTTATACAATAGGTGGCCTAACTGTAAACTATCCCACCTTTAAACAGTTAGTTGATCAACAGTTCATCTGCAGCTATTTTGATGAATTTTCTTCTTGTCTGCTAGTAAACTTCTTTTTATACTGTTGGTTAGTCTGAGTCATACATATTTGTCACTTTGCAAGACTCACAGGCATCAGATAAATGCAGTCTGTTGTCGACCTTAATTTCTTATACTGCCCCTACTGGTCATGTGTTGAATTGCCTCTCATTGGATGTCAACTCTTAAACATAAATTGTTTGATCAACACGACTCTACTTCAAACATGAGCAAATATAAGAATGAAAATGAATCATTCATTCAAGCAATTTGCAGGTATTTATTAATGAACTAGATGAACTATATCTCAGGTCACTGGGAGGGCTTGCGTTTTTAACAGTGCTTATTGTCTTTGCTCTTTACTCCTCCTAAATTTGGAGTCTGTATCCTGTGTGGCAGCTGCTGGGCAGCTAAATCATATTGTGTAATGTTTGATGGCTGGAGATCTACAGAGGTAAGGAGTTAGAAGAGGCCTCGGTGCCTGGTGGCTCCCGCAGGAACGTCGCTGTTGATCATATTTTACCTGGTGATGTCAAACACAATGGCAGCACTGACAGCACGCAACCTGCTGGTTCTTCCTCCTGCTGCAGAGTCAATGTTGTTGGAAACAAATAGGACAAGAGAGACTGAAAACTCTGCCTGCTCCGTATACGTGACCAGCCGTGAGTATAGTGAGCATGTCTGTCACTTTTCATTGAGACGCTGTTCAACCATCCAACAAGTATTCTGCACGTTTAGACGGACAAAAGTCAAGACAAATGTGCCCAAAATCACTCACTATTTACTATATGGGTCATTCTGCAGAACTGGTTCAAACTCAGTTTAGAGTCTGAAACATCTTGAAATAAATTTGTCTTTTCCTCCAAATATACTGTGTGTATATACAGTATGTCAAGTTTCTAATCTAAAGTCTTGCAATAAAGATTTTTTGTTTAAATTATGTTTTATATTTGTGATATTTTTCTTGTGTGTACCGTACTGTAAACCATAAACAAAAGAAGAAGAAATGTTTGTGAGAATGAACATCTCTACAACGTCACATTAAGGAAGCTCCACAGCCAACCATTACACACCTCTCATCCAGGATCTCAACCAAACTGTGCTTTTTTCTGCATATAAACAGGTTCAAATGGTTGGTTGGTAACCATGTTTGTTTTGGTTTGGTTGAAGAGTATAAATACTGTAAATAATGTAAAGTTTATGTAATATCAGTCCCAGACGGTGGAACCAGTCTTTGTGTGGTCTGTCCAGTCTTTGTAGGTTTCAGTTTCATCTTTAGGTTAGTCCCCAGCTTTATTTGAAAGGCTGTTGTAAGTCTCACAGGATGTCTCTTTGACCTAATTCATTGTAGACGCCCTTTCATAAAGGATGATTACAATTTTTTGTCATCAAAGTTAGAATGTGTTTTTCTGAATATGTACTAAGTTTGTCTGTGGTATGTTGATGTGCAGAACACACTGTTCCCTCCTTAACAAAATTAATATGCATCAAAGGTTTTAAAGTGACCATGACACAGCCATTTAGTGGCATTAAGTGGAGGCTTTCACTTTCTTTTTCTGGATCAAAAGGAGGAAAGAAAGAAAAAAAGTCAAAAAGAGTTTTGATCATCAACAAAGTCATTGGAGAAGTTGGTATTAAAGAGGCTTTTCTGCATTTGAACTTATTAAATATGAAGGTTTGCTGCTTTTTTGTGCTTCATATTCTTCAAAAACAAATATCTTTTGGTTTTGGTCAGACAAAAGCAATTTGAAGATTGTTATCTCTGGCTCTGGAAACGTTTTTCCACAATTTTATGACATTTTATATAATCAAAAGGATTTATTTTTTTTAAAAAAGCAATGAAAATGAATAATGCATGTCACTAAAACGTGAAGTAAATGACAAGATGCAAGATTAATTAAAAAGCAGCTTTACTGTGACAGCTCATCGTGACGTGTTTGCAGTACATTCGCCCCTGCAGTGGGCACACAAAGTCAACAATTAGCATTGAAATCTGTAACTCCAGTGCTCTGTGTACAGTGCCATTCATTTTCATTTTGTCAGGAGGGCTCATGGCTTTGTTAGCATGGTGATTTTATCACACAGGCTGCATGATACACAAAGACATTGTCAATGATTAAATGGACACCGCAGGAGCTCCGGATAAGGCTGCATTGCTGTGTGTGCCAGATATCTACAGACAAACAGAGAGAGGGATTAACTATTCAGAGTGAGGGAGGAGTGAATGGAGAGATGGGAGGTGGGTTATTTGCTGGTCAGTGTGGTTAATCGAGGACTGAGGCAGAGAGGAGAGAAAACAACAGCTGTTGAGAGGATGGCATTGTTTTAGAGAACGAGCCTTATGCTGGCAGAGGTCTGGCAAGCACTTTGCTTCTCTCACCTTCTGAGAGCAGCCGCATCCTGGTTATAATTCTGCCTAACCTCAAAACATGGCAGTCAGGACAAACTGCCAGATGGAGAAGTAGGGCTTTAAAGCATATGTTCATGCAAATTATAAAAAAGATTTATACTTTCCCTGCACAGGATGCAACCCTGAATGTAGGTTTTCATTAGTCTCAGACATTTGAGGGGAAAAAGAGAGTGTTAAAGCAGATATCATGTTAGCTGTATCTCACTATATAACTTTATATAACTTTGTTTTGCTATTATATAAATTACTCGACAAACGAAGCATTATTGAGACACAACAGTGGGTTATACAAATAGTTGACAGGCTGGTGACAGGCTGCAAGTCAGATAGCTTGGAAAGCTATTTAAGCTGGCTGGCAAAAGGATTTTTCTGGCAAATGAGCCCTGCAAGTGTCTGTCACCAACCTTCCAGCAACAGCTGTTTTTCAAGGATGCATGACTGAATTTTGTGATGACCTTCCTGGGTTGACCAGACACTAGGGAGGCACCAATATCTAAACTTTGAGTATCTGCCAATAACAATCTCCATTGCTCTCTTTCCCCCAACATTTAAAAGTTGTACTCTTAACTGGGATAACTATGAGTAACACAAGGCTGGGATTGCTGTGGCACTAAAGTCGGTGGCCCACCGTGACTGAATGAATGCAACCGAGTATTGGTGCAGATACTGAACCGGCATATTGGATCAGTGCATCCCCAACAGGAAATAGCCAGGACATTGTTAATAGAAAGATCAAGTAAAATTCATCTGCTCAATACTAGGAGCAAAAATGTAAGTATGAAAAATAAATAATGATAATAAAATAGATAACTAGCTAGAAAATGTTTACTTTTTCAGACACCCTGACTTGTGCTTAAAAGCACCAAATGAATCACATGTTTGTAAGTGTTCGTAAGAGCAGCTTGGGATCCCAGCAGCACAGCATACACTGTATCCGTACAGGAGAATATCGTGCAATTTTTCTTTATCTCTGCATACACCAGAGATGTGACGTCCCCCCCACTGTGCCCAGTTGTTGCTATGGGCACACAGCCCAGGATGGGAGAACGCTAACAACCAACCACGTCAGCCCTGGGTCCACATTCCCCTGAGAGAGCCAGACGAAGAAGTTACAGGTAGTATACAAGCACATGAGTTAAAAGGGAAAGGAATAAAATAATTAATCTGCCAAAAATACTTGTCTAGTTCATGATCTAAGCAACCTGTAATTGGTTCATGAATAGCCAAGTGTGGCTTTCTGTTGTGTTTGAAGGATGCTTGGTGAACACGGCATACCTTATCACACATTAAGCAACCACAAGAGAAAAGAGGCAGTGTGATTTATATACACATTGAAGACAGTTATAGGAAAAAAAGAATGTGGTTTGATCAAATTAAAAGAAAGTACAGGAGAAATGGTGATGTGTTAAAGTTAAAAGCCTGTGAAGAAATGGGCTATGCAACCTTTCATTCCTGCAGGACTTGGTAAAGTTGGCTTTAATGCTGTGCCAGTACTGGCCAGGTGCCAAACCAGATTATGACATCGCAATTATGCCCGAAAACCAACCGATTTCCACTAATAAACCTTGCAGATCAAAAGACCTCTTCATTATTATTTCTACAGGGCTTAAATTTTATGACTTTGTGGTCTTTATTTGATTTAATTTTCTCCTAAAACACCAAATACTGCAGTACATATCTCCTTACTTTATCTGTTATTGAACTTAAAGGGCAATTCCAACATTAGCTGATTTTTACATTTTTGATTTCTCTTTAGTTAATTATATATATATATATATATATATTACAGGTTTTTGCCCTTATTAAATACATTTTCAAAATCTGCCATATAGTATTACTCTACAGCCACGCTAGCAGCTCTGTAAAGCTGTACTTAAAGCTAAATGCTAACATCAGATCACGGCACAGATCACTACGGCAACCAACAGAGAGCTGCTACTGTTAAAGAGAAATCTCCTTAAAAGCCTTCATACTGTTTTACTCCTTTACGTCCTCTGACAGAGACGCCGCCCTCCTTGTCACTGTTGCAGATTTTTGTATTTGTATTCTGTTGTATTGGTTTTTGCAGTCTCTGGCTACCACCAATATATTTGATTCTGTGCAGTATATCCGACTTCAACTGCAAGTGTGAGCTAAATGGCTCCCGCAGCCAAGAGCGGATGAGCTAAATCAGTTGATAGCAGCTAGCCAGAGACTGAAACAGAGTCTGACCTCGACTACTACAATGACGTATGGTGATATGTAGGCAGACATCTTCCTGACCAATGAGCAGAGTGAACGCTCTCACACGGCTTTTAGTGACGAATTTTAGTTAAAGAAATCGAGAGTCATCCATTGATTCGGATCAGAGCAAACAAGGCTTTAAAACTCTCTAAGTTGGCTTTATACAATGCTAGTTGTTGAATAATCAAAGTACTTTGGGAAAAGTAGAAGAAACATGTTCCACCACCTGGTGTTTGTTAAAACAGCCTTCAAGTAGACCTTTTTGGGACTCGAGATAGGACAGATTTCAGATATCCTGCTGTCCCCTGGACCACATGAGCTGTGCACACATGATGATGGGACAAACCTGCTGTTAGATGTACATGTACACCCCCGCTAAAGAGTTCACAATAACAGGCCAGTGGTGATTAATGCTGACAAGCCCTGGCTTTTTATGGATGCTAATGGTGCTGTGTGTGTGTGTAAGTGTCTACCAGTGTGTGTTTGCCACCGTTACCTGGCCTGATGCCCCTGCTGCTGTTGCTGCTGCCTCAGTCCTTAGTCACAGACTCGTCATTTCGCAGCTCTCGTCTCTTCATAGCAACCAGGGATGTGTAGAGTCAGGCAAACACATCTTAGACATTCTTCAGTGCAAAGTTGAGATCGTTTACCGATGGTTAGATTTTAACCACATTCACTGTGATTGATGCACTGTTATATATATATGGTTTGGTAACAGGTTTTTATCCTTCATCACTGAGGATTCTTGATTTAATGTCAACTCACAGGACAGACAATGTGGTCCCTGAAGTCACATACAAGTCTTCACCAGCATAAGACACCAGGGGATCCTTTGAAGGCCATGGGGACGTTTGAGTAGGAGGCGCGTCCGTGTCCCAACGGTATGAGTATAGTAAACACCCTGATCTAAGTGGAGGCTCGTCAAGTTAAAACATATTACCTGTATTTATACTTGATAGGACCTTTATATATTATGACCTAAATATCAAGACCAAAGGTTTAGCATCACTTTATACCCTAATTAAACATTAGTGCTTATTGTGCTGACTTATTGATTTGTTACTATTGTTCATAAATACAGACGAATTCATTCGTAATCCTGTCTACTAAGATCTGATTGGTCATCGGTATCTCAAACCAAAACCTTTTTGAACTGAATGATTCTAAACCGTCTTTAAGTAGGCCTTGAAGAGATCGGAGCTACATTAAAGGGCCATTACAAGATAAATAAGAAGTTTTGAAACTGTAAATCATGCAAATAAAATTCTAGTAGAGCCCCAGAATGTAAATATAGACCTGGAAATGTTGCATGATACGTCCTCTTTAAAGTTTTATAGAAAAAGACAAATATAAAACAGACATATAGCATTTAAAAAGAGATAAATGAGTAATTAACACAGAGGAACTACAGCCAACACGGCTTCTTTAGAGCTCAACTGCTAGCATGGTTGAAAACAGACAGTAAGACAGTCAAAGTCTTTTACAGACGCCTTGTTTGTTAAAATTCCAATGACTGTTTAGGTCTGATAATTGATCTATTTTAAAAGTACTTAATTGAATTTAAAGACGATCAATTCAGATGATGCGATTAGAGGATGAAGGATAGCGCGCAGGGAATCAGGATGGTAGTTATTAGAGCCTGAGATGCATCCTGAGATAAGGACGAGAGGGAAGAGAAAAGCTCTTCTCTTCTTCCATCAATGGAGCTGCTTGTTTCTTCAGATGAGGGTCGATATTTACATAATCTGCCAAATGGCTCACAATGGTGATGGTGATGTCTTAAAATACAAATGTGTTCCCTCATGTTCATTATGGAAGAACTATAGGACAGAACAACACGCTGCTAACAGTCTACGGCTGTGCTAACAGCTTTACTTATAGCGCTTTGAGCTTCATATGCTCACATGCACGAACATGCAGATTTAAAAAACCCACTTGAAAAGAAGCAATGTGACCAGAAAGTCGCCACCTCCGTCTCATGGACCTCATTTTGGAGGTTGTAGTGAGTCACAAACACGAGATGATGTAAATAATGCAGGTTTTAATCAGCATGAAGAAGAAACACTGTGCTCTCTGCGGAGAACACAACCACATTTGCTTATAATGAAGTAACTAACCATCTTGTAATTGTAGCGTCATCATTTTATATCTATTACATAACTCAGACGTCTGGATGAACAGTAGCCTTGTGTAGTTAGAGCTCATTTGATAATCATTTTTACAACGAGTAGCTGTTTTCTGGGAATAATAAATAATAAATCATGTCTTCTAACGTTGTAAAACTTGCACCGACTGTTTACACAGTTTGATCTCTGACATATATCATTAAAGATTCGCCTTCTCTGTGGTTTGATTTTAAATATAGAGACAATTTTATGGGAATACTTTTCGTCTTTCTTTCTCTTCCTTCCGTCAATTCTAGTCATATGGCAGACGGTATTAGGAGAAATCTTCCATTGTTTCTTTTGTCAGGCAGCTATTTTAGCGTGTTTATGGAAATTAACCAGCAGGCCTCTATCAGCCAGTCAGCCTATTGTGCAGTTTGACATGGACCAGTTTGTACTTTTCCACTTGCCCCTGAAATCAGTGATCAACCTGGGATAAACACTTAAAAAACCCCATGCACTCAGCTTCAGTTGTAGACCTTAAGACGCAGCGTTGATTCAAAATATCTCTAGTCGCTCTTTTCTTCAGTCTGCAGAGTGGACCTCCTGGGCTCAGCAGTACAGTTTGTCATGTGCTTTCAGAGATCTGCAAGGAACTAAATGCAAAACTACTCCATGAGGACTTATCTCCATCAGATAATGTGTCAGACGATGTCCAAAAACAAGCACACAGTTTGGCAGGAGCTCTGCAACCGTGGATCATTTTTAATGGTAAGGCTTGTTTGACTGGCAGGTTGACATCAGTCAGTGGTGGATGTGTGTAAAATAATAAACTGTACCATGCATTTGGACTCAGAGGCCTACAAATCAAACCTTTTCTTTGTCATATATGTGACCATAAATTAAATATCTTTAGATTTTGGACTGTTGATCGGACAAAACATGCAAGTTGAAGGCTCTGAGATGTTATGAATGCCGTCTACATAATACAACACACGGCGTGGACTAATTTGATGTCAGTTGGATAAAGTCATTAATAGTAATACTGATGTTGTTGCCTTTGGATATATACCTGCCTGCAGTTATTGTGTTTTGGCGTGTAGCTTGTGTAGCTCATCAGCATTGGCTCTACTCGAGAATTACAAACCTCCTGAAGCGTGTTACCTTCCTTTTTTTTTCAAGGGAAAAAGTGTCTCATTCTCATCGGAAATGTGATATTTACTCAGTGACAACATTGTGTCACTGCCTCAAGTCACAGTTACATCTGCAAGCTGGCACAATGTGGGATGAGCTTTGAGCTTTGGGGCTCAGTCCATAGAGGGACTTGGCTTGGAAAACCGGAGGGTGGCGGTTCAAGTCCCACATGGACCAAAAATATGGAAGGTGGGCTGGTAGCTGGAGAGGTGCCAGTTCACCTCCTGGGCACTACCCCCCCCCCCCAACTTCTCACCAGGCGCCGGTTCGGATGGCTGCCCATCACTCCACCATCTCTCTCTCCACATTTGCGTGTCTGTGCCGTTGTGTGTGTGTGTGTGTGTCCGGGTTGAATGCATGTAAAAAAGAGTGAAAAAGAATTTCCCCATTGAGGAACAAAATAAAGTTAATCTTAATCATCTTAATCTTAATTGCAAATAATTTAATTTGCTCCAACTGGAGCACTGTATGTGAACAGGCCAAACACATACTCACAGTGCTTATCCCTGTCGGTCCTGTATGTTACAGAGCTTCCACTTAGATTTATTACCAATCAACAGGCAATAAACATATAAAACAATGAAGAAGTGCTTAAACCAGGACAACAAATCAGGAGTTAGTAGAGTTCTTGATATTCAATGACGACAGTGTGTTTCTATTTCTTTATTTCTACAGGGTTTTATAAATAAAAGTATTTTATTTTCTAGTTCTGCATTTGTTTTTTAATAAACACGGCGGTTCTGTTGCATTGAGGCGGATTAAACGTAAACCGACTCTCTTTCTCAGACGCTTCAGTGGTTTTCTTCCGACCAGGTGAGACGAGCTCTGGCTGAACCGGCTGTGTAAGCAGACACAGAAATCCTCTTGTGCTGATTTGAGCCGTGGTGTCAAACAAAGACTCATCAGTAGTTTTGAACCTGCACAGGGCAGGTGACCTTTGACCCTGCGATGCTTCATGTCTTTTGAACTCAGCGATCTGATTTGAAGTTATGGGAGTCCCAGACTTAGTGGAAGGCGAGCTTTGTCCGCAGCTCCTTTTGATGTTTAAGACAAAGCCGCAGGTCAAAATGAGTCTGGATAATAATGAATGAAATGTGAGAGAACAAATGAAAACTTTTGACAATCAGGAAGTAAAACTTGGACTCACAGCTGAGCTTTGAGCATGTATAAAGCATTATTATTATACCATAAGGCTCATTATCTCAGTCAGAGTTAGAGGATTCTAGGACTGTATATACATGTCATTTCTATTAACGCAACATTACAAACAATATGTTTGTGTCTCTATCCGTGTCTCCTTGAAAGTAGAACTGAACTGATGGTGGGCGTAAACACTGGAGACCCAACGGTCACATCCCATCCTGGGTGTGGTTAGCGTTGGACCACAGACAGACACAAAAACAAATCATTCTGGTGTCGAGCTCTAAACTCAGACCCTTCTTATCTGGAAGCTCCAAAAAACAAGATGCATCTTCAAACGGGACGTCCATCTTTATATACAGTGTACAGTTTAGGCAGCAAAAGCACTTTGGTTACGTTTAGCTTTCAGTGAAATGATTAATTCAAACCAAGAGCTGCCAGTGTTTAAACATAACCATGAAAACGTTTAATATTGAAGCACTACGAGCTGCAAGATTTGTGGGTAAAAAAGAAATGTTTTTGTTTTGTTTCAGTGAAGATTCACGATCAACATTTTTTCCGATTAATATTTTCTCCTGATGTTGAGAGAAAACGTAACTCATGCAGCAAAACGTCATCTGCCTGCAAGTATATGAACAAAATTTGGAGGCGACGTGGTTTCAGTAGTGTTGCTGGATTTCTGCTCAGTCATAAAAACAGGAGCAAGACACCACGAGACAATTACAGGAAGTCGGGGGCATCCAGCCTCACTCATCTTTATATAAAAACTCCACAACAAGGAGGCTGAAAACGTTGTTCTCAGAGTGTCAAGTTGCAGCGCAGTTGTCCTGCCCTTCCTGCAGCAGCGGTCGAAACACTCCCAACTCCTCTGGAATCTTTGGATGACACTGGAAACGGGTCAGTGGAGTCTAAAAACGGACATCGGCCCTCCAACAGTTATTGTCTCCTGTCTGTCACACCCTTTTTCCCCTCGCTCTCTCTCACACACACACACACACACACACACACAGCTGTTTCACACGAGGCGTATGACAGCTGGTTGCGGGGAACGTGCACGTTACAGAGGTCAGGATGGTGTGGACGCACACTGAACTGTGGGAAATCCCAGGGCGGGAGGCTCTGAAAGTGATGAGGAGCAGTTAACGATTAATGATAGTTTCTTTATTGTTTCTCAAAAGGGGACGAACATTTGCATCAGAGCTCCCGACTGCTGAATAGTTAATAGTTTTGACTGCTGTATTCTTGCTTTTGTTCAGTGTCTGTGATCGTTTCAATGATTTATTGCATCATTTACTGTAAAGCTCTGAAAGACTCTTAAGAAAACTGCTATATACATTCATCTTTATTGATGTTATTCATCATAATCGATCATTTTCAATGGTTGTGAAGGAGCAGAAACACTGTTCACTTACTGTAGAGTAAATAAACTAAATGATTTATCAAGCAAAAAGGTGTTTTTTTAAAACTTTTTTTTTGACATATTATTAACAAAAAAGTAAGGCCCATTTAGCAGCACTTCTGGCACTTTCAACTATATCACATGCGCTTCATCCACAGAAGAGTTTGCAAACTTAATGGACAATAAGTAACACAAACACACCTCAGGAGCAGTTTGGGGTTTAGGATCCAACTAACAATTAGTTTATTATTTGTTCAACTGATTAATTATTTGATCAATATAATGTCTGAACATGGTGATAAATCATAATTTCCCAGAGCCCGAGCTGACTGAAGATATTCAGTTTACCACCACAGAAGCTGAAACCATGTATGTACATTTTTTATAATAAATAAATAATCCATCTGACCTACTGCTGCCTCTAATTTACGATGGCATGAAAACAGGAATATTTGCATGATAAATGACTTAATAAATAAATGATTAATTTACTATTGCAGGTTGATTAATGGGCTGATTTGTGTTATCAGTATCACTAACATCGTCCTCCAACCTTTTAGTTTGGTTGCTCTCATCTTCCATGAGTCACTCTGGGCCTTGAATATTTCCACGGCGGATCACAGCTGTGATCTAAATATATCGAGGGACTAACTTCAGGAAAAAGATAGAAAGAAAGAGATTCAGATCCTCCCACAAATTTCCTGTAATAACGACCCTCAGTGACTAAAGAAAAACACACATTGGCAACACAGAGACGTCGAGGTCAAACAGGTCAGAGACTTTGTTTTCTCTCTGCGTTCATTAGCTCTGTGTCTCCTTGCGGTATCCTGCAGGCTTGTTTAACACGCGGCGTTGTTGTCGAGGCGCTCTGCACCTGTCCGACTCACATTCCTGAACTCACAGTTGACACATGACAGCTTCTCAAATCTGCTGCAGCCTCACAAATATACAAGTCATCCGCGTCGTGGCTCGCGCAGTAAATCTCACCACCGCTGATGTTGATTTGATATACAGCCGTGATGTGGCTTTAAATACATGTATCTGAATGTGTCTGATGTTATATAAGATGCCATAAATAAAAAGGTTAGATAACTTTTCTTTTTATTCGTCAGACATAAAATGACTTGTGGTCATTAACCCTTCGTTTATCTGTGGCTGTGAACTTTTAAACTAATTCTGCTTTTTAACGCAGAAAGAATGAAAATGTCAAATCAAGATTTGTTTGTGAAAAGTACAAGAGGTTCCTTAAAATGTGAACACAAAAGAGGAACAAAGAGAAAAAAAAACTATTGTGTCCCGCAAATATATGAAAGGAAGGAAACTGAGAGTATGAGGGATATCGGCAGGATCACGTTTGTATATGTGCGCTGTAACGACGTGATTGTGTGGATGTATGAGGGGAGATATAAACAAGTATGATAAAACAATGTAAGTAGCTAAGAATAATAATGAATACAGTATTGAAAACATGACGCATACATCTCAAGGACTCTTTCTCTCATGTTGGCTCTTTAACAACTTTCAAAAAAGAAAATTCAGAAAATCTTTTTCAGGCATGTTTTAAGCTTTCAGTTGCACACTGGACCACGACCGGCTCGAGACCTGCAACAAGTTGTTAATTAATCAATAAGTAGATTGGGAGAAAAAGTTAATCAACAACTATTTTATTAAATTATAATTTATACCGTCCTTTTATTTCTGACAGCTGTGATTTACATACATGTGTGTATTTGTATCACTTTCTGTCCATTAACTGAACTCCAGGTCTGCACCCATTTATGATATTGATGATTGATCATTGATCATTTTTCTGGCCTTTTCTGGAAGAAGCTCATTTATTTAATTTGCAAAAAAGTGAAACGTTTTCATTTTGTAAATGTGAAAGTAAAAGCAAGAAGCAAGAAAACTTGACTCAGATCAGAACCAATCATGAAATCTGATCTCTCCTTTGTGATTTAACTGCTGTGATGGACGGAGACAGAGGAGGGACAGTAGAGGAGCGACAGTAGAGGAGGGACAGTAGAGGAGGGACAGTAGAGGAGGGACAGTACAGGAGCGACAGTAGAGGAGGGACAGTAGAGGAGCGACAGTAGAGGAGGGACAGTAGAGGAGCGACAGTAGAGGAGCAACAGTAGAGGAGGGGCAGTAGAGGAGAGACAGTAGAGGAGCGACAGTAGAGGAGGGACAGTACAGGAGCGACAGTAGAGGAGCGACAGTAGAGGAGGGACAGTAGAGGAGAGACAGTAGAGGAGCGACAGTAGAGGAGCGACAGTAGAGGAGGGACAGTAGAGGAGAGACAGTAGAGGAGCGACAGTAGAGGAGTAGAGGACGGACAGTAGAGGAGTAGAGGAGCAACAGTAGAGGAGCGACAGTAGAGGAGGGACAGTAGAGGAGAGACAGTAGAGGAGTAGAGGAGGGACAGTAGAGGAGGGACAGTGAGGCGTTTGACCTCATAACTATTTGGAGTGACACTTCTGCACAAGCAAAACTTGAGTGGTCATATCATAACTTAAAGCAAATCGAAACAAAAAGCTGAACATCAACAACAACAAAAGCCATCGATTTCAAACTGCTTCCTGTGACCTCGATGTTTGTCTCCGTATCGTATCGTATCTTTATTAATGTTCGTTTGTGCATGCAGGTCAGTTCAGGTCTGTGACGTCTCTCAGCGTCTCGGACGGCAGAGTAAAGAAACTTCATGCGCTCGGGGTGCTCAGCATTTTACTGACAGATTGAGATGAATTGTGTGAAAGAGGCTCGCTGGGTCGCTCTGGGGACACCCTTGAGAGGTGTCGCTGAGCGGCCTGTGACGCTTTCTCCGTGAACAGGGAACAATAGGTGGAACCAGCTGCTGTGGGAGTCGGTGTGACACAGTGGAGGAGCTGTTTACTCGCTCAGGCCGGACACCGGTCTACGTCAGTTCTCCCACAGCAGAGCTGCAGACCTGTGTATGTGCAATGGCTCACAGGGAAAGGTCAGCCTTCAATCACAAGGTCTCCAACGCTGCAAGGTCTCCATATGACTTTCTGAACACAATGAAGTTTATCTGCTGTGTCTGTTTGATGGATAGGAGAGAAATATACGAGTTGCACATTTTGCACCTGCAACATTTCAGGCTTGAGGCTCAAAGTTCACTGAGTTGAACGTTAGAGTCATTTTTCTAGTTTTGTTTTCTAGCTTTATTTTATACTTTAAAATCCATTTAACATTTTTATATCAAAGATTGAACATGTGTGAAATTCATCATTTTAAACATTTCTAAGTGTTGTTTCATTTTTCTTCACTGGTTTCCTTTTCTATGTATTGTATATGGATTCATGCAGGTTCATGCATGAGTCAAATATACATTATATGTTACATATTAAACCCCCTAAACTGACACGAGAGTTAAAAAGGTCACGATTTTTTATATTAACGCATAGCATAAGTCTTTTGAAGGACATATGCTTCATAATGCTTCATGTTATCTTCATGCTTCATGTTATCATGTTATTTTTATGCTGTTATAGTGTCTGATGTTTATTTTAGACAATGTATGTATCTAAAAAACTTAATTTATTACTTAATTATTTTGTAAAAAGAATGAGAAAAAGAAAAGAGCCATAAAGAGACAGAGGCTGCATAAGGGCCAGTATACGGTAAATAAGTCATGCAAAAATATTCCAGTAGAGCCCAGAATATAAAACCCCATAATATAAATAATAATAATGCAAAATATGTTCCCTTTAAAGAATATGCACGGCAGTATTCATATATGAATGCTGTAATGTAGATAATGGACGATGCATCGCCTGCTTGCTGTGCAGATGAATATCACCACAACTTATTTCTGTATATTTGAAGCTGTTAAAACAATAAACCCAGCCTGCAGTGCACAGGAAAGTTCTTCCTCTATGGTAATTTTCCTGCAGCGAAGTTACCGTAAACGGTTTTGAAACCCTTCTTACTCAATCTCGGTTAAACCAAATGAACCTCGATTGCAAAAACAGAAGTGTCATTTCTCTCTAAGGAACCACGACCAACTCCCACGATGCATAGCTGTCCCGCTGCCCTCTGCGTGTGCGTTTGTGGGCAGGCAGCTGTCTCTGTTTTGTGACAGGTAAATATTGTGTTTCATTGTCCTCTCAAGGGGTCGATTCAAAAATAGTAAACAGTCTCGTCTTGGGCTACGGGTAAACAACATGTGCCGCAGATACCCCGGCTTGGGTTACCCTGTTGTGTTTTTCCCACCTCGCTTATTAACCAGACCGATGCACACTAAGAATCTCAGATGGGAATGAAGAAATATTTGCGCCTCTTGTTGCACAGTTTTCCACATGTATTGCCCTCACACTGGGGATTACCGGCACATGTAGTATCATATTTTTTCCACCTCTCACTTACTGGTGAATATTAGGGGAGGGTCAGGTCTGTGAGAATGTCATGTCAATCACACAGAAGTGATTATGACCACAGGCTTAAGAGGCATGCCGTTTCCTGGGTCAAAACAAAAGAAGCTGTGTTGTTGCTCTTTCCCACTGTGGTAAGTCACTTAGTTTGGTTTATTATCCCTTCAGAAAGTCTCTTGTGTCTGTGGCAACTGTCAAATATAACAAAAAACAAAGCACAACTGAATATATATTCACTCCACAACAACAACAACAAACAATAAATATAAGTACAACAAAATGCAAGTGACACACATGTCTGGAAGGTAAAAAGGATCACGACTGTCTGTCTGTTATATTATATATAACAGATTATATTCTATAATAACAGATTATATTCTATATAACAGATTATATTCTATATAACAGATTATATTCTATATAACAGTAAGAAATGATGAGACAAGACAACATATACTTTAATGTCCTCATAGAGAAATGTGTCCTTGTTCTCCACATGCAATAAAATCATACAAACTACATAGTAAAATATAACACACACACAGTTACCAAAATAATTGCCAATTTATTTTCTTTCAATCAATTAGTAAATTAATGGACTTCTTGTTGCAGCTCTTCTTAATTTTATCACTGAATAATGTAATTTTTTTTTTTTTTAAAAAGCAATAAAATATTGTGAAAACTGCACCACCATTTTCCAGATCCAAATGTTTTAATGTTTTATCTCATAAAATGTCCAAACTTCAATTTACAGTTCGATAAAAGACAGAAAAGCGTTCAGCATTTTTACTTATTAAAGGACTAAATCAACTTATCGTTTCAAGAAAACAGGACACTACTTTCATTCTATTTTTGAGATAGAATTAAAGTCACATGTCGAGGGTCTCGTTTGTTTGTTTGTTTGTTTTTTAGTTTAGTCAACAGAAACTTTCTTCTGAGCAGGACTCTGTTTAAATCAGAGCTGCAAAGATTAACATAAAATTTATCGATAGAATAAACTGTTTTGACAATCGATATCTATAATATTTTGACTTGTTTTTTATCTTTATTTGAATATTTTCTGTAAACTTTTCTGACATTTCAAGTTGCATCTTGAGACATTTTTCTTCGTTCTTTGACATTTTCTAGACAGAGAAATTAGTGGTTGTTGCAGCTTTAGCAGCAATGGACAAGTCCCACTTCCATTTTGTAAATTTATGGACAAATGACATGAAACGTTACTTCCCCAAATTTTCATTTGCATGAAGAAACGTTAAACAGCTTTTCATTCATCTAGACAAATACCTCTTTATTCATAGTACTACTACGAAGTCCAGTTATTCTGAAGTTTTCACCTTGCTGAGTTTAAAACCGCTGGCATTAATGCTGGATTAAGTCCATCAATCAAGATCAACTCAAGCCTCCTCGCTGCTATTTGCAGTGACACAAATAAAGACAGATGCATGGAGCTCAGCAGATGCATAAGACTATAGTTTCCAAGTAGATATTCAGTAAATCTAAATTTAACCCCTGTGCTTCTATTTTCTATTTAACAAGAGGAAACAAACTGCGATCATAGAACATGATCGGCCGGGATAAAAAGAAGCAGAAGGGGGGAAAAAATACATGATCTCGAGTCTCTTTTTAGCCATTCAGCAACGTCCCTTTGATGTTTCAATTTTACCCCGAGCTGCAGTCAATTGTGTTGTGTGGTCTTGAATTACAGAGAGGAAGAGCTAGTGGAAAGAAAGACATACGATACAAAGGATCCACAAGGGGAGAAACTGTGTGAGGCTGCCAACATCGCTGCTCGACTCTCCACTCCTCGGTCACACTGCTCACAACAAACTTTGGACCTCCCAACGTGTCTTTTCTCAAACTTTTCTTTTGTGTACTTTATATAAAAATAGATGTTTATATGGATGCTGTGAAAGTGATTTTTCTTTGTATGGTGAAAAAATAGATTAGCCTTTTTTATCCTGTTCTAAGCTTGTGACAGTATGATTAATCATGTTGCCTCGAGGCATTTCATCAACATATTGACCTAATTTTTGTGGTCTTCTGATTTAATAATCTGTCTGTGGCATCTACAGTATGTACACACACACACACACACACACACACACACACATATAGTCAAGGTTCTTATTCATGTGTGTTCTTGTTAATTAAATTACATACTGAATTTCCTGTTTTCAAGATTAAGCATCATGTAAAAAAATGTGTTGATTGTGTCAATTATGGCTCACAAGGCTGAACAATTCCCTAATTATTAAATTAGTATTATTATTAATTAACATAGATTAAATTACAGTATTAATTTTAACCCAAATCACAATCATAGAGCTGCAATAATTAGTCGATGGTGATGATGATTAATTTTCATTAACCATGTGAACAGCTTAATAGCAATATTCAGACTAATGTATGTGAAGGTAGTCAACGATGCACTCTGTCAGTTAATTTGAAGGTTTCGAAATGTCTTTACTTTATTTTTCAACTGTTGTAACATTTCACTCAGTACATATCATGGTCATAGCTGTTCAAAAACACACGTCTGAAAAAGGTACAGTGTGGGCCACTAGTAGCAAGTGACGGTTTCGTGCTATTCCACTGATCGACAGTTGGTGGTGCTAATGTGCAAAAATGCTTAGCAATGCTCCAATAAAGGTAGAGAAGAAGAGTGTTAGCTAGTTAGCATTTAAACTGTGGATGTTTTATACATTATAGAACCTTATAGAACAAGTTTTTCTAACATTTATATATTTATAATTTTGCTTTTTTCCGTTATTTTCCTTTTTGATTTATCTACAGAAATCTTTAAGTGTGTTAATACTGTGAGCTCTTGTTTTTATGCTTTTCTGGCCGGTAGTTTCGTGTATTGTTGGATATATTGGACACTCATGTAGCTGATGCTGCAACAACAACAACAGCTTTTTAAGCTTGTCCCACTAAACACTGAGTTTTACTGTTGACCCACTTCATGTATTGACGATGTGCACTGAGCCTCCACCAGGTCACTCAATGTGACCTCCACGTTGTTGCTTCGAGGAAGGACATACTGTGTTGTTACCGGGTAGAGTGTCTTGTTCGAAACATAGCATGGCAGCATTGTGTTGAATAGTTTGACAGTGAACTTAATCCTCAGTTCATGCAGCGGCGGCCCTGAACCGGCGGCCGAGAGTTGATTCTGAGCGGCTTCTCTGCCTGCTGGACGGTATCAGGTTGGTCACACATACCGGTCCGTGTGAAGGTCAACACTCATGAAGGCGGTTTACCAGCTATACGGTATTAAAGGAGCATTAACAGATTTTTTTATGTGATGGGCAGAGTTGATATTTAGCCTCGTCAAATCCTTCAAATTTTATGATTATTTTAGCCAAAAATATCACTGACAAACTGAACTGTATATTGTAACTGTGAATACACTTAACAAGCCTATAAACAAAAGCAAGTTGGTGGTTAAAAGGTGACTGGTGACTCAATGAATCATTAACCAACTTCTCTCCAGGCTCGCTAATGTTAGCATAGCAGATCATGGCAAAAGTACCCAGAACTACTGCAGATATAAAATGGGTGCGTTTCATTTGATTAATGAGTGAGAGGATCAAAGAGCCGCTGACTCAGGTCTTACCCTAAATTAGGCCAATGGAAAGCACCCAATGAGGCTGATTGGCTGGCCCTGCTGTGGTCACGCTGCCTCTGTTTGACTGCTCCCTGGTGTCTAATCAAAATAAATACTGTTAACGAGGAACACTGCGCTGTGAGCACGATGGCGTCTGAAACAACGGTAGCGGCGGTAATGGTGATAATTGTTGGGAATGTTTTACCACAGTAGTCGTAGTAGTATAACTGATACACCTCTTCTTTCTCCAGGAAGCAAAATAAAAAACAACTTGAGTCAAGTCCTAAATTTGACATTGAAATAAAGTCATGCTGGAGCCTACAAGCAGCCATGTTGCTTCCTGGTGTGTAGTGATGACAGCAGAGCTGCTGTAACACATCTGCAGAAGCTCACGGCTTCATCTTTTCAGACGCTGCTGACTTTGCTATTCTCATAATACATAAACATGTATGTACATTTACACGCACACGAGTCATCTCCTCCAAGACCAAAAACCGAGGAGAATGAGGGGAAGCTGAGGATACTTTAAATCACTTCTTCAATACAGGATGACATGTAGAACAAATCCAGCTGTCAAATTTAATCAAATATTTTCTGATTTTTTTATTTATTTTCGGAAAAAAAGATCTATGATCAGAAATCTGTAATGTTTGGTGAGCATGTTGATCAGGAATTGATGTTGCAGCCTCTGCAGCATCCAGTGACACTATGTTATCATGTCCAAACAAATGATTGATGATAGAGAGAAAAGAGGAATAATGGAGGGGGAACCTGGTATGTGTCGTGTGTGCCCTCCTCTCTCCTCAGGGAGTGCAAGGTGGTTTGCGCCAGAGGTGAGATGGCTAATAACAGCTGAACCTGTCAGTGCCAACGGCCCAAGCTAAAGCCAGAGGGGTGGTCTGATGGGACTTGGCCTTTGGCAGGGGTGGGGCACATGTTTGGCAACGGGGTGCATCACGTAGGCACAACAGGGGCACGTATGCCAACTTTGGACCAGACAGACAGGCCTAAACACGTCAGAGCGGAGACTCAGGAATAGAAAAGCTTAAAGGATGGCTTTAGGAAATAGCTGTGCTGTCACAGACGTCGACATGAATTTAGAAAAATGCAACTTAAATTTAAGTTTTCATAATGTCAAATCACATTTTTGACCTCTATTAAGCTGTTGTACTGTTACCACCATTCCTGTGCAAGGCACAAACTGAATCCTGCACAAGAGATTCACAGAAAATGATGCCTGTGTTGTGGAAGACAGAACCAGTACGTAAGAGCGTTAAGCTGCACTCTCCAAAATCTTCGTGAAATGTACATCGTGTGGTGTGGCCCATAGGAGTGGAGGGAAACTACTGAAACCCAGATATTATAATGAATCAATAACAAAACACGACTATAAAATGTCTCGAGCTAATTTCATCAGACTATTAACAACAGACAGAATAATCGATGATCAATCGACAACATCGCAACAACATTAAAACGCATTGAATCTCCTTCTTTTTCTATTTCTGACAGTGTAGTTGCTGTAGATGTGTTTGCTGCCCCCAGTGGTTGATACGCACAACTTTGTAGATACGCAAAGTTGCAGTAACCACCAGTAACCACAGGTGTCGCCAAATCAACCAGGACAGAAACCTCCAAAGATTTTAACTTAAAATGAAGGAAAAAAGTAAAAATCTTTAACTTTTAGTCATAATTGCAAACGTAAAACTGGAGAAAACTTCTGTCACGTTTACATCGTAGTCGACTCTGTTGTTTGATGAATTGTTAGGTTTAATCAGGCTTGAACGTAACGGACGTTCATTTATGTGTAAAAGTCCTGCACTGAAGGTTTTTATCACGTTTATTTCAGCATGTTATTTCAGTACAGCGCTGTTAAGATTGCTGCGCTGCTTTTTATTTATTTATATCTACTCTCTGTGTATTTTTAAGGTAATGTCCTTGCTACACAGAATAGGTCTTGTGAGATTCGCAGCCCGTTTCCACTTTTTCTGTCTGCGTTAGTTCCCTTTATAGTCTGTTTTCACTGATGTGCCAGCAGCAGACCTTCCTTCCTGCTCCACTTCGGTTCTGTTTTTGTTTCCATTTTAGACAATTTCCTTTAATTTCATTTCTATTTATATTGTTCCCACAAAAAAAAACTTCTTTAAAAAACAATTATTTAATTACTACATTATTATGAGTGACATCACTTTGAAAATGTAGTCTTATAATGAATGAACAATGGGGCAAGATGGGTTAAATGTGTCTGAGAAAACCTGATTAATTATCTGATCTGCTCCTACTGATAAATGTGTTTTATTCTTCACACTTAACAAAGTCATTTATGCTCCAGTTAGGTTTTTTTTTTCTTAAATTTAATCCTCAAAACCTTGAGCCAAAAAAACTGGACAGATCAGATCTGACTAAACCGATTCGATCTGCAGCAGAGAGCTGCACGGAGGAGCATTCATTGGATCACAAGTCACACTTATTATCTTGATTCTGGTGAGCCGCATCAGATCACTGTCGAGCTCGGTGAGTCCGACCAGAAGGTGGAGGGAGGTTCAGGTACTGCTCGGCCTGCAGACGTCGAGCCAGGAACAGGCTTTGTCAATCCTGCTGCCCTGTTGCAACACAGATTTTATTCAATAATTTCATAATGTGGAGTAATCTGATGTTCTCTAAAGTTTAATAAGCTATCCATGCAGCACGTCAGGAGGGGCCCCATCGTGTGTGTGTGTGTGTGTGCAGGAATGCGCCTCGGAAAATAAAAAAAGGTAATTGGAGGATCTCTAGGTGCTCAGTGTATCGATAGACATTTTCATGTTTCATGTGGGCACCTGCAACGGGTTGTGCTCAGGTCCACACGTCACTTTTCCTCTGGGCCTCACTCCACTCTCCCTGCCCTCCCTCTGTGGTTGTTTTGTGGTGTTGAAGGCAGGAGCAGGAAGCATTTGCTGTGCACAGGATGCACCCTAAACACACTATTCCTACTCGGATAATAACTTTAACACTTCTTCTTCCTTTTTGGCCGGAAATGCACACAAACTTGCTCACTTCCTCTTTCCTCTGTGATCAGCAGGCTCGATGTGCCCTCCGAATATGTTTATCTGTGTGGTCAGACTAGTCGAGTACAGAAACACGTATGCGTCAATCAGGGTTTTTAAAATCAATCACGGACTTTGCTTCTTTTAAATCTCTGATTGCAAGAACTTTTAATTATCTGTGTTTGTTCTCATTTTTAAAATCTATATAAAAGGAAGTTGAAATTTCCTTGCAATTTCCTACTATTTTACTGCTTTATTTGTATTTATTTTGAATGTTTATTGTTTAATGTTTACGTCTTCATGTATTTGTAATATTTTTTCAACATTATACAAAAAAAGAAATTGTCCATGATTCCAAAATGTCAATATTGTGGGATTTCCTGGTAAATCACTTCCATTCAAAACTTCCCAAAAGGCGGCAGTGCTGCTGAACGAGAAGTTAACATAAATCTGAGTCACACTCAGCATTTTTTAAGATTACAGAAAGCCCACGTTGTGTTTTACATGTCACGATTTCATTCATCAGAACAGGATCTGATAAGCTCTTGTTCCCGGAGCAACGACTAGAATAAAAAAGATGAATGAATGGGAAATGTGTGTGTGTGTGTGTGTGTGTGTGTGTGTGTGTTAGCGGAAGATTATTTGTATGTAGATGAGTTGAGCGGGCGAGAAGGAAGCATTCCCTCCCCCACCCCCCCTCAAGTCTCACTATGACTATGAATCATCTCTTTCCCCACTTTCTACAAGCAGCAGCAGCAGCAACATAAACACTTGGACGGGGAGAGTTATTGAGGGAGACGGAGGAAGAGGGGGGAGTTTACAGGATGTTGTTTCGTTTAAGATCCTGTTTTCTTCCTTTTCCCCAAGGAGCCTCTAACGCAGGTGTACACGCAGCCCCCCCTTCACCTCCGCGGCTCGGTCCAGCCTCCTGCTGCCAAGCCTCGCCCTCACTCCTCCTCCTTTTTGCCCAAATAAGTGCAGCTCTTCCTTTTTTTGTGTGAAACCTTCCTCCTTACAAAGCCTTTTATTGTTGTGTGGACTTCTTGGCATCACCAATCTATTAGCGGCCTAAAGAGACAGAGGGGTCAGGGATTTTTGGGAGGACTGTTTTCGTCTGATGTAACTTACTTTTCTCTTAACAGCAGTCATGTCATACAGTTGCAGAGCCTGAAGCTTGAGCGACCTGCTATTATGCTCCAGAGGAGAAGAGACTGGGTCAAGTGAGGCTTTGTTGCAGGATATTTACAGTTGTGGGGCTCTGAAGGTAAAATATGCATTAAGGCCCCACATGTCTGCAGGCGCTCCAAGTATGACAACATAAAAGATGTCCTGTAGCTGGACTTGACAGGATATAATGGCTGCTTTTGTTTCTTAGAAGCATAAATGTCAAAAGTTTAATGAACATAAAAAGTCCCCGCTCGTGCCCCCCGTCCAGCGCTGAACCCGAACCTCCCATTCACCCCCGAAACAAAAACTCAGGGGCTGCATTTCATTATAAATCATTCTCCAGTTTTAAGTGCGCTGCTCAGAAGAGTTTCCATGACATCATCAGCTGTCAGTATGGGAAGCCAGTCGCTTATATTCTGAAATTCAAACCAGGGCACAGAGCTGCAACATGGCAGGCGTGCAGCGAGGAATCTCCCGCTGGGCTCCATGTAAATGGTGGCACAAAACCTGCAACATGAATACTGTATATGAATGAGAACAGGCAAAGAGGCTCCATGGAAAAAATGTATAAAGTGTGTGTGTGTGTGTGTGTTGGTGGGGGTGGTCAGGAGGTTTTTTACCTTGAGGGGGGAAAAAAGCCTGAAAAGGGAAGTCACAGCAGCAGGAATGCAACACATCCCACAGTAAATGTTTATTGAATTAACAGGTGTGGCTGCTGTTTGTGTCTTAAAGGAAAATCTCTCATCCAAATATCAAAGGTGGAGGCTGATTTTCCAACTGGAAAATATAAATACAACTTTCATCTTCTTAGTGAGGACAGAATCAAAAAGGTTTTGTGTCTGTTTTAATGGTTTCCAATGAATTAATTCAAGGTTCATTATTGTTGTCAATATATAATATAGGATTGCACAATGCAATGCAGTTGTAGCCATAAACAATATTAAAATACTTTAAATTTGAACAACATTGGCAATTAAAAGGAACAAAGTACATGAAAGTAGCACTAAAGAATGAGAAAAATATAAATATATATATATATATATATGCAAAATCAGTGTAATAGTGCTGTGAACTTTTTAGTTTTTGGAGGACTTGTGCAGACTTACTCCGGTTGTCTTCTGCAACACACATTTCTACTAAATCACCTCCATAATTAAAAACAAGAATCATCTGTGAGCAAAAATTCAAAACCCATGACTGAAATTAGTTTTCACTCCCCAACTGACTGTCAGGTGTTTTAAATGAATGAACCAAACAAGTAAATATATGTTTTTTGGATGCCGTCATTTAAGTCTTTATTATCAATTATGATCTTTTCAAAAACACAAAATGCAAATTTTTCATGTGTGACTCAAACTGTTGTAATTTATATGTTAAAAAATGACTGACGGAGCCTTCAATAAACGGAGCAGCGTTCCAGTGACAGCTTGGGTTTTGGGAAGAAGCCCGGCATCTCTCGGACCCTGACCTTAGCCTTGAGATGTGGCTTTATTTACAGAAAATAGCCAGGTTCAGGGGTGTGAAGTAGGCTTCATGAATAACAGACATAAACATGCCACATGTTGGGTTTTTATTTTGCTTCTGGGTGTTTTCCAGACTGGAGGGTGAATTCTGCTCCCAGAGGTCTTAGAGACGGTCTTGAAAGGAAGGAAGACATTGTGTGGTACGACAAGGTGCTAAAAATACCCACCTCCCGTCTTAAAAGTGTAAGAATTGACTTGTGTTGGGGGAAGGGATGTGCGTCAAAACACAAAGTGTCACAGATGAGTCACAAGTAGTTTGCTTTGTCGTGGGACACTGTTTAGACTTCGCCCCTCTCTCTCATCTTGCTTTTGTTTGTCAGGTTGTGCAGGAGATTCTGTGTTTTTATTTTCTATTTTTTTCTGCACGCAATATCCTCAACGCCGTACATGCGGAAGTTCAACTGGTCCAGTTCCCAGACCTGAAGCACGCCGCTCTGGAGCTGCTGGTGCTACGTGACATTCGTCCGGCCTCCAGAGGAGAGTTTACAGCAAAGATATGAAGGTGATCAAAAGACAGAAAGAACCCTGTGGACACTTTAATGCCGCTGAAACGTCATTTATATGTGAGCCAAAAAAACAACTCACAACTAAACAATGAATTCAACCAAATTTAGCCCCTTTTTAACTGAGATATGTAAACTGAATTTTGTTTATGACAGAAACAAACATAAAAGTAAAACAAGAACCTGGTGATAAGCAGCTTAAAAAATCTACGTTCTTAATTATTCCAGATTTAATAATTAAAATATATTTAAACGCAGTTGAAATAACAGTTATGAAACATTGATGTCTAAAAATATACATATTTTAACATGAATATAGACGTTAGACATTTGTATGTTGAGGTTAAAAACAGATTTAATTTGGTTGAGATTTAGTGCCTTTAACAACATTTAAATAACTCAATTTCAATATGTAGTTATGATCTCATCACACAGGAAAAACAGCCATTTAAATGCTGTTATGTGAGCCATAAAAACTCTGAACAAAACAATGAATTTTCAACCAAATATAGGCCAATTTTAACCTAAATATCAACAAATCAAATCTCAAAGAGGAGAATCAAAGAAAGAAAGAAAGCTTTGTGGTGCCGCCGGCTGGTCCAGACTGGAGTATCTCAGCAACAATTGAGTGGGTTGCCATGAAATTGAAAAATTAATTTCCTGCAAATAAATATCCTACTGACCTGACGTTTCCTCTAATGTCATCATCAGGTCAAAAGTTTCACGTGTCAAAATAATTTCCTTCACAAAATACCTGCAAAACTAAAGACATTTCCATGTGCCTCAGCTGAACTTTGTTTTTAGCAACAAATAGCATAAATCACACCAATTAGCCAGTTAGAGTTAGCGAATCGAGCTTGGCGTTATCTTTTTTGGTTTGTCAGAGTTGATTTTTTTTAATTAAAAATGTTTTGGAACTTTTGGATGTTACAGATAAAAATGATGTTTGTCAGTCACATGATTGATCCTCTCCTATGACTGCAGGGTTTTTAAGTGAAGAGTGAAGCCACATCGAAGAAAACCAAGACGAGCACCGAGGATGCTAATTTCACATAGTGGTCAAACCGTGTCATTACAACTTCCAGGTTCGTCATGTGGTGCACACTGGAACAATCATTGTAAAAGAGGAGGCTGGAGAGTGATGAATAAAATGATTCGTCTCATTATCAAAAGTTTATCAACTTGATTCGACATTTAGAAAGTCTAAAAGCAGTTCATCCATGGCATTAACCCTTTATATCGGTTCCTAGCTTGTTTCAGACATATTGAACTTTAATCTTATTACTCTTTGGCCTCCCTTAATAAAGGCCACGCTGAAACAACACAGCAGACACAGAGCTTATTGTGTAAAAATACCTCTTTTTTATTGAATTTCCATCATTACAATTGCACACAATCAGTTTGAGCAATCTAAAATATTTATAGAAATTCATTTAGCTCTAAATGAACAGTCATCAGTCTTTAGCAGAGGCTTTAGAGACGTGTAAATATACTGAGAACTTCACTTCCCATGGGGCAAGGAGCTGTAGCCACGGTAACCCTCCCCGAACCCCGCCCGACGGCAACAAAACATCCTCGTCCACGTACAGTAGCATCTCTGGATACGTGCCCCGACACATCCCCACCCCGAATAAAAGAACACAACACCGCAACATCAGAAGTCACATACAGCTGTGTGTACCAGCAGTTTACCACCTGCAACAGAAAGAGAAACAGAAAGCTCCACGGTTCACAAGTCATTTCGTAGAATTCGCCGGCAACCTCGAGAAACGCTCGAGAGGGAGAAACGTTGTGCAATAGGGTTAAAAAAACAAAGCGTTCAAGAAACCTCAGCACGGTTCACACACAAACATCAGATATACACTCGATATAATTTAGGAGAACACATTTTGAAAAGCCTTCCTCAAACATTTTGATTCATCTGCTGACACATTTTGAGGATGAGAAGGAAGATAAGCAAAATTTCCTTTGATTCTTTCCGATCCTCCGTCTTTGTCTGACCTTCAGACACAATAAACAACAGAAGCCTCTTGTTCCGGTAAAAGCCGGCCGCAGATGCATCGCCAGAAATACACGCCTGTTGTTGGGCGCTCAGATATACTCAGAGGTTAAGAAGAGAATCATAGAGGGATGTGACAATAATCACCCATGAAGGACAGTTTCCACTCGGACGTCCTGCCCCTGTTAACCCCAAGTGACAGAGGTTTACTCAGCAGGTGAGCTCAAGTCTATTTGTGACTCATGGATGGGAAATCCCACATTAAAAGCAGACATTTAAGAAGGAGCACGTAGGAAACACAAAGCCTGACATTTAACTAAATCTGATATTTAAAACTGAAAGCACCTTTTTTTTTTTTGATGCAGGTTTTGAGGAAGGCGATGAATGTTTTATCTCGCTTCGTTATTTTCCCAAAGAGGAACAGCAGGGTAAAGATAGCACTGCCCTCTGGCCAGCACACTGACTGGGACAGACAAATGCACACACACACACACACACACGCGCATACACACAGAGAGGAAAAAGCCATGTGACGGGTGATTGGACTCAACTCTTTTCTCATTATAGCCTACTGAAAATTGAATGAGTCAGCTGTAACTAGAAGTGTTGCTGCTGTTTGCTGAGCAGAAAAAACGAGATGCGAGTGGAGTTATAAGGTCCTGAGTTCAGCTGTAGGCTGTTAAATATGTCACTATCTGACAAAACAGAAGTGTGAAAGTGCCCAAACTCAATATAACACAACCAAATACGCATTTATCATCATCATTAATAGGTGGATACTGTCAATTCTCAAATATAACCCAGAGTCTGTTTGAACAAATAAAGCAAAGTAAAAAAAAAATAAAAAATAAAAGGTTAATCAGTAAACTCGTATTACGTACTAATATCATCCAGCAAGAACTACATACATGTTTGACTGTGTTTTACTTCAAATAAAGAGAAAGCAACATGTTTCAACAAGCAAAACTTCATCCATAATCTTTTTGTTTAGTGTGATGAATTTTCCATGTGTGAGTAGCTCCTACTTCTGACTGCATCAAGGGACAATAGTGTCCTTCAACAGCACACTAACAAATCAAGCCAATCTAGCATGCCTACTGATACCTCTGAAATATTTAATTTAGCCTTAAATTTAGTGTTCACCACCAAAATTAAAATTAGAATGTACTTACAGTACATTACATTACAGATGAAACTGGGACAAAGCTACTGTCTGTTTAATACTACCCTAGCCAATGGGCACAGACCAAAACGCCTATGGACGCAATTGGACAGACGCACAGCTAGTCAGAGCAACGCAGCAACGTGATGTAGCGCTGAGTGACAGAAACCTGTAAACAAACTACAGCGTGCAGAGATGAACTGTGATGGACTAAATCCTGTCAGCAATCACATCTTCAAATCAAAAGTTTTGAGTCTAGTTGTTTGTTCTTCCTTCGTCCAGTTCGTTTAACGGTTGCGACAGCAGACTCAACAAACATCTTGGCATAACCACCCCATATTAAATAAACGTTTGTGATTGGCTCCGCCTGTACCGGAGTGACTAGTCTAATCTGTCTGCTACAGCAAATCAAAGCTTGTAGATTTGACTGGTTCCTGTACTAGATTAATACTATTATGTTAACTAGAAGTAGCGCTATTGAGCAATGTTTTTACGAGTGGGTCCCCACTTTGTTTGCACTATTTCACTGATTGATAATAATCGGTGGTACGTACCAATAGTGGCAAGGAAAAGGACGACTGCTAGCTAAATAAACATGGATGTAAACAATGACGAATTAAACATCTTGTAAAAATTGGCGTTGCAAGTGCAAAAAAGCTTGTTAGGCCTCAAGGACATACAATGTGTTTTGGTGATAAACACTTCACAAGCTTTCTTATTGCCAACGAATCTCATGTTTGGAGCCAAACCAACAATGAACTGATCTAAATAACAAGTATAGTGTGTGCATCCGAAGCCTGATACATCTTATTCCTCTGTTTCTTCACCATGAAGAGTTTGGTCACATTATTTTGTTTAGAAACAAACTGCGATCACGATTTTAGTCACCGGAGAGTAGTTCCTCATAAGGCAACTGACAGTCCTTCGCTATCTTGTTACATCAAGGCGCATATCATAATATCTTCACTATGTAGTAGTCTATAGATTAAAGTCAACAGGTTGCCTTATGTAGCACTAGCAAAACACTGCATTTCCACACATGCTCAGTGGCGACTGCCTTACACAGAACTACTCTCCGGAGACTGAAAACATGATCATGGGTATTAGTCTCTGAAGACATTTGTGAACAAACTAACATGACTAAACTCTTCATAATGAAGGAACATGATTTACTTTTTTTTAAATAGTTTTGAACAACAAAACAGAAAAAAAGTGTTAATTGTCTATTAGCAGCAAACAGCAGCAACAGCCTTTGTCAAATATAAGCTTCTTAAGGGGAAAACAGCTACTATTTGAGAGTTTATAGTATGACGTTTTCACATAAAAAAAGTCAGAACCTTATGATTCCACGCTCTCTCCAACGAAGCCAAAAGCAACCTATGACTGTCATAATGACTGTTTCCTTACAGTAACACATGTAACTATGTGATATGGCTCCTCAGTACAGTGCAAAACATCACAGCAACATGCAGTGTCAGTGTGTCCCAGACTGAAGGGACTGAAGGACAAAAACAGTGTTAAAGCATCATTCACGAAGACGGACTAGACGAACAAATGCATCATTAGGCACTTGAAAGACCTACAAATACTACACACACTTAAATCACTGCTGCATGCACGTGATGATGAAGGAAAGGTATCCTGTTATTTTCAGCGCAAGTGGGATGTCAGAGTGTCTGGATGAGTCGCTCATCAAGCAGCAGGACGGCTGCACACACTGTCTCCCTCCTCAAAGACTCCCTGTACCTCGAGCCCGGCTCCACATGAGCTCTGCTTGCTCTACTCCGGCTCTTTGGTCACATTAAATTAGAGAAAATGATGCTGATTATCTGACGAACAAAGAGGACTCTGGTACACGGCTCATCATGAGATCGTCAGGGTCTATTCCAGAAGAAGATAACCAGCGTGCAGGGCGAACACAACAGATCAGGACAGACTTGTGACAGGCCTAGGCGACCTTTTTGCTCTGCTGAGGAAAAGTATGACTCGAATTTCGCTGATTTCATCATGTAATAAAACACTGAGGGTAATTGGAGTTTCCATCTTTGGCACAGAAATGTACTAATGAGGGAGCCCTTAATGTCCTCATTATGGTGACTGGCAGCGGGTTTTATCTGACAGACAACCTCTGACTGGTGAAATGTCTGATAACCATGACAGGAGGAACTAATGGAGGAGGGTGACAGTTAAGTACAGCATATAAAGACAGAAGGCAGCTTCATGCATTTGTCTGTTAGTAACACTATGAGGAATCTCCTCTTGGACATTAGGTCAAAGGTTGTGGGATATGAGCCATGCAGGTAGCGGATTATGATGTGAAGAGTAAAGGAAAAGTTGCAAGTCTGCTACAAAACAGGAAACTCCCTTGTGAATGAGCTTAAATCACAGAGCAGACTGTACTGGACGAAGGACAAAAGATTTGGTTTGGAATGGCGGCAAAATACAGCAAAGACTTCTGGGTTAAACAGATACGAGTACTAATGCATACAACGAGTACTAATGAATACAACGAGTACTAATGCATACAACGAGTACTAGTGAGTACTAATGATACATTTCAGTAAATCTTGCTGTGGATGTGTAATAATGTGATTTTTTGTTCTGTAAAGTTGTATATTATTGTTGTACTGTATTTCTTTTTGATATTACCACCAGAGGGCGCCAAAGTAACAACATCAAGTGGCTTTCATGATAATGAAAATAGTTTGCGATTAACTTTCTGTAGATAATCAAATTGCTAATTAACCAAAAATCAGTTCATTGTTTTTGTTTTGCGGCCCACAACTTTACTTTATAGTTCAGTCTCAGTGCTTTCATCAAACAGACAAACGCAGTTAGCAGTTAGCAAGAGAAGAAGACATTTAGACTTCAGACGTTAGCGGCGACCAAAACTTAACTAGAAGGAGTGTCGAGGTTGGACTTTTGATTTGTTGGGAAGCAACAAACATAACTCACTAATACTCATCTATGGGATGAATAAACAGGCCAACATACATTTTATAGTGTGATATTAAGTTGCTGTTTTTAGATATTTGTACCTTTTGTTCTTTGTTATTAAACCCGTCTTGTGAATTTGGACACGTCATATTTTTAAAGGTACAGTCTGCTCTGAGTTGTCCAGTACCATAAATCGAAAATATGACTCTAATCCATAGATACATACATGTTCATATTCATGTATTTCTTTCATAGTGCTATCAAAGTCCTTCATAGTGGTAGCGCCCAACAGGCTGAACAAAGGGCGGTGAAAGGTAAATATATAAGACCTGATCACATTTGGAGAAATAGTAGATTTGAATCATCTCTGTCTACATTTACATCACTGATTGAAACTTTAAACAACAACAGAGCTTCAGAGACCAAAATCCAGTGAAAATGGACTCAATACAGACACTAAAGTGATAACCCACCTACAAAATATTTAAATAAATTCTCCAAATGTGAACACATGCTGCCATCCTGCCACATACTGTACTTCAAGTTTCCCATTTTGACATTAGAGTAGTACTTGCATAAGATCTGAAGAAGCAGAATGACGCTTTCTGCCATCAGAAACCATCATGAGAAGAAAGCAAAGCAACCAAGGCAAGAAAAATACTGATGAACTCAATCTAACAGGATGTTACAACAGCATGCAGAGCGTGTGCGTGAAGAGGGAGGAAGCCGACATGATGAGAGGCATCGTCCTTATTACAACATATCATTTTCCTTAGTATTGTTTCTATAGAGAGGCACATAGAAGTTGCAGTTTTAAAAGCATTTTACGTGTTTGAGCCAAGAAGAACACAACAAAAACATACACAGCCCACACAAACACACGACACGTCTCTGATGGATCTGTCAAGTTTTCAGTGGGAAAACAGCAGTTGTAATAAATAAGAAAAACTGCAGTAAATATGTTTGGGGGAAAAAAACTGGATCTAAATAATAACAATAATTAATATAATATTAATAATATAATAATAGTAATAATATCCAGTTCTTTTCATGTTGAACATGGAGTGGAGAGGGTTGTGATTGGCTCAGTACAGACAACAAGGAGAATATGGGCGAACTTCTCCCACAACTGACCACGACGTCGACACACACACACCTCACTCAAAAATGTGTGTGTGTGTCACGCAGGGCTGCACGATTGATCGGATTTAAGTCACGACTTCGGCCTTTCCTTTTTGTATTATCGAAGAGTATTTTTCAATGTTTTTTTTGCTGAACTTGCATCAAACTGTTTCGCTGCACGTTTGGCTGTGAAGCAGAAATAAAGACGGATGTGATGTCTGTGACGTGAGCGTAAAGAGGTCAGCATCCTTCAAACAAAGCACCGAAACAGACTCCGCCTACACTTTGTGCAACGAGACTCTATTTTCCTTTTCTCTCTATTTTTACATCAAACTTCGTTCTTGGTGGATGTACATTTCCTTCCAGTTAATCTGCTGATTCCATTAACAATAAATTTACCAAAATGTCCCCGTTAGAAATGATGTGACTGACCCGTAAAGGGCCGGATATACTCCACACTAACAGTGGAAGAGCATGCAGTTCTGTTTACACCACATCGGGTGTGCATTTTAAGACCCGTGCAGACTGTCAACAACATCAAGCGGACCCTCACACGGAAAGTATTATTTGTGCTTTAGTGAGAAACAGTGAGAAAAAATTACAATAAGAATTCATACAACCACCAGAAAAACAGTATGATAACATATGAGGGTACCAAAGCCACCAAAATGACTGGGAGGCAGGCATTGCTGCGGTTCCACTCAAAATAATCTGATTTCGGTCTGAAATTTGCTGCCAGACTCTAACGCGATGACAAAAATAACCACTGTCGTGCAAGAAAATCGAGTCAAAATCAAGGAAATCAGTGTCTCCAACCCAATTATCATAGAAGAAAAAGCCTCACATTCTTTTTCGGATTTAAAAATAATTAATTGCAAGCAGAGTTTGGACGTAGTTGCAGCAACAGCACGAGTTCATACAAATAGACGACAACCAAACACAAAGGTTCAATGAGACTGTAGAGGGAACATTTCATTACAAAAAGCTACCCAGAGAAGAGAAAAAAACTATTATCTCAACTCAAATTGCGACTATATCCAGAATCGTGCAGCCCTACAAACACACACACATATATCACACACACACACACACACACACACTCAGGCAGCCAGAGCCTAAAACGTGTAGTAGACCTCCACTGTAATCAAGGGAAAGCAGTTGAAGTGCTGTACCTATCTGTGACTGCTACAGGGCCTTGAAGTGAGGCTGTATACACACAACCGTTCCTCACAGGCCATTTTTACCCAGAGAGATATATTCTGTACATGCAGTCAATTAATAAACTGATGCAACACTTGCTTGAGTACACAAACGTTTAGATTATACGTAGATATCATTATATCATTCATCTTTTATATATATATAATCTGCACCACTTTTCACTTTTTCAGCAAAAAAAGAAAACATAAAAACATAAACGTCGCGGTCGACCGTTCTGTTGAAACACGGTCGACTCGCGGACTAATAACAACGATGTTTGAGTAGTAGGCGACGCACAAAGGTGAGACAAATCTAACCAAAGAGGGAGTTTTTGCATACAGACATCTTCAATTATTCCAGATTATGAGTGAGTGAAAGTGGTTTAACCCCCGTCTCCCCTCCCCCTCCCGTGTCAGGTATGTACAGGGGTCATGGAGGTGCAGGTTGGAGCTCCTCGTTCTGCTTCGTCAGCTCCGTCTGTCTGTTTCTGGAGGGAGGGGTGAGAGTACGGCGAGGCAGAATGGAGTCCTGCAGGTTAACGGGGGGGGCGGGGGGCTGTGATTGGTGCTTTTTGTTTGCTTGTTGTAATATATATTTTTTCTTTTTAACAGATTCGACCTGTCTCCTGTGCATGAGCGGCAACTCAGTCCCCCAAGATGACTTTCACAAAGCTAGCCACGTCGGTTTCTTTGGCCTCATGGGAGGTGAAGAAAGGATGTTGCTGAGAACAAAGTGAGAGAAGATGAATTTAGTTTCATTAGAATATCGGCTCAGTGTCGTTTGACTGATTCATGAAGCATCACAGCTTCATGTGACTGAGAGCACGTCTGAGAGCCACGTAGAAATGGTCTTAGTGCGCCCTCAAGTGTATCATGAGCAGAATTACAAGGTCCAAAGAGATAATACATGTATGTATGTATGTATGTATGTATGTATGTATGTATGTATGTATGTATGTATGCATGCATGTATGTATGTATGTATGCATGCATGCATGTATGTATGTATGTATGTATGTATGCATGCATGTATGTATGTATGTATGTATGTATGTATGTATGCATGTATGCATGCATGTATGTATGTATGTATGTATGCATGTATGTATGTATGTATGTATGTATGGCTTGTGAACTGAATGTAGGGTATGAACAGGAGGAATAATTACTGTCATTAGAAGATCCCATTTATAAGTTATGAAGGAATAAATCCACAGTCTTACTTGTGAGCTGCAGGCAAACAAAATACTCTGTAAGGAGAACTTGACCTTTTCCATTTCAACACTACAACCTAATCAATATATAAAATACTGGTAATAAATGGGCTGTATACTCCATAAGTACCTGAGTGTCACATACTGTCCATGTAATTAAAAAACCCTGTTCTGTACTACTGTGTGGCCCAAACCGGCCCATTATTATTATTATATACTAATAATGAACAGGAAGAAAAACCTGACGGTTGTTTTGAGACTCACTTGAAAGATCGTGAACTTAACCTTTAAAACAGAAAAGTTATGACAACAGTAATTAATCATTATAACAAGAATAAATAAATAAAATACTCACCATGAGTTCTGTGTAAGTCGGCCGCTCTTTGGAAACTTTCTTTAAGCTGCGGGGACATAAAACAACATCACGATCCAGTCGCCACAAACAACTCGTCACTGTCACCGTGTGTATATATATATATATATATATATATATATATAAACTTTCAGTCATGAGTGTGTTTGTCAGAAAGCAGCGTGGCGTTGGGAGCTTTTTTTTGCCTTTTCTTCATGAAGAGGCACATTTATACATCACATCCAACCTGATCCGTCTACAATGAGCCTTTTCACAGGAGACATTTTGACATGTCACAGTGGCAACAGCTCAGGTGTAGATAATCAAATTAATGATGGCTGTGTTCCATTTAGCTGCTTCGGTTTCATCCTGGGATTGTGCCTGCTGGCTCACAAGGACACTTTTACACAAAAACCTTGTTTTGATAACTAAAAGTAAAAATACAAAAGAAAAGTTAATTAAAGGATTCACATGTTCAACGCTGTCGTACTGCAGAGACGTTTTAATTTCAGCTTTCAGCTCATTGTTTTGGGGTTTATGGACTGTCGGTTGGATAAAACAAACATTATAAAGATGTTACCTTGGAGTCTGGGAATCTGTGATAGCTGAATCTTTAACACATTTTCACATTTGTAGAATTAAGTGTTTCAAAGGATCAACCAATAGAGAAAATACTGATTATCTGCAGGCCAACAATGAGTTGGAGAAAATACACATTGAGATACAGCGTATGGAGGGTTAAGGTGTCCTGGCACATCCGTCTGCTTCCTGTTCTAGGATGTAAAGGGCCACACAACAACAACAAAACAATGTCACGCCGAACTCAATCAGACGGAGGGGAAATTAACTGAAGCCGACTCAGCTGGACTCAATCCACGCCTTCGTCTAGTTTACTGAGGCTTTGTGAAAGAGCGCAGCGACTCTGCCGGATCTGCCGTTTGAAAAGATCAACTCAAGAAAGTCTAAAATATGGGACGACACACACACACACACACACACATACGCACACACACACACACACACACACACACACAAAAAGACGCACCATTGAGAGGTGAAGTCCACAAACTCGGGGGAGAACTGGTCGGCAGGAAGTTGGGGCGAAGGTTCTTCCACCACCTGCTTCAGCTGCTGGAAGGGCGTGCCCCATGAGTCGTATGGGAAGCGCAGGATGGCGAGCTCGATCTGAGAAAACACGCAACGTACACACGACATTATGTTTACATGAGAGACCAGACGCAAAAAAATACCTGCACACACACAACCAGAAAAGCTTCTAGATTCTCCGTCTGAGTGATGAGAGCAACATTTCAATTTATTGACTTTTATATTTAATTCAGAATGAAGATTATTGATTATTGATTATTACTGAGCATCAGATTTATTGGTTTTATTGACAAACTACTAACATAATTTAACGACACGTTGGGCCCTGAAATCCTCTGATGTGCATTTTTCACTTCTTTCTGACATCTTAGACTAAAAAGAAAAACACTGTAAATAATAATCAGATTAATCAATAATAATAAAGCTTACAGAGGATATGTCGTATTAAGCGTTTCTGTATTGATTTGTGATTTCTGTCTTTTCATATTTTTGTTTTCTATTTTAAATGGTGAGGACGTATTTACTTCAGCTGCAGTGTGTTGATTTCTCTCAGCATCCAAATTATTCTGGTATCATAATACATAATACATAACAAATAACCAGGATATTAAAAAAAGCCAACAGTCTGCACATCAACCCACTCGTCTCACTTAAAGTTAAAGATACTATAGCTACCTGTTTCTATAGCTCGGCTCCTTCAACTAATTTGAGCCAGAATCTCATCGACTGCTTCGCTTTGCAGTTTTTATTATTCCTTGTTGAAGTGGAAGAATACCGGACGAGGAACATAAAAAAACCAGCACACAGATTCCTCGTCTGTTTTATCCAGTTCTGATGTTGTCTTGAAGTTAAGGTTTACCTTCTCTACCACCTGTCAAACATTTAGCGCTCATATTAGCATTCAAATGAGTCTTGTGCTGGAACATTTCCTGCTTATCTGTAACAGCCGAAGCGAAGGACAGGCCAGGTTCATATGATGGAAAATTGCCATAGATTGCTGAATCCTTGATGACAAAATATTCTCTGGTCTGAGTTGGAAATGTGCAAATGAGAAAGCAATGAATATTTAACAACTCATAATAAAGCGTCTAGACCGTAGTTTGTCTGCAGCCATGGCTCACAGAGCGCCCGTTTTCTGGCTCACAGAGCGCCCGTTTTCTGTCTCACAGAGCGCCCGTTTTCTGGCTCACAGAGCGCCCGTTTTCTGTCTCACAGAGCGCCCGTTTTCTGTCCATTACGATGCTTCTCTTTTTTTTTCAGCAGCGAGGAAGAAATTTAGAAAAACCAAAAAGAAAACGGAAATGAATCGTGTGCGTGAGAGATGAAAAGTTTCCACTAAAATGTTATTTAAAGGCGACTTACCATCGTGATTCCTAAACTCCAGATATCAGATTTGACGTTGTAGCCTTTCTGGTTCGTCTCCGGGTTGATCCTCTCCGGCTGCGGGACAGAAGGTCAAATTATGTCATTGCGGTTGTCAAGGACGACCAGCACACTTCTCTGACATCCTAAATTTCTTGCACACACACACACACGTTCCCTGAGCGCTCACCCTCACCTGGCCCTAAAACCCAGTTAGCCAACCAGCAGCAGAGCAGACGGTTGTAACCGGTTCATTAAAATCATGGATAATAATGAACCTGTTCGTTCTTCTATTCAGTTATAAAAAATGTTCATGTAGAAAATCTGTTTAAAGTTGTGATATAAAAACTGGTTCTTAGACTCACAGGAGTCTGCAGTCTCTATACTCATGTATCAATCAATTAATCAATCAAATTTAGTTTGTTCAGCAGTTTTCATGCAGGTCAGTGTTTTATAGATAACTGGCAAGCTGATAATAAGACAAATATAATCAATAAAAGACTAACGTACACTGAAACGCAAGAAGAAAATGATAAAAATGTTTTAATAAAACCAACAAAATAGATTTTAAATATAAATAAAACTTTTTTTTTAAGATTTCAGCTGAACTTCGTGTCAGTTAAACGACATCTTACCGCCATGTACGGTTTACAGCCAGCGTCCATGGTTTTAGCCACAGAGTCGACCAGGTAGCCGCTGATCCCAAAGTCGCACATCTTCACCTGACCCTGAGTGTTGATCAGCACGTTGGACGGCTTCACGTCTGCAACCAGAGACAAAGACGGACATAACAAACACGTCCACACACTGTTAGAAAGACGTCCACACACGGTTAGAAAGACGTCCACACACGGTTAGAAAGACGTCCACACACGGTTAGAAAGACGTCCACACACGGTTAGAAAGACGGTCCACACACGGTTAGAAAGACGTCCACACACTGTTAGAAAGACGTCCACACACGGTTAGAAAGACGTCCACACACGGTTAGAAAGACGTCCACACACGGTTCAGATTTAGGTCGTCTCAGTTGCAGTTCGAGCCGCTGAGGTTTAATGACTGTAACATGTTTATCTTCTTGGTCACATATATCATGTAAAGTTTACATTTCAAATCCATGTTATGTTTCCATTTATTTCTATGTGGTATGAAAATCAATAATTAGGCTCTTTGCACGATAAAAGGAAATAAATCTACAACTTGGGACTTATTTTTTTGGATTTTTATCGATAATTTCTAGTTATGATCATATTGTGCTCATCACATTGATTGCTGAGATCATCATGTTTTATCCAGATGATAAAATATTTGGAGGAAAGGTTGAACGTGAGCGCACTCGATATGGAAATAAACCATGACACAGTTAAAGGGTTAAAAGGGTTAAAACACACAAAACAACTGTCACGGTTCTTTGCACAGGAAGGAAAGACAAATGAAAGAAGCTCTGCTGCTGAGTCATGATGTATCACAGAGGAGGATATTGACACGGTGTCTGAGAGGTTTAATGGGTTTCCACTCGGGCTCTTACCTCTGTGTATGACTTGCAGATTGCTGTGCAGATGCTCCAAAGCTTTTACTATCTGTAATAACAAACCCCATTAATAAGCAAATGATCGTTACATAACAAATATCTGTCATTCACAGGAAGTATTGTGACATGTGGAATTTTAAACGTTCACGTTATGCTGTTATAAACCCACTGAGACGGCGATCTTTCCCAGGATGTCCTCGGGGATGGTCATGCCCTTCTCGATCACCTGCTTGTAGAACTTGTCGAGGGAGGTGTCCATCAGCTCCATGCAGATCCACACGTCGCCCTGGCAACAGGCGGACATATTTGGAAAGAGATCAGGAAGACGGTAACAAAGCAGCGGGCCGGATTCGAGACAACCAGGAAACGACAGATTTTCCAGCATTTTAGTGGCAGTGAGGAAATCCTGAACATCACCTCTGCAGGAAGTTATCTGCATTCGCAGAAGTGTTAGTCATGATCGACACGTGTTAACCAGCACATACACCTGCACGAGAGTCTGATCAATACCGGCCGATATCAGCTTAGCTTATATCAGATATTCAAAAAAATCATTGCAGTGCAGTAAAAATTAAAACAAACATGTATTCATGTTCGTCAATCAACCTTTTCTGTAAATTATATGTCTGAAAGTCACAGAAAATTTAAACTGCAAAAAAAACCCACAAACATTAAACTGAATTAAAGAAATTTCAACAAAAATGCAGCAATAAGTTTTATAATCTGCATGTTTGAATGTTTTTGACATTAATAATTAAATATGAAGACATTTTTGTGTATTAAATCACAACTGCTTCATCATGTTTAATTACACAACAAGAATGAGGTAATTAAACACGACCTAATGAGTGTTTTGCATGTGAGGGTTCGACATCATACTACCTCTCTGAATAACGCTCCATAGAAGGTGACTGTGTAGAAGCAGTCCACCGTCCTCATGGAGATGTCCAGGTCCATCAGCAGCCTCTTCTGCTCCTGAGTGTTCACGGTGGCCCGAATCCTCTGACAGAGCAAACAAATGTTCATGACAACAAGCCTCATTCATGACATCTTCATGTGTGACTTCTTTCATAACGTCAGTAAGGCTGTGAATAAGCGTCGATGAGTCGGTCGTCCCTTCACCCACCTTAACGGCCATAATCAGGTCACTCGGTACGTGCCTCATCTTGTCCACCACGCCGTACGCTCCGCGGCCGAGCTCACAGATCTGCTCCAGGTCATCTGCTTTCACCTCGAAGTTCTGCTCCGGACACCACGAGACCAGATGAGGACACAAATACGTCATCACAGATCATCATCTGTATTTTTACCAATAACAAACGTAGTAAAAAAAAATCTCAAAATATCACAAAAAAATGCTGTCGTCCCGTTTCCAAATATTCAGCAGTGGGTGGAAATGTGCATGAATTACATTTTGTTTTTTTCTAAATGCACCGATGTTAAATAGTTGGTAAGAAGCTTCACTAAAGAGTTTCGATCTACAGAGTAATCTGTGTAACTACCACGAACAACAACCAAAAAAAAAAAGACAATGACGCTTCAGCTTATTATAACAGCCATTTTTCACTATTTTCTAACATTTTAGAGACAAAACAATTAATCGATTAATGAAAACATTTGTTACAAACATTCAAAAACACGCCTCAGTGTCCATTAAAACTCAGAAATGATCCTTTAATTAACGCAGGAAGAGAAAACAGCTCAGCTGACTTCATCGTTTCAAGAATCTTTTATTTTCTACATTTTTCAAGCAAATAAAAGAAAAAGATATTTTTCTTTGACTTGTGGCCAACGTGAGCAGGGTAAACGCAGGCACATCTGCCAATGGAAAATTCCACTTATTTGATGAGTTTAAAACAAATATTTTTACTGCCTGATGGCCAATAAAAGGCATTCCAGTCTCCCCACAATCAGAAGTGTTCAATTCAGCTGTGATGTTCACCGGGGCGTTTTTTACAGCCAACAGAGGCTTTATTAAGCCAAACTCTGGATCGAGAGCGAGGGAACAAAAATACACTCGCAGGAGGAAAAAGGTAAACAGTGAACAGTTATGTAAGAGTTCACGGTCACAGAAAAAGCATGAAAAAAGCTTGAATGGGATTAGGACAAAGATTAAAGTTAAAACCACCTGATGCAAAAAAGTTGAAAAAATAAAATTACCTTTTCTCCGATGGTCACACAAGCTTTCGAATCCAAATCTCTGGGGGGTCTGAAAAAAAAAGAAAAAGAAATAAACAAAATAAAAAAGAATAACTTTATTTTTATATCACTTCCCAAAAACATATTACAACATTGAGCATGAAACATAAAAAAAAAGCTCCAGAAAAATCCTGGAAAAGTGGAAAATCTAATTTATTTAAAATTTAATATTTTATTTATTTTATTTAAATTATAATGTATAAACATTAAATATAATTAATAGTATAATTATGAATATTGTGTGTTATATCATAATTAATACTTTTATATGCAGATTTGAGTTTATTACATGAAACCCAGAACAATGATGTGCTTAATATAAGAAATCTGAATTTGTTAGCTTTTCCTTTCATGTTTTGGTTTGATTAATATATGTGTTACAGCGTTTAAATGGTTTATGTGAGATTAATATTAAAGGCTCAGTTCAGATGTTAATATTAATAATAATAATAGTGAAGAATCTTACACTGCGGCAGGAGGAGGCTGCTCAAACACCTCCTTGGAGAGCTTGAGCACCGGCTTCCTCTTACCTGAAAACCAGAAGACATTTCAAAGATTAGTGATGAGACCTTCAAAGTCTGATGGTAGACTGTTGGGTTAGCTGAGGTATCGCCGTAATATCGCGGTGCATTAGGACACTGTGAGCAACATGAATATATGTGATGAAATACATTGATTTGATTTTGATTGATGAAGTGGATTTGTCAGAAAATATTACCTTATTTTACCCATTAACGGTTCCTCAGTTGATTTTCCACTAAAGTTTATAAAACCGATTAGAGATTAAACCAAAAAAAAATCTCTGATTGGAATATTAATTTGTGTGATTCAATTTTTTCCACCATAAAAAAGTTTAATATTAAAATAATTAAAATAATTGAGGTGAGAACAGAGAAACTTTCCTCCTTCAGCAGATTAATGTGAAAAGAAACTTTATACATCATACATTTGAGTGGAATGAGACTTTAATTATTACTGATTAATCTGTAAATGTGATAAAAATTGTTCATCACAAGTTTCAAAAGCCAAAAATATGCAATGATGTAAAAAAGCAAGAAAAGCAACAAATCTTCACATTTGAGAAGCTTCAACCAGAGACGCTTTGTTACAGATTAAAGGGACATTTCACCGTTTTATGTGGATGTCCAATCAGTGTTGATGGTAAATAAAGTCAACTGAAGCAACCACATCCTCGGCCTCTAATAAATACATCAGCCAGTAAAATGGATCCATAACATCGTCTGCAGTCATGGTCTCAGTATTTTATTTATAATAGAGGCCAAGAGAACGAGGAAGTTTTGTTTTTGAGCAGCATCGAGAGCGTCTGGTTACCCAGAGGCGGAAATACAAGCTGAAATAAGCTGTAGTACTTCTCGGCCTCCAAATACGTCACTGTACACATCACGTGACGTCACTGGTGCCAGAAGAACAACAGACCAAAGCAATCAACACCTGCATCAACTACACTATATCCCCAATATGGATACCGAGAAAGGAGGCTGAAAATGTGCTGAATTGTCCTTTAAACACTGAATCAGTTATTCAAATTATTGCAGATCAATTTTCTTAATTGGCCAACTGATTTATTGTCAATAGTGTTTTACTGAATCTAATAATAATAATAATCAAATCTAATAATAAAAATCAGAATTTTCACCAAGTCAACAAAAAACTATGAACTTGATATTTAAGCACATTCAGAGCCGACGTGATCAATTCATTTGAATTGATTATTTGATCCCCAGAAAATGAATTAGCAAAACTTCAGATGATCAATTAATCATTTAAGTCAATTTTCTAAGCAAAAATGATTTTTTTTTCTGATTAAAGCTTTTCTGCTGTTTTTTTTCTTCTATTTTATTAAATTTAACACTTTGAAGTTTGTGAGATCTGAAAATACGACCCGAAGAACTTATTTCAGAATATTTTAGTCTCAAATTATGGAAAACTAAACATTTCGTTTTTGCAATTTAACTTTTTTTTTAATTAAGTGTTTTTAAAACCAAACATTTAACTGGTTATTAAAGGAGATATTTAACTTGACTTTTCTTTCTGCTCAGATCAGCTGCATATTTAATGCGTCAGTCAAGACAGCAAAAAAAGTGTATTTCCCAAAATATTCTTTATTATTTCTGAGTCATTTTCTAAGCTGTATTTCTCTGTGTTTGTATATCTCCTGTCAAACTGTTTAGTCTGAGGGAAATAAAAGCAGACTGATGAGACTCCAGAGAGGTTTTATTGGCAGGGGAGCAAGATGAAAGCATACTTAACTTCTTAACATGGATGAGGATGAGAGATCAGTTGATCAGAGTTCATCCTGGTTAACCGTATTCTGTTTTCCCCTTGTGAACCTGGTCATATGTCATATGTCCATTTCCCAGACATATAAATTCATTTGACCGAGCTCCTGGTCAAACTGATTAAAGACGTGCAGATTTAAAATCAAACCTGAGCGACATTCAGAGTTGCTCAAACATCACCGACTCGTTCTGCCCGGATCAGATCGCAAAAAACTATCTGAACGTGTCACAGAAAAAAAAGGTACAAAACTGACCGAACACTTACGGTTGGATGCAGCGAAGGACTCCAGATCCTAACTGAATATAACAGGCGCTGAGAGCAAGAAGAAGAAGAAGAAGAAGAGGAGGAAGAAGAAGAAGAAGAATTGGAGGAGGAAGAAGAAGAAGAAGAAGAAGAGGAGGAAGAAGAAGAAGAAGAAGAGGAGGAAGAGAAAGACGAGGAGGTCTGGCAGCCCAGGTGTGCTCGCTCCATCTGGAGGTTTAACGGCTGGCTGCCTTGTGAACATCACAGGTTTCGCAGGGTGTGACCGTGTGTGTGTGTGTGTGTGTGTGTGTGTGTGTGTGTGACGTCTCTAGACAGCATCTGGATCAAACCTCCTCAGACTGGATTTCAGCAGCTGAAGCCGGTGAGAGTTTGTTGCAGACGTGCGTCTACGGTGCAGCATGTTGGATCTGTAACAGTTTACTTTGTTTTTACAGTGAATGCTTTGGTGGAAGTAAAGGAACAAAAAACACTGAAACGTTGAAACATATCTGCTGGATTTGACTCATTTGGACTGAAGCTTCATATTAGCATCAGATAAACTTTTAAAGGGGACCTATGATGCTAGTTTCCAGCTCTATAGTTGTAATCTTGGACTCCACTCGAGCAGCATCTGCATGGTTTCCAGGTAAAACCTCCTTATTGATCTCATCCTGGTCCTTTCTGCAGCCCCTCAGTTCAGCCTCTGAAACGTCCGGCCGCTCGGAGGCGACATAAACAAATCATAAAACAAACTACAGCAGGTGGATTTCACTTTTTTCCCCCCTCACTCTTTACTGGAAATGTCTGTTTATCAAATCCATCCATACATCGTAACCTTAGCAACCACCTTAGCAACAAATGTTACGGTTACAGCCATCAGATGGTCTAGCCTGAGTTTTGACTTGCAGGCAGCATTTCTACATATGTTCACCTCTCATATGTTATATAAATAACAGATGCCCTTTAAATACGTTTCCACACAGATTTTGATCTTGTCCCATCTCTTCCATTATAAGTGCTTTACAGCGGTCAGTACGACCTGGAGGAGTCATTACTGCAAGAAGAACCTGTTTCAGTGTTTATTTGGGTGCCTGTTTGTCGTTTTAACCTCGTCCCCTCTTCACCGCCTCCTGATGTCATAACATGATATTAATAGTGAAACTGAAGGTGTCTCTTTCAACAACGCTGGAACAGCACCAGAGGAATAAAAAAAAAATGTTTCACATCATCTTCAGAGAAAAAACACAAACACATGTAGCTGCGGACAGATCTGCTGCTGAAAAAGCTGTCCTGAAGGCATGTCATGTACACACACACACACACACACACACACACGCGGTGAGTCCAGCGTGTCCTGGTTTGTTCAAACAGTGCAGGGTGTGACACCGCTGTGCTATGTGGCCTCTTACTGCCTGCCTCCTGGTCTCTGCTTTCCAAAGCAGCTTTGTTGCACTAAAATGTCAGTGTGAGCCCCTCCTACATGCATTTACACAGACAACAATAGGAACTGCAAAGCAACACTCTGCTAACACACACTGAAAACTAGAAAACACTCATAACACAGCAAACCTGCTCTGAACCGTTAATACTAGAAATGTAGAAATCATTTTAACGTGTGAATTATCTCTGACATGTCAAACACGCCACAGCTGCAAAAACACGTCATGGGAAACATTTATACCGTAGTATTATTTTTTTCAAGTGCTGAAACAATTAGTCAATTGATCTGAGGCTGCAACTGACAATTATTGACAACATTTTTAATTGATTTGTAAATTACTACCCCGATTAATTGATTAGTCAGAAAACAGTGAAGATGAAGAAGTTTTGTTTTATCCCGTCCAACAAATCAGGTGGAAAAAGGTGAAGGTGATTAATTTTCTAAAGAATAATTAATCAATTAACCGACTAATCGTTGCAGTTGTGGATACATCTCGTAACTGCAACTTACAATCAATAAATAATAATAATTAAATCCAATATGTTTATGATTGGTTAAGTTGTTCATGAACAAACAGGAGTGAAAACTTCTCGCTCCACACGTAGAGAAAGGATCAACGCCAACACGTTCACGCGCGTTAATCAGACCTGGAAACTTTGTCAGATGATTGACCTCAACAATATCAGAACAAAAGGCTCACTGTGTGACTACAATGAAGCTCCTGCATCCATTTTCTTCCTCTATGAGTGCAAACGCTGACAGAAACACTGGCTGAAAAACACGAAGTAAGATCATGAGACGACAGCTTTATTCTCCAAACCGCAGCTCACATATTACGATGCATACGATATATTTCAATCCTGACATGAACAGTCGAGGCTGGAGGAACAGATCTGTACGTAACGTGCAGGATTCAAAGCTGCAGATACTGATTGAGAAGAAATGACAGAAAGAGCCCACAGAAGTGTGTTTACTGAGGCGGTAACAGAGAGGAGGTGGTGGGGGGTCAGAGGGGCAGCGGATTATGTAATTCTGTGGCTGGCAGGAAGTATGAGCTCTGCTTTGTATCACAATATAAGATGGAAGATATTCAACTTGAAGTAGCTGAAACAATTAGTCAATTCATCAATTAGACTGACAGAAAATGCATCTAATATTCTCATATTGAAAATAACGGCTGCAGATCTAGAATACAGCATTTATGTAAAAGCACATATTGTGTTTTAAAGGACACCATGACGTGTGTTTGTCCACTTTAATAACATCCTGCTGTTCACATGACGGCCAGTTGGTGGCGGTAAACGTAGCTACACTGCTGGACAGAAACACGACTCAAATGAAAGATAATAATTCATAACTGCTGGATGAGGAAATAATTTGACTAATTTGTTTGATAAATTACGATAAATGATTAATTAAAATTGTTGACGATTAATTTTGTTATAAATAATGAATATTTCAGTACTAATATAATGCACTGGATTAATATTACTGATGTAAGGAGCCTTTGAATGGTATGAAGTAAAGCTGCACCGTAAAATACAACTGCAGTAATTGTACTTGACTTACTTTCCACCACTGATATAAACTGTTATTTCCAGAACATGGACAGTGATCTAAATATATCTCATTTCAGACGTTCTCCAGATTCTGTTGCATAACTCAAATACACAATTCCTTCCTTTATTCTTGCCAAGCTCAGCATCAAACTTGCACGCTGTGGTTGGCAGTTTGGGTTAATTAAAAGCAGCAGTTCATGTCATTCCCATTGATTTGCAGCACATGAGCGCAAGTATGCAGTGAAATGCCAGAGAGGGAGGCCGCAGGAGATGGGTGTCTGCGTCGGGACACTCCCTTGTTTCCTCTGAAAGCAGTGAGAACAAGGAAAGCCTTGCAAGAAGAAGAGGAGAACAGCTGAGGCAGACAACGCCCGATATGAGCATGCAACTGGTCCTGTCATGAATACATGTCAGTCTGTCAGCAGTGAAAGGAAAAAATAATGCTGACAGGAGGATTTGCTGTGCAGAAACAGACACAGCATGCGTGCAGAAAGCCTCGGTGTGTGATAATGAGCCCTGTGTGACGGGGGCACGGACACGCTGCCCGCTCATAACCCACACATGCACTCCGGCTGGAATTCCAACAATCCCAAGAGTTCCTCAATGGAATTCCACAGAGCCAGAGGAAGACGGATCAATCGCAGAGGGAGGGAGGCACTGGAGCGCAACCGGTGACACCAGGAGGGACAAGAAAAGACAGCGACGAGGGAGGAGGGAGGAGGGAGGAGGAAGGAGGGAGGAGGGAAGGGGGAGCATTTGAAAATAACTCCAGCCCGGAGCCTTCGGCTGTTTGGCCCCCTCCGACCGCTCTGGCAGTTTGTGAGATACTCTACACTTCCAAAGATGGCAGGTCCTTTAGGTTACAGCTGTCGGAAGCTCCTTTGGGAACCGTGGCGTCACCGGCTCACGCTGCACTTCCTGTGCACTGAGCTCGACTTAAATGATACTCGCAGAAAGCCGAGAGTGTCGTGGTGTCAGCGTCAGGTCGAAGGCTAAAAGAAGACAAATACTAGACAGCGAGCGACACCACGTTGGGTGTCCAACAAGGCCCAAACATCATCTGTCAGACTGAATAATATCACTTTAGAGTCATGTCAGTCAATAATTTACATTTTTTAACTTTGTGACTTCATCCATCTGAAACACAACAAAAACGACGAGCTGCCGCTGGTTTTCTTTCCTTTACAACGTCTGCGTCCACCAGCTTGAGTCGTATCGATAAGTTGATTGTTTCTTTTTTTTTCCTGTTGCTGGTTCATGGTTCAATCACACACAATCCAAAACCCAAAGATATTCAATTAACTAGGATGTAAGACCAATAAAAGCAGCAACACACAAACAAATAGACATAACCAAACTTAAGGTGCCATTTTCCTGAAATTATTGTTCTTCCATCACAGCTGAGGTGCTAATTGGAGCCGACGACGGGCTGTTTTTATTCAGCACAACAAGAGAAGATGTAAAACCTGCTGATGGTTCGGTACCGCCAGCCTTACCTTCAGATAATCAGCTCTCAGCTCTCGCACAATTACACAAGCTTTAAATTTCACCTTTAAAATGACCCACTTTCCTATATCACCATCATGCAAAAATGTTTGCCAATGATTAAATTCTCTTTAAGGCAGACGGTCGCTGAATAGAAAGCAGGACGCTTCTGCAGAAGATGTGTGATGTCAAATTCATGCTACTCTGACAGGAAGAACACTGACATTAAACACCCCCAAAATAAAGAGACGAAATCTGCTAAATAAATGAAGACCTGCAGGTTGGGGTTAAAAGACAAGAAGATCCATGTCTGAAATGTAATTATTATTTGCATCCACTATCTTGCCATTGCAACAGCCCCTCCCTTCCCCTGTTCTCACCCCATTCTCATCCCATTTTCATCCCATCTCAGCAGTAAAATGTGGAAACCTGCTGCCATCACGACCACAAGGGTTACTCCAGGTTGAGCAGAGACGAGACAAGCTCTGGATTTATGTGCCTCTCGTTTTTCAACACAGCAAATACTCGTTTTAGCTTCATCTCGCTCAGTATTGCACATTGAACATCTTGCATGAATGCAACACAGCTGGAATAAACACGAGTTGTTTAAAATGTCCTAAATATTGCTGCAGTCAGGATGCATGCATGCTTACTCAGTCAACCCCCCCCTCCCCATCTCCCTGAAAAGAGAAGTACAGTTAGTGGATCATCTGAACAATTCTACTGTTATTGCAGCAAAAAAGCGACTATAGGCCTGGAAGCGGACCAACAATTGGCCCGTCGAAACAGCAAATTTAGTATCTGTGCAGCTAAAACGCAGCCTGCATTTGCATGACAAATGGGACATTTGTGCAGGGGCGCGAGGGCCGACCGGGTCTGCAGGGGGGACACGAGCTGGGAGGGCCGCCCGGCTAGCACTACAGCACTCAACACAATACTGAGGGGCCACACAGGCAGAGAAGAAGACGCAGACTTAATGTGAATCTGTGCCAAATGATATGAGGAGGGAAGGAAATGAGCAGCAGAATGTAGTGACTTCAATCAGTCTGGCATGTGTTTAATAAAACACCACTCTGGTTGTTTTGTCTTTGAAGGTTTCAACTCATTTCCTACTTCGAAAATATAAATGCAACAGTTTTAGTAACAACCAGAGTGTGTTTGTTACAGCTACTCAAAAAAATCAAAAACTGGCATCAAACGTCTGACTTCATGGAAAAAATGTACAACATTTAATATCTGAAAACGTCTTTTGTTAGCTGTTAAAACACCAACTATCAGCTCACAGACACAAAGCAACATTTGCAATATTAGAGCTGGAAATGTGTTAAAATATAGAAAAACGTCTCAACAGTCAAAAACCAACAAGATTTGTATATTAATCTTATAACAGAAAGCAAAGAATGTTTTTACTGTTTTGCTTGAAAAGTTACTGAAACGATTCATTGATTATCATAAAAACTCCTGAAGGGAAATATGCGGCTGTTCAGCTGATAAATGCTCCTCTGTGTTCATCAGCCAGCCGACAGTATCGGCCTCTGAGACACAGTTACCGTCTCTTATGGACAAAACCAAGTATCATTATATTCTTGATCAAATAGATTCAATATTGATATTGTGATGATAGTAGGGATGTAGACAACACTTGTGCCATATCATGACATTACGATATTAAAGTCTTGTATCACAATATCAATATAATATGGATATCTGGCCCAGCCTGATATCGGCCTGATGTTTGGAGCTGAGCAGGTAGATTCATCAGAAAGTGAACCGAAGTGAAACTCAGGTATCATATCAGTCACTTTTTATTCAAAACTCAAGCTACAGTTCAAACCCGGAAGGAAATTAAATATGTGTTGTTCTTATTAAATTCAAATTGACAGTTCATAAGAGCAACAAGCAGCGACTTGTACTCCACTGTCACCCTGTTGCTCTGCAAAGAGAAAAACACCAAACTATCTAAGAAATGTGTGGAAGCAAAGCTGTGAAGATGAGTTGATTAACGGAGTAATCAATCAGCAGAAACTCTTCCACCTTCCTAAATATTAATATCCCTCTATGATAATAAGGTGAATGTTTTTGTGGTTGAGGACATGTCCAGTTGCATTTTGGCCTTTTGGAAACAGCGATCCACATTTTTTTTAAACATTTTTTAGAACAAACAACTGATTAATCAAGACAATAATCACCTAAAACATCCAAACATCAACAAAAAGGTTAAAATGCCAGTTTATTTATTGTCCTGGCTGTAACAGGTTGGCTCTACCTGCATGAATAGAAAAATCATGTTTGCTTCCTGTTAAAAGCAGCTGTGTAGTAACGTTAACCTGTCACTCAAATGTTTTCATCCAAACAGAAATCCAAGAAAAAGCCAAGAAATTCTCACACGTCAGGGAATAATCGTCATCTGTTGTTTGATAAATGACTTAATGGATGCAGCAGCACAGCTGTAAACAACTCGTCACAAACAACATTTTCTTCTTGTTTGTTGCTTTCTGCAGCGGACAACATCAATAAACAACAACAAGAAACCTACTTCTGGTTTCAGTAAAGTCCCAAACAGACTCATTTATCTACAAACAAACAAACAAACAAGTGTGTATTATTCATCACAGGATGAACTGGCTGCAGTAACGTGGGTGAACCAGATAAACACTGTCCTACCTGTTCACGTTCTGTACAGCCTCGCAGTGTGTGTGTGTGTGTGTGTGTGTGTGTGTGTGTGTGTGTGTGTGCGTGTGTGTGTTTGTGTGTGTGTGTGTGTGTGTGTTCTGCATGTTGTGCAATAAACCAGCCTCACTTTGGACTTCTTGGAAAACGTCTGAGCTGCTTTCACTGCAGCTGGTCTTTTTGTTTTTTTGTTGCATTCGCTGCTGATCTTAAAAATCTCTCGTTTACTCCACAGTTCATGTTGTTGCCATAAAAGTTGGGGTCAAAGTCACATGCACACTTTTCATATGCATGCTGAGAAAAAGCTGCACATCCGTGGACACACACACACACACACACACACACACACACACACACACACACACACACACACCCAGGGGTTTGACACATATCCAGTTGCCTGGAAAGAAGCAGCAGCTGACAGCCTGAGACTTTTTGCTTGGAGACTTGTGCTTTAATAGCCTAAAGAAGCTCCTGTTCCTGAACTCACCACCACCTATACACTCAAACTAAATCTATTATTAGATTTCCATTTTCTATCCCATGAGCTCCAATAAACACTCAAACTTGACCACTGAGTGACAGCTGCAGTTTGTCATGTTGCCCTCCTGCACCAAAACACGCACATTTGCACCATTATTTACCTTGAGCAATGTGCAGGGGCCCGTGCATCAACTCGTGCAGAGTTTATTATAAAGAGTTGCAGTGTCCTTGGATATCTCGTGACTATTAAAGGCGCCCTGTGCTCAACATCCCTGCCTGTGTGCTGCTAATAACGTCAATATGAGTGAGTACACACCGCATCGTCTTACCAGGAACTGTGCAAAGGGGAAGATCTTAAACAGGAAATGCAACTGACCCCTTGTAAACCATCTAACTTTAAAAATGCACCGGCCGTGCTCGACCTGCAGCGGTGCATGTTGCAAACCGTGCAGCCGTGATTGCATATCGGTAGTTTTGCACAGATCGGTTTCATATTCTTACCTCCCTTTGGCTGAGACATTTCCCCTTTGCTTTGATGAGGGGGAGGGGAAGCACAAAAGACTTTGCCTTCTTTCTCACTCCCTCCCTCCATCGCCCTCGCACTGGAGCTTCAGCGGCTTGCTTTGCAACAAAGATGCAAAATACAAGCCTCGATCTTCATGCACTTGGAGCCTTTTTGCGTCCGAGGCGTGCGTGTCCGTGCAAACAGCGCTCTTACAATTGCACAGCCCGCACAGGCGTCGGGAAAAGACGTAATTTTGCAATTGCACTGCAAAGAATTCTCCGCAGCACTTACATGATGGGCCAAGGCTGGCAGCTGAAAGCTCCTAACTTGGATCAGTGCGAGCCCCTGCGAGAGAACGTTCTTCCTGCTTGGAGCAAAGGATCCTGGGAAATGTAGTCCTGAATGTACTACAGGGTTTAAGGCAGGGACTGTGTTTACTTGTCAGTTTAGGTTCAGCTTCATATTTGCTTAAATTATATGCTTAAACATAATTTTCAGGTATTTGTACTTTACACAGGTATTTCTGTGTTATGTTATTCATGTACAACAGTGAATTTCAGAAGGAAATATTGAACTTTTTACTCCACTACGTTTATTTGACAGCTTTACTTACTTTTTTTTTTTTTACATGATACAAAACAACTGACAGAAAATTAATCTGTAACTATTTCTATATTTTTTTTGGTAATTTTGAAGCAAAAACATCAAAAGAATATTTGTCAAAAATAAATAAATAACTTATCCAAACATAATAATTCATAATATTATGTCTCCATGTCTTTATTTCCCCTATTTTCCTTATTTTTACCTGATTCACTGGGTTCATATGTTGTTCTGACAAACATGTTGTTTTGAGCTGCATTAATAAATCATTAATGAAAGATCAAAATCTTTTTATTAGATGCACAACATTACGTTTGAACTGCGAGTGAAGCGCGATACCAGATCATTAAATGACATGACAAGAAATTTAATTTTAAAATTTGAATAAAAACCTTTATTATAAGGTAACATTGATCAATGCAACAGTTAACGTCCTAAATCACAATGAACTAGTCACAAGGTACTCTGACATCTACTGTGGTGTGGAAGCTAAAAAGTGTGGTTCCCTAAATAAATTATGACTAAAGTAAAAGTAAAAAATAAAAGTTCAATAGGATGAACATTTGGTGCCCGGTAAGCTTTGATTTGATGATTTGGCATCTGGGATAAAAAATGGCCAAATTTTGTTGAAAAGTTAGTGGTTGGTTTTTTTTTTTATTAGACATCTCAATAAATGTTGAAGCATCTGTTGTATGTAACCTTGACTTTTAAAATGTCTTCCTTTTCAATCCAATTGTGTCTAGTATTCACCTCAACATCTGACATTAAATCAATGCTTACTGGGTGATGAATGACAATAGTTACCCCTTAATTGTAAATGGGGTAAAATAGCACCATTATTTAAAAAAAAAAAACAATACACAGAAAATGTGGCATTAACAGAACCTCAGACATAAACGATAAGGCCGGCAATTTGTCTTAATGTCAACAAATCGACTTCTCTACTCTGTCTATTAGTCTTCAGTCCCAAATGCATTGGTTCTTACTGAAGACATAAATCATTAGAAAATGGGTCACAAATATATAGTTTCATTTTTAAAAAAGACTAAAAAAGTCATTTCCTGAAACAGCTGGGCACTGTAGATTTTAGCAAACGTTACTCAAACTGGAGGAAATGCAGTTGATGGGAACTATTTTCAGTGGCGGATGAATCCACATCAGCAGGACACTGTGGGATTGAGTCAAAAGAAATTATGTGTTTTTAAAAGTTTTTGGATACAAATAGAGTCAGTAGATCGATTAATTGTTGGTTTTGATCTTTTCATTTGTTGACAGTAAGAAAACAAATATCACCAGACATATTGTTTGATGAATCAAGCTTTATGGGACGTTTGTTGCCCATTGAAAACAGCAGTTTAATGAAACAGGGATCCAAACATCACACACAAGGAGGATTCAGATCCACGTCCCCATGATGTGATATGAGTCATTTCAGAGGGTTGCAGTATGTACGGTGAGATGTGGTGGCTCAGTGAGGAGTGTCAGTTCTTGGTCGTGATTAGGGTTTGGTACAGTGGTTTCACCACAATGTGGAGGAGAAGAGAGCTGTCGATTAGGTATTCAGACGTCCGGCGGTACAGGTCGGCTTCAACCAAGAAATCCCCGTTTTCCTCGGTGCTCTGGTGGAAGTTGTAGACATCTTTCACTACCAGCTTCCCCTGCTGCCGAGCCATCACAAGCACTGTCTTCTGGAAGTTCACCCCGGCGAAATCGGCACTGGACGTGGCCGGTGTGATGATGATGCGAGGGGACCCTCCCTCCACTCGTGTTGGCTGCATGGCGCCCGTCTCTGTGTACATAGGCCTCATGCTAAGGGGTAACCAGCGTGGTGAGAACAGGGCGTTCCAAGTCACCCGCTTGCTGGCATCATGGCCGCTGGGTCCCAGCTGGGTCTGGAAGCTGGTGCTGCGGTCGTCTCGTGTCGGGTTGCTGATGATCCAGGACGACCCCCACAATGGTGAGAGGTAGTTCCTGGGCATGAACAGGCTGCAGTTCACGTCAAAGTATTTGGCCATGTGCAGCGGCGATGCAGAGTGAAACTGGTAGGACATATAGAGGAGATCACGCACTGACTCCTGATAGCGTGTCAGGACCGAGGACTGGGTCTGCAGGCGGAAGAGCTCCCGCGGCGGCATCATGGCATAGCGCACTGCTCTCAAAGCATTCTCCGCCGTCAAACCGTCCGGCTCGTTCTGAATAATCCAGGCCTCCAGAGCTGCAAAGAGCTCCATCTCACTCTGCAGGATGAGGTCCGAGCGCTGCAGCAGAGACATGAGCAGCCGGCTGCTGATAGTCACCCACTCTCCGCTCTGCAGCACTGATGACAGGTTCCAGGCCAGATACTGAAGGCAGTTGTCCCTCAGGGTCACGTCCCCAGCAATCAGAGCGTACTCATACCAGCCCGCCACGTGGCCCGAAGGGGAGTCCCGGGCCAGATTCTTGGTCATGTACTGGGTGACGCCCTGCTGGAGACCCAACACTTGGTACTTAGTGGCCAGCTTGTGTAAAGCAGTGGCCTGGTCCAGGCTCAGAGAAATCTCCCCGCAATACAGATACCTGCAGAGAGGAAGTAGAGAGTGCATGATCCTTTGGTCCGACACATTCTCAAAACATTTTCTAATTTTCTGAGTCTCCTACTACTAAGGGCCTTAAGGAGACAGAGGCTGCATAATAACTAACTCTGTATGAGTTCAAGTCCTTCAGTTGGATGTTTAAACTCCTCTCTGCAGAATGATTTAGTGGAGTTTGACACTTGAAGGCTGTTTCCACATTCATCTCTCGAAAGTGGAAAGTTTCTCTGAGTTCACTGAAAATCTGATTTTAAGCGATGAGCCGATGAGCATGATTTGTGATACCACAAGTAGTAAACTAAACTTTAAGCCTCCAGTGCACAAACACTGAGAAACAGTGAAGGGGGCAACATCTTGCAGTTGCACTTCTTATTGCTAAACCACAAGAGCTGCAATTGAACAACCTATTGGTCGTTAGTTTTATACTCATTGATTGTGTGGATCAGATGTGGCGTTGCAGTTGCAGAGTTCATGCCTCTAGAGGGCATAATGACTCAATCAAACTGAGTAAGGCTTAGTGTGTATAGTGAGACATCTTCCTCCCTGAGAAGAAAATGTGCTCTCCTTTCTCACCTAATGAACTTATCAAACACAGCAGCGCAGTCGGAGCTTTCTTTCAGGACCAGGGTGCTGCTGTTGTGGCTCAGCAGCATCTCCTCAAACACGTTGCTCTGCAGCAAGAGCACCAGTGAGTGAGCCTGGATCACCTTCACCTCATCAGCGTTGGGCGTCTCCACCCTGATTGACACATCGCTGCTGTTTCCCTGAACCAACAGGGCCTCCAGGCGCTGCACCAGGGTCAGAGAGTGACTGATGGTGTCCCCGCTGGCGCCATCTCCATCCTGGGCCCCGTCAACCTTCAGCATGCCTGGTGGAGGTAAAGGAGGGACAAGTGGAGTTAGAGGATTGGATAATAAGAAACAGAATACTGAAAACAAGATTAGAAAAGTTGAATTTCTTTTATAGAAATGTGCAGAAGTTGCATGCTGGATATTTATTGGACCAGATAGTAGGTCAGTATCATTCAAATCCATGTCATTGATCGGTCCAGCTGGTTGTCTGGATAATGAGGGAATGTGGGTCAGGTTTAATTAAAGCTTTGTCTCAGCCGAGGCGGTTGCAGCACTGCTCCTCCGCAGGCTACGCTGTTAATGTAACCGCCCGGCTCATATTAGCTAAGTTCCTCTTTCCGATAGTTGATGCACTTCCTTTCTGTCTGATAAAAAGGGAACACAGTGTGAACTCAGTTGTTGACTGTGGTTCCTTTTAAATCACTACATAACATACAGTTTCTGCTTTTTTAACTTTTGAAAATTAAGTTGTAATGTTTCGAGGAAAAACTGACAATATTTCTAGATTTTAATGCTTTATCCCTTCCCTTAGTTATGCTGCCATAGGACTAGACTGCTATCTATCTATCTATCTATCTATCTATCTATCTATCTATCTATCTATCTATCTATCTATCTATCTATCTATCTATCTATCACAAGTTTCACTGTTACTGTAATAATTCATCATTCATTGTAACCTATTCTTATCATCCATTGTAATTCATTATTATTCATTGTGAGTGTACAATATGTGTGTGTTGATTTGTTCTGTACATGTGACATCATTGCACGTCTGTCCGTCCTGGGAGAGGGATCCCTCCTCTGTGGCTCTTCCTGAGGTTTCTTCCACCTTTTTCCCTGTTAAAAGGTTTTTTGGTGGACAAGTTTTTCCTCACTAATCGAGGGTCTAAGGACAGAGGGTGTCACTCCCTGTACAGATTGTAAAGCCCTCTCAGACAAATGTACTTTGTGATTTTGGGCTATATAAATAAAATTTGATTTGATTTGCAACGATTAATCAATCAGTCGCAGAAAATTAATCATTTTGAGTCATTTTTTAACAATATCCAAATTCTCAGATTCCAGCTTCTCAAATGTGAATATTTTCTGGTTTATTTAGTTGTCTATGATAGCCAACCGAGTATCTTTCTGGTTTCTTCGGGACAAAAGAAGATATTTGAGGACGTCACATTCGGTCATTTTTCACCATTTTCTTACATTTTATAGATCAAACAACTTGAGAAAATGAAAAATTAGTTGAAATTAGTTTTTAGCTAACAGGGTATATGACTGTTTTCTTTTAATTTTGGTTGAAACAGCCCTTAAAATGCCATTTATATACATAAAGAGGAATCCATCATCCATCATTAGTTGGTGAAAATGTAGTAGCCAATGAGCACTAACTTACCTGCAGCAGCTGACCCCAGGTGAAGACAAAGAGCAGAAAGCAGCATCCCAACATGGATTCGAACCAGGCGGCCGTCGTGTCTCATCATGTCTGGATTCCTCCGTCTGCCCTGCTGGCTGTGGAGGACGAGGTGGTTTGAATGTGGGACAGAGGTTCCTTCTCGCCACATCCGGCCCACAGAACTTCATCGATTGGTGGGTGGAACAGGCCTGGGTTGTTTCCATGACTACCACTTTGATTCTGACTTTCCTAACCTTGGGTATTAGCGCTCGCTGCACGGCATTGATTCGGTGAGGAGGCCGCAGGGACCCTCAGACAGCTGTGGAGTAAAAACACTGATCTAATCTACATTATCTGCTGTTCAAAAATGGCAGATTTGGATCCTGAAGCTGCTTCGATAAGAGATCAGTGAGAAAATGAAGCTAGCAGTTGCATTCAGTCTGTTGCAGTCACATGGAGCTTAATCAAATATGTGTCACTGTGTTCACCCAGTTTAGCTCGTGTGCGTGACACAGCAACTCATTTATTCACAGCTTCAGGCTACAGCACGCTTCATTAGGAGGTGATAAGTTATATGATCAATATTTTTCTTTTCTTTTCTGTGATTTTTTTTTTCACTCTAACCGAAACTTATTTGCTCATTGTAGTTTAATTAGAAATGGATCCAATGACTAATAACAGCAAACACATTTTTAGTCTCCAGAGAGTAGTTCTGTGTAGGTCAGACATGCTAAACATTGATGAAGCTCAGTATTGAATTCAGTCCCTTATACACTTTCTACTGATTCTGGTACGAAACAGCAGCAGCTTTGTGATAAATGAAAAAATGTGTATTTAAACTGAGAAAGACAACATCTATGCTTGTGTGTCCATGGAAAGAGACAGGAGGGCTGCACTCTCCAACCATCTACTGTGTGAGATACGACTTTCTGTATTTACATCTTACGTCCATTAGAGAGCAGAGTAGCTGCATCTAAGCAGCAGCCAGGATCCAACTGATGCACAGAGACAAGCCTGTGACAGCGACTATAGATGCTGCAGATCCATGTGAGCCGGTTTCACGTAGAACTACAGACAGACATACATGACCTATGTAGATATGAAGGGCTCATTCTAAGCTACCGAAAACACAATGAATATACGCTAATGAATATTATATACATACTGGTCCTTTAAAAGAAAAAAAAAACAAGAAAGGAGAATTAAAGTCGCTTTGTACAATTTTAGTTTTCTAGGTTGTATACTATTTTATATTGTATGAATGTGCAGAGCACAAACAAAGAGATGTACAATACATAAAGCTAAATTTAAAAGTGTGTTTAAAATTGTGCTTTTAGTGAAATACACACATGGTTATTCCTTTTTTTCCACTTTCCACATTCATCGTTTTGTTGTAAAACGTTAGTGATGATTTTTCTTCTCTGTGGTTATAAAGTCTTCAGAATAAAAAATCAATATTCATAACCCTTCATATATATTCACTGACTTACAGTTATATTTGATAAAAGTAAATTACTGAACAATCCAACATGCAATGAAACTGTGAGCTTTAAACACGTCATCATGTTTTCTAAGCCTGTATTTACCTTTAAATGTAAACCGAACAGTTACTGACTGAAGTCATTTAATTGCAGGTCATTTTTTGAATAATGGAGCATTTGTGTCAGATGAAGTCACTGCTTCGGTATGATTTTAATAAACAACATAGACAACCAGATAACCATAAGGATATATCTCATGGCGTGGAGGGTTTACCGCTGCAATAAAAAAACAAGACAAAACACAACAAAGCATCAATGCATAAAGCGTTAAAAAAACAAATATAATCAGAAATAAAGACTGAATGATCGTGTGCCAAACAGAGAGCATGAAGTGGTGATAAGTGTGTGTCTGAGCGGAGATAAGATGACAGTGTTTGTCTACTGAGCTCATATTTCAGCCGCTGAGAGTCTTGCGGCTTGAAAGCTGCACAGAGCGACAGTTTGGAAAGTCGAGGTTGTGGCGGTCGTCCAGACTGATGTGACCTGCTTCAGCATCAGTTTATCTCACTGCAGCAGCTCCATTAGCTCTGCTTTCTATCTCTTTCTGTTTTTTTTTTCCTCTGACAGCACTTCAGCTGCAGAGGAAGACTTGTTTCTGTTTCTGGGGAACGAGCTGAATGAAGCAGATAAAGACTGACTATAAATCTGAACTGCCAATAGACTCTGCAGGTGTGAAATTAGCTCCTGTGGACCATCGATGCAGGTATACAGTTTTGAGGATTCATCATTGGTCATCTTTGTTCACCTTGACATTTAATTGGTTTAGAAATGGAAATATACAGTTTTGTTCCCATTCCAGGGCGCCATTTGAGCCAGAACTGACAGACGAAGATGTACAGTAGCACTGTGCATTGATGGAGCCATAAAGATGTACTTAAATATGACCTCAACCAGGGAACAAATGTGACCAGATCCCTTTTCACGTAGCTTCAGGAGGTAGTTTGAACCAAACCCGTAAAATGCTTTAAATGATCTTTCTGAATATGGTAATGAATCAAACATAGACATCAAGCATACTTTTGTTATCCAGATGCTCTCAGGCTCAGGCATTCAGTATTTATTTTAAAAACTTAAAATTGAATTAAATTGTTTTCCAAACAGACGCAGTAGTTAAAAATCAGTAAAAAAGCAGTGACGCTTCCAGCTTGGCAGTCGCCCCATTCAACTCAACAGCCAGCGTTTTGGCAGTGGGAGCCACAAACCAGAGTCTGGATAGTGTTTTCATAGCAGGCTGTGATGATATTAATATGCTGGTTTGTTGGGGCACATTTAGTCAACAACACTGGCACCTAATTAAATAAAAAGTTGGGTGAAAAACTGCCTAATCTGGTGGCACTGGACAGGCCTCCAGTGATCTGACAGTTGTAAGTTGTGTTTTTAAAATCTGACTTTCAAGAAAACACACTGTAGAGTATCTGCAGGGTTCTGCATTGGTGCTTCGTTCCGGGTTTTCTAAGGTCATTACTGTCCATAAAAGGAAGATTAGATTCCTGTAGCGATGCATATAAACCACCGCATCAGAGTCGGAGAACATTAAGCTGAACCTGTCGTATCCAACGTGATCTTTATTTATTCTCTCCGCCTCCTCTGCATCATGATCAGCCTCTAATCTAACAGGTCTGATTGATTATGAGTCATGTCTGTGCATGATGATTGGCTGCTGTGGTGTGCTCGAGTGAACGCCTGACGCACTGTAAGGTCAGAGGTATAAAAAAACCAAAACACGCATGCAATAATCGGCAGCTGCGGGGCGAAGGAAGCCATATTGGGTCAAAGTAAACTCACTTAAGCATCGTTTGTCAGCAGACTGACCTGATGGATGATGAGTTCTTCAAATCTACCTGTTTAATGCTGTTTGTGTTGGAGCTTTGCTATGATCAACAATTTGAAGTCATGAGATGCATTTTCTCGAAGGGTTTAGTTGAATTAACGTAACTCCATGATTCACTGATCTCAGTCACTTCCTCGCTTGTAATTGTGTTAGTTTCAACTGCTGTTAAGAATACATACATGAAATGATGAAGCTGCTGGTTTGTGCTGCGTCAGCTCCACCGAGGTCTCATGAAGACTTGGCCTGAACTAAATATACTGAACTGAATATATACAATCACATTATATTGTGATAATTTAATGTTAAATACTATAAATCCTACATAATATGTACAACATTGGTGCCACCAGAACAAAACAAGCTCTGGTCAGTTTCTTCTTATATCAAGAAAACTTTCTCATTGCTCTCGTCGTCTTTACTGAGCTTTATAGTGACTTTCAGATCATTGTTTATCTGTCCAGCTGCAGCTTTACTGTTCTGGTTCACTCTTAGCTTCCATAACATCGTCTTCAGAGGAAAAGCTGTAAAAACTCACCGTACACTAGCTGCTCACAGACACAGTTACTGTAGACCAGCTGCTCACAGACACAGTTACTGTAGACCAGCTGCTTACTGTAGACTAGCTGTTCATAGACACAGTTACTGTAGACCAGCTGCTCACAGACACAGTTACTGTAGACCAACTGCTCACAGACACAGTTACTGTAGACCAGCTGCTTACTGTAGACTAGCTGCTCACAGACACAGTTACTGTAGACCAACTGCTCACAGACACAGTTACTGTAGACTAGCTGCTTACTGTAGACCAGCTGCTCACAGACAGAGTTACTGTAGACCAACTGCTCACAGACACAGTTACTGTAGACCAGCTGCTTACTGTAGACCAGCTGCTCACAGACAGTTACTGTAGACCAACTGCTCACAGACACAGTTACTGTAGACCAGCTGCTTACTGTAGACTAGCTGCTCACAGACACAGTTACTGTAGACTAACTGCTCACAGACACAGTTACTGTAGACCAGCTGCTCACAGACACAGTTAATGTAGACCAGCTGCTCACAGACACAGTTACTGTAGACTAGCTGCTTACTGTAGACTATCTGCTCACAGACACAGTTACTGTAGACCAACTGCTCACAGACACAGTTACTGTAGACTAGCTGCTCACAGACACAGTTACTGTAGACCAACTGCTCACAGACACAGTTACTGTAGACTAGCTGCTCACAGACACAGTTACTGTAGACCAACTGCTCACAGACACAGTTAATGTAGACCAGCTGCTCACAGACACAGTTACTGTAGACTAGCTGCTTACTGTAGACTATCTGCTCACAGACACAGTTACTGTAGACTAGCTGCTTACTGTAGACTAGCTGCTCACAGACACAGTTACTGTAGACCAGCTGGTGAACATAGTGGAGTATTTAGATGTTTCCCTCAGCAGTTGATAGAGAGCAGATACAGAGCTAACAGTGAATATTGGACACAAACACGACTCCACTTAACACATACACTATACCGTTATGCAATATTTTGACTGCATACTGGCATATTTTATCACGTTTCCAGTGTGAATGCACTAAAGACTTAAATCCCAGTTAGATGCCTTCGGTATTGGTAGGCAGCCTAAGAAACGTTATTATGTTTTATTGCCTCCCAGACCCGGTTTTCCTGTATTCATCTCTTGCTTCTCCCCTTTTGATCCGTTTCCTCCCTCATTCACCTCTTTCCTTCCACAGATCAATCCCTCCCTCTTTCTCTCGTCCTTCCCTCACCCCCTCCCCTAACATTTTCACTCCCCTCTGCCTCATTTCTCCTCTCTCTCTCTCTGCTCACACGTTGCAGTGATGTGCCGGCCGCTTGAACTCCACTTCTTCTCCTCCTCCTCGTCTTTCTCCTCCACGTCTCCTCAGCGGGTGTCCAGCAGCAATGATGGGGACTCTGTAGGAGCCTGTAGGGGAACGACAGGGCAGAAGACCGGCTGAGACCCAGGTGACGAGTCGCTGTGGAAACTGGATGTCAAGGTAGGACTAAAGACAGTGAGATTGACCATACAAGGGTAAAACAAAGCCAAGTCGCTGTTTATGCACGTGTGTCTGAAATGTTTCTGTTCCTTGTGCAATCAGCACAGTTATACATCATTGACTTCATGCAATGATGGTGCAAAGTACAGTCTTATTATGAAAGTTATTTAGGGAAGCAGAAAGGGAGTCTGGATTGTATCACCTCCAATTGTTTCATAATTGACATATTAATAGGATTTATTGGAAGCGTTTCCGTGTTTTTCAAGTGCCTGAATCTTCCAGGATTGTCATCACATCAGGCTGTAGTTTGACTTCTGGACTCTGTCTTCCTAACAACGCTGACCCACGGGGTGAGGATTTCATGGATGAACATAACAGTTTCCTGTGTCATCCGTCGGTTTTCCAGAACATGAAACCTGAAGATGCTCTCACTTTTCCTCATACATACCAAAATACACTCTGCTTGCACTGATGTGAGACAGAGATATGTTTGCTGTACAGTAACGCTGGCAGCAGCCTTTATCTGGCACCGCTGTTGTTTCAGGTGCACAGTCTCTTGATGAATAATTAAAAGGACTCAGATAGAGTTCAGCTCAGCTTCCTGGGCACTGGGCCCCCTTGCAGAGCCACGTCCTATAGCCCCCAGCTGCATCTCAACCCTGGGAAAAGCATCCAAAATAGAGTCTTAATAAGAAACATGCCTCGGCCGACAGGATCTTCAGCTGTCCTGTTAAAGCCGATGTTTTGTAAGCGGAGCTTCTTCTGTCTGCTGACACTTGACTGGAGCAGCATGATGTCCTGTTACATCAATATACTTCATTTCCCCTGTGTGAGAGCACAGCAATTGTCTGACAGTTGTGACTGATTAAACAACAGTTAATAAAAAAACCTCTGAAGTGAGAATAACTCCATTAGCATCTCCAGTATGTGCAGCACCCGAGGGACCAAGAAAAGTGTAATGAAGAGCGAGCAGAGGAGAGGCAGCCTTCAGGACTGAAGAGGATCTCAGTCCGTGTAAAAAAGAAGTGGCTATTGATTGGTCAGTGTAATCACTGGTCCCTAGTGTCGTGTTTGCAGGCAGCTCACCACGTTCTCATTCAGGACGATCGTGTTTCTCACCGCTGGTGCTGAGAGCATGATGAAACACATCATGTGTCTTTACAGATGAAAAATACACTAATAACTGACTTGCAGGCCTGTGGACATCATGTTACCTTGTTTATTGTGTAGATTTACGCATTAGTCGTGCTTGAGTTTAAATTTAGTTTGCTTTGAACATTTTTTAACCAAAGCTCCAAAACAAACAGATTCCAGCTTCTCATATCTGAACTACATTGAGCACATTTGTGTTTTGGACTATTTGGAGAAAAGAAGCGATTTGAAGACGAGGAGATGATCGTTGGAGGATGGATGGAGAAAATAATCAGTAGATTAATCTATAATCAAAATAATACATAGTTGTCGCCCTGATAAGCGTTTTCTTTATTTCTTAAAATTGTATTTAACCAGGAAGTCTCTTGAGATATATTATCTCTTCACAAAGGAGACCTGGCCAAAATAGCAGCGAACAATAGGTCACAGAGTTACATAAAAACACATAATTCACAAGAAGCACAACAAAACAAGATGTGAGAAATATGACAGAGATCAAACATGACTATTTAAAACAATTCATTTCTCATGAAACATTTTTTTGCCAACATTTCCAGATGAAGTTCGTCATTTTTCAAAGCTAAAACTGCATAATATGAAACCGTAGAGACTGTAGGGCTACTGAAGGTAATCTAGATGATAATCTGGTCGGATAGCTGTTAGAAAGCATTTCACAAAGGTGAGCAGGAAGTTTTCCAGTGATGGATTTAAAAATGTTTTCTTGCTGCTAAAGGAAAAACATTTCTTAAAGCTATAATAAAAAAAAAGGTTTGACTTTTAGTTTCTTTGCAAGGTTGTCAATGTGTGTGTGGAGAGATTTTACAAGATGTTTGTACGTCGGGACTTTTTTGTAATTTAATTCTTTCTGAAGTTTTAAGATCGATGTTGTCTTTCTTCTACAGAATGTGCATCACTTCTGGTGAAATCATTTGTTGTTTTGTTCATTTAGGGTCAAAGCTGCTTAGAAAGACAAAAACCTGTAAGGATGAATGTATATCTGCATGCTCATATGGGATCTGAACTGCTATTAATACTGAATAGGACATCCTATATCAGCACATGGGATACTGTTACATAACAGAGAGTGAAATATGAGAATCTTTTTATTGATAAACAAAACAACTGGGTTGCATTTGAGCAAAGAAAAAAAAACAACAGCAAAGTGGAATCAGATTATTCTGCAAACTCTGAGTTCACATTTCTTCCAAAGTATTAAGACGATTTATTTAATTTATGGCCTGGATTTAAGGCTTAGTGCCAAAACGCTGCAAGCATGTAGTGATTAAGACTTCTTATAATATGATCACAGCTGAGGCTGGAGAAGTGAAAAATACATCAGCGGTTGTAAATTGATTCAGAGACAGGACAAACATGAGAGAGTGATATGATAATCTGTCCTGAATCATGTTACACTAAATATTAATGCATTAAGAAGACATTTAGTCACACTGCAACACTTCATCTTTCTAGCAGACACTCAAAAAATGAGAAGTTCATTCTTGTTGTTGGAAACAGCAGTTGACAAATCTCACCACAATCTATCGAGCAGCTGTGCTGGAGCCTTCAATCATATCACATCTTCAAAAACAAGATAAAAAAATGTTACTTTATCTCTACTTGTAAGACACATTGGATTGATGAGGATGAGAGGTCCTTAAAATGCTGAGAAATTTGAACAACAAATATGAACCAATGAGACTGAAGACAAAACATTTCAGACTTTCTACCAGGTAACAAAAGATGTAAAGACCTTCAGATGCCTTCTAGCGGTTGACGTCAGTCAAAGAGCCAATTTTAGAAGTTGTGAATCAAACGTGGTCGTCTCCAGTGACTCCGTCTCTGTCACAAGACGACCACGATGCATCGTTCTTCCTGATCTCACTTTCACTCCTGCATCATTCACAAAATACAAACACACAGTTTCAGGTAGATGTAAAGACCAGAATCCACATCTGGAGGAAAATAATAGTTACAGCCATGTTAAGAAAAGTAGTATTCGTTGTTCCTACCTCTCTCCTTTCTGCACAACTATATACTGGATTACATTATTGATCTTGATTTGTTCGATCAATGCTTTTCTGCTCAGTTTATTATGCTGAGGCGGTATTTTATGACATTCCTGCTACAGACCATAAAAAGTGCCAGTCAGATAATGCACATGTAGGCTTTTGGTGCAAAAATAGCCTTTACAATGGTAGTAATTAAATATGCCCTGCTCACATCATGAGGCCAGTTTCACCGATTGGGTGATTGTGGCTCCATGATGATGTTTACGTTGGTCGACCACCCACAAATGGTTCGTCACTGAGAGCTTGAGAGATAACACAGTCCAAATATGGCTTCATGGATGAGTGAAGTAAATTAGGAGAGCAGGCGGAGAAGAGACAGACGGAGAAAAACAGGATGGATGGCACCATAGGTGAAAAGGTGCGATGGGGATGATAATGACTCAGAGGAGGTGGAGGTGATGGGGTCATCGCTGTCAGCCCATCTGTTGTTGTCGATCTGCAGTTTAATTGACTGAGTCCAAACTCTGGGGATTTTTTTTTCCAGTTTATTTCTAAATTCAAAAGCAAACAGCTCAGCAAAGCAAACACCATTCACACGACATCACTGAGTAAAATGCAAAATGCAGCAACATAAAGCAGCTCATCATCTGCAGATAATGATTTGATGGCATCATATCAGACTGATACTATGGAGAGCTAAAGTCATTACATTAGCTGCTCATTCAGCGTTTCTTTCATCAGTCTTTCTGAAAGAATGAAGCGTGCTCCTGGAGTTTACTTTCCATATTCTCAGAAAAGCTTTCTTCTGAAGTATTCATCTTTCTAACTGTAATCTAAGATGTGTAAAGATGCTCCTGTCTGTCCTGCTGTTGTCTGAACTGAACTGAAAACATGTCTCTGCTTTATTCTGTAGAGGAAGTGCCAAGGTCATGATCGACTGGCCCAATGTGACAGTGGCCGGCCACCAGGAGCTGGGCCTGAAACCTGAGGAGCTGCAGAGGTCTAAATGTGTGCTGGGCTTCATCCCAGTCATCTACTACAGTATTCTGCTCTGTGTGGGAGTGCCAGGTACAATTGAGGCAAAATATATCATGCTTACCTCTGGTGGTATCTTGACATGTACATGCTCAAAGCATTTAAAAATACATTTCAAAACCTCGACAGAAAAACTCCAGACGAAAAACGTTCTATAAAAGCATGCATAACATATACAGTTGTTGTAATTTAAGTAATTTTTACCCTTTAAAGTCAGAAACTGCATAATTTTATGACTATTGGCCCACAGTCAAAGTGCAAACTGAGCAGTTTTCTCTGCTTCTCTATTTATAACAAAACCGGGATCTGCACAAGAAAGAAGAAATCAATACACAAGTGAGTTAGAGGTGCTCAAATGAGGACATAGCCGGCCGTCGGCATTGATGGCTGGCAATATACAAAAATCTAATCTATCATCTAATAATCGGTATGTTTGGCTTGATGGCCTCTTTATCCATCCATTGATGCCTCCAAGCCAACTGTCTTTGGAGTCTCAGCATTAAAATTGAATTCCTCAATAATTCAGAGAGTGAAAATATTGGCAGCATTGTCCTCATTACTGTCCTTCGTCTAGAAGTCAATGGCAGTGATTTGGTATTGATCCAGCAGAGATTTAGACAGTGTGGTGTTCAAAACAATTGGATGTGTTATCAGAGCATTCAGATGACCTCCAGGTCATATCAAGTAATTGGTCCCAAAGGGAAATAAATATGAAGGCCATAGTGCCAAAGTCAGCAGCCGTATGCTTGAAGGGGTCCAGTGGTGTTAGCCAACAAACTGGTGTGGAAATGTCCTGCTGTTGATAAGATACGGTAAATATTTCAGAGATACTCAACTGGATGTATTACAGAAACAAAAACGATCTGTTTGTGAATTATATTAGCTTTTTTTTTTCTTCTGCACGTTCAACTTTTCAAATGTAGGACTCCTTAACTTACTACAGCCAAAATGACTTTTCATCACTTAAAAAAAAACAAAAAAACATGATTATGCTATAAAAATGTAATTTGCAGAAAACAGCAAAATCATCACAGTTAAAAACCAAGTTGAACTGTTACTTTCCTCTGGTTTGGTAATCTCCGAGCTAAAGTTTCAGTAGTTAAGTCGAAGCTAGCTACTGATAGCTAGCTTCGATTTCGTTTTCGTGGGAAAACTTAAATCATCCCTTTTTACTTACTTCGACTGTTTCTGAGGTTACTGCAGGTATGCAGTATATCATAAATAGCAGCTAACATGATCTAATCTTTGCTTTGTTCTCTTTGTTTCCGTCAGTGAACATCCTCACAGCAGTGGCCTTGTCCAGATTAGCTTCCCGCACTAAGAAAGCTCTGTACTACTACCTTCTGGCTGTGACAGGCTCAGATATTCTCTCCCAACTCTTCATCATCTTTGTCGGCTTCCTGCTGGAGACAGCGGTTTTTCACCGTGATGTCCCTTCGCTCCTGCTGCACTCTGTCAGTGCTGCTGAGTTCGCCGCCAACCACGCCTCCATCTGGTCCACCGTACCGCTTACCGTGGACCGCTATGTGGCGCTGTGCCACCCCCTCCTCCACCGGCAGATCAGCTATCCGGCCCGAACCAGGAAGATCATCGCCATGGTCCTCGTGTTATCGTTTGCATCAGGTGTACCCTTCTTCTGGTGGTCAGACATGTGGCGGAACAGCCACCCGCCCACCGCTCTGGACACCGTCCTCATTTGGACACATGTGACTATCATCTACTTCCTGCCCTGCAGCATCTTCTTGGTGTTAAACTCTTTGATAATCCACACGTTGAGGGTGAGGCAGAGGCAGCAGCGCTGTGAGGGAGAATGTGGGCCGAAGTCTGCGCCTCCACGGCGACTCGGAAAAACCACTGCCATGCTGCTGGCCATCACCTCTGTGTTTTCTGTGCTATGGGCTCCCAGGACTGTCGTGGTCATCTACCACCTGTACGTGTCCTCAGTTCACCAGAACTGGCGCGTCCACCTGGCGTATGACCTGTCCAACATGCTGGCCATGCTCAACACAGCTGTGAACTTCTTCCTCTACTGCTTCGTTAGTAAGCCGTTCCGTGGCGTTGTGCGGGACGTCTTACTGCTCAGAGCCGGCCCGCTGTATCCTCGCCGTGTTCTGCCTCAACAGCATGGCCCCACCAACGCCTCCATCTCTTCCCTGTACAGTGTGAACAACAAGCGCTCACAGCGGGACTCTACCCCCTTGTCACCTCGCCGGTCCAGAAAGCCCTCGTGACCCCGTGACCCCTCCTTTTAATCCAAAACACCCATTACCCCACGGCCCCTGAGCACTTCTGACCTCGGAGACGCACTCTGCGGTGCATCTACCAGCTGCCAGTAAACCCTGCAGATTTCTAAAAGGGCCTAAAATGAACTCAAACGAGTCACAGGAAGTATGTCATTTGTATTATAACATGTCACTTGTTCATATAAATGAGATAAGATGGCAGCATATTTATTTTTCTTGAGAGGAATTTTACAAAATATAAGTAGGTGTTCTTCTTTTCCATAAATGGTTGTATTGTACCAGATTATTTTTTTATATTGTTCAAAGGGAAACAGAAGAGGCAAATACATGTTCTCTTCAGTGCATTAGTTAGATCTGTGGTTAACACACAGAAGTTACTTTTTACATGCTGCTAAATGAAGCGCATCCATCTTCCCACTTTCATCATGCTAAGTGGTTGTCAGTTTGCTTCAAGCACCACAGAGGCAGTTTTAATTCGAACTGGCTGTTATCTCCTGCAGTTGTGTAAAGATGCTGAATGCCCAAAAGACAATCTGCCCTGCTGAGCACAGCCACTCGAGCAAAGAAATCAAACTCTGTCTCTACAGCGCGCTCCCAGGCACAAAACCCACAGCTGCTAAAGCCAGTGTTTATTTTTCATGAAATGTAACTCGATGGAGCCATAAATGAAAGCTTGCTGTTTAAGCAGCAGGAGTGAAGACCCTGCTCTTCAAACAGCCTCTCCGCTACATCACCAACATGGCCTCGGCTCTGGCTAAACAAACCACAGATTAGCTTGATGGTCTGCACAAACACCCATAGAAACTCACAAGATGGTACACACTCTCATGCATGCACAAACACGTGCACACACATTTAGACGTTAGCTTGTACATTTCCATTCCCTGAATTTTCATGTGACATCATTGTAATTTGATGTAAAATTAACTGTATCAGTTGTGTCAGTGTTGTAGTGAAAAATAAGACGCCTGCACTTAAACTGCTAACTGCTAATTTGCATATAGGATTTTATTTGATCAGATCGATCCATCTGTTGTCGGCATGTATATACAATAACTTTTATAGCTCCTATGTTTAGTTATATTAACGTGTTGTGTTGTCGCCTGGTTTCTAATGTTTCTAATGATGCAGATATTGAAGAATCACCTGTTTCTGTCGTCTAATAAATGGTTTGACATTAATTCTTGATTTTTAAAGCTGCAGCCATCTGAGCACGATAACAACAAAGTAAAAAGAAGGAAGAAAAACAGCAAACAACAAGAAAACAAACAGATAAACAAACAACAAAAAAGAGAAAAAGATTTCCGTTTTTATGTTGATAAAACAGAAAATATTTTTCTGTTTTTCTGTTTTGCTTCGAGCTGCAATTAATTAAATATAGATAATTAAAATATTTGCTATATTCTGGATCATAAACCACACGCAAAGTAGAAGAGTATTTGTCAGGTATTGATTATGTATTAGGTATTATGTGTGTTAATATTACAGTATATTTGTAGGGATCACACACACAAGCTACAAGCGGTAGCCACATTACAAGTTTAATAGTCATAATTACTCATAACAACAGATGTTGTAAATCACTGGATTTAGCAGGTTTTATAAATGTGTAACTGTGTTGTTGGTTTTCTAACACGCTGCATACACACACTAACAGATGCAGCAGCTTTGTTTTATCTGATTGGACGTAAACATTTCTGGTCCAAGAATTTGGAAATCTGAAAGTTTTTTTTTTAGCATTTGCAGGCATGGATTCGTACTGCCAAGAGTACACGGACGGACGTCTCTGGCTTGTAGCTGTGACGTTTATTATTTTCCAGCTGGAATACCAAACATATGTTTCGTACATATGTCTACAAAACCTGAAAGATGAGACAAATTCTTCATTACAGATATTCAAAACTCAGCCTCAAGCTTTCAAACTTAATTTTCCTTTCTCAGACATTTAAACATTAAACATTACAGCAAGTTAAAATTCAGTTTTGATGGCTGACATTAAACATTGAACACACCACATGAGTGTCTGCTGTTTGTAGATCAATAAACATGTAGAGAAAGGAAATAACATTGTTGTGGGAAATTGGGTCTAAAGTCTATGAAATAATATCAGGACTGTCAGCAACATGCTCATATTTGGGATAACGCACTGATAAATGTTGTCCTTCAGATATGATGACCTGTTACTCCGGTGCTATGTAGCCGTGTAAATATTTATTTTAGTCTCGTTATTTTGGTTTTATGCCACATTTGCTTCATAGTTCACCTCATCATTTCCAGCAGCAGACAGTTGTTTAAGCTCTGATAAACCCAACGTACGTTACAAAGCACCAAAAACGCCAAAACAGCAGACAAGAAGAGTAGCAGCTAGCTCGTGAAGAAAGTGGTACATCGAAGCACAAGATAAATAATATATAAATATATAAATATATGTTTCTCAGGAGACCCAACTGTTTGTTTTTCCCTTCAAGTAACTAAAAAAATCAGACTTAAATGCAACTTTTTGACTCATGCAGTAGATCTATATCATTTGTAGGTATAAATATCTCTGATTCTTCCTCCGACCACCCGTTCTGGTTTAAGGTTTCCAGCTCGAGCCACCTGCCATCCCTCCCATCATCCCTCCACAGTCCTCATTGTGTTTACTGTAACAGTAAGAGACACAGTGTGACCTCGCCCATGTCCCCGTGTCAAACTGCTCGTGTCACCCCGCGGCCGTCCCACACTGAGTTCTGAGAGGCCGTACGCAGATGTAGATACGAGCCGCCTCTTTGAAGACATCTCCTGCTGCCTGATAATAACAGAGGCTGTTGTGAGGGAGCGTGTAGTGACAGCGACCTTCCCGGTGAGGACGGCGGGAGTCAACAGAGTTAACTGAATAAACATTTAAGACAATAATATGGCGTTAAGATGGAAGAACAGGCTTTGATTACAGTTTAATGGAGCTACAGAGCTGCTTATGATGCTCCTCATTAAGGAGGGGAGGGGTGAGGACATTATAGAGCAGGTATACCTCGGGAGCCACACGTCCCCTGTCTGCCTGCCACCTGCCCTCTGTGCCTGTTCAAACACCTGGTTATGTCCCCCGACTCTGCTCCTATTCAGACCTGCCTGCTGCTCAGCAGGTGTCACAAGGCTTCAGATGAAAAGACAAAAGCACCACAGAGAGTGACAAGTGTATTATATCATATACAGGAAGCTCACGCTGACAGGAAGTTTACTCAGTCTGCTTAAAACATCCTGGAAACCGTCCTCTCAACTCAACTCTCCAAAAACACAAGTTTCTCGTACCTTTGCCTCGAAAACTGGACCGACACTGTACATTTTATCCATCGTGTGCATGTTTTAATCTTTAATAGATCATCAGAAACCAAGAAGAAAGCAGAAAAGGACCTGCAGATGGAACAGCCTCAGTCAGTTGTAGCTACAACATGTAAAATACCATTACAATAGTATTAAAACTGCAAAATATTACTGCAGTTTATAAGTCGTGTTGGAAATCAGACTGTACAACTGCTCAGCTTGCAAAACTCTGGTTAAAGTTAAGCAAAAACTGTAGTTAATTATAGTAAAAGTGAAAGCACCATCTTATGTCACCATTGATTTTTTTAAATTTTAATTTATTAAATAACCTCAATCAATTGCTTTAAGTTGCCTAAACATAAACACAAAAACGCAGATGCTTTAGATACTGTAAGTTCATATTATCCTGGATAATGTCGGAGCGTCCTTGAACACACCACACAACCATAAAAAAAAAGAAAAGAAAAAAAAAACTTTTCTCCAACAAGGTTCAATTTACAAACTTGTCGATTTTCATTCTGTAATGAAATAAGATGCAAATATGAAATCTCCTTTAAAATCTTGTTTAAAACTTTGGATGTAAAGTTTTGTTTTCGGTGCTTGATCGAAGTTGATGGATTATGATGAACTTTGACCTCCCGCATGTTGTCTTGTTGTTGTTGATGTGACTTTGCTGCATTGTTTACATTATCTCTTTAACTTTCTTTTGTTGTAATTGTAATGCAGAATGATTCCTGTCTGTAAGCACTAATATGAGTTTTATATATATATATAGAAATATTTATATTGTGCTTCAAGTGCAGATATCAGGTAAGTAAGTGTATTACAGAATATCTTAATAAAAGAAAAACATGTGAGCCTTCAAATTTATGTTCTGGTGTCGGACATAAATCTGCCAGCGCTGTGAGTGTTTTTATGATTAATATTACAGATTATCCCAAAGCATTAAAATAGTAAATAAAATCAGTCTCTGCACTTAACTGAGTTTTATCTGCCTGGTTCAGACATATAATCTCATGTAGAAACAGAGAAAAATACTATATGTTATATGAGACTATATGTCTGAGCTAAAGGGGTTGGAATGATGTCTTTGGATTTTCACTATATATTTCAAAAGCATTGTATAAGAGGAGAACTGTAATAGATAAAATATATTGTGTAGTCTTTATTTATAACCTGGATCTGATATACAGTAGGCTGTGTAATAGAAAGGTCAGACTAAATGAATCTGCCCTTGCAAAGTTACAGAATGAAGGATGCTCCTGTACAGATTGCTCCTCTCTAATGTCTCTCTGGGGTTTTGGTTCAAGGAGATGCTGAATCAGTCAATGCCAAAGCGGCCATAAAGACCTCCACACACGGCGTGATGTGGGATGAGCTCAGGAATGAGACGTGGAGGTGGAGGTCAGACTCGGACAACGAAGTGACGGCAGACAATCTCATCTATATCTGGAAACACACAGTTCAGAGTTAATCGCTAATCTGACAGCCACAAGGAGCCAGATGGACGTAGCCGAGGAGAGAAATACAACCTGTTGGGCTCACAGGTCAGGTGGAGGGCTTAATTACAGAGAATGGAGAGCTAAAAGCATGACTTCCCATCAGTGAGGGCCAGATGGAGGAGCTGAAAAGAGAGAATGAAAGTGTCTGTAGAGAGCAGGCAGGGAGGGAAATGAAGCAGGAACAATCTGCTCTTGAGTGTGAAACCTGGAGCTCATTTAAAGGGTAACTACACACTTTCTGCAAGCTGAATCCCAGAATCTGAAGGAAGAGCAGCCGACAAGCGCTCAAGATATATGGAGAGAAACGTTTCAGGTGCACCTCGTGAAACTGGACGAGAGAAGTGTGCAAAGCCGTCATCAAAGCAATATATTTAATTCAATATATGACATGTTGGTTTGTACATGATCCCATAGGTGTTATAGTAAAAATAAAGAAAAACCCTCTAATGAGTAGTTGTGTCCAAACTTTTTATTTTAGCAACAAAACAATTCATATATTTGTATTAACTTGTGATATAAAAGTGACACAGTTGACTGAATATTATGTTTTTATTGTGATTCATAATAATTCATGAAGTCAACATTTTTAAATTAGATAAGAAGCATTTAGGATTTAATTTTAATAATTAATAAATAATAACATTATTTGTGTCATGTGTCCTTTGCTGCCACCTTCCTTCCTGCTGCTGCTGCTGCTGCTGCATTCAACCCTCATCACCAGCAGAGGTCGCTGCACACCACGGTTCACTTACCATGTGATCCAGTCTGTTCATTTATTTATAGAATATATATACATGTATGTATTTGGCAACAAAGTAAACAATTAATACATAACGTCAATGAGATTGTGTGAGAAAGATACAGTAGTAGCAGTAGTGTGTGTGTGTGTGTGTGTGTGTGTGTGTGTGTGTGTGTGAGAGAGAGAGAGAGAGACAGAGAGAGAGACAGAGAGAGAGAGAGAGAGAGAGAGAGAGAGAGAGATTCACAGCAGTCACATCGTTGGAAAAGCCAGTAAAGCATCTGTAAACTTTTATTTCGCGTCTATCTTCGTTCAGGCTGAGCTCATTTCAGCATTTATTTTTTTAATCAGACTTCGCGACAGTAAAAGTAAAAACTTTGTTTATGACTGTTGATGATTTTCTAATAGCTCAACTCCTCCATTAGCGCCGTTTGAAGCAGTTAAAGACGCGTTTCAGATCAACAACCAGCAGAGGAGAAGTCTGCAGCTGACAACATCCTGTAACGACATCCAGGTACTTTAACCACTTTATACGATGCTGTTCAATTTAACCATGTTTAAGCCTTATGTGTGTGTGTGTGCGTGTGTGTGTGTTAATGATGGTGTGTGTGTTTTAGCTCCTTGAACACACCCTGGTGTATGTATGAAACCGTCTTTCATGGTTCAGATCACTTAAATTACTTTATTAAATGTATTTTTAATGAAAACAATAATATATAACAGATAACATACAGCTGTATTATTATTATTATTATTATTATTGAGTTTCTTCATATATCCACATGTTTTGTGTGTTATATAAGATGTAGACTATTGTCAAAATACTTAATCTGAGACTTAATTATTGTGTAAATCATCTTATAGGAGTACATAAGTGTACATAATGATAATTAAATATAATTTGTCTGTGCAGCGTGCAATAGTTCGTCAGCTGTTCCCAACTTCAAACCTTGTTAGTGGAGATTTAGAAAACCTGATGATCATCTTTATGTCTTCTGATTATTGTTAGTAAGTTACAACACCAGCTGCTGTATGCTTATAGACAATAGTGATTATTTAACAAGAAATGTGCCGAATGAAGAATAGTTTAGAAATAGTTTTGTTGTTATTTTATTGATTTATTTGGATCTCTACTTTGATCATTCAGAAACTGCAGTCACGCCATAAAACAGTTAATCCTTGAGCTCTACATTACTTTGATGTCCAGTGTGGACTATAACTACATGCTTTTGTTTCTCAGTGTGAAAAGACCGAAATCCCATCAGGAATGCTGCAGCACCATCACAAATATATGTGTGTGATTGTGTGTGTGTGTGTGTGTGTGTGTGTGTGTGATAACCTACAATGAAATGACTCTTAAATAAAAGACAAAACACAGAGAGACACACAGAAAAGCTTGATTTATTTGTTCCATAAAGTTCCTTGTCGTGATTGAGTCACAGAAGTCAGAAAGACCAAAACGTCCGACACCACACGTCTATTGATTTGGCTCTGAGACTGTCCTCAGCTAAGTGTAATTGGATCTGACGGGGACAAAGACAAACAGCCAGACACAGCAGAAAGACAAGTCTGGGACTGTGGAGATGTTTACTCAGAAAGCTATAACGTATGGAGCACTTTATAATTTGATTATATGCAGTTGGACTGTAGGTTTTATTCATAATGTAGGGAAACAATATTTGAGCCTATCAATGATTAACGTCAGCGTTGGGAAGGAGAGTTAGACGTTGACATTTTTGGTGGTTCCTGCTGGATGCAGCTTTCAGATCTAAAAACAGTTAAGTCTCTTCTTATTACATATTTACTGGTCAAACATCATCACAGAGGTTTTGTTTAAAATGCCACGTACTGCTGTGTGTACACTGACTCATGCAAGTGTAATATTTGCTTGATTGGGTGTAGACGACAGTGTCTTAATCTTGATTGAATGACGTATTTTGAGTCTTTGAGGATGTGTCCACATCAGACCTTTCTCACTCCTTGTTTGTTGGTCTGAACAGGTGCTGTCAGGATCTCTGAGCAACACACGAGAGGTTCCTCTGAATTGAAATCCTTCTCTGGTCTCTATCAGTAGCCATGGCTGCCAATGTCACCCCTAAAGGTTGTGGACCTGAGGTGGACTCCCTCTACTACAACCTGTGTGATCTCAGTGCCGTATGGGGCATCGTTTTGGAGGCTTTCGCGGCAGCTGGCGTCATCTTCTCTTTCGTCATCTTCATCTCGCTGCTGGCCAGTCTACCCTTCACACAAGACAAGAACCGCAGGAGCTCGGTGGGTCTCCAAGCCTGCTTCCTGGTCTGTACTTCCGGTCTCTTCTGCCTCACCTTTGCCTTCATTGTGGGGAAGGACTTCTCCACTTGTGCCTCGCGGCGGTTCCTCTTCGGGGTGCTGTTCGGAGGCTGCTTCGCCTGCCTCCTGATGCAGTGTGTGAGGCTGAACATCCTCGCCAGGCGGAACAGCGGGCCCCGGGCGTGGGTCCTATGTCTGGGGGCGGTGGGGCTGTGGCTGGTGGAGGTGGTCATCAACACAGAGTGGCTGATCATCACAGTGGTGCGTCACCCACTGGTGCCACTCAACGCCACGGCTGATTTTGGCAAAGCGATGGCTATACCTTGCAACATCGGCAACCAGGACTTTGTCATGGCACTGATATACGTGATGACCCTGATTCTGGCTGTAGTGGTGGCAAGTTTGACCATCATGGCGGGCAAATACAAGCAATGGAAGAAGGAAGGTGGCTGCATCCTTCTGACCAGCCTGTTCTCTGTTGGTATTTGGGTGGCGTGGATCGTCATGTACGTCTACGGGAATGCGAAGCGCGGCGGGCCCACATGGGATGACCCCACCTTGGCCATCGCCTTGGTGGCAAACGCCTGGGTGTTCCTGATCCTCCACACTATTCCCCAAGTCTGCTGCTTTAACAATGAAGACGAAAGCCAGCCAAGCTTCGGGGAAGATTTGTACCCAAACCGAGGAGTCGGATACGAGACAATCCTGAAGGAACAGAGCTCCCAGAACATGTTCATGGAAAACAAGGCTTTCTCTATGGAAGAGTCCAACCAAGGTATGAAGTTTATGGCCTCTCCTGTTCAGACACCGAGTCACAAATCTAAACATTGATCAAATCTGTATTCTTAATTTCTTAATTTCTTCATTTATTTATTTCTTATTCTACTTTAGTTACCAATCTGAAGACAAGCCCTAAAAATCAAGATTTTTGTTTATTTATAAAATACCAAAACTAAGCTCTCCTTGTCTTCATTATATGTACTTTTCTTTTAGACAGTTAAGTCAGTTCCATTTATTACTAAGTTTTTAACTCAAAAAGTAAATATATGCACGGCTACCATGATATGAAAATGCTGACGTGGGTTTGGGAACGTTTGACTTGCTTCATCATTAACTCCCTTGTTAACTCCCCCGTTCAATTATTTCCTTGTACTGTGAGCAATGACTAAAAAGTCAATAACAGCCCTCAGAGCCTTGACTGGAAAATTCAGCCAATCTTCACATTGCTTTCCCAACCTTGTAGTCAGGAATTCAGCAGGAATGTCGCCCCTGAATCATTCCTGTTAATGAGATACTGATATCTAACTGCGTCCCTCACCGCTGTATCACATGCAAACACTCCCACTTTGCATCCGATTCCCACCTGAAACACAATGTTGTGTGTTTGCATTGTCTGCATGGTGATTGAGGTGTGGCAACACTTTCACTCAGAGGGAAAATATCTGACATGTGACTAAGTCATCTCTCAGTTCATCTACAGAATACGCCACTGAAAGCAGAAATGAGAGAGCAAAGATAGCGTCCTTTAGTGCTGTGTATCTTAAGTGATTGTAATGTAAAGATTTAAGAGATAGTTGGTGGGGAGCAAGAGAGGCCTAAAGATAACAGATAACAGCGCTGGAAGAAGTATTCAGATCAAAAGTACCAATACAGAAATGTGGAAAAACTCCATTATTATTAAGGAAAAGTCCTGCATGAAAAATCCTGCTTAAGTAAAAGTAGTATTAGTGTTTCAGTAAAAGTATTAGCAGAAAAGTGTACTTCAAGTACTGCAGTAACAGTAGTGACTGATATATTATTATATATGACATCATTATATTATTAATACTGAAGCATCAGTGTTAGAGCAGCATGTTACTGTTGTAGCTGCTGGAGGTGGAGCTAGTTTCAACTACTTTATATACAGTTAGCTAGTTTAGTCCAGTGGTTCCCAACCTAGGGGTCGGGGCCCTCCAAAGGGTCACCAGATAAATCTGAGGGGTCGTGAGATGATTAATGGGAGAGGAAAGAAGAAGAAACAAAGTTCTGATACACAAATCTGTTTTCAGCTTTTGGACTTTTTCTCTAATCTTTGATTTCTGCTGAAATATTGGATCATTTGAAACATTTATTGAAATGAAACCATGTGAGAAGTTTAGAGGTAAAAATCACTATTTGGTGGAGCTGTTAACAACTCATAGACATCTGAAATGTGACCCGACTACACACTGCTGTTAGTAAGACGTCAAAAGACTAAAAGGTTGAAACCACTGGTTTCATCTTTAACAATGTGTTGGATTTTAAAAGCTTCTTCTTCTTCTTCTTCTTCTTCTTCTTCTTCTTCTACTATAACATGTCATCTGTGTCTGTCCATTACAGCGCCCAAACCCGTGTCTCCATACAGCGGCTACAACGGTCAGCTGCGTAGTTCAGTCTACCAGCCCACTGAGTTGGCTCTCATCACCAAAGCAATAGGACATGTGAGTATATACCCATGTAATTTGTTTACATATATGAACAGGACACATGACTTTTCAGTTGCATTAATAGCTGTTTCCAAAGTGGCATATCATGTGGTAAGCAAATTATTATTGAAATGAGGGACCTTTGGCACTAACAGTGAACAGAGACAAACATATGTGAATGAGGTTTGAGGACAAATGACCAATATGACTGAAGATGACTTTTCTAAGATATATTCAAGCTACATACCTGCAGATGTTCCTCTAAAACAGCCCAACACCAACAGCTTTTTAACAGTAAGCTTTAAGAGGTCATTTAAAGAGGTAAACTGACTTAGTTTGGGGGAGTTTCTTTTTCCAAAGAGCAGGTGTGTACAGAGCCACATGTCTTGTATGTTTTTGTCACCGTGTTATGACTTCATGCAGCACGATCGTGACACAATCATTCCCAGAGCGTCCACCAACTCTGCAGCCAACAGCGGGAGCAGCACCCCCTCACTGCACGCCGACGTCGGGAACACCGCTTACACACAGACAAACGGAAACAGCGTAGGTCGACCCCGAAAAAAGCCCTTCACTCCTTCTTCCTCCTGATCCATTTGCCTACCTGCAGATGCTTTTCTATACTCTCGCCTCTGTGCATGTCGACCTCTCACCTCCTGCTGTATCCATAGCAACTTCTTCTACAGGTTGACTATGAATCAGCTCTTTGTTTGACTTTTTCTTGCCTTGTGGAGCTCACTCTCTCAAGGCCTCTTTTACCTCGTCTGTTCAATATACTGGACTGAGTGCACTCTCATCTTTTTTCTTCTTACAATACAAGAAATAATGTTGGTGAAAAGGGTGTTTTTTGATATTATTAGTTATTATTATTTTTCTTTCTACATTTCTATTGTAAAAGTCAGATTTTAATGAAAGGAAAACTACTGAAAACATACCTTTTTATTTGTATCTTTCTCATTCATGAATTACACTTGCTGTTTTCAGTTTGGATTCGTTTGTAACACTAACAATTCAAAAACTGAGAGTAAAATCTTGCAGCAAATATTTGATATAGAAAGATTATGGACGAACCCTTTGAATCAACTGTAACTTTGTGAATCCAGGCCGACTACAGCTGTCATCCACCACAAAGGAGAAAGCTGGAAACTTTCCACCCTTTAGGGGATATTTGCTAATATAATATTGGATCAATAACTCTACCATCTCTTTCTTCTTCTGCAGGGGAATGGTCTGCATAGGATGTCCCAGTGGTGAACGCCCCGTGGTTCTCAACACCCCTTTAAAATAATTTCACTTCATGTCTTTTTTAATTGCACTTGCTGACTGTATGTTTGCTGTTATCCGTGGTTCCCTAAGCTGGTTCTAAGAGGAACCCTCAGCCCTCGACATGTGGAGCTGATGGAAAACAGCTAAACCTTCTATTGACCGATCTCCCATGTGCCGCTGGGTATCAGACAGTATACAGCTTCATTTGGAAGTCAAAGCGAGGGGATGAAGCCGCGGCTTTACTGCAGGACAAAGACTTTTTGCAATGGTCGCCATTCACTGAGAGCGAGCTGTGAGCTCTCAGCTGGACCCAAACACACAGATGTAGAGCGACGGTGCTGACGGAGTAAAACATGGTGCAAAATGTTGGCCTTATCACGATAACCACAAGTACACATGGATATGTAAAAGTCTTCTTCTTCATCTTCCTCCCCCCTGGACACACATCATAAACACAACTGTCAGAAAGATTGCATACACTTAAATTAAAAGAGAAATTAAGCAACGTCAAGTTTAATTATAGGGATAAATACATAATTTTGTGCCTATTTTGTGAATATTGTTAATAATCACACAGTAAGTTCCATCATAAAGTTGAGCTACTGGTATTGAATTCATGTAAATATGTTGCCAATGTTTCTCATTGTATGAAATGTATATTTAATACTATTTATAGCACTACTGGGTGCTATTTAATTATTTTATTCTTTCATGAGGATAGAAGACTGAACCCGTGTGGCTTTGTGAGCTTAAAAGGTTTCTTATATCTAAAAACTGGAACATGGTGTTTGGATTTTGTGTCTATAATCGAAGATAAACCTGCATCTGGACAAAAATGATCTTTTAATTTTAGGTTCAAACTTCTATTTAAAAGTTAATTAACCTTCTAGCTCAGTTGTTTGACTATCTGAGTCAGAAAAAAGTCATTTAGATGACGATGAAAATTATATTTGTATATTTGCTCAAACTTTATTGTCCAGTATGCTGCAGTAAAACAAATAAAGTACCATTATCATGTTTCATCTTCTCTGAAAGACAAATGAAAGAAACTCTTTCATAGAAAAACACCATTAAGGCTGAAGATGGTGGAAAGGTTCCTAAAAAGAGGGCGTCTATATAATGCCTTTTATGTTTATGTGTGAAATGTGTTGATTGCTCAAACTGCAGTAAATAAATATTGATTTGTGTCATCAATATTATGTTTTGTAACCTCATTATGTTCACATGAGGTGTTGCGGGTTTGGACTTGCTGCTGTTTAGATCCAGTGTGACGTGAGAAGAATAACAGCAGGCGCACAAATTCAATCATGTTCATCAACTTTATCGATCCAGCCGCACTGATATCAGACAGCTGAATTAATGAAGGTTGTCAGAGCAGATGGAAATAATTGACCTGTTCCCCACAATGTCAAACTGTCTTTAGTATCTCTCTGTTGGAAAGAAAATCACTGCAGCGTGCTCTATTTATGCATCTGTGTGCTCCAGCACTGAAGGGGAAACTAAAAATATATTAAATATGAAGCGTATCCACGTTCTCGCCATGAAACCGTCTCAACAATGAGTCTGTTTACTCAGTGGAGATCATTATCTGTCAGTCACTTCAGCTGACGGCGTCCAGGCTCGTTACGCTCAGCCGTTCAAAGACACACATGCACATATAAGAGTTGAATAAAATAGAGGAGAAAGATTCAAGTGTGTAAATAGCAGCTGTGTTTTCACATGATTTAGAAATGTAAAAATAGTAAAATAGAGCCACAAGTCTTAAAATATCTTCATAAACTGGTGTAATATGTGATAAAAACATGTCTTAGATTAGTATAAAGACTTAAAGCAGAGGGAAGCAGCTAAAATATGCCTCCCAACACCTCTGAAGCATTAATTAACATGCTGCATTTTGCATGTTTGTACATAAACAGAAATGAAAAAACATTTTGTGGTTTTAAGTGTGAATCAGGTGAAGCAGTGACTTTCCAGAGTCCAGGCTAGCTGTTTCCCTCTGCTTCAAGTCTTTATGCTAAGCTAAGCTAATCGCCTCCGGACTTAATGCACAGACATGAGAGTAGTATCTACTCAAAAAGACTATTTCCCAAAATACTGAACAAGTTTTAATAGTGCAGCTTTATTATAGTAAATAAATATTAAATAAATAAATAATAGAAAATGGAGAAAGCTCAGAATGAGTAAACGATCCAAAAGTACCAGAATTAAAGTAGAAACAGATTAAATATTAAGTCAATTAAAAGTGCAATATAACATATAAAACACATAGTTTGGCATTAAATAAATATGTATTGAAAAGTGTAATATATGTGTTTGGCCTGTGAAAAAACTTCCTGCCAAAAAGAAATCAGACTACACAAACACACATTATCATTCCACGCTTATCGTTTACTGATAATATAACATAATATAATGACATTTTTATTCAAGTTATTACAATTACCAGCAGTTAGTATTATAAGTTGCTGCCAACGCTTATGTAATCTTCTGACATGGATCCATGTCAGCTTTCAAACACGCGGATCTCGACTCCACCTCCCTCGTGCTCATGTTTCATGTGTCTGTATCAAACTGGCTCAGGCTGCTTGCGGCTGTGGAAACACTCGTCTGTGGTCAAGAGGTTGAACCATGATTTATAAGTGATCCAACTGCTGCGGCCTGATAACCTCCAAGTCTCCTGAGGAGGTGAGGCAGGGATACATCACCAGGTCTATTATAGGCTGAGCAGGCTCTGCTATCACATGTGTGTTTTTATCATTTTCACATGATGGGTGGAGCAGCATAAATTCTACAGAAACTACTGCTGCAGACCAGATAAGACATGAGAAGATTAATGGAAAATGCAACAATATGCTTTGTCTTTTTCACCTTTTATGTCCAATGGGAGGATCTTTCTACTTCAGTGATAATGTTACAATGGTTCAGTCTGTTATATAGCAGGCAACAGGAATAATATGCAAACTTTACAGGAAAATAGGACATACAGCTCTTTATTTTAGGATTTATTCAGACTTCCTCCTCTAGATACCAAAATTATGGATTCTGTTATTCATGACGTAATGTATATAACATGTTGAGTGCCGTGTTTTTAATCATACACATTTTCAGGTTTATATTCATATTCTGGGACTCTTCACATTCGCCTCTTTTTCTTCTTCTTTACTCAAAATAGAAACTTCCCACATTTGAATTTACATAATCGAGTCTTAAAGAGAATTTAGGAACTTTGTCCTTTGAAATCTGACATTATAACAGTATAGAAATAGCAGAAAATATACAATTATATGTCTCCCTCAAGTGGACTATACACTATACATATACATATATATATACATATTGAAAGTCTGAAAACTAGATCGAAACCTGTGACATCTTTGTGTCTGTAGAAACAAACATATACAGTGTTGTTTGATGCTGTGAGTCCAAGAACAGCAGCGTCAGGAATGTGAGAAGACATCACGCTGTGAGCTAATTGGTGCTAGAAGGCAGCGTCTCCATCCTGCTGATGGAGCAGGTATCCAGAGCAGCGAGCTGTTTGTCCAATCAGTTAGTAAAACACAGACACAACCAGGACATAAAGTGCAGTGAACTGTCCACGACTGCAAGAGAAAGACATGCCATGGTAACGAACACGTAATGTACAGCAGCAGAGGTTGTTTACACGGGTAGGAAAGTCATAATACTGTTTCCATAACAATTAAAATTAAAAATGTATATATTCTATATGTATAGTATATCACGGGGGTCACGAGATGATGATGAACATGATTGGAAAGCAGAAAAACTTTCAACCACTTCCTGTGGACGTCCTCAGTTGTCATGGAGATGGCTTAGTTGTCTTCATGTGATCACTGCAAAACTGATATTTTTTTACTTCACATTATGATCCATCGTAGATCTAATAATATAGATTACCTGTAAACCTGCACTGAGACGAAGCACAGTTAAAATGTTAAATATTTCCACGGCTACATTTTGCTTTGCCTTTTATTTTATCCCAGTGAGACACTGACTGATAAATTGAGCCCAGCATGGTTGGCAGAAACCAGCCAAACCTGAACCCAGAGTCCTGGCACTGCATAGCCCGAGTCAAAGCACCTCTGTCTGTCCAAAATAACCCCCACCTCCCTCCATCCAACCCCAGCCAACCTCACCCACATGCCTCAGCAAACCATTGATTAGTTCATATTTGGAGCCAAAGTACACATTCACAGTCCTCAACTGTTCTGGTTGTTCTTTGTTGCAAGCATGTATAAAGCACAAGATGTGATGTTAAACTATTTGATGACTTTAACCGGTCTATTGTTCATTAACAGCTTTACATGCTGCTGCTGCTGCTGCAACACAGAGCAACCGGATGGTTTGTGAAGGTGTTAATATGCAGGGCCTCTGATTGGTCAGTGTACATTTACTAACATAACAGAAACACACTGTGCATTCAGGCCCCTTCATTTGCTGTTACTCAACCTTCATGTGACCTCGGCAGCAAACTAAAGAATGATTTACCAGCAGCTTGACCTGAACCGTGTTCAGGGTAAATACAGAGAGAGAGATCACTGAGCTAAAGTCTATCACAGTTTCAGATTGAAACGCTGCATTTCAAAGGTCCGCACTGCTGACCGAAGTCTTGACATTGCACACAAATGACATGTTCTGGTGAAATCAGGTGTGTGTTTCCCAACAGTTTTGACTTTGTCACAGGTTGCATATGTTCAGACCAACTTGAGCCCTGCATGAAGAAACGCTGCCCTGTCAGTGTGTTGACGCAGTGCTGTATTTCTGCTGTTTACTTAGATAAAATACTTTCCACTGCAAAGTATTTACTTTTGTTCTGGTGAGACATAAACCTGAAAACACTTTGATGATATTTAATGCAGGGCTGTTTTCTGAGTGCAGCTTATGAGCTGTGACTAGTCAGCCAAATGCTTATTTTTCAGATTTATTTGCATTTTTATATTTTAGGAGATCAAATTAAACATACAGTTAGAAAAAAGATCATAATTTACTGATGCATAAATATTAAGTGACTTTTCTTAATCATCAGTTAATCTTTTTACTATTTCTGACATTTATCTAAAATCTTCTTGAGATTAAAAACTAAACATACCAGACATCTGTATAATAGATTTTTTATCCCATAAATTGTCCTGTGAGAAGTAACATGTACATCAGGCTTAAAACCGCTGATCAGCTGAAAGCTTTAAGTAGTTTTAGTTGCTCCTCGGTGCTTAATTAGACTCTTCCACTGATGACTCTCCCTTGTTTGCCTTGTTACAGCACGTCCTCTGAGGAAAAGGCCTTTGTTTTTATTATGAAGCTCATTAGAAATATCAGCTTCTAAGACTGTGAAGATTTAACTAAAGTTCATACAAACTATAAATCAACATAATCGATATACGGTATCTATCTATTCATTTAGTTATTTAATATTTAAAGTTTTTTTATTATTATTTGTTGTCTTAGTTAACTCCATCCACTCTCCTGTTTCGGCCTCCGGACATACGTGAACATGTTCCTGCCAATTCTGACAGCTTACCATTTGAGGTGTGTCATTGACCTGTCATTTTGGGGCAGTGGCGAGGCCGCTGTACACGCCGGCTAAATGAACAGTGTGGTCTTTGTGCACTCAGAACAAAGCTGGTGCTGTGAGTGGGCCAGGAAGACCTTGAGGAAGGACACTTGAGCATCAAAACACCTCCCTGCTACCTTTTTAACTCAGGCTGTCAGATCCTGAGCTCATCCTCGCAGATCCACAAACGGAGAAAACATGCTTCGTTATCAGAAACGCCACTGTTGCTGCCTCGAGTCTGAGGTCACTGTGGAACAGAAAAACCTTGTTGGCTTTTTTCTCTGATTCGAAGGACCTGAGGGAAGCTGTTTGCTCAGACTGTTGACACAGCTGAGGCTAGAAAATACTTCCTAATTCAGGGACTGTATCAGAGGTGTATTACAGTCCAGATAACCCAAACTCTACTATTTGACTTCAAGTCAGGAACTATAGATTTGATTATTAGCATGTACTTTCTTTGTTTGGATTGCATTGCTATAAAATTGTTCTCATATATAGTGGCAGCACACAGAGTTGTTGAATGTGCAACAAGTAGTTAGAAATACTGCCAGGGCTTTTGTGCATGCAGGGTTTCACCAGATCATCAGATTATCAGTGATGAAGCTAATCCCTCAGCTCCTGCAGAATGCCTGCAGCCAGAGCCGTGTGTGAAATACCCACATCCCGGGAACTGAGTAGGAAATATGAGAATTTACCTTCAACGTTATTTTTATCTGCAGAGTAAAATTGTGCTGAAACACTGAAGTCATCTTTACGAGTCCTTGAGGAATTCCCTGAGAGCCTGTGGGAGTCACTTTGGGAACCACTGGGTCATGTGAAACATTTCAAAACCATCAAACTGTATCAAAAATAATCTCCTTCACTTCAGCGTCTTTTCTGTAAATATTTGTCATGTGCCCAATTTAATCAAACTTTCCCTCGATCTGCGAGGAAAATGGGCCCCTGAGGAAGTGCCTGTCGGAGGTAAAGCCGGGTCCCGCTTCCAGGATTTTCAAGGGAAAAGGTGTTGAGAGAAACCTAATCCAGGAGCAGGGCTGGGCGGGGGTGTTTGTGAGGAAAGTCTGGTGGCCGTCTCGGAGAAAACGGACCCCTCAGCCTCCTCTGTGCTCACATACCTGACATACTTAAGAGACTCTGAGCCGACCTGCACAAGCTGACACTGAACTCTCTGAAATCATCGTAACTTGTATGACAGCACAACGTTAATGAAAGTGATGTGAAAAACAAACATTTGCTGCCTGTAACTGGGTTAGTTAGTGTCAGATTTCTGTAGCGTACCTCATTATATCCTGTAGTGGAGAAAGTTACCTTTAATATCCTCCAGTTAAGTATCAGTATCACAGTATAAAAGATATTTCATTACTTTAAGGAGTACTCCACAGATCCATTACTGCTCTCAGTAAACAACTATTTAATGTGCAGAATTTGAAAAGTTCCCTTTTAAAGCTGCACTAATCAACATTTTTACGATAACAATCGATCAAATGACGCCATGCGAAATGACAAACGTACATAATCCCTGAGTCTGCCGTCACATTTTAGCCTCTTTCAGCTCATTGTTTTGATCTCACTGCCTGCACCTCTGCTGCTTCTGGCTCTGCCTCGATGTTTCAAGCCACAGCTGGCAAACAATGAACATGTGATCAGACTTATAGTCATCAGGTGGACCATTATTAACTAACCACTGTTCACAATATCAACTTTATGAAGTGTTAATATGCTGTAAATGTTGTACAGTATTTCTACTGTATATTAAAAATGAATCAAATCAATATGTGTAATGTGAAAGGCTTCAGTGGCTTTGTCAAATCACAGCTGAACTGATATGTGACATGTCATTCAAACACTATTATCAGCTGGTTGGACTCTACAGCACTGATTCATCCATGCAGCGTCGTCACATTATGACGTAGCAGAATAAAATATATTCTATGCTTGTTGAATGTGGGATGAAATATGAACCAGCAGACACACCTCGTGATAACAAAGCTGAACAGACTCCATATTGTGTTGATGATAAAACCACTAAATAAAAGTCATTGATGCTATAAAAACTGATGTCATTTTACTGTCTGTGCACACAACTACCGTCTACTGTCTATTTATAATCTGTCTGTTCTTTCAGAAGAATATCAGCAGCTTTTTAAGTGTGGTTAGCTTCATGTGTTTGAATAAAGGCCTGAGTTTCTATGAAGCATGACGGTGACTGAGAGAGAGCCTCTCCTTGGGATAAAGTCATATTGTGATCCAGGCCTCTGGTGAGATAACATGCACCACCACACACCTGGTATCTCCAGCCAGGCCCAGCAGCTGCTGTGTTTCCACATCCACGTTACCATGGATGTGGCTTGCAAACATTGAGGTCTGTGGGGACCCTAGACTCACACTGCTTCGCTTCCTTATACTAAACACACACACACACACACACATCTCTTCACGCATCAGTGAATGGGTCAAATAAGTAGCAGGGTATATAAGGTGTGGTGTTGAACTACAGTCATACAAAGAAACACATCCAAAGAGGGTTTACTTTCACCCATGACCATAAAGGAGCTGTTTCACTGACCAAATCTGCTTTCCTGTGATTTTAATGCTCTTTTGTAGGTCAGTGAGAGATTTTTGAAGCCTTAAGTGATGGCTTCATGCTTACATTATATGATCTAAATACGACTTGAGTTTTCTTACATGTGTAAGAGAAACTGGAACATTTGTTAAAGGATTAAAGGTCTAAATCTAACACCGTAAAAAACTGATAGTGAATATTAATGGTAAAAGTATGTTTACTGTATGTATCTAATGTGTATTTCTCATATTGAAAGTAAACTTCTAAAAGCTGATCACATGTTCCTGCAACACAATTACAGTATTGTGTAACTGCAAACTGTTTTGCATGTGGTCATCCTTGTTTTTCTTTAATTGTTGAACACACAGTCACAGTCTTTATGACGATACAGCAGCATGACCGGCTGCTGCATTAAAACATAACTTTTAATCTTTTGGTTTCAGAGAAATATCCAAGGAAAAGTCATCATCTATTTCCTCTAATGAACTTGACCCAAGTTATATTATCACCAACAGGCCAAAACCTTTATATAATATATTATATATTGCATCCTAAAGCAGTTCTGCTTAAGAGGTTGACACACAGATTAAACAGGCATATTATACACCATACGCTGCATCATCATACCAGCATATCCTCTGGATTCATATGTCAATTACAGCACACTGATCTTGGTTTAGCAACAGGACAGACTGATGTATAAAAGTCAATCTGTTCTCCTATTAGAGGACAGATGTTGGTATTCTCCATTTAAAACATGCACAATCTTGTTGTGAGCTACTTAAAAAAACTTGTCAAATAACATGAAAGAGAACACACTAGTTGTGAGGAGAAAAGACATGTTGTGTCATGACCTTTTTGTCATAGTCAGTCTCTGTATCTGCCTCATTATTGCAGCTTTACATGTAAATACTGACACCTGCTGGACAGAAGCTGTAAATGCAACTCGTCTGTTTTGGTTCCGCCCAGAAGCTGATGTACGCTTTCCATTGGTTCAAATACAGAAAGATGTCCGTTCATTGGTCAAATTCTTGTCTCTCGGCCAATCAACGCCTTTGTTTACAACCCCATACCAAGGTCACAGTTCAGGAGAAAAATGAAGTGACGCAACCACATAGCAAACTACCGGAGCCGTGGATTTTATCCCCGGAGGGGGACGTTATGTTTGTCAACCCTCAAGTTACAAGAAAATGAATTATTTAGACACATAAACAAGTTCACCGTTTGCACCGACGATGCTGTATTCGGGTGTAAATGCGGTGAGGTCGTCGGTGTCCTTACAGAAGGTCGGTAGCTTAGCTAACATTAGCCTAGCTGCTAAAATAACAAACTTTGGCCTAAATTAATTCAGCTCTGTTGGTTTATACAAATACACGTTATGGATTATATTAACGTTACAGAGTCCGTTTATGTATTTAATTACATGATGTCCCGCTGAAATGAGTAAAGTTAACTTGAGCTCCTATTTTATACATTTAAAGTGAAATTTAAACATTAACACTTTTGTGGCAGTAAAGTAAAACAGTAAAAGTTACATGAAAGTTACATGAAAGGCATCACGTGGATATATAACATCACATATATATAAATATATAAATACCACAGATTCTCTGCCTCAATGTAAACTGGTTTAATGACATGAGTCATTTAAATGAATGATAATAAGGGCTGTCATCATCACCTGGTCCTCTGGTCATCAAACTGCCTCTGTAGGTGATTCATTTTGACTCATCCTGTGTTATCCTCGTGTTTCCTTACAACAACATATAATTTAATCTCAAGCTTATACACAGAGAACAGACTGCGTGGTAGGAATAAACTGTTAGTCTGTTGTCTTCATAGGAAAATACAAAGAGAAGCAATGTAGGATGATCTTTGAGTATGATAAACACTACTTAAATTAGTTTAATTGAGCTTTTTTATTTTTGTGGAATATTAAAGAATTACCTGAAAATATCACCACCTCATTATAAATATGACTAACAACAGTTTGTCTTCTGTTTTTCAGCTGTGCGTCGTCTCCCTGCCACACGTGAGGAGACATCGCAGCCTTCAGCAGTCGTGGAGCAGAAGTCTGTCTGCTGGACCACACTCACCGGCCCCTCCGGCACTAACGGACTCATCTGCGAGCACCGACACCTCAGCTCGGACCCCTGAGCAGGGGCCCCCAACCGCTCCCACACACTGCTGCATGAGCGGCTGTCATAACTGCGTGTGGATCGAACATGCAGAGCAGCTGTTGGCGTTCTACCATGACGGAGGCGACCGCGCGCTCGCCGCTATCGAGGAGAACGTCCTCGACGAGAACCTTAAAACTTACCTAAAGATGGAGATTAGACTGCTGAAGAAGACGTGACATGTCGACATGGAAGTGTTTTTATTTAAGAACCTGTCACTGACTGAGTTTAAGTACTTCATATTACGCTCCACTCACACATTTCACCTCCACATTTTCACTTCCTCATCTTGGCTCACACAGTTCATGAAAACTGACACAAACGACAGAGAGTATCTGGACCAAGACGAGCAGATACAAAACAAATCTGCAATTAATGTTGTGAGTTTAACAATATTATTACTGATAAAAATGAAAAACTTAACAAAACCATGAAATTAAGACCTACAGTATGTGAATTAAAACTGTAATTATTCTTTCAGTTTCCACTTATAAACAAAAAGCCCAACATGTTACACATAAGAAATGCTTGAATTATTGCAACTAATGATAATTTATATTTTCGAAAAATGAAATGTCAAAATATAGTAGAACCAAAAGCTCATCCCAGATCCCCAGAGGCCGGTGTGAACTCTACAGTCTAAACGTTGTAGATAATCAATTTAAAATTATATGAATTGGAGAGAAGCAGCAAATAATCACTTATCATTTACATTTTGGCTTTTAAAAAATGACAGAAAAGATTATTGATTATTTTTCTCTCGATCAATTAACTGATAATTGACTTTGACATTGATTGAAGTTGCATCAGACGCTGCATTTGTCAATATAAAAACAATTCCTTGTTTCAGGTCTCATAAGAAACATCCATCAGTTTACTTTTCTTCACTTTTAACAGTTTGATTCAGTAATCTATATAACTTATTTACATAACTGATTCATTGACGTGTTCGTTTAGACTTAAAGGTGATTTGCACATTTTTTTTTATTAATCAGTTTGTTTGAAGCTTGAAGTGCTGTAATATATATTTGTCTTTACTTTTACTTGACTCTTAATATTTAAGACTTTATTTAAATAGCGTTAATAAAGTTTAAGTTTATTTTTAAGAGCTGTTAAATAAATGTTCACTTCCAGACGACATGAAACTAAACTGCCTTTATGTCTTTTCATTAGCATCTTAGCATCTTTCCTGCACGGCGTGGAGCCACCAGAGAGCATCTCATGACGATACATGTTGGCTGATCCTCTTGTTGTTTTTATCATCATGTAGATGCATCATCATGCAGACCAAAGCGGCTCCTTTCCAGAGTTGATTAAAATGTCAACTGTATTTAGTATAATAATCATAGTTTTCACAGACAACACAAAATCTTTCAGTACATTTGAAAATTAATTGATTTGTCAGCAGATTCCTCATGTGTGTAGCCTCCGTCAGGCTACACACATGGACAATATATTTACAAATATTAAAATATTTTTAATTAGAATAAAACAATCAATTTGGTAATATAAAGTATTTAAAAGTAGCATTAAAGACAAAATTAAAAAGGAAAAACTATTATACTTTAGTTTATTTTCATTATGTATTAATCTGATTATTTTCTCGTTTAGTCATTTTAGGCCCAGTGATGACTTTTTGCTAAAACAGTAAAATATAATGATATTTAAATAACTGTCATATATGATGAGGAAAAACAGCAAATCTTCACATTTGAGAAGCTGGAAACAACAAATGTTTGGCATCTTTTTTTGAAAAATGACTGAAAACTCACCATCAGGATTCAGCAATAGACATAATAATCACTTTCTGAATGTCAACAAAACTGTATAATATTTGTAAAATGTACATACAAATAGTACATATACAATATTTACCAAAATTAATAGAATATTTCAATGTAACCTAAACTAATAAAGATAAACAAGTTCAACATTGATTCTTTAAATGTCAATTTTATCATTTTAAATTTACAGAAGTTGTAAATGTTGAAGGAGATGCAGGCAGAAACCTGCTGTGTCATGTCAGACAAACCAGACGTGTTGACATGACGTCCTTCGCTCAGCGCAGCGTCTGCTTCCTGTTCGTCTCTCAGGTCCAGGTTCTGAGGAGACAGTGACCCGGATCTCCAGGACTGAGTCAGCATGATGCAGGTCCAGATACTGTAAGTGCTGATTACACGGCGCCCAGTGGGCAGCTCCAGCCCGCCAGTTATTCTTTGATCTGGGTTACAAAGGGGATTACAAATGAGGTGTTTCACTGATCTTATACAGCACAGTGTTTGTACCCGCCGACTGTGACGTGATGGAAAAAAAACCTGGAGGCAGATTACTGCTGATGCCACTGCAGCAATACTGCATGTCAGTCTGCATCATACCAGGCTGCAAAGAACGAACACTGAAAGACAGTTATTACCATTTATAGTCACTATATAAACAGTTAAATGTTTTATAGTGATGTTGTAAGCAGATGTTTATTATTCATACATGGAGGCTGAAGTATTAACATATTTATATGTATTATGGGCAGTGATGAAATTGGATTTTTAAAGGGTTTTAGCTTTTATTTCTAGTATTTATAGAGTTTACTAAACAACTACTTATGTATTTATGGCAACAAAAACCTTTTATCTTCATCAAATAATGAGGGACAATATAATAAATTATGTCTCAATAGGAGAATTAATAACTGCTAATACTGTATTAACAGAAAAATGTCCTTACACCTACTTATAAATTATATCCATTTGCGAAACCTGATATATTTAAAAATCAGTCAATGATAGAAACAAAGATCCTCTGCTGGATCAGTCACTCAATGTGAGAAGAGTCAGACACGTGTTGAGCATCATGACCTACAATGAGCTCCTCCCACTGTATGTGTCCCCAAAAAAAAACACATGAAAACAAAGACACTAGGACACATTTTTACTATTATATAGTAAGATGAACATTTTATAATAACCAGAATCAGGTTGGCCCTGGTGTTGTGGTGAATATACATGAGAGAACACACATATATAAAGTAGATTATATGTTTTACACTAAAACATGTAAAATACTTTCTAAACTGGAAAGCACTGGAGATCTGACGTTTCCACATCACGTGTGTGTTAGATACATATTAAACCACAGCTGGTTTCCACACTAACTCATGCATGAAGATCTTAACTTCAGACTGAAGAACAGAAAGATGAATGTGAAGACAAACTCTGCACATAGAGAACATCCAACTGAAGGAACACGGAGGAAAACTGCTCCGCAGCTGCAACTGATGACTATTTTCATTATTGATTCACCTGCTGATTCTTTTCTCAATCAATCAGTTATAGTCTAGTCTAGAGTCTAGAGTTAGTCTAAAATGTTGAAAGATAAATTTACCACCGTAGAAACCAAACCAAGGAGGCTCATGAAGGCCTGCCTCACCGATGCCTGCAGGTGTTTGGATAATGTTGTGGGTCTTTTCTCTTTCTTATCTTGTCCAGCTGCTGCTGAAAAGCTTCTCTGCTGTTGTTTTCACCATTTGTGGATAACAGCTCTGCTCCCAAAGCTTTAGAAATGGTTTTACAACCTTTTCCAGACTGATAGATCTCAGTTACTTTCTTTCTCACGTGTTCCTGAATTTCTTTGGATCTTTGCACAACGTTTAATGATTTGAAACATTTAGGTGTGACATGCAAAAACATAAAAAAACACTTTTCACACCTCTGTATTTATGCAGTATTCTGACGCTAAAATTGCAATATGATGTAAAGTTTAAGGCTTCACTTTTTTTAATAAAAGCCTGCATTACAGATTAGACATGTTCTCATCACGTACTATCATTACATGTACACAATGCAGTGCCTAGAAGTATTATTTCATCACAAATACTTATAAAGTCAGAGATATAGATGAGTTTCATCCATAATACAAACCCTAAACATGTGAAGTGGTGACATTAGAGCCGGGAGGCGGTGCGTTGGTAATCTTCTGCAGGGCTCAGCATATAAGAGAGACCCTAAGCCCTGACTGGCCCTCACAGCAATCCTAGCATAGAACTCATTCATCTGCTGTGCTCACACCCGCTCGTCTGGCTGTTCTTCACCCAAGCAGCCGGTGAGTAGACATCATCATCATCATCATCATCATCTCTGCTTCAAGCAATGTTACTTTTGAGATATTAGAGAGTTGATGTAGTGTTAGAAACCACTGTGGCAGCTTTGGGATGATGGATGTGACTACTCTGCAGCTGCATTGGAAGTCAATGCTTTTATTGGCTTGAACTGAAACGATGGAAAAGTGGCAGAATTCAAATGTTTTTGATGGAAAAGAGATAAAAAATAAAAGCAAGACAACAAATCGTGGCACCATTTTGTCTCTCTTCAAAAAGAGATTAAGATCTCAAGAGAGCTTTTATAAAAATCAGTACGTCTTTTAAAAGACAGTTTAATGAAATTAAACGTATGAAAATAAGAAATAAGATGTTTACATGTGTTGTAAATGATCCACAGTTTATTCTAAACAGGTGTATTAGTGTAGTGATGACAGAGGTCGTCTGGGGCGAACCATAAATAGACGTGATGGATCTGTTATTAAAATGTCTACAGTGACTATAGTGCAAATATTAATTAGATAAAAGATTCAGGAAAAAAAATATTTAAAAACTGTGAAGTAAGTAGAAGAGAGATTTTAAATTTTTGTTCCTTTGTACCTTTTGTGTTTGATTTGCTTTGTGATAAGACCTGTTATTATTTGAAGTTATGCTACTGATATTAATAGCTTTTTCCCTTAAGATATTGATAATACAAAGTTGTCAAATATTAAATATTGTCTAATCAGGAGGGGTAGTACAGAAAGGTAAACATACTGTCTCTGTCAGTACCTTAAAGGATGTTTAATTATGCTTTTAGCATATTATAATGAATAAGAAGATGCAGCATCTTTAAACAAGTGAAACTGATTAAAAGCTACTTTACACTTCACACATACAGAATCTTTTGCATGAATGAAGTATGTTTGTTGTTATAATTATACACGTTTATCACAGCCGTAGAATCACATTACTAGATAAGACTTGATCCGGTCGGAGTCGTCAGTGAGCGGATTGATCATTTAGACCCTCAGTGCGAGCTCAGCACATCTGCTGTGTTGTCCTTGTTCTAACAGGATTATATGAAACAGGGAGGAGGAGGAGGTGCTTATTAATTTGAGCCAGGGATTATGGGAAATTGGGTCATCCTTGCAGAACATGATTCATAGGTAGTCCATCTCAGACATTCAATTAATGTGAAATATGAGCATAAATCCTGCCTGGTGCTCATCACATCAGTAAGAGGATTAATGCCTATAATGTCACCCAGAGGTGACAGAGGCTGCGAATGAACTCTTACATACAATGAATGCTTTAATAAAGCATCTTAGTGACTAAACAGGTAAAAGTGTCCCTTTTATAGGTGACATGTTGGTTTATTTGAGACTTTGTGTCTCTCTTAAGATATCATCACGACGACTACACTTCAGAGACGTGTCTGGAAAGCCAACAGCCTGCACGCAGGTACCGTAACTACTCGAAATGAATCTTGAGGTGCCCAAAGCTGAGATCAAGTCGGCCACCCGTGTCAGCGGAGGCCCCGCCACCCCGCGCAAGGGACCCCCCAAGTTCAAGCAGAGGCAGACTCGTCAGTTCAAAAGCAAGCCTCCGAAGAAGGGCATCCAGGGGTATGATGCGCAACTTATCTTCAGATTTGTAGAAATTATAAGTTATGGTGTGTAATCATCTTTTTCTTTGCAGCTTTGGTGATGATATCCCTGGAATGGAGGGCTTAGGCACTGGTAAGATGTGTTTTCTTTTTAAAATGCACCACATATCAGTTTCTGTTGCTTTCAGAGTCCTGATCAACATCACATTTATCTTTTGTGTTTTTTGTGTGTGTTTTTGTAGACATCACTGTCATTTGCCCCTGGGAGGCCTTCAATCACCTGGAGCTGCATGAGCTGGCCCAGTATGGTATCATCTGAGCCTTCCTGCATGTCCCTGCAATCCCCTGAGGATTACAGGCCACGTACACACACTTCAAACCATCTGCCTCAGGCTCCGTCTCGTAGCTTTAAATGGAATTACTCCAAACTAACCAACAACAACGAACTGTAACGAACACAAAAAATGGAAAAAAGAGAAAAAAAAAAACTACGACGAACAACTTCTTACTTCTGGATTCGTCTTCTGATTCTGCAGTTTACACACATCTGCTCACATTTAGCATCTGTTGATTTGATCTTTACTAGATCTGCACTGTTATGCTGAAAACGCATCTCTGTTCTTGCTCTTCTCTCTTCTCTCTTTTCTCCCCTCGCATGCTTTTCTACTTTCCTCTTTTCTTCCTCTTTTCTATTCTTCTTGCGGATGAAACATGAAACTTACACAAGCGAGGGAGCCTCACAATTGAGTTTAAGTGACAAACCCGTGAAGTGGATGGGTTCCCATTTCATGTGCTTCGGTGCCTCTTTTCGCCACCTTTTTAGAGGATTCACCATCAACGCCGAATTTATAAAATACAAAACCTGAATTCTGTAGAGACCGGACACCATCTCGCCATTGCTGTGCGTAAACCTTCAGTAACCTTCAACTGCACCCATCTTCATCAGGATGTACATAAATCATGTGTTTGTTGGTGATTTTGCTAAATTTTCTAGCACCAGAATATGTGGAAGTCTGGATAGGCGAAACATGTGGAAGTTTTGGAAAACTTGAGACAACATCCAACTTTATTTTCATTATTTTCATGAAAAAATCATTTTAAAACCACCTTTGCAGAGGATAAATGTCCACATCTTAACCGTGTTTGTCTCTCTTGAATATGAATGTAAATGGAAAATGGTATTTTATGTTTGTGTGTTTATTGATCACACCTTCACGTTGTTTCCTGTGTGTTTGTTACTTAACTTTTATTTGTTGTTTTACATTTTGTCCTCGTTGTCCTACCTTTCATCCATTCATCCATCCCTTCATCATCATCATCGTTTCATCTGCATCATCCTCTTCATCGTCATTTATCCTTCATTCTGTTCACGTTTAGACAGTGAAGTGTTGATCTCCACAATTCAATTTGTACCAGTGTGTCATACATATATAAGATAAATGCATTTACACCATGTGTTGCATTTAGATTTGCAATGGTATTAATACTATCTTTGCTTCATTTTTCATATTTAAGATAACAACAAAGTTTTGCCCTGATTATACAAAGCTGGTGATGGAAAGGTTGGTGGTTTTTTTCTCAAATGATGTTGAATGTCGACAGCAGAGGGACGAGTAGGATGGATGTTTCAGTCCTCGCACAGACCTGAAGAGATGTGTTATGGAGCTTTGTCCTGTCTACGGGATGAGGAAAAAATAAAGCATAAAAAGAGGAAAATTAAAACTGTGATTTGTTTTTTCTTATTAAATTGTTATGAGTCAGTAGATTGATAGTGAGAGATTGATTGAAGTTAAAATACATGTACAATATCACACACACACACACGAAAATACATACATGAATACGTGTAAATGATAAAAAATACTGATAGTAAGTACTTAAGTACTATTAAGTACATGCAGCAACCAAATATTCACACTGCAATATAGAAATACTACATTACAAGTTAAAGTCCTGCATTTATAGTTTTACTTGTGCTATAATATGTTGCATATTACTTGTATTTTTATTATTACACATTCATTACTTTATATGCAACATTTAAATGTTAATTAGATTGTTAATTTTAACATAATTATTATGACTACTCTATGTAGGCCAAATGAGTTCATATATTTTAGATCGATAATATTAATCTAAAAAATATAACGGAGGATATGAATTAGCACAAGGAGTATTCAAGTATCCTAAAGTACGATATTAAAGTTAAAACTTAAATTAAGGTTAAGGTTAGCTCACAGATATCGCGAGAGTTTCGCAAATTGACCTTCCGGACCATCCAATCAATCACTAAAAATATCCAGCAGATAAAGTGTGAAAAACAGTACTTGTGTTTGCGTTGTTAAGCAGCAGCTGATATATGAAATATACCCGAGTCTTGCCTTTATTTGTGTATCTGTATATATGTGTATTGTCCACCGCTGCTGGTGGGAAATACACTTATACATATAAAGAAAGGTGGAACCTGCGCTTCCTGTTGAATCACAGCTTGTTTCCCGGGGTCGCTTCGGTGTGGGACCGGTTGGAAACGATCGGGCACTAATGTCTGCTACACCCGGTGTTTGAGTTGTGGGATGGAGTTTCGTTGACACACAGACAGTAAACGCTACGTGAACTTTGTTTTTACCGAGTCCGTCTAATAACACGGCTGTATATCTACCGGGAGCGCTCGCCGGAGCAACATGGCAGATAATATTGTGAGTATAACGGCTGGTTGTGTTGACGCTAACGGCAGCTAGCCTGTTAGCCGAAGTCCGGAGTGATGAGGCAGCAGAATTAGCATGGGAGCTAATGTTAGCCGGGCCTGCTCAGCTAACCGGCTCATCTTAGCTGACGACATCCGAATAAATAGCCATTGTTGGCTAACAAGAGAGCCAGATCCAGGAATAAAGGTCTTATGAATAGTCCCTTTTCTCATCTTAGTAGCTAAACATAAGCTAGAAAATGCTCGCTGGATGTAAAGGAAGACAACATGTTTTGATTCACTAAAAGTGACATTATTTTTGCCGGCTGTGAATAAGCCTCAACACTGAGCTGTATTTATATTAAGTTCACGGTCTAAATATAAATGTCATAAAATTACTGAGTGAATTTTAAGCAGAGATAATGTAAACATGTCTGTTTTGCACTGTCATCGCTGTCATAACGTCCTGACACCGACACAGAGGAGGAGCAGCTGTGTTTGGACGGACAGGAAACGGTGGAAGATCCTTTAAGTAAAAATACTCGAGCAAAATACTACTGCAGTAACAGTATATAAGTACTGTCAGCTTGATGTAGTTAAAGTACTGCAGTACCAGTACATAAGTATAGTGATCTTGATGTAGTTAAAGTACTGCAGTATCAGTAGTGACTGATATATTATTATATATGACATCATTATATTATTAATACTGAAGCATCAGTGTTAGAGCAGCATGTTACTGTTGTAGCTGCTGGAGGTGGAGCTAGTTTCAACTACTTTATATACAGTTAGATAGTTTAGTCCAGTGGTTCCCAACCTAGGGGTCGGGGCCCTCCAAAGGGTCACCAGATAAATCTGAGGGGTCGTGAGATGATTAATGGGAGAGGAAAGAAGAAGAAACAAAGTTCTGATACACAAATCTGTTTTCATCTTTTGGACTTTTTCTCTAATCTTTGATTTTTTTCTGAAATATTGGATCATTTGAACATTTATTGAAATGAAACCATGTGAGAAGTTTAGAGGTAAAAATCACTATTTGGTGGAGCTGTTAACAACTCATAGACATCTGAAATGTGACCCGACTACACACTGCTTTTAGTAAGACGTCAACAGACTAAAAGGTTGAAACCACTGGTTTCATCTTTAACAATGTGTTGGAGTTTAAAAGTTTCTTATATTATCCATTGAGTCAAATCTGCATCTGAACAGTAACTAAAGCTGTCAGATAAATGTAGTGGAGTAGAAAGTATAAAGTAGCATCACATGGAAATACTCAAGTAAAGTATCCGTACCTTTAAAAAATACAGAAGTTGAGTAAATGTACTTTGTGACTTTCCACCACTGACAGGTGCTGAAACTGTATTCGTCCTGTGTTATTCTTGTTTGTATGTAGCTAACAATAGAGCAGTTTGAAGTGGTTACTTTGACTCGGGTGTCTAAATGCATGTTTTGGTTGTTTTTTTTTAGATCATCAGGGTACAGTCCCCAGACGGGATGAGAAAAATTCCTTCCACCAAGAGGGAGACCGCTGCTGCTTTTCTGAAGAAGGTACAAAGCGTTGAACATAATATCTTTGAAGTAGAAAAGTCATTGGTAATAATATTCTGGCCTCTTCAAACCCTGAAGTATTTGGTTAATTTCTGCAAAGCGGCACAAATGTTTTTGCACATGTACACACATAAATTCACAATTCTTCAAGTGTCTTGAATCAGTGTCCATATTAGCAGTTGATTGTTGTTTTAAGACACACTTGAGACAAATGAACCTGTTCTTTAATCTGTCTACAGCAGTACAAGCACTGACATGTACATTTTTGTCGTAAAGAACTTGTTTTTCTGGGTTTTGCTTATTCCTGCTCAGTGTTAATTTATGTATGAATCTATGCAGCCTGTAGCTAAGCAGGACAGTCCTGCAGCGCCTCCTATGTGCTCTGCTGGCTTCTACTACTGACGTGTAGCTTTTCAGGTAAATTTGTGTTAAGGGACCGGTTGACAGGTTGTGAGTTAGTGCCCAGGTAATACCCCATGCCATCCCACAAAGTGTATGTCTTAGTTTTGTTCTCTGTTCACACATAAGCACATAATGAAATAATAATTAAAATGCATTTGAATCATTGGATTTGAAAAGCCTAAAATAGAATATTTTAGCAGGCCGGTCACAGACGGAGGAGCATTGCAGCAGCACCTCATTAAAAATTCATGTATCTCTGTGGAGGCAGGATGATGTAGCCTGGAGATCAATGAGAAGAGTAGTGTTCATTTCTGACTGACGTGTGAGAGGCAGGGAGGGCAGAGACAGTCTGAGCCCTGCAGGTTGTATTTCTGCAGCTGAAACAGAATAACTGGAGCTCAAAGAGATGACAGTGAAACGGCCATTATATCTTACGTTGTGTGCTTTTTGTGTGACGTGAGAATAATAATGATTTTATGCTCAAAGAAACTTGATGCTTAGTTTTACCAACACTGACCTTGAAGATGAAGACACAGTGCTGCCTGTGATGCTGGCTTTACCTCAAGATATGCAACAAGTCATTATGAATTCATATTTAATGGTGAGAAACACCAGCATCAGGCTGATTCTCTGCCTGAGATGATAAAGTGCCATGAGATACGCTTCACAACCACCTCAGTGCTCTTAATAGTTTATTTTGGCTCGACCTGCGACGACCTCATGAGATGTTCCTACAAGCTAGGATTCTCTTCGTGCCAAGAGGCTCTCTGCTAATCTGCTTTGACTCGGACACCTTTTTCAAAGAAGGAGAGACTTTTATTAGGGCTGTCCTCAACCAAGGATTTTCTTGGTCGACCAGTGGTCGTGCATTCACTCCGACTAATCGAATAATCGCCCCGCCCCCTCAAAAAAAAAAAACAACAACGTAATAACGTGATATGCTACACAACTGCGAGGCGGCCGTCTCTCTGCGCATTTACCACTAACGGCTAGGGTACCCTTCATGCGATTTTCAACCATGCAGGCATTTTAAAATGGTTATGTTGTCTGATTGCCTGAAATATGTGATGTAGGCCTGGTTGATTTACATAACCTAACTAACCTACATAAAAATCAGTTGAATGTCTAGTTCTCCCAGTCGGACCTTGGCTGGCATAGTACACTGCGCACAGCACAGTCTGCGTCTGTTACACGGGCAAATTATTTCAGATTCTGGTATTCAGGATGTGTCAAAACAAATTAATCAGAAAGACTGGCAGACTCTTAACATTATGATGAATATTTATTTAAAACACGTGATACACACACATTGTTCATGAAAGACGATTGTAACAATGAAAATAAAACACAGCCTTAAACTAATACAACTTTATTTCCGCTTCTTTTGATATTTAGGATAACGAATAAAATATGATAGCTATCAGATTCCAATGACAAGTAGGCCTATTAAAATTAAATAATAATTAACAACCGGCAATCGGCAAATCTGAAACACGTCCTAGTGCAAATAAACAGACCAACGCAACGGCAACTAATTAAATAAAAACTCAATGTATACGCCTAAAATAATATAATAATAAGAAGATAATAAGAAGTGAACTCCGTGTCTTGCTTACAATGAAGCCGGCCGTGGAGAAGATGCGCTCCGGTGGCGTGGACGTGGACGGGATGGAGTGAATGCGCTTGGCTGCTCTGGCCAGCTTCGGGTAGCGCTCCTGGTGTTTTAGTGGTCCCGACTCAACTTTTGCTTTAAGTACCGTTTCATCTCACTGTTATGTTCTTCTGTTTGGTGCTCCTCATCTGGATATCTCGTCCCACTTGTCTGTCTTTTTCGTTTTCTTCTTTGGTGCGGGGCCCGTTTCGTCTTCATCATTACTGGCGTGCTGGGCAGGCTCTACTGCTGGAGACTCTCAGCTAAGTCCAACACCGTAACATATGCCTGGTCCCGGTTCTCTTCCTCCATGAACGGCAGATTTTTAGACTGCAGCTTTGATGTATATGCTGGAGTGCAGCTCATCGTTTAGCTCCCACCTCTTGTCAATTTCCTCACGAAGTGTTTTCTTCAGTTCTGTCGCAGCAGCACTGTCATCCTCACTCCGCAACAGGTGTTTTTTTTTAGAACTAAAAAATTTTAAATTTTAGAACATCTTCCAGACACGGTGTATGCCAACAGTAAATTAGTGGCACGGCGACTTCCTCTATCATACTCGTCAAATTAAAAGCCCTTCAGCCCTTCGAAAAGACGCGTTTTTTTTCCCTCCGACCAATCGACCAATAGAATTTTAGTCAGCTAATATTTTTTTGGTCGACCAACGACTAATCGATTGTTTGCCGTCAGCCCTAACTTTTATACATACTGTGTATTTTGAACCTCTCAGCATTGAATCCATTTCATGAATGTCTTTTTTCCCAACCCCTTTAATCAGCACACTGCATCCGTGTCTCTCACAGGTGGCCAAAGAGTTTGGATTCAATTCCAACGGGTTTTCTATTTACCTGAACCGCAACAAGACTGGAGAGATCCTTTCTCAAAACAAAACCCTCAGCCTGCTTAAGATCAAGTGAGTAAAACCAAACAACGAATCTCTGTTTTTCCATCGTTTGCCAAACTACTGTGAAGCTTTAATCATCTGATTCCCGTTTCTTGCAGGCATGGCGACATGTTGTATCTGTTCCCATCAGGATCCTCTACCTCCTCTGGGGAGGTAATGGACACAGCCACCCCACACTCATCTTCGTCACTACCATCCATCTCATCATCTTCGTCCTCCTCCTTGTCCTCTGTGATCCCTCGGTCCTTCTCGGCACCCCAGGTCCAAGAGGATGAGATCGATCAGTATCTGACCAAGCAAGACGGCAAGATCTACAGGAATAAAGATCCACAGCTGTAAGAAAGAGACGCATGCATGTTTTTACACCAACAATTTGCAATTAAGCACAAATCTCACATCACTAATTGGTCCTTCTCTTGTCACAGATGTCGCCATGGTTCCCTCGGCAAATGTGTGCACTGTGTACCGTTAGAGGTAATTCATTGTTGTTTGACAGCCTGTAATGTGAGCTCTCCTCTACTATAAGACAGCTTTCGCCTGATTGTATTTATTGAGGCTCTGGATTATTTCTTTTCCAGCCTTTTGACGAAGACTACCTGAATCACCTCGACCCGCCAGTCAAGCACATGTCATTCCACGCATACATCCGCAAGCTGACCGGGGGAGCCGATAAGTGAGAATCTGCACAAACACTTGGTTTTGAATCTCATCAGTGGAAAAACACAAAAATCCATTTGTCAGGTTTCTAACGCTACTTTCACCTCCTGCAGAGGGAAGTTTGCAGCTCTGGAGAACATTAGCTGTAAGATCAAGTCGGGCTGCGAAGGCCACCCTCCCTGGCCGGAGGGGATCTGCACCAAGTGCCAGCCCAGCGCCATCACACTGAACAGACAAGTATGTGCTCAGTCTGAAGGGTTTTCACACAGATCTGAAGACGACACGTGTGTGAGTAAATTAAATGTTTCTCCGTTCTTCTTCCAGAAATACAGACACGTGGACAACATCATGTTTGAGAACCACACCATTGCTGACCGCTTCCTGGACTTCTGGAGGAAGACGGGCAGTCAGAGGATGGGCTACTTGTATGGCAGGTACACCGAGCACACAGACATCCCTCTGGGCATCCGAGCCGAGGTAGCTGCCATCTACGAACCCCCACAGGTGAGAGATCCCGTCTGAATATATCACTGTGTGCTTCGTATGTTTAGCGCACCATAATTACCCTTCTATCAGTGAGTGAAAGTGGGTATTAACCTCGTACTAATTCTTTAATTTTCATCTTAAACCATCACTACTGTGTTTCAGAATGCCTCCCAGAACAGCCTGGAAATGTTGGAGGATCCCAAAGCTGCAGCTGTGGATGAAATTGCTGCCAAACTGGGCCTGCGCAAGGTCTGTTATATTACATACTAATTACATACAGTACATATTTATCTTTATAGCATGACTGCATCTCAAGGGGCTTATCCTCAGCTTAAAGGACACGTTCACATATTTTCATGTCTGTCTTTAAAGCATAAACAGAATCAGATTCTCTGTGTTGTCATTTGTTATCTGTTACCGATGTGACATGTTGGTTAAAGATTGATTGGTGGGTTTTCTGTGCAGGTGGGGTGGATCTTCACTGACTTGCTGTCCGAGGACATGAGAATAGGCACCGTCCGCTACACAAGAAACAATGTGAGGATGCGGCTGCCTCGAACGCCATCTGTTCATCAGGCTAATATACTGCTTTCCTCAATGTTTCACCACTGTCCTTATTTCTGTTAGGACTCACACTATCTGAGCGCAGAGGAGTGCATCACGGCGGGATACTTCCAGAACAAACACTCAAACCCCTGCAGACTCTCTCGAGACGGCCATTTTGGCTCCAAATTTGTGACCGTGGTGGCAACAGGTATGTTCATGTTCACTCAGAGGCTGCTTGTTAATATTTAGCTGAATTTATTTATTGCTTTTTCCTGAACTGAAACATTTATTTGATAATGACTATGAGATAAAAAATGAGCCTTCAAAGCTCCATTTTAGCGCCGCAGCTAACTACTACTTTCATTATTGATAATTTGAAATATTTTCTCAATTAATTGATCAGTTGTCTTTTTTTTGTCACTATCAACAGTCCACAAAAAGAAGATAGAATCTTTATTTTTATTTTTTAAACTTGGAAAGTTAAATCTATGAATCTATTTATTTATTTAATTGACCTTTGAGTCTCTTTGTTGTGTATCTACATGGTTTACAGAGCAGCGTAATACAAGCCAGATGCTCTCTGAGCCTTTTGCCTTTTTGTTTGGTCTGTAGGATCCATGCCAACAGTTCACACTTCCCTTCATTACAAAACACATCCTCATAGATTTAAAAACATTATCATTTGCATTAATGAGGAACTGGAAGACAAAACTGACATCATGGGTACACAGCCAGCCAGGGCGAAGTCCATCAGTTTTTACCTTCCTGTTTGTAAAGTCTGTTGGCAGATGGGTTTCATATATAGAGCTGAAGAGGCTTTAGAGAGACACACTAACACAGACATGTAGTTTAATAATGTTAGAATAACCTTACAACCAATAAACAGAAACAACAAAACTAAGAGCAGAAGGTCACAGTCAACGTTGAATAATTAAATTAAAAAGATTTCTACGGTGTGAGTGTAGTCACAAGATTTAAATGTTAGACAACACACGAGATAGTTTGGAGGTTTTAAAGGTGTTATATATGAATATTGTGTTATGTGTCTTCTTGACCAGTTTGATGAGTACAACTGTAGAAGTGTCTGATAACCGAGGTTATTCTCCTACGTGTGTGTGTGTCTGTCTCTGGCTCTGCTTGTAGGCGGTCCAGATAACCAGGTGCACTTTGAAGGCTACCAGGTGTCCAATCAGTGCATGGCTCTGGTGAGAGACGAGTGCCTGCTGCCCTGCAAAGACGCTCCTGAGCTGGGCTACGCTAAAGAGTCCAGCCCTGAGCAGTACGTCCCAGACGTCTTCTTCAAGGTGAGACTTCATGCGTGTAACAGCAGCCTGTGTTTAATATATTAGTGTGTGTTTCTATGTTGAGCATTAACGACATCCAGATACTCTCTAAGTTTCGTGTTTGATTCTGATCTCACTCTTTGTTCCATTCAACAGGACAAAGACAAATTTGGAAATGACATCACGTTTCTAGCCCGGCCTCTTCCTGTGGAGTACCTTATCATAGATGTGAGTACGATGTGTTAGCAGTTTTTTTTTTACCCATCATCTGTTCTTCTTAATTACGATGTGTTGACACAGTCTTGTTTTTCTTTGCAGATAACCACCACTTTTCCAAAGGACCCCCAGTACACCTTCTGCTCCACACAACGCTTCCCCATAGAGAACCGCGACATCCTTGGAGAGACACAAGTGAGTTAAACTCCTGCTTATCTAAACCGTCAGTAAAGAGATGGAACAATGAACAATGTTTTAGTAAAGAAAAACACATTTTGTGAAATATGAGAAGAAAAATGTTGGTTTTCTCCTTTTGTGAAATCATGTTTATCTGAACGTAATTAAGTAAATTAAGTTGTCTAATTATTAAGTTGTCTAATTTACATGTTGTTTTGTGTTTAGTTGAAACATGTAAATAGAAAGCAGTCAACGCTTCTGTCACTTTGACACGAGCAGTTTGAACCTCCAGAGGTCAGAGGCAGACATGCATACATCTTTGTTTCATGTGTGTCTGCAGGATTTCCACAGTTTAGCGACGTACCTGTCCCAGTGCACCTCCACATCATTCCTGGACATCGTGTCAGACTTCCATCTGCTCCTCTTCCTTGTCACCAATGAAGTCATGCCTCTGAGCGTAAGTGGAGATGGTACCTCAAAGCCTTTTCTTCTGGCTTCTCATTTGTTTTCCATTTGTAAAAGGTCAGAGGATGGCCGCATTCCTCTCCAGTCTGGAAGTGGTTACTGATGCGAGGATGTTTTCACTCTTTGTTCGTGCCGAAAGGAGATTCACAACGACAAAAAACTCTGTTTAGATAATAATGAACTGCGTCATCAGATGTGCACGTCGTCTCTAAAATCCACCAGACAGCTGGTGATGTTTTTGTTTTTATTGTCAGTAGATGCATCAGGGTTTGTTTGTGTGGGTTTTTTTTTTTTTTTGCAGGACAGCATCGGGCTGTTACTAGACGCAGTGAAGACTTCGAATGAGGATCTCGCACAGACCTGGAAGAAGTCAGAGCAGTGGGCTACAATCGAGCAGCTGTGCAGTAAGTCAACGCTGATCAGTGATCAATAATTAGTTCACTCTTTGTGGTTTCTTTAGTGCTCATGATAACACAAACATGTTTGGGTTGTGGCCTGATCTGAAGATGTTACATGTTGTTTTTCACCATTTACTGACATTTTATAAACTAATCAGTTAATCAAGAAAATAACACAGATAAATCAATACTGAAAATAATATCTAACTGTGGTTAATTAGTTGTTAATCCTGTGGTGTGTTGTCTGTGCAGGTACAGTGGGCGGGCAGCCCTCCAGCTCTCTGGGTTACGGGGCGATGGGCGGCCCCTCCGCCCCCGCCTCCTCCTCGGCCATGTGGTCCTGCGTCCACTGCACCTTCATGAACCAGCCCGGCACAGAGCACTGTGAAATGTGCAGCCTGCCCCGCAGTTAGAACCCCACCCACCCCATCAAGTTCCCACACTCCACCCCCTAATCTGATCCAGTCCCCCCACCCTTCTCTTAACTCGCCAATGACATCACTGCACCCGGACCAGCTGACAGGCTGCTGTGACACGCTGAAGGATGCACTCGTTTACATCAAATTCAATAGATAAAGTCAAACCAGACTGTGGTTTTTGTTTGTATCCCTCCTCACAGCGGCTCTCGTGAGCGGCGGGGTACATTTAGGTAAAGCACTTTTCCCTCAACCCCCCCACCCTGATTTAACCCCCCCACCCCACCCCACCCTCATGGCTCAGATAAATCCTGCTGTGACTCAGGACAACAGCAAAGACTCGAGTGTGTGGATGTTCTTCACATCAGTGCCCCTCTCACTCTCACAACGTCTTCTGGAAATCTTGCTGTGTATAAATACATTTGAGGAATGATACTGTTATTTAATTAAGCTTCTTCTTCTTTCTTTTTTTTTTTTTTTTGTTTTGTTTGTTTTATTATTTTTTTTAATCTGATCGTAGCGATTCCCCTAAAAACATGTAGATTCTTTAGCGTGGACTTTGCTCAGTCAGGTTTTTATAAGCCCCCCCACCTCCCCGTTAAAGTACAATCATGGGTCAAATCCCAGACCTGAATACGCTAAGAGCTCCGGAGTATTTCCCGTTTCAGTAGAGAGTTTATATTTTCAGTATTGAGGATTTGAAAAGGCAGACGCTAACAGCTACTCACACTTAACACGCGCTCCCTTTCCACTGATGTTCCACAAACTTAAATGTGTCCTAAACATCTTTGGCTGCTTTGTTGGATTTGTAGCTTTGGGATTTGGTTGTTTTGAACTTGAGCAGGCACAATATGTAGCTTCTTTTATCAGCTGTATGTTCGGTTTCTCTCATCATTATCACTAACTCGCACTGTAGTCGTGAGGTGCTTCTAGAAACAACTGGTGCTTGCCACTTCTCCTCTTTGTCACGCCCCTCCTACCTGCGGTTCTTCTTCTTTGGTTTCTTGCTGGCGCTGGTCCCAAGGAGCCAGACCAGGGGCCCCTGGCGTTTTTTTTTTGTTTTTTTCTTCCCCCATCACTCAGCCTTCAAAGACTTTGCTGCTCGGAGTTCAAACCCGCAGGGAGAAAAGATGCCTAACATATCGCTCGTCTCATCTGATGTCTGTGGTGTAAATCAACAGGCAGGACGACGACGGTGTGTTTAAAAAAAAAAACCTTGAAGTGAGCATCACGTTGTCCGTTTGATTCGAGACTTTCAAGCAAAAACCTTGAGCTTCTTCCAGCTGGAGTCGCAGAGATGAAAAAAGAAAAATATCTTAAACAAGGTGAAAAGCACTTAACTCTGCTCTAAAGCACTAAAAAGGCCACTTTAAAGGGTCAGTTCACCCAATTACCTTAAAGAAAAACCCTCCAGAAAACTCTCACTTACCTCTACTTGTATGTATCCACGAGGATCTGCCTTAACAGACAGAAGTCTGAGGTGTGGTGCTCAGTGTTGAAAAAGACCCAACTGTCCCAGTTTCCTTTGGCAGGAAGTAGATACAGCTAGTGTTGGTTTTATAGTTTGGGTGAACTGAGCCTTTAACATGTTGCAGTCAGCAGTGAGCATATCAGGATGTGTTTTTGTTTCTGTTAACATCGGGACCAAAACTTGTGAGATGATTTAAGTCATGAAGGTTCAGTTCTGGTTTCACGTCAACAACTTCTGGATTTGATTAGTTTCTAAAAGCAGTGCAGCTGCAGCGATGTTGCTGCTGTTCACACAGTCGGATGTGATTTTAAAAGTTCCAGATGTAAATAATACAGAATACAGTCTGTAAATGTTAACAGAGCATCTCTAAGAACATATTAAACATAACTGTAATATTATTATCTGACCTTGCATGACCTGAATCTATTGCTCATATAAACTTGGATTATTTAATATAATTGGACTTTTCTAGGAAAGCAAATAAGACGTAAATATAAAAAAATAAACCGTCCTCGATGTGTTTACCGCTGACTGACTCTTCAAACTTCTCATCTCTACTTATCATGTTCAGTTTAAGCTGTTTAGTTTTTTGTTTTTTTCTCAAACAACTTTGTGCACTGTTACATTCAATTGTCTGATGGGGATTTTTTTTTTTGTTAGTTTAAAGGATGTTCAGGAAAACTGAGAATGACTAAATACTGTCGGGTTAAACTGGTCGCCTTCAGCTGAGAGCAGATTTACTATTTATGAGACGTGTGCATCTTTGCTTGACAGTAATTCCATTGATGAAGTGAGAATATATTTTTAGTTGTAGATTAATTTGAAAAAATGCCTGGAGAAAGGAGGAAAAAAAAAAAGTTTGTTTTTGTTAATTTTCTTTGCCCGGTGATATCTTTCTTGCCCCCCGTGTGAATTCTTGAGCGATTTTCTGATGTCACGCTAACAGACGGCAGCGATCTTTTCCTTTTGTATTGATTCAGGGGCCGTTTGCTGAGCAAGCATGCTCCAGGAGTCACAGCAGGTCCTCAGATGGGGACCCGCCAAGCTGTTTGCTGTTGACCTGGATTTGAAACAAAATAAAAAAACAACAAAGAATTCCTGTTGCTGATTAAAAACAAAAAAACAACAAAAAAACAAAAAACTAAGTCTGGTTTGTTTTGGGTGTCTGGTTTGATTCAAGTACGATGAGATTAACAGCAGCGTGTTTCCAACGTTGGATCAACAGTTTGTTTTTGCTCCTTTCCTGTTGATTAAATACACGTCCAAAGACAAACAAACAAACAAACAAACAAAAAGAGCTGCATTGATTAATCGATTAGTTGATCAACAGAAAAATCAATCGGCAAAAGTTTTGATTAATCAGATTAGTCACTTTTTTTTTGTCTTTTTTGACACTAAAATGAATCTTTGGAGTTTCAGACTGATCAGACATTTGAGGACATGACACATATCTGAGATATAACAGACATTTTTCACTGTATCGTCTTTATAGACGGAGAACCAAGAAGAAAATAATCATTAGATGTTTTAAAATATGTACGGTATCAGATCTTCAAAGAACCTGTGTATTAATTAAACAAAATGAAATTAGTCCCGACAGTTACGATTGGGTGTAATGATCCAATGTCCATATACTTTTGGCCATATTGTACATTTAGATTCTATAGAAAAGTGGACAGTTGTCTCATACGACTGAGATCCAACCTGGTTTTCATCATTATCTGCAGTTCAACCACCGAATATATCAACATGAAGCAGACGTCTCAAATTCCTCAAAGATTTCACACAGAAGTATGATTTAAGTACAGCAGGACGTCGTGTTATTAGTGACATAAAACGCTCTGAACAAATGAAAATTGATCTTTTCAAACAAGATAATCAGCCAATAGGTTCATGAAAAATGATAATGAGTAATAAGTTTTATTGATAAAAATCTAGAAGCCCAACAAACACAATTTAACACCTAAACTAGTTTAAAAAAGACTTTTGGCTTTTTAAAAGGAAGTGTCAGTTTTATGAAATATGTACATGTGTCATGTGTGTCAATATATTCATGTTTCATGTTAGCATGACACCATCTTAGGATATAACAGTATATACAGACCTACATATCGAGGTATTAAATTATATAGCTTAATTAGTAAAGAGTTGTAAGCAAAGTTAATACATAAATATAATACAACATCTTTTCTTAATAAATGTTAAAGACTATTTGTCTTAACCAGCAGTTACAGTTATTAAAGCCTTAATTTAAAACATTTAACTTTAATTAACAGCATTTTAGTTGTGGTCTGATTTTTAAATTAATCAGAATAGTTTAATAACTGTATAATAGTTATATATAATAAATCCACTTTTACATGACCTACATATGCTGCTCGACGGCTTTATTGGTTTGGATAAGAAAAATCATCCTAAAATAATATATAATAACTTATTTCTTTGCAGTGTGAGCTTCATCATCTGAGCCGATGGTTGACCTCCTCCGGACTGCAGATGGGAAACAGATGAAGAACAGGAATGTGTGTAAGTTCAGATGTGACCGTAAAACATCAAAACACCTCATCTGAGGTCCCACAGGGATCAGATCACGTTACAGGGCTGAGATCACGTTACAGCGTCGCCTTATTGTGCCTCATTAGACATTGTTTAACGTGTGTGTGTAACGTGTGTTTTCGTGTGTGTAACGTGTGTTTTCGTGTGTGTAACGTGTGTTTTCGTGCTCTCAGAGTTTCAACAGGTTCTGGTTTGACTGTGATCCAGATGAAGTGATGACATGTGAAGCCTGGAGACCCTCCCTCCCTCCCCTCCCTCCCTCCCCTCCCTCCCTCTGCTGCAGACACTCATAATCTGCTTTGTCCTCCCTGGATGGTTTGACTTCAGACGGCTGTTGGTTGCTGCAGGTTGGTTTAATGTGTTAACTTTTAAATGCAGATCATAGTAATAATACTAATAAAAAAGATACTCAGACGTGTTTTTGTTGCAGATGAAGGATGAAGACTCCTGGACTTCTGCTCATCTTCTCACTGACTCTGTGTGCTGCTCAGAAACAGAAGATAATCCAGAAACCAGAGAGTTGGGATTACAGGAATGAAGGTCAGGAAGAACATTTATGATTTACAGAACTTATATATTTCCATTTTTGGGGACTTTTCCTTCACCACATTTCATTATTGTAAATACTTCTACACCTGGTTGGTGATTTGCAGGTAAATATCTGTTACATATAAGTTATATTTAATGATGTAACAGCATTTCAGTGACTATACATCATCATATCTGACTGTTACTTTGCAGATTAATTGATTATAACTCAGATTTTCTCTTCTCTTCTTTTCTTTTTTTTCTTCTTCTTCTTCTCTCCTCCTCCTCTGCACCTGCTTTCCAGATTTTCTTCTTATCTAACGTCTGCTGTTCTTTTTTCTCTCTGTTGTGTCTGAAAGCAAAAAATTCCCAAAACTGAATAATATTCACACTCTGTTTTGTTTTAAAACTTTAATTCATTTAACACTGATCTAAATGCATGTGATGTGCTGTTTAATGAAGTAACATATTTAGTTTTTAGTTTAGTTTATTGGCCATTTGTCGTTTAAATTACGATTTTATAATAATCTCAGCTGTAAAAATGTTAAAGTATGTATGTATTTATTATTCATATTTATTATTGTTTGACTTTGGTCCTTTGTGTTTCTCCTCACCTGCAGCAGAGAGACTGAACACCAGAGGATGTGCCAACCTCACGCTGGTTTTAGACAACTGGAAATACGCCATCATGACGCAGGTCAAAGATCTGCTGCTGCATGACCACAACACTGTGCTGCCAGACTACGGACGGTGACCACACATCTTATTCTCATTTTTTAACCATAATTAATGTCATTTAAGAGAGACATTGAGACATTTTCTTTGATCCATCCTTCAGGATCCAGCCTCTGTCAGACGCCCTGGGAGATCTCTACAAGGAGTTCAACGCCCTGAAGCAGCGTCTGGCCGAGCTGACCACCAAGTTTGACGGGGTGGAGGCGTTTGTGGACGATGTGCGATCAGGGAGGAAACCCCGAGCTGAAGCCAGACCTCCGGGGCTACTGCCAGGAGAGTCTGAGGCTGCTCCTCCAGGGAGGAGAAGCAGGGTCGTAGTTCGGAGAATCAAGAAACCTGCAGGTTCACAGGACTGAGGTGAAGCTTTTAGATGCTTCATAGTCCTGTTTGATTCAGGTTTTATGCAGGAAAATTATTGTTTATAAACCAAGTTTTCTGCTAAAAGAAAAAAGATCACCTGAACAAGGACATTTCTAAACATCCTGTAAAACTGCAGGACACAAACCTCTAAATATTAAAAATGTAGACACCACCTGAGTAATAAAGTTTCTCTTTTATAGTATGGAGACAAAAACAATCCCACAACTTTATTTATTCATCTTTTCTGTCTGTATCTCATAAACTAAAGATCGCCAGTGTCTCTCTGTGTGTTGTTTATAGTCTAATGTCCTTTGAATAAAGAGCTGGACACACAGTTATGGTTTCATGTGCCTCTAGATGGCTCCTCGGCAACAGAAACATGTTCAGATCAAATTTAAATGAATTCAGGTGTATAACAACTTTTTAAAAGTTTCAGCAATTAGGCTTTCAGTTATTATTATTATTATATTATAATTATTGTATCATTTTTATTAATCATATTAGTAATAACACTAATAACGTGTTTTGGTTATTTTTTATTTGTATTTTTTATTTGTATCTGAGATTTTTTTCTGTGTTTCTTAAGTATATATATTTCCTATAATGTGCCTTTGGTTTAGTTGTGGAGTGAAGTACTTTCCACCACTGTCATCATAAAAGTATGAAACACAATGTAACATACTTCATAAGCTTCTTATATTATCCATTGAGTCAAATCAGCATCTGAGTAGAAAGTACTAGATTTACCTCAGACGTGTAGTAGAGTGAAGTATAAAGCATAAATTGTAGTAAAGTATCTCAACATTGTACGTATGTATTTAGTTACCTTCCACCACTGAAAACAGATTATGAAACAGCTGGGTGATGTTTTTTACGTATATTGAAAGTGAGCACCTGAACGCAGCATAAGTTTCTAGTTTGATTCTGAAAGAAATGAAACTGAAACGTTTACTTCAGGGACCGTGTAGAAATTATTGTTCAAAATAAAACACAGAAACCAATCTAACACGATCAAAAACTCACCTGCAGAGCGTTAAAGACTTAAACAAGTCATATTTCACAAATAAATACGGTTAGCTTAAATAGCTAAATGTATATAAGAGTAGCTACATATACATATACAAGAGTAGCTAGCTAAAGCAGCTAAACAATTTGTTGACGGTCCCTGAATGTGTAGGCGGTGACAGCAGCTTTCTAAACAACAAACAGTTTCTCAGTTATTTCCTGACAGATAAACTGTAACCTGGCTGTGGCAACGAGACACTGAACAGGTGAGAAAAGAGAGAATAAAACATGAAATGTGAAGTTATCACTGAACAGCATCTTCCTTTGATTGAAATGCTTCTCGTATGATTTTAATTGACATTTATCACTAATTAATATAGTTGTGTTCAGGTCAAACCATCTGAAATTAGTCCAGATGTTAATTATCACATTTTTTATTGAGGTTTTATTACCTTTATAGTAACTTAAAGTGTATCTGCATTGGTTGCTTCATTTTATTTCATTTAGCTATAAATATCTGATCATAAGACAATTAATTGATTTGATGGTTCCAGATTTTATTGTTTTATTGAAATCTGTCAACTCATTAGTGGTTGAGTTTTAGCCCACAGTATGTGATATAACTTGTATAGTATGATGGTATAATAACATTACATAAGTGTTTTTTGACATCTGGCAGCATTCACTCATTTCTCTGATTTAAGCTGAGTCTGCAGACAGTATGTGGTTTTATATTCAGATCCACAGATAACAGAGGAGAAGGAGTCCCTTCAGATGGAGGAGGGAGGAACCGGCCGCGGCGCCTCTGGATCTCAGGTGGAAACCAAGGAGACAGAGGATGCCTCAACCAACAGAGCCCGAAAAAGAAATGAGGTAGAAATACTTATTTAAAATAAGTATTCAAGTCAATAAATAGCAGTCAGGTGTCCATATATCACTGCTGCTGTTCATACTGACTGTTAAAAGATCTGCTTCAAATATGCTTTTAGTGTAAGTGATGGAGGCCACAAAAATGCATTAAAAGGTTTTATCTGAAGCTAATATACGGCTTCAGCAGTCTGTGTTGTCATATCTAATAAAACACTGTAACGTTGAAAGATATCTACTGGATTTTAATCATCTGAAGCTTCATATTAGCTTCACATAAACTTTTAAATACGTGTTTGTGGGTTTCGTCTCCATCACTTCCATTGTAAGTGTATTATGAAGGGATGATTACAGCAAGAAAAACACGGCTCGCTGTTCATTTGGGCTCCTGACTGCTGTTTTAAGACAAGGAAAATAAAATTGTGAACTCGTCTTTTAAGTGATAACAATGTATTTGTGATCCACAGTGAGAGATTAAATTAAATGTGTATTTCAGGGACAAATAGACCCCCAGACAGATGATCCCAGTAAAATACCTCAACACAAGAGAAGGAAGAAAAAGAGATATGAAAGAAGAAGACAAAATAAAGTGCCAAATTTAAAAGGTGCAAATGTTAAAAGTGACAACACAGAGAAGGACAAGATGGAGGTTGTGGAGACTACAAGCATCCAAACTCAGGAAAGTGAGCCTGTAAAAACACAACATGTGGACGCACAGACTGAAGTCAGTGAAAAGCCAGAAAAAGTTGACAGTCAACACCACAAAGATGCTAAAATGGTGCAAGCACAGACTCAAACAAGGAAACAAAAAGACAAAAACAAAGTCACACAGACTCCAGTTGTTGTTCAGCGTAACCAGGAAACACAGACAGAAGCTTCTTACTTTATGTCAGCTGAAAAACCTGAACCATGTGACGACAGTAACAGAGATCCTCTAGTGGCAAAAGATAACGTCTCATCGGTGCAAAATAATGCTGCAGAAATCAAGTTAAAAGAAGAACAACACACATCAGATACCCAGCTGCAAGGCGACAACTCTGCTCAGCATAAAAATCCAGATAAAAACTCATCAGCTTTGGAGCAGAAAGATAAATTTACTAAAGAATCTAAATCAGAAGAAGAGAATCTGACTGCAGGAGCAGAAAAAGGTGCAACACAAAAGTCTCCGTGTGGAGAGGAGACGAGCGAGAAACAGTCCACGAAGGACAAAGCAGCAGATAAAAGCACAGAAGCATCCCAAAGCACACGGTAAGGCTGATATGATGATGAGGTTACGTTAAATACTGACGTTAGACCTTTATTGTAAACATATTTTTCTTTCTCCACAGTGACCGAAGCCCAGTGAGACCTCCACCTTCTGGTCCCATGTTCACCTTTCACATCTACGCTGTGCTGGACAAGAAGTTCAGATTCAACCAGAAACATGACAAGCTTGTGCTGTGTTGTGGAGAACTGCAATTCCCCCTTAATGTGACATATTTTGTGTAAGTATTATTTAGTTATGATTTAATGCACACTGCAGTCAGAAAGCATAAGGACAGTACATGTTTGTTTTTTTAATAGTAGTAATAATAATATCCACCAATTTATCCAAACAATCAAAAGCCTCAAGTCTTGACGTTGGAAACAAAAGTTGATAAAACAATCTCAACACAAGGTCAGTTTAGTATGAAAAATGAAATATAAGCATCTACATAGCCATGAAACTAGGCAAGCTCCTGCTGTTGAAGATAATTTGTAACATTAAACGTACAGTGGTGGCTTAAAAAAAGAAAAGCTAAATAAAAAAACAAGTTCTTGATCAGCTATGAGGTGAATTTGGTCTGCTGCTGTTTCCAATGTCAAGATTAAGTTAGCCAGTAGGATGTTAGTAAAATGATTATTATAATGAATGTTTAATATTTTATGTTTAGTGGCCAAAAGCAGGAAGGCTACCTGGTAGAAGCAAGTCTTTCCACTGAAGAACGCAGCTTGCAGAGAGGACAATCGTTGAGCTATTTCTATGGTGTAAAGCAACGACAAAAAGAGATTTTTGCGATTGCTACAAGATGCGTTTTGATTCCAGCGGAACGCAGCATTAAAGGTAACTTCAACTTTAACTTTAACAGCATGTCAACACTGTAGGTTTGTGTCGTCTCACATAAACTGATGGAGTCCCTGTCTGTGTCACATCTAGAGCTGCACCTTTATGAAGGCCTCATTAGTCCTCAGGACGCGAAAGGTTTTTGGAAAACTCTTTTGTTCGGCTCGAGGGCATCAAAGGGTTTGGAGATTTCAGACGCCTGGCAGGCCTCAGCGAGATCTCTGCTGAACAGAATCTTCCAGAAATGGTCCCCGTCCGACAAACAGAGCACTACGAGCCTGTGTGACAACTTAGTGCATTTTATGAATAGTCTCGGCTCTGCACACACAACTGTTGTATATCCAGACTACTCGCAGCCTCCTATTGTCAAGGTTGGTGTAATAAGAAGAACAGAGTTCACAGCAATCATTATAAATCACCCTCAATATTCCTTCAGTATCTGAATCTTTTTATTTACAGGTATCAGAGCTGATTTCAGAGAGTTTGGTTCAGATTTTAAAAGGAGAGGAACTCCCGGACGGCTGCAGGGACACCAGTCCTCTTCTTCTGGGCTTGTCTGTTTTTATGATTACCAGAATCTGTCAGGTCAACCTGGGAATGAAAGGCTGGGCTGAGCTTTGTGTCCTGGTGTCCTCAGAGGCTGCAATGGACAAGAAAAACCTGGAGGGGTTGCCCAGTTATTTCCAAACTCCACAATAGTAAGTTCAGTCAGTCTTAAAATTAAAATGTGAAATATGAAATGAGACACAGTTTAGGTTTAAAGGGCTAGTTCACATATTTTTCACGTCTTTCATATTAACATGTCACATGTTTTTCTTGCTGTAATCATTCCTTCTTTTCACGGTGACCTTTAGAAGATCTTAAGGAGTATCTGACTTGATGTAAGATCTTGTATGACACGTCTGTTTCTCCCCTCAGCGTCGTGTTGGGTCTGATAAACCACTGTGCGCAGCAGACGGTGTGTGAGCTCGTCCTGCTCCTTCCTTTGCTCTTCAGACTCAGACATCCAGGAGCCGACGCAGCAAAAATAGGTCCAACTGTCGAAGAGGAGAACTGGTCAGGACTTCAACACGTCTACTTCACGAGGTTCAGAGAGGATATACAGTCCCACCCGGAAAAAAGACGGCAAGTCAATGTCAAAGCAACCTTAACTTAATTTTTCTGAAAAAGTGATTGCTCTCATGTTGAAATAGCTTATTTTTTATTAAACAGGAGAATGAGGACTTTGATCCAGACATGCTTACCCATGGCTAAAGAGATGCCTCTGCTTCTGACGGCCTGGTTATCTCTGGTCGCATTTGAGGATCTTCCTGAGTTCTCAGAGCTGACAGAGATACCTGCCGAGCACCTGATCCAGACTCTGATGTACAGGCTCAGAAGATGCAGCGAGCTGCGGGATAACAACAGAGCAGAGGAGAACGTAAAGGTGGAAACATCTCCAAATGACAAACACATGTGAAAGGACAAGTTTTATCCTTAAAATAACAATCGGTGATAACCTGTATCTGTTCTACGTACAGCATACTCAGAAAACTTTGACGCATATTCTGCTGAAGGTGGACAAAGAGAAGAACAGGTAAAGATGCCTTAAACATACTTCAAATCCCACAGATTCACTGTGTGCTCCGTTTAATGTTTGCTTTGTGTCTGTAGAATGATTGAATCTGGAAATATGAAGAAAACCTTCGCAATCAGCGCCAATGTGGCGAAGGACACATGCGCGATCGTGCGACTTGTGCCGTGGTACCAGGCTGCGGTCCAGTCCTACCAGCTGGTGTTGAAAACGGCAGAGATTGCGGATGCTGCGCTGAGAAAAGAGGTTTATTATTATCGCCTTATGATGCACGTTGACTGCTGCATATAGAACAACAGTCACTTTAATTCACTGTATTGCTTTTGTGCCTCTTAGTCCCCAGATGAGTTTGACACCTTAAAGCAGGAGTTATTGGAGAAGATTTACGCTGTGCAGCCACCAATCAGTGAGTGGAGAGATGGATTGCTGCAAAAACCGTTTCTGACAGCATCAAAATCGCTCACCTATCCAAAGGAAATTGAGGTACAAAGTGTAATATACAGTATGTTAGTGTATTTCAGCCTCTCTTCATTCAGTTGACTTTCGCTTAGTTTGACATTTTTGGATATTTGCTTTTTTGCATCTAACTGTTAGAAAATTAATAAGCATGTTTCTCAAAACGATTGTTTTAAACTGCATCAAAAATTGATAACTTGTCTTTTAAAAGAAGAACATAATGAGACATTATTATTCTGTAATTAAGCAGATCAACTTGTGATAGTAATAAATACTGTATGTTGAATTATCAGATGTGGGACGCGCTGCTGAAGGTGAAATGCTCTATTGAAGAAGTTTCATCCGCCTGGCGCCAGAGGCTTTTAAAAGACCTGAAGAAGAGGATTTCCAAGGTTCTTATTTTCCCTCTTAAATATGACATCTGAGCTCTGGTTGAGAACAGCACAATGTGATCTGCTGCTTTGTTTTTCTTTGCAGGCAGGTGAGGAGGATAAAGTGCTGGTCTGCTGCATTGAGTCGTCCTCAGCAGCTATAAGGAAAAGTCATGAGGATGTGCAGACCTGTTTCCACGAGCTGTGTCAGTCTACTATCAAGACTATCTGCCAGGTACAGATTAATTATTTGTTCAGAGTGCTTCCTTAGTTGAGATGAGAAGTTAAAACTTAAAACTTATCAAACCGTTTTTTAGAGGAGGGAGGAGGGGGACCTGATGCGGAGTCTGACCTCTAGAGTCAAGGATCTCCCTGACGACGTTGTGTCCGCTGTCGTTGTTGAGTCAGCGTCACGATTCGGTGACAACACGGCTGTCCAGCTGCTTGATCCGCAATCTGCCATCAACCATCTACTGTCTCATGGTACTTTGTTTGGACTTTGTTTATTTCTTAGTTGCTTTAAGTAAATTAGACTACATTAATGTTTTATAACGTTCTCATTGTCATTGTTTTGGCCCAGGGGATGATTGGAGATCAATCAAGGTGGACGACGCTGCAGCAGAGGTCGTCCACAAATGTGTGACGGCACTGAAATCTCTGGTGGAGTCTCTGCTTCAAGGACATGTGTCCCTGGGACACCTGCAGACCTGCCTGAGATACAGAGAGCAGTTTAAGAGACTTCATCAGCAGTGTATGAACCCCACAAACAGCCTTATATGTACTTATATACACTTTGTGACATGATTTGCATCAGAATTTGTAGTTAAACTTCAAGGGTATAAAAAAAAATAAATGAAATAATTAACTCTCATCCTGACTAAAAAAAAAAACATCATCAGTTGTTAATTTCAGCTTTTAATATCTTCCACAGACAAGAAAAACAATAAATCTGAGTCCATCCCTGTTGAAGCAGAGACTGTTTTGGCTCAGAGACAGAAGGACTTGAACTCTTTCCTGCAGCAGAAACAGCAGATAGATACACTGATAAAGATGATAGCAAAGGTCACAGAAAGCATCACAGGTGAGTTTAATTAGCTTGAATTATGTTAGATTAGGGAGTAGTATTTGCAGGTTTATGTGTCGTTTTCTTTGTTCATTGAACCAGTTCCTGAGATGTCGGCCCTGGAGGAGCAGCACAGTGCAGACCTCCAGACTGTGAGCCTGAACCGACTGGTGCTCATTCAGTCCTTTGATAATGACGGGACGCTGAAGACGAGGGCTACTCCACAGGGCCACTGGTATAACACCAGTATGAGTGTCTTAAAAATGGCCAGTGAGATGCACAAGCTGCATCACAGCAACCTGATTCTGTCCTCCTGGGTCAGGAGGGCTGGCGATTTGGCATCAACAAGCCAACCCTGCTCAGCTCCTGTTCCAGTAACCCTAACACAGATCTGCAACATCTGGGATCCACTGCGGGCAGATTTCTCTCAGCTCGGTGTTAGCATTGCAAATGCAGAAATCACCTTCAAACAGCTTGATCGCGTCGTGTTGGAGTCGGGCGACCAGGGAGACGGAAAACTGATGAAGAAGGAGCTGAGTCTGATGTCAGAGTTGCTTTGTGAGTTGGGGGAGTTCAAACCTGAGGAGAACTGGGTGGAGCAGAGACTTGGTCAGATCCAGGAGTATCGACAGCTCCACGAGGCAGCGGCCGCAGCCAGCGCCATGCTGAAGATTGCTGAAAAGATGAAGCTCTCTGGGAAATTCATGGAAATTGATACTCTCAGCCAACTGGTAGGAATTAAAATTACAGTGTTTACAGAAGAATTCAGTCGTTTTTATTAGTGGGTTGGCTGAAAGAAATCATTTAGTCTTCATCTTTCATTCCTACATAAGAAAAGATGCATACCAGTACATTTATATATAACATAAAAAACATAAGAAGTGACACTAAACACAAATTAAATTGACACATGAAGTACAGACAAAAACAAACCAACAAGAAAAATGGAGAGAACAAACAAATACAGTGGTAGAATTATTGCATGTTAGAGGAAGGAAAGCTTAATGGAAGCTTAATTAAGACTTTTTTTCTTCTTAATCAAATGTATAATTCTTGTATTACATTTACTGTTTAACAGGAAGAAGACACATTTAAGCAGAGGAACTTGGGCTCTCTCACTGATGACCTGCTACGAGCCAAACAGCAGCTCTCCACAGTCACCAAGCAGCACACCGCCTGTCTGGAGGAGTTTCTAGAGAGCCAAACTCTGGTCAACTGGGTCAAAAAGAACCTTAAAGGTATGTGTTCATCTGTTCATTTTTTCTTCTTTTAGTCTTTCAGACTAACATCATTTTCCATCCTCTGAACAGATATGAGCGATGTGAAGGTCTATGTTGACCTGGCTTCCATATCTGCTGGAGAAAACGACACAGAGATCGACCAGGTGGCCTGTTTTCATGACGCAGTGATGGGTTACGCCCCGCTGCTCTACTCCCTCCCCTCTCAAGCCGGCTTTCAGGAGTTCATGAAGTGTGCTGGTCAGGTGTGGGAGACCCAAAATAGAGATGAGAAGCTACCAGACAAATTGGTATTTACTTCTTTTTTATCTGTAGCCGGTATATTTATCCCGGTTGCTGTGGTAAAGTCACACTGATGCTGCTGGTTTTTGCTTTCCAGAGGGAGTCCAGTCGGTTGCTGAGCTGGCTGAAAGAACTGAAGGAGACTCACGGCTCTGTGGAGCAGTCGTCTCTCTCCCTGGCTTCATCCATTAATGCTCATGGAGTTTATCACATCAGATGGTCTGATGAAAACACAGAGAAGGTGCGGAGACAATCTTCCAATAAATGTGAAAGATTGGATTAACATGCCAGTGTTTTAAGATATCTTTTGATGCATTTTCACTCGTTTGCAGAGATGTCTACAAAACATGTTAAAGGTGACAGTGGGACAGGGCAGAGAGGAGAAGAGCTACAGACTTGAAGACCTGCTGGAGCTCCAGAACAAACTCATGCTCATGTCGTCCAAAGGGGAGCACGGCAGAGACCAAGTCAACAGGTTCACGGAGGTCAGTGGTTTTCATAAAAGTCTGTTTTCAATTTGAAGCTAAAGCGTGTAACTTTCTTTATAACAGCTTTATAACATATATACTGTACATACACAACATCCAACTGTAGGAACAAGAAGAAACACTGTGAATGGAGACTTTATTGTTTTATTAAATAAAATAGTAAAGTGAGCTAAAAAAGCTCTGGAGATTTCATCTTGACCAACGTTATTTTTTCTGGATTAACTGTATGAATCTTTTCTACGTGTCTACATGCGCTGTAGGTTTTCGAAGGAGTTCAGAGAGTTGGCACCATCCTGCTTCAAATGCAAACATCCGGCAACATGCTCTTCAGGGAATGGCATGCTCAGGTCCAGTGCTGCCTGGAACAGCAACCATGCATAAATGTCACCTTCCTATCCGTAACGGGTCAAGAGATGATGTATTACGGCGAGGTGACGGAGCAGCTGCAAAAGCTTGCTCACTCCATGGATGGCTGTCAGAAAGAGTGGCGTTGCTTCATCAGTGAGATGCGCTCCAACTTCAACTTGCTGAACCACTACACCTCAGAGCAGATGGTGTACCTGTGCCACTGGATACACAAAGTGTGTCAACGGCAGGCCTCAGTTCCTCAACAGTTATGGCATCTACTGTTTCCCATAAAGCCCCAGTGCACTCTAGCTGATGTCAGAGTCGCTTATATTAAAGCTGTAAGTGTCACTTCGGAGGACGTTGAATTAGAAGATGTCCAGTCTGATGAAGAAGATCAGTCAGAAGAGGACATGGAAGAGACTGAGAATTTAATTAGATGTTCCTCAAAGGATGAAGATGATGATGCAGATGTCTCATCACCACTCAGACATACTCATGGTCTAAGAAGGCACAACGAGGACAGTCTTGAGAAACTCTGGAGACGATTCAAGGTGGACATGCCACAGTACCTCGCAGAGTACTTGGACATCTCAACTCTGGCCCGCTTCCTGTCATGCCTCTCAGATATGAACCAGCAACACATGATCAGGAACCTTCCACCGGTTCTACAGGAGGGAAAACCCAATCTTGTGCTTTGTCCCAGTGCGGAGGTTTTTACCACCACCCTGTCGTTCTACATGCAGAGTCCAGAGCAGCCTCTGCCATCTGCTGATGAGGTTCTGGTCTGCAGAGAGGAAACATCAGAGGAGGAGGTGGAGATCTTTCTCCGTCGAGCTCTTGGCCACGGTCTCACACGAAACCGGCAGAAAATATATTCTCTCGTCAGTCCGGGGCTGCTGGGATATGATGTCAGTGTGGCTTTGGGGGAGCTCTTTGAGGGCCTTGAGAGAAGTGCCAACCCGGATTACCGTTTGGTGATAGTCAGTCCGGTTGTGCACCAGCACAGATACGTGCCATCTTTCTTTAGCAATGACAAAGTACAGATTAGTGTGAGTCTAACAGCAGAGACTGCCAGGAAATATCTACAGCACCACTTCACACAAAACCCCGTCGCATTGGTTTCTCCAGATCGCCTCTCAGTGTGGATGGTGTCATCCGTACGGCCTGCAGTGGGTAAGACTGTTTGCTGTGCCGTTACTCAAATGTTCATACGATAGATGCAAGAATATAATTTACTGAATTATGTGTTGTTGAATGCAGTTATTTTTAAGCCCCTGTGTGTAACATTTCTGACATTTCTGGGTAAATACAGATATAAATGAGCACAGCATCACTTTATGATTTTGCATAAAGTGCAGCTAAATAAGTGTGTGTTTAAATGACATTTGGTTAAACTTATTAACTCCTTTGATTAGTTAATGTAAATTGATAAATATAATCGTATTAGTATAATATTAGTAATATATAATAGTAACATTTTCCTCCTCCCATGTTTTGTCCCTTTGAACAGAAACACCTTAAAATACATATTGCTTAAGACCAAACACAATCTTTTTTTCTGTCAATAGGGAAATCCCTTTATGTTGATCGTTTGTTTGAGAAGATCCAGCAGAGATCTCCGAGTGCAAAACACATAAGGATCAGACTGATTGAGCCAAGCATTGATATAGACTCTTTGATTAAGAGTCTATCAGACAGACTGGCATCCTTGAGAGAGCAGGACCCTGTTCTCCTGCACATTGACACTGCTGGAGTAAGTATGCAAGCATGTATCTCTGCAGATAAAGCTTGTTCTTGTTAGTTCTACTTTAGAGTATCTTAATTTTTCCTTCTGTTACTTGTCAGGTTCGTTCAGGTCTGGAAGAGCTGCTGTTCCGTTTGCTAGTCTTGGGCTGTTTGAGCGACAGCCATGGCTTTCTGTGGAGAAGAAACGTAGCTCACTTGATCACAGTTGAGGTCCTGAGAACATGCACATCAACCCAAAACCAGCCAAAGCAGGTAGTACATCATATTTAGTACATTATGGTCAGAAAAGTAGTAGTTGCCATATTGTTGGATTGGTGATTTTGAATCTTTTTAACTGTGAAGTCTCAGCTTTCAATAACAGCATATTCTCATATTTTGAATTACCCATATCTAATAGCATCTAGAAATGAGTGGACAAATCTGCAACAAGTGCATTGCCCATTAGTGACCATGCATTAAAAAAAACCTGCTTATTTATGTGGTAAACAAATGCAAAACCAAATTACAATCATCATTACATTACATCATCATCATTACATTTGATCAAGTTTAATCTTTTCAGGATTAAATTTGGTGATTTTACACTTCTAGTTACTTATTTTATTTGTATTTCACTTTGATCAGAATATGAAAAGGTTAGGGACCTTTTAAGGCTTAAAATAAAGTGCTTTTGTTCCTTTGTGAATGTAAAGCCAATTTGCAAAAATTACCTCCGACTGATATTTGTCTAACTGATGATCTATGTGTTTGATTTACTCACACAGACAAAGCTCGGACTTCTTGACATTCTGCCTACGATCCATTGTAAACCTCCAAGAGAGGTGCTGGCCAGTGGACAGGCGGTGACAAAACAGATAATTCATCCGGGCATAGATGAACAGGAGTTTTGCAGTGAGGGGATTCAAAGGCCCTATCAGTACTTAAAGCTCTACAGGAACAACAAGGATCTGGATCGTTTTAACTATCAGGAAGGAATCAGGATGGGGAATCACATCGATTGCCTCAATCACTTTCTGGCATACTGTGGAATGCAAAATCCATCTTGGGCCGAGCTGAAGAACTTCTCCTGGTTCCTCAATGTGCAACTGAAAGACTGTGAGAACTCGGTTTTCTGTGACCCAGATTTTCTGGCTGACCAGCTTCCTGGTTTCAAGGGATTCATTGTGAAATTCATGATTCTGATGGCAAGAGATTTTGCATCACCATCTCTGAACACATCGGATGAAAGTCCCATGTTGCACATTGATAACAGTCTGGAGGATGACCTTCTTGCCCGTCTGACAATTCGTAAGCATTGGGAAAATGAGTCTCATCCGTACATTTTCTTCAACGCAGACCGATCCTCAATGTCGTTCCTCGGCTTTAACGTGAAGGTAGGTGGGAGGCGAAACACGCTTAATGCAGTTGATCCCCACAGCCCTCAGATCCTGCTAGAAGATGTGATGTCACAAAAACTTTTTCAAGGTTTGGAACGAAACATGATCTCTCTCACTGAGGACTTTGATCAGTTAAAAAGGGCAGATAAAATCAAAAGGATTTCATGCGTTGTTGGTGCAAAGAAAGGAATCATGGACAGCAGATTTGATCCAGACCCAACATATGAGCTCACTGCTGACAATGTGATGAAGATGTTGGCCATACACATGAGATTTCGGTGTGGAATTCCAGTTGTCATCATGGGAGAGACCGGCTGTGGAAAAACACGATTGGTCCGTTTCCTTTGCACTCTGCAGAGGGAGGAAAGACCCATAGAGAACATGGTACTTGTCAAGGTTCATGGTGGAACAACAGCAGAGATGATCTACAGAAAGGTGAGGGAGGCAGAGATACTTGCTGAGATGAATCGTAGAATGCACAAACTAGACACCATTTTGTTCTTTGACGAGGCCAACACCACCGAAGCCATTTTTGCCATCAAGGAAATCCTGTGTGACCGATCAGTAAAAGGGAACCCTCTGAAGGCAGACAGCGGTTTGAAAATAATAGCTGCCTGTAATCCTTACAGGAAACACTCACCTGAGATGGTAGAACGTTTAGAACGTGCAGGATTAGGCTACAGAGTGAAGGCAGATGAAACAGCAGACCGTCTCGGCAAAGTCCCTCTGAGGCAGCTGGTGTACAGAGTTCATCCTCTGCCTCCAAGCATGGCTTCCTTGGTTTGGGACTTTGGTCAGTTGAGTGATTCAACTGAGCTTTCCTACATCAAACAGATTGTTCAGAAGAAAGTTGGCGACCATCATTTGCCAGTGGCCTGCAAGAACATAATTTCAAATGTTCTGGCAGTCTCTCAGAGATACATGCGGACTCGGAAAAATGAGTGCAGTTTTGTTAGTCTCAGAGATGTGGAGAGGTCAATGAAAGTGCTAGTTTGGTTTTACCAGCACAGCGAGGTCATTTTCGACAACTGCTCTCGTCTCAATGATGTTCAGAAAACACTGAAGTGCTTGATTCTTGCAGTTGGAGTCTGCTACTACCCGTCTCTGGTAGACAAAGAGGATTACCTCTTGGAAATTTGTGAGTTCTTTCCAGAACCATTCTGCTCTTCATCAGCATTGCAGAAAGAGATTTCATCATGTCAAAACGTCTTCCTTGAGAACATAAAGACAAGGGAGACCATTGCAAAAAATGTTGCACTTAAAGAGAATGTGTTTCTCATGGTGGTGTGCATCGAGCTCAGGATCCCACTCTTCCTGGTTGGCAAGCCAGGCAGCTCCAAGTCGCTTGCTAAAACAGTGGTTGCTGATGCCATGCAGGGACAGAACTCCCACTGTGAACTATTCAAGGAACTTAAGCAAGTGCATATGGTCTCCTTCCAGTGCAGTCCTCACTCAAGTCCCGAGGGCATCATAGGGACATTCAGGAACTGCGCCCGGTTTCAGAAGGACAAAAACATGGAGGAGTATGTATCAGTGGTGGTGCTTGATGAGATAGGACTAGCAGAGGATTCTCCTCAGATGCCACTGAAGACCCTGCATCCTCTCCTGGAGGATGGTTGCATTGACAATGACAAGCCAGATCCACACATGAAGGTTGGCTTTGTTGGCATCTCCAACTGGGCTCTTGACCCAGCAAAGATGAACAGAGGAATATTTGTGTCCAGATGGGATCCAAGTGAGGAGGAACTTGTGGAAACTGCCAAGGGAATTTGTTCATCCTCCAACCAAATTCTCCTGAAAATCAAGCATCTCTTCCCACCTTTGGCAAAGGCCTTCTTGAGTATCTGCCATGAGACCTCAAAGAATCAGTTCTTTGGTCTAAGGGATTATTACAGCCTAGTCAAAATGATTTTTGCCACAGTGAAATCCTCACAGCAAGAGCCAGATGATGGCCAGTTGGTAGAAGCCATCTTGCGTAACTTCAGTGGACAGCCAGAGGGTTTTGACCCCGTCATATTTTTCCAAGAAGTTCACCAAAACCTTGTGGAAATCCCCAGACCAAGCACCTTGCAAATGGTGAAAAAGAATCTTGATCATGACACCAACCAGGAGAGCCGTTACCTCCTTTTACTGACCACAAACAATGCAGCTCTCAATATCCTTCAGCAACAAATCTTTGCCAAAGAAGACTATCCATCCCCGGAAATTGTCTTTGGCTCTGGATTCCCAAAGGACCAGGAATATGCCCAAATCTGCCGTAATGTGAACCGGGTGAAAACATGCATGGAGACTGGGCGTACTGTCATCCTCCTCAACATGCAAAATCTTTATGAAAGCCTCTATGACGCCTTGAACCAGTATTACGTTTACCTCAGTAAGCAGCAATACGTTGATCTAGGTCTTGGCTCACACAGAGTTAAATGTCGTGTCCATACAAACTTCAGACTGGTGGTAGTGGAGGACCAGAAGAAGGTCTATGAACAATTTCCAGTGCCCCTCATCAACAGGCTTGAAAAACACAGGGTGGATCGGAGCACAGATCTGGAAACATGGCAACACAGAGTTCTCCACAAACTGAAGGAGTGGGTAAAGGAATTCTCAGGCGAGGCCTCAGATGATTTTAAGCTGTCTGATATTTTTGTTGGCTTCCATGGTGATGCCTGTGCAAGCGCTCTCTTGCAAGCACTAGAAAAGAAAAGGCAAGAAGTCAAAGACAGTGCTGTAAGACAGCTTCAACAGGATGAAAAAGAGGAACCAAAGGGAACACTTGAGTCAAATTCTGATGGACATGAAGAGGTGACCAGCCAGCTGGATGATACAATGGATGTAGACAGAAAAGAGGAAGTCGAAAAGATTGATATTAAATCCACTGAGGTATGTGATGAAGAGAACAAAGCAATGTCTGAGAGCGAAGAAAAGATGGAGACAGAAATCAATGTTGAGTCATCTGGAGAAAATGAGGAAGAACAAGTTTTTGAGTTAGCCAAAGTTCTTTTGTTGAACTGTGCCACCCCGGATGCTGTGGTGAGGCTAAAGTATTCCGATTTAGCAAAGCAGGAGAACGAGAAACTCCAAAGATTGTACTTTAACCAACAGCATCACCACTCGCTCCGAGATTTCCTGGAAGATTTCCAGCACAAGCATCAGGACTCCAGCAAGTTTCTAGAGGTATGCCACAAACTACGACGCAAACGTTAATGTTCATCACTCTTTTATAGTCATCACAAATTGTTGACTTAATATTGGCTTTCTGTTTTTGCACAGATCACTACATTCTCCAGCTTGTTGACCAGATCAGATGTCATAGTTGTAGCTCATGCTCTGGGACTTCACTCGAACAAGATCCTTCTCCTCTCGCTCCACCAGTTTGACACTGAGGTCTCCTTCTGCAGCAAGATACGGTAAACTAACTATAACAATAATAACAGCTTTATTATAATTTATGGTGTTTTAATTTTACTGTCTCTTCTGTGTCAGGGGCTTCCTTCAAGATGCTGCCCACTCTCTTCATATTCTGTTAATCCAGATGGACCTTGAGGAATCCGACTGCAGTGATGAGCTCATAGCATCAGCAAAGTAGGGCTCAATGTCAGGCTCCTCCTGAACTGTGATTACATGAAACCTCAGTGGAAACAATGACATTACAGCTGTTTCAGGTGTGTTTATAATCCCATCTGTCTCCAGATACTGCACCATGAATTACTTGATGTCACAGGATGAACAGAACTGTTGGGTTATTTTCATCGTGAAGGTTTCAAGGATCCCAAGTCAGTCTCAGTACATTGGTTTCCAAGGAGGTTAGTATTCATTAGAATGTTTTAATGCAGTTATATGTTGACTGTATCATGCAAAAACATTAAATCCATGTTTGGTCTTTTGCATCAAAGGTGTCTGGAACTCGGTGCACATTGACGATCTGAGAGATTCAGAGGACATGAGCCTGAACTTGTTGGTTTTCTGTGGAACTCTCATTAGCAACCTACTGAACCCTGCCCTGTCAGGTAGAAACTGTGCCTTCCCCAAGCATTAACGAGCATGTTAGACAGAATGGTTTAATTTTTTAAGGCTGCAATTTGTACATAAAATAAACAGTTCTTGATCGTCAACAGACAACCATGAAGCCAGAGAAACAACGAGGGAAAGAAAAGACTCTGAAGTAGACGGGAATGTGAGTTTGAGGGTAAATAAACATGCTATTTTCCATGCAGTTGTGTAAAACAAATCTTTAATGTTTAATATATTTTTAAAAGGGACTCCCTATAATAATGTTACATATGCATACAGGCAGATAGAGCCCACCTCCGCAGCCTATCTTTAGTGAGGTCATGCATCCAGAAAGCAGTGGGTTTGCTGAGGGACCCCAACAAGATGACATCACGAAGCATGCAGCGGATGCAAATCCTGCTAACTCTTCTGGGAACTAGTCAAAAGTCCTTAGGAGGTGAATAAAACCATCTCACATTGATGTGGTGTCACCATCTGATCTGATGTAGGAGCAAATATATTCTGTGTTGTTGCATCTTCAGATGTCTCTGAAACTATATTGTTTGTTAAAGATCACTTTCAGAGGGTGTTGTTGGGTCGACTAGCAGAGGCCTTGGCACAGAGAGAAGAGATGATGGGCTCTCCAAAGGAGTGGGTGAGCAAGGAAGCCAAGAAACGCCAGGCTCTTCAAGAGGGAGGAACTCTGAGGTAAAATCTCCAGTTCAGTTGTGATAGTAAACTATTTTGATGCAGAATGATTCTACATATTTTCCATTATTAGAATAACTAGGTAAGAGAACTGTACACCTTTGTACAAGGTGTAGCTATCAAGGAGCTAATCGAGTTCCCTGTCTGTCTGGCAGACACACACTGTGGCGCTGTCTTCAGTCCACTGTGACTCCAATCTTGGCCAGCATGTTGGAAGTTATGGACAGGTATGCCGGTCTGGACCAGCTCACTGAAAACAGGCTCAGCCCGGGACTGATGAAGCTGTGGTTGGACATCCTGGCAGATTCACAGATTTTAGAAATAACACATCTCCAGAACCAGAGGTACTGTCAGTTGCTTATTTTGTTATTATAATTATTAATAATTTGTTAGTTTATATGTTAATATATAATTATCCTTCTGCCATAATGTCTAGTGTGTCAGATCAGGAGGTGCTTGTGCAGCACTACTTCATGTTGGATGGCGAAGAACAACCCAGCGCTGCTCCGTTTAGCTGGCTCGTCAAAATGCATCTTGAAAACCTGTGGGAAGAATCTGAATTCATGCCAGGTTAGTTTTGGATCTTAGAGTTTGTTTACTAAACCATTTAAACGTGATTTAAATGATTCATTAATGTATGCTTTATATAAGTTATTTAAATGTATTCTGGCACTTTGAACTGTTCCTCAGTAACAAAAGACAGAAACACAGAGAGGATTGTCCAGTTTGTGAGCACCTTCAACAACAGCAGGCTGGGCAGCCACTTTCAGAAACTCTCAGACGCAGAGCGATTGGAATATGGCCACCACTATCTCCAAGACTTTCTGCTGCTTTCTTTGAAGATCAAGTCAAAGGATGAGCTAAGGGTATAGACAGTATGACTTCCATATTGCTGAGATAAAATGTCATTTGCAAACAGCCAATTAGCCTTTGACCTTTGAGTCATCTGTCACATGCAGGTGCTCACCAGGGCCATGTTGGGCTGCGTGTCGGAGCTTCAGAAGTCGATGGACACGGACCCTGACCTCTCTCCTGCCTGGATAATGACAGCTGCCAAACATTTCTTGCCCAGACTGGACACTCTCTGCCACATATTTCTGCTGCAGCCCCAGCTAGCTGCAGATGTCTGTCAGCAGGGGTCCAAGAAGGAGCCCCTGGAGATGGTAAGAATAACATAGTATGACTTCATTCAAAACCTTTAAATGTCTCAGCGACTATTGCATGTATTTGTTGAAATATGAAGTGGTTTGGAAGTATAGGTATAAAAAGCACAGACACTGTAGCTTGATCCAGTTTATGATGGGATACCTCTATAAACGGCAGATTTCCTGTCAACCTTGGCTGTATGGTGAGATTAATGCCACGTTCATGTATCAGTTACCATAATTACAATTTTCTGACTAGTAACCTCCTGAGATTTTTCTGAAAAGTTCCCATAGGTCCAATTTGAATGTATCATGTCAACCAAAGTATATACTTTATTGGGGAGCAGCAGCCTTCTCTCCTGTTGTTGCAGACTTTTCTTCTGTTTTTCTTGCAGTTCTGTATTCTGTAAATCCTGTATTATTTCATTTGAGTAGATAATAGGCAAATGCTCATTTGTGATTTGAGAGAGGAGGACCTGTTCTGACAAAATGGGATGTCTTTTATTGTTTGCAGGTGGAGGACATTTTAGTTCTCGGTATCTGTGTTGAGCAGACCAAACTCCTGTCAGTGACTTCCCAGCAAGAGTGTGAGTCATTTGTTAGCAGAGTGGAGTTTCTGCAGCCATGTTTTGATAGAGCGTTTGGTCAGAAATACAGTGGTCTGTGTAGACCGAGCTGTCTGCAGCATCTGGACTCCATCAGGTAAGTCTGCCAAGATGTACAATAAGAAAAAAACACACTGTGTGCTTCTGAGGTTTATTTATAAGCTCTTTTTCACTTTCAGGTCACTGTGGCATGGGTTGCTGGTTGTTGCATCTTTCATCCAGCACATCATTTTTAAGCTTAAAGAGAATGACATTAAAATGAAAGACCTGGCTTTCCAGCACTGTAATCTTCACCTGAAAGTAAGTATAGTGGTTTTAGGTTCTGGTTTCATTCTGAAATAACTGAACAAGGTCATGTTTATCTTCTTTAGTTGACACATTTTCTCTCATGATCAATTTATCTAGCAGATAACGGCCTAAACAAAACTAACTGATATTTATTGACACTTGCTGAGTGAAATAGCATCTCTGCTATATTTTTTCTTAAGGTTAATGTAATTTGTTTTTAAATAAATGTTTTAATTTGTATTAATTTTGCAACTTACCAAAGGCGGTCATGTCTTTATCTCAGTTGAGGTGGCCCACCTACAGTATAAATCACAGTGGGAACCCGCAACTTTACAAATGACTACGGTAGAAATAAAACAATGTTTAGTCTAAGAAAGAGCCAGAAACGTAAATCTTAACTCCTGATGAGTTTAACTATAACAACAAACACAGAAACAAAACATGATTTCAGGTTTCCTTTCTCTGATTTATTTCTAACAGCTGATGCAGGAGTCGCCTGATATCAGGAGCGTGGACACGTTGCAGCAGCTGATCCGCATCCTCAATTCTTACCACCGAGAGTGTATCAGCAGAGAGCTGCGGTCAGATTCTACCTTTAAATATTTATATTCGTACCACTTTTGCTAGTTTATGGAAACATCGGTTGTTCTTGCAGTAATCTGAAAACTGTCCATCATAATGAGTCAACATTTAGTTCGGACACAACGTCATCTCATCATACTGTAATTGCTGATTTTAAGCTCCAATAACAGCAATGATGTACAAAATGATAAAATTAATATGACTTCATGTATTTGTATCCACTACAGAATAGCAGAACATACATAACATTATTCCTATGTCTTACAGTTATTAAACTTATCTCTCATGATATTTTCTTCTCTAAAGGTTCGGCATTTCTTGCCCAGTTTGCCTGTTGGAGCTCACGGAGCCGTCTGTCCTCCCCTGCCAGCATGTCTTCTGTCTGCCGTGTCTCCAGCGCTGCATTCAGTCACAGAGACATAATTGTCCCACATGCAGAGCAGACCTACCAGCAAACTTCAAGCCGGCTGTTTCTCCAACGATCAGGTGAGTAACAAAACAGTTACGTCAACGTGTTTTAATGTTCCATTTTTAACTTTAAAATATAACTAAAAGAAATGTAAAGGAACAACAATCTGAAACAAAGTACAAGGAACTTACTTTGCTGTTGTTTGCTTTTCATGTTTCAGGGCGGCACTTCAGCAGCAAGCGGAGGTCAGGAGCTGCTGTAACTCCTTCTTCCTGGAGGTGGTGTCCAGGTTCTGTCTGTCAGAGGGGCAAAAGCCAGAAGAGGGAGTGGTGGAGCTGCTCTTTTCTCTACTCGTCTCTGCTAATGGTCAATAATATGGCTAAGTTAATAGTAATTAGATCATATATGATGCTTTGATGATGAGATATTCATTGGCTGATTCTCTTGGATGATGCAGGAGATGTGTATAGGACCAGAGAGCTCACTCCTTTTCTGGAGTGTGTGGACAACAGTCCAGTGGTTCGCTCCGTGCTGCCAAAACTCCTTCTGCAATACAGGTGAGGGCATGGATCCAATGAACACAGGTGGAGGAAGTAAAAGATAAAAAAATAATTATAAGAATAAAAAGAAAAATACTGCATTTCAAGTAAATGTCTTATATTGAAATAGCAGCGTTGTTAGTATCGTAAGTCAGAGTACTCAGTCTGAGGATTTCAGCATTTATACGTTTCTAATCTCATGTTTTAAATGTGAAGTCTGGATCTTCAGTAACCAGATGCTACAACCGTCAAATAGACGTAGTGAAGGACAACAGACACGTTTTCCCTCAGAAGCACAATGAATGAAAAACACAGTCTCCTTAAAACTAACTGCATGTCGGTTAACCACAGTGCATCTGTCAGTTTTGAGCAGGCAAAGATTCACATTCAGACCTACCTGAAGAATCTGAAGGAGTACCTTCTCGACAGAAAAGACCACACTGAGCTCTACCTGCTGTTTGTCAACTGTTTCCAGGTAAAATACACCAACTTCACTTTCCTTTGTTTTTCCTGCTTTTCTTCATCTGTTTTTTCAGATATTTAAGATTATTGTCACGTCATTTTCAAACCAAATGTTTCACACAATTAGACAATTGAACTTTGAGCTCTTCTTTCTCAGGACTCTCTGTTGTGCTCCAGAGCGAGAGAAGTGGAGCAGAGTAGAGAAGAGCAGCGGCAGGCAGAGATCAGATTCCTGAGCAGGATCGCCAGGAAACAGACTCCAGACAGACAAGAAGACCCAACAGAGTTCCTGCTCAACACAGCCAGGCTGAGGATATGCCTGAACACAGCTGCACAGCTGCTGGAGAAAGCTGTTCAAGGTGTGTGATGCTGACCTTTGTTTAAAGGGGACATATTGCACAAAGGGAAGATTTCAATATACTATACTGTATACAATTAGTAGTATTGCATTGGGACACTTTATGCATCAACACAGGGATTTTAAATTCATCATGAGCTGCGTAGTAGGATGAAAAGTGGAGTTCTTTTGTTTCTGCAGAAAATGCTGGCAGACATGGGGATGTGGAGGCGGATCAGTACCTGCAGCAGGTGAGGGCTGTGTGTGAGTACGGTGGAGACGACTGGCACAGGGTGTACCTGCTGCGAGCCCTGCACAGAATCTCTGGTATGGACTGCGTAACGTCCCTGATGAATATCCCCGCCTGGAGATGGGTCTTCCCAGCAGACCTCCTTCAACTTCAGGTAAAGATCTATGAGGATCAATGAAGCAAAACAAATGAATCAATAAATAAAAGCTGCAAAAAACAAAAAAACAAAAAAAACATGCATACTAGTTGTTCTTTTCTTTTTCATAAAGAGGATGACTCCGACCAAGATGGACCAGTTCCTCTGCTGTGGGACGTCGTACCGAGCTCTGAGGGACGCCACGGTCCAGTTTCTGCTGGGAAAAAAGAACAGCCTCCTGACAGAAGTACAGGTCAGAGCCTCCAGAGCTGACATGACATGAAACACATTACCATGTCTTCATTAATATGTGACTAAGTTACTGTCTGCATGCTTTTGGCTCTTCATATCTGAAACAGATGTTAACAGATGTCAACTAGAGTTGAAACTGTTTTAGTCGTTTTGAGTCATTTTGTAAGAAAATAAATTGTCTGATTCAAGCATCTTAAATATGAAACTTTTCTACTTTCTGTGATGAACTGAATATCTTTGCTGTTGGTCAGCATGAAAAAAGACATAATAAAATAGTGATAATAAGTTTTACCTATTTCTTGACATTTTATACGTCTGCTACGTCTCTGCTGTTTCATATGTCCTCTGTAGAAGCTGAAAAGTTCTCGGATCAGCCTCCTGGCTCTGGCCCTGTTCAGACAGGTCACCTGCCGCTACAAATCCTGTGATGTCAACATACATCCCTCACCACAGGTACAGGTCACCACTATACACGACCACTATAATCTAAGTTACAAATGTGCTTTCTGAGGTTGACGTGTGGCTTTACATGAACAGGAGAGAGCAAGACTGGAAGAGCTCCTGAAAAACATCAAATTAAAGGAGTTCGGGGAGTTCTGCGCATCACTTCTGTCAAACCAGATAGGGGGGCTGCGCTCGAGTCTCTGCATGACTCCGAACGTGTCGCCTCAGAGACAAACGCTCCTGGAGCTGCTGGTCCATCTGAAGTCTGTGCTCCTCAGTAAAAATCCTCTACTGGTTCCTCTCCACCAGATCGCTTTCCAGCCTCAGAACGTGACAGTAAGACACTTCAATCGATTAATGATTAATCTGCCACACAACTGATGTCTTCAAATGTCTTGTTGCGCCTGACAAACAGTCTATGTTCATTCTTTATCTTCATTCTTTTTCATCCCAGGGCTACTTTCTGCCGACCATGCCTGATGATTACACAAATGAAGCCAGACAGTGGCTGAATCGAGAGAAGAAACTACAGCTGTACTGTAAGTAGTTTACACTATAAAGCTTTAGATTATTAATATAGTCCATACATACATACATACATATAATGTCTTTTACTTCATTTTCAGACTGCGCCAATGGACATCCATGCTTTGTGGGAGAGGTATGAACTTATTTTGTGTCCTTAACATCAAGCACTGAGAATAAAATAAAACTATTTATGTTTCTGTATTCCCCATAGTGTGGTAAACCAGTTGTCATAGCAAAATGTCCATGTGGATTACCAATCGGTGGACTAAAACACCAACCAGTTCGTGGCTTTTCTCAACACAGAGCACAGAGGTACTAACCTGTTCAATCAACCAGCTCTATGGCATTATTTTCTCAGTCAAAATGTGTGTTTAATTTCATTCGTGACCTTCTTTGTGTGTCAGATATGAAACCTGGACAGGACACATATTAGGAGACGCTCATCGTAGGTCTGAAGCCCCCGAAAGACAGATGACGTACGCTCAGTCCTGCATCCTGCGGCTGCTTACACACCTGGCCATGCTTCAAGGCGCTGTGGGAAACAACAGAGTGAGACGTCTCCTGAATCTGAAGAAAGAGTTCACGTATCAGCAGTATTGTAAAGATGTGTAATAATGCTCCTGTGGTTGTTTATCGTTGCAGGGAGTCAGTGACATGATCCACCCTGGCACGTCTGATGTCTTCAGCTTCATTTGGAACCATCTCCATACAGACATGGACGTGTTGGGGAAGAGTTTGGATCAGAACATTGACAACACAGCGATTACGGTTCATTTGATTCTCAACGCCTGCACAGAGTCCAGTACAGGTGATCCTGACTGTCCAGTGATGTTCAGCATGTAGTTTCTATTGTTCATCTAAAAAAAACCGAACTAAAACAAACAGTTTCTCTGCTGGATGTTGAAGGTTTGGGCGTCGCCGGACCTGATCTGTCCTCCAGAGAAGGGCGGCAACAGTGGGAGAAGCTTGTCTGTGATTCTGTCATAAAACCAATAGTTCAAGTAAAGAATATAATATCTTTAAAATGAGTAAAGAGATTGATTAAAAGCCTGTAAATGAAATCACTAATAGTCACATATTTACAACAGAGACACAAAGAGTTTTTGGCTGAAGCACAGGACAGAATCTCTGCTGATGACGGACTTGCTGGAAGCCCCTTGATGACGCTCGTGTTCGGGGATCCTGGAGCCATGTTGTCTCTGCCCTCTTGCTGCCCAACACACCGCTCCTCCTTCTGGACTCTTCCTGAGACGATGACAGTGGAGCGTTTCTCTCAGTTGGTGGGAGAAGCACAGGGACGCAGCTCTTTGTCTCTGCTCGACTTATTTCTCAAAAAGGTAGCAATCTTCATAAGTGGCTTGTGAAAAGACTGGCAGCATATGATCCACGTGTGCTATGACTTGAAAGAGTTATGAGCCAAAAAGTTGAAGCTTTATTGTAATTGCACCCTGATGGTGATATCTGCACCAAAAACTAATTAGTTTGTCCTTGTCCCACGGTATTATATTCCACCAAAGTCACTTTTACTCCAAAATGTAGAAACTTCATAGTACTTCAGGTCCCCATATTTAGCATTTATAAGTAGTATTCATGTTTGTCTGTCTGTACGTGTTTGCCTCAGATTCAATGTGTGAGGCAGTTACATCACCTGCCTGAGCTGGCTGCTCTACAGTCAGACCTGCTGAGGGTGTTTCCTCTTGCATCAGACTCCACAGCTCAGACGATTGCACAGATGTTACAGCAGATACCAGCAGGTAGATCAACACACACACACACACACACACACACACACATATAAACAAAGAAAGAAACCTTTATGTAAACTTGACTCTGTCGTGATGTTTTGTCAGGATGTCAGAAGAAGATGCTGCTGGAGAGAGTGGAGAGATTCATCAAGGTGTGGAACAGCCTCAGAGCAGAGGTGGCAGACCACTGTAAGCATGTCTCCATTAACATTTACATGTTAGGGGTTCATTCATTGCATTAATACATATATAAGACAGAAGTTATAGTGATTTAATACAGAAATGTGCTACAAGAAATAATCAGATCACTTTGATGGTTGTCAGTGTGAACAATACTATAACTGTAATGTTCCTATAATGAGTTATTAGTACAGCTTATAGTAATGCAGGAAACTGTTTACTGTTTTAAGTTCAGGATGGACAAGAAGTTATTTAATCTTTACATACTAGTTCATCTTCATCACAACAGTGTTTCAAGAACGTGCAGGGACGTTCACAGCTGCCTGTTTGTGTGTGTGTGTGTGTGTGTGTCTGTTTCTGTGTGCATATAGCAGCAGACTTGGGTGAGAAAGAGGTGACAACCGAGAGCTCTGGGGAGTTTCTGACGCCGTCCCGACATGGACCGGGGTCATGTCTCCAGACTCTGGTAGACTTTCTGTTGGAGACTCACAACAGCCTGGTGAGAAAGGCCCGTAGCGTGAGCGGCCAAGAGGACAGGTGAGTCCAAACGACCCAGAGCCAGTGAGGTGATTTTAAGACACGACCACTGTGTCTTCTACTTTTCCCCTTTCAGTTAGCACAATCTGTCACTACTGCTGAGAAAATGCTGATCATTTTTATGTCGATTAATCCATTCAACACTACTCAGCAAGGTCCAGGTCACATTCATCATTTTTATTATGTACTGCTGTGAAGTACTGAAAAAAATTATGATCATCAAGAATTCACAGTATGATGGTAAAACTTTTATTAAATTAAATCGTGGTATTATAGGGTGAAATTTAAAAAAGGGCTTAAAAGGTATAAAAAAATCTGTTTTAAATCCGTATTTTAAAATCTGACTCAACTCTTGCTGCCCGAAAAAACAGAACCTCATTTACATTCCTCCTCATCACTTACAAAACCCACCACAACACGGTTCCCTCCTCCTCGCTGACCTCCTCCTCGCTGACCCCCTCCTCGCTGACCTCCTCCTCGCTGACCCCCTCCTCGCTGACCCCCTCCTCGCTGACCCCCTCCTCGCTGACCTCCTCCTCGCTGACCTCCTTTACCAGTTTTCAGTATGACCGTAGCCTTAAAACTACTTTAATTCGATCTCGAATGTTCTCTTGTTGTATTTCTCCAGTGAGTACAGTGTTCCTTTGGAGAGGATATCAGAAACCCAGCTGACTCAGTGCCACCCAGAAAGAGAGCTGCTTCCTCTGGTTTTAGCCCACTGCCACTACACCTTGAAGAAAGGCGGAGAGACCGACAGCAGCTACGATCTGCCAGGAATCCAAACCCACCTGGCCCGCCGATTCCTGGCTGGAAAACCAATTATCCAAGCGGTAAAGATGTTAAACTGTTCATACATCAGATAATATCAAACATATTGCTAAGCATCACTTTTATCCACTCGTATCAAAACCAGGACACCTCGAGGTACTTGAACAGACACCTTAAGGATTTCTCTGCGGTTCTAACCGAGGTCAGAGGGAAGATTCATCAGGTAAGACCTTTTCTGTTAGTTGTGAACTTTACGGTACTAAGTCTTCATCTGGAACTGACTAATACAAGCTGAGTGTTCACAGTAGTTTCCCCAGTAGGATTTTGAGAGGCCACTTTGTTAGAGGTCAAATTCCTTCCTGCACACTCTGGCTGCTGGCCTGCTGACAGCTTCTCTGTCCTCTGTGTCGTAGGAACCGCTGAAGGGTTCGGCGAGCAGCGCCATGAGAACCGTGCTGCGTTCGTACACAGATGTTTGCGATGCCGTGTTTGTGGTGGAGATTGGCTTACGCTGGCTCGGCAAGACGGGCGGGGATCCTCAACATCAACTCTTGTCCTACCTCACTGATTCTCTGCAGATGGGCTCGCAGATTTCCATTACTGTAGCCAAGGTACAAACCTCCAAAGCCACAGCTATTTCCTTTACAACATAGTCATGCAAAGAATGTGATTATGTTTGTAAGCAATGCCGTTCTTTTCTTCCTGTTTTACTCACTACTAAATTATCACCGTTGTTCACTTTGGAAACAAATGAAAAAATGCTGCTATTTATACTAAAGTCTGAATCTAATTAAAATACTTTAAACCCGTCGGTTTCATTTCCACGTTAGGGTCTTGGGGAGAGCAGACTGGAGCACAGCATATCCACCTGGCAGCTCCTGACCTGTTGGAAATCTGAGCTTGTGCTGACCAGAAAGCAAGTAAGTGTTAATAAAATCATAAAACTCCAAGACTTTACCGGACTTATATAACATTGTATTTCCCTCTTTTTTAAAAATAATTTGAGCCATTATTTTCACTTGTGACCCCTGCTGGCTGCCCGATTGACCCCGAACACCACAGAGAGCTAATGTTCTGGGCTGTAATCCGTTGAAAGTGTGCTGTGTGACACAGAGTTTGACCCCAATAAACACGTCATTGAAGGAATTCTGTTTGTGCTGCATTTTCTGCCACAAATGCCACAAATTTAAACTACATGAATCACTAAGAAAAAAACAAAAAAACCAATCTGAGCTACAAGCAGCGGCTCAGTGGTTTTAAATTAGGTGACATTTTTTAACATACGTTCACGATCATGTTTCAGGACCCGTTTCCGAGACTGTCCTCAGACTTCCAGCAGAAGCTGTCAGAGGAAGAAAAGAAGGGACTGAAGGTCTTCCTCAGTGTCACAGATGTGGACGTTTTCTCTTTGGAGCTGCATGAAATTCTGCTGCTGAAGACAAGCAACGAAGGTTACCAACCTCACTGGGAGTAAGCACAGGCCACCTGTATCCCCCTGTTCCGTATTTGACAAATATTCAACCATTTCTGGGTTTCTGTAGGAGGTAATGCACCAAATGGTAAATCATTTCTAGTTTTCCCGAAGGTTGTTTTTAGACATAAACCTATTTTGTAAGCTTGTGAATGAAAGAAGTGTGCCTATTGTTAGATCAAAGATTACCACCCGAGTCTAAAGGAATCTATTGATTGTAGACAGCTTTAATCACACTAAAGTGTGGCGGTCTCACCCAGGGCCGCCCCCTGGGATTTGAAGCCTTTTGACTTCCAGGACCAGAGCGTGACCCCTCAGGGCAGCCATCTGTCAGGGGGAAGCAGCTTAAGTTGTATCCCCCTCAGCCGCAGGTCACTTCTATTGAAGCAGCAGCTGGGCAGGGAAGAGAATAGGAATGTATGTGTAGGAGACAATGGATACGGTGCTAACGGTTGTTTTCTACTCTCTCCAGCATCAGGTCCACCTTGGAGGGACATTTGGAGCAGAAAGAGCTTCCTCCTCTGCCGGAGCTGGAGTCTTTACCGGAGGAGATCACACTGGGACAGGGAGCTGACGTGTGGAGAGCTGCTGTAGAGTTTAAAAGAAGATGAATGATCTGATATTTTCTGTTATCTAACTTCTTTGGATTATTATTGATGTTTCTATTGGGATATCTGGATTGACTATCTATAATTAATCATTCCATATAATAGGACATGTTCTGATACAAAGTACCTTTCTATGATGTTAATATTGTAAATGTTTAAATTATGTGTTGCTTTACAATATATATTAGAGGTGTAAGCAGACCTATTTATACAGTCACAAATGGATGTGTCAGGGAACAATTAATAAATCAACTTTTTTAAGGTCTAAGGTCATAATTTTATCTGTCTGTGTCTCCAGTCTGTGATGAATAAATCAAATGATGGTGCATTGTTGCATTTATTTTGTCCACTAATTCATCCATTCTGGTCAAGATCTTTTATTTTTCTGGAGTTTACCACATGACTCGCTCTACTGACAGGCTCTTGGCTCTGTTCGAGTGCTCAGAGGTCCTTTTATATCTCCCTTCATACATAACCTGCCATGATGGCTGCCATGTTACTAGCTATAAAACCTGTTTTTAAATACTGGAAGACACCAACCTCAGAAATTGGTTGCATGAACTTCTTATGGTTATCCACATGGAGCAGCTGCCATTTAATAACTTAAAATGTCAATATAAATAGGAAGAAGCTAGTAATACTAAGCCAGTTGACAGACAAAAACAATTATTTGTGTTGCAGTATTTGTAAGGGGAGAAAAAAATACATAAATATTTATATACCAAGGGCCAATATTTATTTTCCAACACTGGTAATGATGGAAAAATGTCATTTTGCCATCACACCTCCTTCTGCAAAGTCAACCAAACTGTGGTTTCTTAGGCACACCTCTTGGATGCTGCAGGGTGGACAGGCAGCTCCCCTCAGCCTATCAGATGCAAGAATAAAGGGACCGTTTAAACTCTCCTCCAATCACATACGCGGAGAGGCGGAGCTTCTTTCGTGTCGTTGCCACAGTGAAGGTGTTACGCGTTATTTGGTTCCCAGTATTATTTGTCCACAGAGTCACTTTCACTGAGTATCGGGGACTGTTTTGGGGATTAAAACGGAGCCGTGAAAGCGTACAAGAGGTTATCAGCGATGTTGCCATCCAGATTTTGAAGTAAGTAAATGAAGCTAACTCGCTTGCTCAGCAGCTAACGTGTTTTGATGGAGATTGATGGGTTAAAGACGTTAGCTAGAAATGCTTCATATGACAAGACTTCACCTGAAAAACGACCCTTTTTATTTCTCCTTAAAGCCAGTTTATATCACGACCGGTTATATAACCGTTAGCTTCGCGTGACCGATACAAATATATTAAAAATGAGTGTAAATAGGCTTCACCACAGCATATCCTAACGACGTTACGTTGCGTCAGTTGAGACTAAATCAGGCATTAAGGCAACTTTTACCGTTACGTTTTTATTATCGTGTGAGCTTTCTGTAATGAGCTAACTAGCTCCCAGCTATTATCATGTTGTTCACTAGCACACCACAGCTGTGTATTTGTTTTTAAACGTAACGATATTTATCATCGCTGTCATTCTTCACAAGCTGGTTTCTACGATACATACACCTGCCACAGAGGAAGGTTGTTATGAAGAGCTAGCATGTGATTTAGCAGATATAATGTAATCATCCTCCTGTTCATACTGACCATTAGATCCATTCATAATACATTTACAATGGAGGTGATGGAGACTAAACCCACAGTCCTTCTGTGCAAAAAAAACTTCAAATGAGTCAAATCTAGTCAATATATTCCTCTGTTATCATACTTCCACCACAGCTCAACAGGGAAACACAAACAGACTGTAAATATGACTAACTCACACTTTAAATATCCAGGAATGATAAACCTGTTCATGTGGACACCTGGCTGTTTTATTTACATTTCAGCAACCTCAGATCCTCAGAAACATTACATTTGGTATCTACTGTATATACTGTAGGTACTGTTAGTTACACCTTTGTACTTGTACTTCACATCCCGGCTGTAGTAAATAGAGTGGTTTAGTGGTTTAGTGGTTTAGTGGTTTTGTTGTTAGTTACCCTGGGAGACCAACAGTCAGGGGAAAGTTGTTAGTTCATCTGTTATTGTGGTTGTACCATCTAAGGGAATAGCGTGTGTGGACTATTGTGCCTTTATCCTTAAAGATCCCCTCCAGACATGTTGTAACATATATAACCTAAATAGCAAACTGCTCTTTTCTTTGCTGTGTCACTGCATACATTTATGTAAGTAGCATCCTGGAGCACAATTAGCCTGCAAATTAGCTGTGATGTCGCCCCCAAAACTCTGATTTTAACTCTGACGTCATTCTTGGGGACTTTACACCTACTTTATTGTAATCCAGGTTTTCAAAGGATGCATACAACACGCAGCCCGTCATCCATCCCGACAGGTGTCTCAGGTGACGCCTTGGACCTCAGCTTGTCAGGATCCCAGCTTTCTATGTCCAAAAGACCCAGCAGTGCATCACCTGGGAAGTTCTTCTCTCGGTCGGTGTCAGTTTCCGTGGCCAGTGAAAGCAGAGGAAAACGCAACACGCTGGTGAGTAACACGTGTGCTGTGACTTTCAGGTTGGAGGATCTAATTAAGATGCAGGAAATCAGGGCTGTTGTTTTGTTTGATTGTTTCACGATGTCCTGTGATAACAAAGTGTTGCTTAACTCCTTAACAAACCGGTTATCTCCGCAGAGCGATGCCAGCTTCGGTGGCTCCCGCTCCATTAAGAACCTTAGGCGATCCAACAGCACCACACAGGTTAACCAGCAGGCCAACATCAGCCTAAGGTAAAACACACACACATCACATAATACTGTGCATGTACACACCTGCTTGTGAACTCAACAACACAACAATTCGTTTGGTCTGTGAAATGTCTGAAAATGAAAGAAAAATGTTAAACACTGCTTCCCAAAGCCCAAGCTGACGTCCTCAGATGTCTGACCAACAGTTCATAATACAAATATGCTTAGTTTACAATCATAGGAGACAAAATAAACCAGAAAATATTCACATTGGGAAGCGCTGCACAATTTATACTGTAACAAACTTCCAAGTGTCTTTCAGCAGGATTTCTTCTGAAGTTTTGCCACCTACTGTGGTTTTAAAACAGTATCCCTCCCAGTTGTGATATCTCTCTGGTTCAAACCTATTTCCTTCATTCCTAATCACTGACATTGACACACTAAACTGCACACAGTACATTATGTGCTGTTACAGACACTCTGTAAAGCCTCAGGCAAACCTTGCTTGTAAGCTCTCAGTTACATTATCAAATGACCTTTACAGTAATTTGACCCACACGCTACTGAAGTATGAAGGGCATGTTTTCTGGAGATGACACAGAAGAATGTGTGCATTTTTGACAGTGTTGAAGCAGCGTTTGTGTTACCAGGAACAATCTCTGTGTCTCTGAGGCAGCTCACGAACTGCTCTTTAAAGCAGAGTGCCTCAGTTCAGTGAGCAACAGCTGGCAGCCCTGGAGCTTCAGCGGCCCGGACAATGGGAGCCGAGACGCGCCAACTCCTGCTTGATAAAGAGTGGAGGGAAGCCAGGCGGCTGTTGCTGAGGTCGCGGGGTGCAGGGACATGCTTTGTCCCAGGTTAGAGGGGGAGGGCTGGGACCTCGGGGTCAGGTTACCCCCTCCTCCAGGAACCAGTGAAAGGAGAAGTGTGTGTGTGTGTGTGCGTGTGTATGCATGCTCTGGTTCTATTGTCCGGCAGCTGCCACCATCCCCGCCTCCCCTCACTGCCACCGAGCTTTAAATTTAAAGACTTTCTAAATACCACACACACACACACGCACACATATCCCCCCACTGCTCTGTTTCAGGGCAGTCGCTACACACACACACACACACACACACTCCTTCCTCCCCTCCATGCATCACTCTCTTCTAAAGCAAAAAGTAGAGGAATGTGCTGCCTGAATAGTGTTGTCAGATTGCGTTTCATTTGGCCAGCTGGCTTCAACCCCCCCTACTCACACATACACACACACACACACACGTATATATATATACACACACTCCCCCGAAGACACACTCGCTCATTTATATACTCGCCCAGACAGAAACACCCTGCGCAGCACAGATACCAGTGGAGGCCTTACATCTGTGCCTCATGACTGCTATTTATCGACGGGGCAGCGGGATCAACGTATGCATGAGAGCATTAACACGAAGACACAGCATCCATGACGGAGTTCCCCCAGCAGACGGTCAGCTGCTCCGTACTGAATTCCTGCACTTGAAGGGGATGAGACCCATTTCTGCAGCTGTCATTACAGCATTTAATCACAAAAGCTGCCACTAAAAGCCTCGACTCGCGGACCCTGCTTTGTGTTGAGTTGTTTAATTGTGTGTTGTGCATTGCTGAGCCCTTGTTGTGTAGAAACTGAATGTGCTTTTCCCCACCCCATCAGCTTTTTAAGAGTCAGTTCATCCAAATTACAAATAAATCCTCCTTCAGTGGTTTTTATACATGCATATAGTTAGTTTTATGGAGTTTTGCGACATCGGCAGCAGTGATCATTTGATTTATAGGACAAAGGTTTAGTACTACATAAAACAATGGACTTAATTTGACTTTTGTGTGTTTTCCAGTCAGGACCAGAGCGAGGACTACTTGGCCCTATTTGACAACAGCTCCAATGGACGTAAGAAACTGGCCAGTCTCAGCAAGGCCTCACCAGACAGAACTACATGGAACATCCTGGTATTTACCATCAACATGCTTTGGATTTAATATATAGCTAAAACACAAGCAGACAGATTTATCAAAAGCCTTTTCTTCTGTCCAAAGCTTATAGGATATGATTCACAGGATCAGATTATATAACAATCTTTTAGTCTTCTCTGTACTCTCTCACTTGAAGTTTTTAAGTGTATGTCTCCCTTCTTTAAGGACGATCAGCCCAGAGCTTTCCCCTTGCACTCGAGCTCCCGCAGCACCGGCAGTGTGGACTCGCCCACCGGCCTAAAGAAAAGAGAGCCTGGCATCGCTCTGGCTGCCACTTTCACTGCCAACAACAGGTGGGCAGCGTCTCTCATACATCCACACACAATAGTCCAGGTAATCAGCAGCTACTTCCACTGCTGCAGTCTGGATCTCTACCTGCTTCTCTTGTTTCATACCTGTTGATCTGATACTGCCTTCAGGAATTCCTCCCACACACTGACTCTTTCTTCCATGAAAATTGGCAAGAATCTGTGTGGGTTTGGTTTGGAGAATGTGTGTCGAAGCACATATCGGTTACTATAAAGGTTATGAATAGGGGTGAAGTGAGAAAAGGAAGGCGGTGGCAGTCTTGATACTTCACACAGGAGCCAACACATGGGTTTTAGCTTGTTAAGGGCAAAACTGTTAGCTGGAATGACTCATTGTGCTCTTTGCTTTTTCCCAGGAGCAACAAGGGAGCTGTAGGAAACTCGGTCACCACCATGTTACACAATAACTACTCTGAGAAGCCACTGACGCCTAAGAGCTCCAACCAGAAGCCATCGTTTAAGTATGTCCTGATATTAACATATTTGCTGATGTGGTTTCACTGATTTTTAGCTGCATCCAACATAATTTTGAATCTGTTTTAAAAAAAAAAATGCAATGTATGATTTGTTTATATAGTTACACAACTATGTTTATATGATTATTATTGGTTATCAATTGGGTCTTTAGGTGGGCCTAAAATTAAGCTGTATAGGACACGCTGAACATTTTTATTGAATTTGTTGGCATAAAAAGTATTTTTCTCTCAGTAACATCCTGAAGGCCACAGCAAACGATGAAGTATCGCTGGAGAACGGCTCTGTCACAAAGTCCCAGAAAAACTTCTCCTCAACTTCGTCCGCCTCCAACAACAAAAGTCCAGTGTCTGCTCCGTGTGGCAGCCCTGTCCTGCCACGAAGGAGAGAGGTCACCGAGGAGGAGGCAGAGAGGTCAGACCTGCTGAACACACCCTGCTATAGATGTTAATCTTATCAATAGTTCTGTGACTCATAAGTGAAACTGTCCTGTGTATTTGAAGGTTTATTCAACAGGTGAACCAGGCAGCAGTCACTATTCAGCGCTGGTACAGATGCCATGCAAAGCGACAACACACTAACCAGGCAGCGCTCAAACGCATCCTCGCCAGTAAAAAAAAGGTATAGTCTGTTCCCATCCCCGTCTCCCGTCTCCCTTTCCCCTGCTGTAAAATTAACACTTTCCATGTCTTCTCCCTTGTAGGAGTGGGAAGAGAGGGCGGAGGAGGACAGTCGCCTGGAGCAGCAGCAGAAGAAGGATGACGACAGGAAGCGGATACGTGAAGAGAAAGCTCGCCTGGCCCGCCTCGCTGCCATACAGGTGCAGGCAGTGATATTAGTTGCTGTAATGCTCCTTACAAACCATCAAACAAACTAGTTATATAGATAAAAAAAACACTTTTACAGTTACGGTTTAACCTCAAAGAAAATATTTGTCATGTTTGTTATTATAAATGAACCTACAGCATTAGATCATTCACTTGGTGCTAATATGCTATTTCATTTTGACACGTAGCAACAAATTACATCACAATTTAAACATTTGGCTTCTTTATGAACGCTTTCGTCTGAATTATGATCGTCCACAACTCATCAAGTTGTCTAATGTCCCCCCCTGGTGGCGTATTACAGGAGCTACAGCAGAAAAGAGCTCAGCGGGTTGCAGAGGTGCAGCATGCAGCTGAAGTGGAAAACATGAGGCGCAAGAAGCCACCCAGGATTTCTCCAGCCTCACCAAGCAACAACAGCCCGATGTCTCCAACAAATGTCAAAGCTAAGAACACAGGTCTGGTTTCTTTTTACTCCAGATACGCTGTCTAATTTGTAATCATCTGTGCACATGTTATAACAGATCCGTACATTTGAAGGGTTATCAGGTGCCAAAACAATACACAGCCGTCAGTAATATTTTTTACAACATACTGACACCAAATCTGTGTTAACATCCACCTAACATTGCTAAATGAAGTGTTATTTCTGTCCTGGATAACATATTAGGACCCTGTATGAGTGTGTGTTGTGTTTTTTTACAGACTCTAATCTGAATGTTGTGTCTGACTTGGGTGAACTCAGCTTCAGAGCTGTTTCTCCAGCTTTGTCCAATCACAGAGGCTCCCAGTGCTCACAGGTAAACTCTACCTCACTTCCTCCACATTCTTCTCATTTCAGTCTCCACCTCTCTCCATCTCCTGCTATTGTACAAACCTTCTCTGTTGTTTTTTTTTTGCCTTGTAGGAGCTGAATGAAAGAGTGGAGGACGACATTTGCCTGGAGCAACATCAGGAAGGCGACAGGAAATCGTTTCGTAAAGAGAAAACTCATCTGTCCCGACTCGCCGCCACCCAGGTGAACACATCTGATGTACGTACTTCATAGTCTACTTTATTTCAGACATGATGGTTCATGACTTGTCATTATCTAATGTCTCCCCCTGGTGGTGTATTACAGGAGCTGCAGCAGAAAAGAGCCCAGCGGGTTGCAGAGGTGCAGCAAGCGTCTGAGGTGGAAAACATGAGGCGCAAGAAGCCACCCAGGATTTCTCCCACCAACAGAAGTCCAGCCTCACCAAGCAACAACAGCCCGATGTCTCCAACAGACGTCAAAGCTAAAAACACAGGTCTGTGTATGTCTGTAGCACTGAATACCAAGAACGTCTTCATATCAAGTCACGGGTGCTTAAAAAGTGGCACTGTTGATGTGTAAAATAGAGTACATAGTATATTAGAGAAGCTTGTACTAACTGTGCTGGTTTTGTGTTTCTACAGACTCCAATTTGAATGTTGTGGCTGACTTAGCCGACCTCTCCAGCTTTAGAGCCGTTTCTCCAGCTTTGTCCAATCGCAGAGGTTCCCAGTGTTCACAGGTACTGATCAGTGTTTCATCTGCCAGCGCCAGAATGTTTGTGGCAGCTCAGACTGTAAACATGTTATTTCCGTCCTCCAGGAGATTCTTCAGAGGTCGGTGAGTGTGGAGGACCAGCGGCAGGGAGCTTTGTCCAGCAGGGCTCAGTCCAAAACCACCCTCAACGAGCTGCTGGACACCCTGAAGCTGTTAGAGGAGGAGCCGGAGCGGCTGGCACAGCCAAAGTGCTACCGCAAAGAAAAATACGCATGGATTGATGAGGTCGGTGTTCCATGTTAAGTTCATACTTAACCATCAATCAGAATTTATCTAGAACGAAACCTTATTAATTTAATAAGGCCATGACTGTAATCTGCGTCCCCTCCATGTCTCATTAAAGGACGCCGACTCCAACTCGCTGACCACTGACAACCTGGAGCGTCACGGCCAACTGAGTCACCACCCTGCTCTGCCAGACGGGGGCGCCCTGCTCTCCGAGGCCAAGCTGCAGAGCATCATGAGCTTCCTGGATGAGATGGAGAAGTCTGAACAGGAGAGGCCGCGCTCCGTCACCTCCGGATCGCACAGAGAGGTTGTTGAAAAATACCTAAAACAAAAAAAAACTCTTTTCTATTTTTATTATCAGTTTTGGGTCCCAAAAACACAACTTTAAATAACACTCAACATTAATTCAGATTAATTAATTGTTTTTAGATTGCTTGATTAATAACATAAAGTAAAAAGGTGACGTGTGCGTGACTGGATCTTTGTGTTCTCAGGCTGTGCTGTCAGAGGAGGAGCTGGTTGGCGTCGAGCAAGCATCGGCCACCGCCGCCGAAATCTCCGGCTCCATGATGAGAATCAAGCTGGAGCTGGAGGAGAAGAAACGCACTGTCAACATGCTGCAGACCGCTCTGGTGAGGAGATGCATTTTAATGTAATGAGTGTGTATCTTCTGTCGTGTAGCTGCTGTTAGCTCAGGTGTGTTTATCTCTCGATCAGGCCCAGCAGAGGGAGCTGACAGTCAGGCACGTGAAGGAGACCGAGAAGGAGCTGAGCAGAAACTTCCAGCTCCAGAAGGAACAGTATGAAGCCACCATTCAGAGACACCTAGCATTCATTGATCAGGTAGATGCACACAGTCTGATCCCAGCTTCAAACGACCTGCAGAAACATGAAAAACTCTAAAACGTGTTTTCTCGTCTGCCAGCTGATCAACGATAAAAAGGCTCTGAATGAGCGTTGTGAAGGAGTGGTGGCAGAACTGAAGCAGGTGGACCAGAAGTACACCAAGAAGATTGCACAAATGCAGGAGCAACATGAAATGGTGAGATATCCAAGTCTCAGCATACGTTTAATCTGCTTCTGCTTTGCATCTCATGTGATCCTCTTGTGTATCTTGCTTTCTTGCAGTGCTGCTTTTTTAACTGTCTGTTCTCTGTCTTCTTCTCCTTCCTCGCTGTCTTTCTCTGTCCTGGTCTGTATGTCTGTTTTTTCCCTGGCTGTAGGTGTGGCAAATTCTGGGTCCCTTGTGTGAGGTAACTCTTATTTTCCTCTAACTGGTTCATCCTTGGCACTGTCATCTTTCTCATGCTACCGTCCCATTTTTCCTTTCATTTGTTTGTCCCACACAACTTCTCCTGGACAGTCTGTCTGCATGTGAGTCTTTTTATTTCAGTTTCAGTCATTTATTTATAGTTTTAGATATGACGCTTTATGTTATTAGTCATGCCCAGAATCACTTTCAACTCTCCTCTTCCTTATTATCTTTGTGCTATTTCTTAACAAACTAACACACACCTTGAATTTGTCACAGTGTAAATAAAAATGAACCCGGGACCTCCATGTGACACCATACTGCCATAATTCACCTGCTTACCGTCTCCGTTCACAGGAGATCAAGAAGTTAAAAGAGCTAATGAGTGCCACAGAGAAAATCCGCCGGGAGAAATGGATTGACGAGAAAACCAAGAAGATCAAAGAGATCACTGTCAAAGGTACTAAGCAGAAACCTGAGATTAAAATATGTTTACTAAAGCGCCTTTAAGATCACGTCAAGGATGTGTAATTCTACGTTTTTAGGGTTAACTTTATTCACGTCAGAGTTCTCTAATGTGCTTCTCACTGCGGTTATGACCTGTGCCCCCTTTTTAAACTTAAGCTTAAGATGTAACATTGAGATATGCAACCTAAAATATCTCTATTGTCTTCTCTCAGATGAAACAGATTAGGGTCTTTCATCTGACACATCTTTGGCTTATGTCAGTGCTCATATTGCAGCAACTAGCAGCTCAACATGCCACATGCCAAAACTTTATTCAGTGAACTGTAAACATTTTTCAGGAGCTGACGTCTTCTCTCCTTCAGGTCTGGAGCCAGAGATCCAGAAGCTCATCTCGAAGCACAAGCAGGAGCTGAAGAAGCTGCGGACGCTTCACGAGGCCGAGCTGCTGCAGGCGGACGACCGGGCGGCTCAGCGCTACGTCCGCCAGTGTGAAGAGCTCCGCCAGCAGCTGGAGAGGGAGAAGGAGGAGCAGTGCCAGAGAGAGAGGGAGCTCGCCAAACAGAGGTAGGCATGTTACGACATCATTACTCTCCTGCAGGAGCACAGTCACATACTCTAGTCCTTTCTATATGTCTTTCTTTCTTGCTTTATATTCCTTGATACAAGAAATTCTGCAATAAATACCAATAGAGTTGATATCAGAGACGCTCTCACAACTGGCTATAAGACTGTAACCTTTATAAAAACCCAACCACATTCAGTTGGAAACTGAAAAAACAGGAAATGGCCTTCAGTCTTAACAGTTTATCCAACATCCTTCTATCGGCTGTTTTTGGAAGTGCTGAACTCAAGCTTAACTACCAAGAGAGCGTTATACACAGAGAAAGAGAACCGTAGAGGAGTATTTTATATTTGTCATACATCTGTGTGCTTTGCCAGTGTGTATTTATCCTACATCTTTATGTTAATTTGTGTGTGTGTGTCAGATATGAGAAGCAGCTTCAGGAGGAGGAGCTGTCACTGCAGCAGCAGAGGAGGCGTCTCTACCAGGAGGTGGCTGATGAGAAAGAGAGGCTGACCCAGCTGGCTGCGAGGTGAGGTCAAAGGTCATGTCCTGACATCCACAGTTACTACTGTTAGTCGTTACTGTGGTTCTGCTAAATCAGTGGAACATCAGAACAAGTCCTTTGGATGTTCAGTCGTGTTATATATTAGGTTCCAGACACACTGTTGCGATGCCCCTGAGTAACAAAGACAAGAAAGAAAAGAAATGTGTGCTACAGAGAAGAGGAACAGTTTCTTCAGTTTCCTCTGTCCTGCACAAATTCACATGTCTGTCTTGTACTGTCTGTCTCCCCTTCAGTCCTGCAGGGAATGTAATGTAAAGAAATGCCATTAGAGCTCCTCACCTGTTAAACAAGCCACCTTTAGACAATAGAAGACCAGAATAAACAGTTAAATGCATTTAAAAGTTAAAAAAAAAAAAAAGCGCTTGTGGCAGAGTGAAGGAAAAATGAAGCATTAAGATGATGAATGGTATGATGGTGGAAATGTTATGTAAGTATTTGGATGCATCGCAGCATTTCAGATTTTCTCCAGTGATATTTCATTCCACAGTGATGATGACGACCTCTTCTACTGCCAGAGCACAGAAAATAGTGAATAGAGAAGACTAAATGTGAAGCTCCGGTGTCCAGAAATCTCTTAAACTGTATTTCTTCAGGTGCTTTATATTTTTTGTGATTCTATTTGTCAAAGTTTTGGTTGCGTTTCTGTTGCAGGCAGCGCGCCGAGCTGGAGGATCTGCGGCGGCAGCTGGAGGAGAACAGCTCTCTGGCTGGACGAGCCCTCAGAGAGGAGCTGGACAGGACCAGAGAGGAACAGGAGAGGAGACACCAGGTGATGAGCACACTAATATCTAATATCAGTACCTCTGCATCTACACCTGAGGCAGTTAGCAGAACTGCAGCAAGTTAACTGAGTGTTGTTTGTGTTACCAGGTGGAGATGAAGGCTTTACAAGAACGTTTGGACATCGAAAAGCAGACCTGGGAGGAAAACTACAAGAAAAAAGAGGTTTGTTGACATGCTGTCATTAATTATAATTACGGTGTTGTATGTGCTCAGTTGGTATATAAATACAAGAAGTGAAACTTCACTATCAGTATAAAAAGAATAGGAGTGTGTGTCTGTCTGTGGTGCAGTAACCCTACTTTACAGTAATGTGTAGAGAACATATGATGAGGAAGAAGAATTATATGTAAACACACTGACTGTGATCCAAACAGAAAAGAGCCATTAAGGAAGTAATGCAACAGCCTGTGTGTTTGTGTGTCTGCAGGAGGCATGGCTGCTGAGCCGCGAGCGAGAGCTCAAAGAAGACCTGCGGCGAGAACGTGACAAAGAGATCGAGCTCGCTATCTGGACGCTGGAGGAGGAAACCAGCAAGGACAAGGAAGAGTGTGAGAAGGCAGCTGACAACAGGTGTGTGTGTGTGTCGAGTCGCAGCACAGTGTTTGGCCTCCAACACGTATAATGCAAAGAATCTGGCACTTGAATCAGGCTCAGGTGCATCCTGTAATTAAAAAAAAAACTGGGGGAGCTCCTCAGTGTTGCCGACATTTCTATGTGTGTCCTGCAAATTCTGGTTGGACAACGTGTTTGCATCAACACCAGCCTGTAATGCACTTTGTTCTCAGGGTGAAGCGAGTGAGGGAAAAGTACGAGTCTGAGCTGAGAGAGCTGGAGCGCTCGGAGAGGACGGCGGTGGAGAAACAACAAGACTTGAGGAAACAGCAGATGGAGACGGAGGGAGAGCTCATCCGACTGCAGGGCCTGCTCAGACAGAAGGAACAAGAGGTTGAAGACGTCACACGAGTAAGTGGCAAATACCTGGAGCCTAGCCAGGTTATCTCAGGCTCCGGTGTATGAGTTGGGAAGTACCAAATACAAAATACATTTAGGTAGAATTCAGTCTGAATTTGTCCACCTTGTCTTCTTAGACCAGAGACAAGCTGGTGGACGAGCGCCGCAGCCTGGCAGAGGTGATCAGGCAGGAGTTTGCAGACCGGCTGGTGATGACGGAGGAGGAGAACCGCAGGATCAAAGTGGAGGTGTCAGAAGTCCGAGCGAGGCTACGACTCGAGGTGGAGCGGGTCACCAGGGAGAAGGAGGAGGAGCTGGCTGAAGTCCACCAACGGTGGGTGGAAAGGACAGGACATCTAATGCTTTAAAATGAGGAGAGTTTTCAGGCTGGTCCAGCGCCTCGGCGTTGCATAAATTCTGATGAACGCAGGTGACTTATCGACATATTAAACATTAGATAATGTAACAAAGCTATCTGTAAATCCCATACAAAAGCCTTTTGTATGTCTAAGAAATGTCTCCTCAGGACTTTGGTCAGCCAGTCATCCAAATGTTTATTCTGCTGGGGGCTCCTTGGAAATCCATTGTCATCAAGTACAAGTGTGACATGAATGTTGGCACACAATTTGAACCTGTGGTTGAAAATTAATAAAAGGTGGAAAATTCCACTGGGTTCCAGGAAAGGACACCTGATTAATGTCAACATGTATGTGGACAGCTGAACATGTGCTGCTATAACAGCCTCCACGCCAGAGTCATTTCTTTTTAGACAGTCTTTATGTTGAAGTCAGCCATTGGATGGTTCGTTCGTTCGTTCGTTCGTCTTCTTCCGCTTATCCGTTTGTCGGGTCGCGGGGGCAGTAGCTTCAGCAGGGAACTGGGGGTCGGACCGCCAGGGTCCCCACCTTCGACTGCCGCCCATCTCTCTTCGCACCGTTAGACCCCTCCCATGGGTGGTGGGCCCATGGGAAGGGGGTACAGCACCTGGTATTCCCAGGCGGTCTCCCATCCAAGTACTAACCAGGCCCGACCCTGCTTAGCTTCCGAGATCAGACGAGATCGGGCGTGTTCAGGGTGGTATGGCCGTAAGCCGCCATTGGATGGTTAATATATTCAATTACTTTCAGATTCAGAGTGAAGACGGGAATCTCACCTTTTTTAACTTTTTTTTTCTGTTCATTTCTAGAGTGAAGTCGGCCATCTTGAAGAAGGAAGAAACTGTCAATAATCTCCGGAAGCAGCACGAGGTGAGACACCAAAGCATAATTAACAAGAAAACACAGTGAGGGATAGATGATTGACAGGTGTGTCCTCTCCTCTGATAGGCTGCTCTGAAGAGGGCGGATCACCTGGAGGCATTGTGGGAGCAGCAGAGGAAGCAGCTGCTGGAGAAGTGACGGATAGGAAGGCCGCCCGTCCCCCTCTTCCTCTGTTCTGAGTTTTTTTTTTTTATCTGGATGTTGTTGCTGCCAGCAAGACTGAACCTGTGGAGCTTCAGAGGGTAGAACAAGAGACTGAACCTTGTCCTGCCTCACTTGAAGAACATAATAAGGACTAAAGGTCTGTGTTGGGTGGAACTTCCCACATGAAAAGACAGTGGATGTCCTCCTTTAGAAAGGGAAATTGCTGCAGCTTTTTGTTTGTGACTGTACGCCCTCCTCCCCCTCCCTCTCTCTGCAGTCTGTGGGAGCAGGAACGCCCCGCGTTCCCCACAGAGAACAGTTCCAGATGTTCCTGAAACCAGCCCAGGCCTGCACTGGTGTGGATGGGTTTGAAGGTGGGGGTTGCTCTTTCTGGAAGACCACTTACAGCCAACGACTCTGACCACTCAGCATCAGAGCTATTCTTACTTACTTTGAGTTCCCAGTGTCCCCTTTTCTGTGTTGAGTCATGTGTTTTATCTCAGTGCCCCCTCGAGGCGAGCGCTGATTAAAGGCTCTGTTGCCTCTCCCCCCACAGCAGCTCTGAAGTCGGTTTGTTGTGCAAAATCTGCATCTAACAAAGAGGTTAGCAGTAATGTACCAGCACCGGTTAGAGACTAACGTTAGAGTGCATGTAGGATGTTGTTAGAAGGAGCGATAGGACGTGTAGACAACTTAAATGACGGAAAAAGATGTTTGAGGTCAAAGACAGATGATTGCAGTATTGGCTTTGAAAATAGGAATGAAGAAAGAAGAGGAGGTGTAAGAGGGAGGTTGGAAGGAAGAAGGAATGTGACTAGAAAATGTTTATAGGATTAGGAAAGCAGAGCTGGGACCGAGGGGGGGGGGCAGTTTGAGGGGGCACAAGGCCTCATGTGACCAGAGGTACATTTATAGATGTACAGGTTTTGCCAGGTTTGATTCAGAGGCTGCACTGTGACAAAAACACATCAAACTCAACGGTAACAGAGCCTCGACACACACACACACACGTAAAGTATGTGTGTGTTCTCTCTGAAGCCATGACCTCCCAGCACTTGTGTCTGAATGAAGATATCTGGAAGCCCCTCTCACACACACAGAAAGTCTTTGTAGATAAGATTTCAGTTTTTAACGGTCCATAGTTTGACTTGGTGAGCAGTGAGGAAGAGAGAAACTCTAAACCAGGCCTGTATTTAAGTAAAAAACCACACTGATGTGATTCTAAAGGCTCTGAAGCCTCAAAACTAGACCTCGTATCAGAAAATATTTATTCTTTTCTTTATTTATTTTCTAATTGAGCACTCATACGTGACCTTCATAGTGTTACTGGTCCACAGAAAGGTCAACGGTTTGAAGTAATGTCACAAAGCTAGTCAACGCTTTTAAGTGTTTTTCATTCCTTTTTGCAGAAACACTAAACTGTTGCTCAGCAGAGCTGCTAACCGCCGCTGAGCACGTATAATTACGCCATTTTGAAATGGTCTAAATACAGTATGTCAGGTTTTTCTGACATGAAAGATGTCCGAGCCACGATGTAAAGGGTTCATAAGAAGTGTAAACGTAGTGTAGGATTTACTGTATGTTGACACAGTTTCTGATTGTCACATGTTAAACAATAAACCAAATACTCAAACTCACTTTCAACCTCCTTTTTTTATAGAACATATAAAATCCCAGTTTGTAGAGATTAATGTTTGTCAGACGTCACTCCGGGTTTCACGGTCACTGGCTGAGATTCAGTGTGAGTCATGATGAAGGCCTCGGAGCAGCCAGTCGCTGCTGCTCTGCTGGCGTTGGCACAGCAGACGGGGCTGCTGGGTAGCCCGTCCTACTAGTGCCAATGAGCCTTTGTGTGCGTGTGTGTTTGACCTGGGATGACCCTCCTGGTGTCAGATACGCTCTCGCACACGGATAAGGTTTCCTGTTTTATTTTTCAGCAGTAATTTGAATACAAACGATTCCAGTTGTCATCAGTTGTTTTGTTTGTTCTGTAACCAACCCTCTGCGCCCGAACACATAGCTCTTGAACGCACTGTTTTCTTACCTTGTTTTAGTTTAGTTTTTATTGTCATTCATGGGGACGGTTTAAAGACTGTGAGAAGAAAAAAAACTAAAAATAGACGGTGACTGAAATATCAGTGAAAAGAGAATAAAAAATGAAACTGTTTGGAAGACACTGTGTTCCTCGTTTCTGTTTGTGGTGGTGAAAGCAGACAATTGTTTGCTTGTTTCTTCCCTCCTTCCCATAATCCCTTGCTCTCTCAGACTATAACTCGTGGGTTTGGAGATGAAAACCTCATATCCAAATTGTTTAAATGCAAAGTTTAGTTGTTGATTTAAACACGTTTTAACACGTTTAAACAGAAGTGAATAATTTGCCTCCTGCCCTCCTCCAGGCTGCCTTTATGAAGACAAACATGGACCGTCCTCAGGGTTGTTTCAGCCCATACATCCGGAATAAAATGTCTAGAGCTGACCCACTTCTTTTCCTTCCTCCTCTTTATTGTTTTTTTTTTCCTTGCTTGCCTTCCAGCTTGCTCACTTCCTCTGCCTGCCAAAGCAACCGGTGGTGCGTACTGAAACGTGTCTCCCCTTTCAGCGTATTTCCTTTCTTTTCACACAGGAAACCAAATCCAAAGAGGTGCACAAGACTATTGACTCTCACTTGGCTTAGCGGGCCCAGCTGACTGGCTGCTGGTTGGATGGATAGATGGATGGATGGATGGATGGAGGAGTAAAAAGGCTGTTGTGACTCTGGAGTGACGTGTCTTCCCCTCTTTATTTTCAGAAGCTGTCAGCTGTGTGGCGAGAGTCCAGGCTGCATGTTCCTGCTTGTCACCTGACAGTTTCTGTGTCTTTAAACATTCATATACAAGTGTGTGTGTGTTCCTCCTCCTGTCTGTCATTCACTGTGTTGTAAATCAGGATCTCCACACATTGTGAGCATAGCAGAGATCCTAAGAGCTGCCTGCTCATGTCTGACTTTATTGCAGCCTGCAGTGGGCTTCCTCTTCCCCCACCTTCCTCCTCCTCATGCTGTAGAGTTGAGGGGGTTGACCAATTGCCAGCAGCTGTTGCTCATTTCACAATGGTCCCGCCCATACAGTGCCGAGGCTGGCAGTGCAGGCGCTGTGTGTTAGATGAGCAGCACAGAGCTCTTCTAACTTACAGGAATATGTGTACAGTGTGACTACCATGAAGGAAAGGTTACCACCACAGCACACTGAAGACCAGCCAGTGGTGAGAAGGCAATAATTCTTCATTTGATGTTTTTTATGTTGTATTTAAAGAGCTTTTTGTTTCTGTCATAATGAAAGAAGAGAAGGGAAGAGAGTTCTCTGAGTAAAGGAAGAGAGACTGAGTCATGGTTTTGTCATAGTCTGATGTGTGTGTGCTTTATCCTCCTCTGTGTCCGTTACATTTAAATATTGTTTGATTACTTTTAAAGCATTTATTTAAAGTTGTTTTTTTAGTCTGGGAAAAATACAGTTTTGTTGTCTGTTGTCGTGATATCAGAGACATGGGGGCTGAGTTTATCACTGGATCACTGCAACACATTCTTTCCATTCCCCATTTAGCCTCAGCCAGAAGAACCTACAGCACACGAGCCTGGGAAACTGTATCGCTCACATTGTCATCAGTGCTCTTATTATTTTCCTGATTCACCCAGTTATTAGCTGATTACTGCTGAGTGGACTTAAGAAAGCAGCCTGAGACTTGAGAGAAGTTTAGAGAATCAAGAGCTCGTCTCAGGCTGTTTATTACTCTGCTTACAAAGAGGTGAGAAGTGGGGAAGGGTGTATGCTAATGCCTTCAACTCCTGGTGAGACCTCTAGACACTCAAATACTGACTCTACAAGAGAGAAATAAGTTCCTTTAAAAACTGTTTGTGCCTTCCTGTGTTTTTATCACCAGTCAGCTGCAGCTGACATTCACTTTTTTTTTCCATTGAGGAAGAAAACAGTTTCCTGTTGAGCTTTTTCTCGTATGTTCTTACACACAGATGTATGTAGATAGTGTGTCCTCTTTTGTGTCTTGTAAGAACAGGAGTTGCTGCACAAGGAAGTAGAAAAGAAATTAAAAGAGAATGTAAAAGGATATGAAGATCCTGCACTTTGTGTGAGACGACAGCGAAGGTTTCATTAAAAAGGGATTATTTAGGACTCTGTTGACCCTTAAAGATAAAGTTTCTCCTTCCATCCTGCCAATCGAGTGTGTGTCTTGTTCCAATGTTGTCTCGCTGTCTCTGCCACCCTCCTTCTTTCTGTAGCCTTGTTGAAAGGATCCCAGTGGAGTGGAGCCCAGAGCCTCTTAAGGGCTAATTAAGTCTCTGCTATCACCGACACTCCACCCTCCAGAAGACAGAAAAACAGCCTCCTCAGCCTTCGTCCTCCACGTCCTCATGTTCCTTCAGACACGGCAGAGGGCAGGGCCAGCACACACACCATGCTGGCCGGGGTCACAAGCTCCATGACAGGGATGATACACCAGAGGAGGCTGGTGCTCGGCGTGCTGACCATCAGCTCCCTGCTGTTTGTCTATATCCTGTGTGTGAACCTGGAGAGGCCTTTGTCCTGGTCCATAGTGCCCCCGAAACATTTCCCTGTCTTCTCGCAGGGGTCAACGAGGTGAGTTAAAGGGCAGAACTTGCACAGTTTCTGTATACAGGTTTATTATTTTAAGGTGACAACTAATATATTATAAACTTATCAGATTTTGTCAGGGATATAACAATAAAGTTCCTGATTTATTTCCATCACTGCCCCTGAGAACAGTGATGTTTTTAGATGGATAGTGTTGGATCTCGGTTGTTTTGGTAAACTGAGTACGCCATGCACCCATTTTCATACGTAGTTAAATGTCAACAGCAGATAAAACTATCACTGGCAGAGCAGATGGTCACACTGAGCCTGATGGCATCCTGCCACACAGCTACTTGGTTTCCATAATATTTAACTTACACACATCTTGACCTGCACCTTGTTAAACAAGACAACAAATATTCACTGTGGAAAGTACACTGCTAGACTTAACTCAGTAGCTAATTGGCTGCTAATTAAACAGCATGTAAACATACCTGCAAATGTCATCATAATCCCAAACTGGGAATAGTCACTGTTCTCTGTTGTTCTCAGCTGAGACAATAAGGAACATTTCTGATATTCAGACCTTTTCTTTTATATTTAAATATTTACATAAAAAAAACATGTTGCAAAAAGGAATAAATAAATAAATACGATTCCAGATTATAATTTAACTTTAAATTACTGTGAGCAACAGACAACAGACTTTGGATGATGTAAGGTGTCCATATTTACTATATATTACTACTTTTCAGTCACTATGTATAATTGTGAAATTGTGTATATAATATATATTATAGTGCACACATCTGAGTTTCACTGTAGACTTTAACAGATTTTATAACTTGGTAATTACAATAATTCCCATAATGCATAAACGTTCCTCTTTAAAGCCTCTCACAAAAAAAAAATGTATTCAATACAATTCCCAAATTTCTTCATCTGAATGTAAACAAGAGTCAGACTTAAACCTCATAGTTACCTTCATAGTTTCATTTAAAACTCAAAAGCACACAACAAAAGGGTTAAACTCTGAGACGAGGAGCATGAAAAGTTCCATGAGGGTGTTTTCTTTTTCTTTTTTTTTTGTGTGTAACCACCACTTATTCCCCCTCTAGCGTATCATTGTGGTTTTTAACAAAGAAGCCACACAGCACTCCAGCTGCACTGATGAAAAAAAGCCCTTGGAGTTATTTCAGTGGAGGTGGTGTCTTACACACGTATGTGAAATGTAAGCTTTGTTATGACGGGCTGTGCTCGAGTTTTAAAAGCCGGATAAGATGCATTAAGATAAAATGGAAAAGATGGCTTGTTTTTCAGCACTCTGTGTTTTACGTTTGTGGAGCTCGCAGTACGTTTTAAAACCTCTTTAATCTGGGTGAAAATAACCAGGTGATCACACTGGAGCTTTTTGCCAGTTCGGAAATAAAATGTACATTTTTAAATATCAAATTTACAATTTTCAAATTGCAAATTCAGCAACAGAATTCAATTATTATAGTTTAATTTTTATTTTCTCTTTTTCTTTTTACAAACTAAACTACCTACAAAACAAACTGCAGCTTTCTTTCCCTTTAAGCAAAAATACTTCGTTCATTTATTCCACATGTCATACATCAGTTACACCAGTAATCAATGAATATGCCAGTACTGTGTGGACTCTTGGATCATTTTTAACAGTTTGATCAGTGCTATTTTAATTTAAGTTGCACCTAATATAATGTAAAATGTTTTAAAAAGTTTTTGTGACATATGTTGAGATATTGATGTTGATCGTTATGCAAGCTAAAGATGAATTTCAACTTTTGTACAAGAAAGGTGGACAATAAAGTTTTGATTTGAATTATGTTTTATCATTAAAAACCTTCAGAAAAAAAAATCCTTCATTATAAATGAACTACATGAAGTTTTCTGCAGTAAAATCTGCTTTATCAGGTGAGGGTTAGGTTTCCTCTCTCATCAATATATGATCACCAGTTTTTACATGGGTGTAATCCACATTCACATCATGTGATGACGGCTAACGAGTGATGAACCTTGAGCTCTTCAGTAAAGGTTCCCCAAGTCAAGAATACAGCTGAAACAATTAATTCATAAGACGGAAAATTTCCAAAATCTTAAATGTGAAAATTAACCTGTTTTATTTCAAATTTGAAGACAAAACTGCTTTTATTGCTGAATTATGCCTAATTATCTACCATGTCTAAAAAAAGGAGTTATTGTTATATAACCTGCAATTATAAGTGTGCCAAATTCTGCAGTCTATAGTCTGTAAACATAGCAGACATCCTTCAGAGTAAACCCAATTCTCTCATAAATCATTTACCCGAGGCTGTACTACAACTGGCCCTTTTTAAAGGAAGAAGTCAACGGTTTAAGAAACATGCTTATTTGCTTTCCTGCTGACGATGAGATGTGACAAAAACAAGAAGTTGATGTTTATCTCTCGTGTACGATATGTGCTGGACTATTTCTTGGCTGGGAGCCTCAACAATAAAGCAAATAAGCTCATGTTCCAAATGTTGACCTGCTCCTTTAAGAAAGTTCAAGTCCCCACATGAGGGCATGTTGACAAAGAGGAAAGTTTTCACATGATTCATGTCCAACAGTGACCTGCCGGGCTAAATGCCAAATGTTGTTCTGTCCTCCACAGCCAGATCAACAGTGACCAGCGGACCCATCCATCCACCGCCTCCCCACTCTCCTCCGGATCAGTTCGGCATGAATACACACATGCAACACATACTCCAACTTTAAGGACTCAAACATCCACAGCAGAGATAAAAGTTTTGGCTGTCTTAAAGTCCGGCTCGAGGTCTGATGGTGTGAATACAACCAGGACCAGGACCAGCACCAAAGGCCCAACACAGGCAGCCAGACCCACAGAGCCTCCTTTCATTGGAGACACGTACATGAGTGACAACATCCCTCCACAGACGGTGAGTTTCACCTCCTCATCTGCTGACGTTGAACTGAATCCTTAAAATAGATTAAATGATTAAACCATTAAGCAAAAAAAGAGGAAAAATTAAATGTGATTATAGCGTCTTAATGATTACATAAGATTTTATCACAATAAAGAGGAAGAAGAACTAAAGTGTGTTTCAGCCCATTTAGAGCATCAACACACCATGTCTTTAACTAATCGATATAAATCTGGAGACATGAGTCATATGACATGTTAAACATTTACAGTGCTGGGAGGACAGACCCACCCAAAGAAAACATACAACATACGTTGCAGGTTTATAATAAAATATCCTTTTTTTTTTCTAACTGATTAATTGTTCCCAGAGCCAAAGATGACACCTTCACTCGCTCTTATTTTCTATTTTATCTTCTAATCTTCTCAAATAAGAGCAATTTGTCAAATATCAAACTATTTGTTTTAGTCAGTTATGTGAGAATTTAATGCTTTTCTCTTTCTAAAACATATTTGACTAATGAAGGTTGGCTCTTAAAACAATTAATCAGTTACAAAAAAAGATATATTGATTATAAACGTGTGTCTGCATAAACTGGAGAATCGGTCTGTTTTCATCGGGTGGGTCTGTCCTCCCAGCACTGTAAATGTGTAACATGTCAACATGAGTCATGTCTCCCAGAGCCTGGCTCTGCTTCTCCATCCCCCTCCTACTAAATGTGTCATAAACACAAGGAAAATGCAGATGAAGGATTGAAGATATTAGAAAAACATTACAGAATATTAGAAAAAAATCAGAATCAGTTTTCTTATGTATTTCTGCAGAAAACAACTTTAAAAGTAAAGTGTAAATTTGATTAATTACACCTTGAGCTCTCAGCTGTTACATGAGAACATAATTGAGTCCAGAGAGAACCACAGGCAGATATGAGATGGAGTCTTGCACGTGTTGCACTTTTTTCATGTTTCCTCGTTCACCCGTGTGCGGTTTTGTGTGTCCGTGTGAATGTCATATTGAATATTTCTCTCCTTCACCCCTCTAGTGAGAGTCTGGAGGTTAATATTGAGGCTGAACTAATGATTCTGGCTTCTGCTGCCATGTTGTGGAGGGTGTAAAGATGAGACGTTCCCGTGTTTTGATAATAAACGCGGCTGTTCTTGCTCCTCTCAGGACTGCCCGGACGGTATCCGAAGTAGAATTGCAAAAACCGACTTCGGTGGGCGTTTTCTGAAGCATATTCCAGTCCTCCAGTGGGCCAATCACACCACTCGTGAACTGCACCAGCGCCTGAGCAAGTACCCAGGAGCACATGGCTGGGGAGGGATCGACTACAATAGTGAGTATTTTGATGGCTTAAACTGAAATGAAAGCACTCGTGATAATTTAACAGTCCTCTAAGTCAGGGCTGGATTAACCCTCTAGTGGGTCCCGGGGCAAAAGTGAGCTGTGGCCCCCTCTTGACCCCCTTAAGTGTCAGAACTGAAAAGCTGTGATTACGATTGTCCTCTAACCCTGTGGTTGTTATTGTAGCCATGACAACAAAGTTCACTTTGAGGAAGTAGTATTTACCTCTCACACCGCATAATTTTAACCCGAACCAGGATCTAAACATAAACATAAACAAGTAAACATAAACAAGTGATGTTTGCAACGACAACATGCAACATGATCACGTCGTACCAACCAGTTCTCATTCAACCTGTGTGTGTGTGTGTGTGTGTGTGTGTGTGTGTGTGTGTGTGTGTGTGTGTGTGTGTGTGTGTGTGTGTGTGTGTGTGTGTGTGTGTGTGTGTGTGTGTGTGTGTGTGTGTGTGTGTGTGTGTGTGTGTGTGTGTGTGCAGTATGCTGTGTTACCTTTAAGTACCAGTGGGAATGCACAGCGCTAGCAACACGCTTTGTTGTGTTTAATCTGTGTTAGTTTATATTTATTTATATTTATATTTTAACACGTTTAGAAACTTCATCTGAATTTCATGAGAAAATACAGAAATTTAATTAAAATCATTGTGAGCTATAGAAGTAGGGTTTAATGATTTATAGTATAGATAATTTGATTGAGGACATGTGGGCCTCATTACAGTTAAGATGCTTATCATGCTGACATAAAGGCAACTTCCTGTTTATCGGTCCACACATGAAACATGATTTTTCATTTCCGACCGAACACATATAATTAAATCGTGGGCGAATACAATTACACGGGCACAAAAAAAAACCAAAAAATAAACCTTTCTCTCATGTTTTAATTAATTGCATCCAGATTAATTCTGTTTCCTTGCGTGTCAACAGCATTGGTGGAAACTCTCTCTGTGCTCAAGTCTTCTGCAAACTGGCAGATGTTGGACGACTGGAAGGATCGCAGCAACAGGTCTGACTGCACCCGCTGCGCTGTGGTGGGCAACGGTGGCATCCTGAAGGATTCAAAGAAAGGGAAGGAGATCGACAGTCATGACTACGTCTTCAGGTAATCCTCCTGATGCTAACAGCACACTTCTGTCCCGACAAATTATGTCCATACATTTTATTATTTGTTTATTCAAAACCCCAAAAACCTTTTTGTTTTCCTCAAGAATGTGCAAATTAATTAATATTAAATTCTTAATAGTTATAATAAAGTCACTCCATCCATGAAACTGTGTTTGAATAGTGATCCTAAAATTTATGAGTTTTAAAATCATTTAATTCAGTTTGTTACATTAAATCAGGGCCTAAAGCTGGTTATAAAACATACAATATACAATTTTTTATATTTTTACTCACAACATTTAAATTTTGCCTCTTAATTGTAAAATCTCTTATAGCATCTCCTGGTTGTGTAATTCTTATAATTATAGAAATAATCACATGTTGCAGCGTCTCTTCATGAAGAGAGGAAGCTGTATGATAATTATCAAGTGTGTTTGTTTGGATCTGTGTTTGTGATCCTCAGGACCAACGGGGCAATCATAACAGGCTTTGAGCAGGACGTGGGGTCTCGGACCACCCACTACACATTCTCCACCAACACACTGATGAACTCAATGAGGAGCTATGCAGCCAACGGGTATAAAGGGCCGCCTGTGTCTGAGGTCAGCACAATGTCTGATGAGGTTTTAACTGGAAACCATTCAGAGATCTTCCAGTAATATGAATATAAACCTCTTTAACATAATAGACATAAAATAATCAGGTTCAAATCAAACTGTGCTGCCCTCCAACAGGAAACACGATACGTGTTTTTGCCTGATCATGATCGTGATTACCTGCTGATGAAGGCTGCGGCGACACACACTGCAGTGACGAGAGGGCTTGAGCGAGCCAAGGAGTAAGCAACACTTATTACTTATTAGACTCTCTCATTGTTCTTTATAATAGTTAAATATGTGTGTAAAATAACATGCTTAAGATGACATTTTTATTCCACTAAATCATCTAACAGCTGTACAGCAGAAAGAATAAAAGCAAATCAATATTTTAACATATAATCAGCTTCTAAAATATGAAGTATTAAAGTTTCCAACGTGTAAATACCATCAACAACCAAAACATAATTACAACCTGGAAACTTTCCTTAATTAAACTCAGATTTAAAGTCTTGAGTTGTCTGACGATGCAAATGCTCTCAAATTATAAACATGGGATTGTTTTTCATCCCATATGATGTGAATGTAGCATATTGTATTTTACAGCAGTGTAAATGCACCACTAGTAATAATCCTATAACACACAACCGTTGGCTTCACCGGATTAATAATTGTGCAGCTCTGAACCTGTAACTGGCAGCAGATGATCACTGAGGAACATGCTAACATTAACGCACATTTATCTATGTGCTTTACATTTATTATAACATGTTTTATGGAAGTCTATAAAAGTTTATGGGATTTGAGGTGTTATTTCTCCTTTTATCTGGCTGCATGAGACTTTACAGCTCGCATGTTTAACATCTTTTTTTTTTCTCCTCAGTCCATCCAAGTACTTTGGAAAGGACGTGTCGGCAGAAAAGTTGAAGATGTACCACCCTGATTTTATCCGTTACCTCAGAAACAGGTGAGAGTGGACAGAAAGAAAGCAGATTAAAAACCAAAGTGCTGCTGTGTGAAGGCCAAAAGAGGACTGATGTCAAACTATCAGTACAGTACTCAAGTACTCCGAGTATTTCCATTTTATAGTACTGTACAGTTTGGATTCAAATGCAGTACATCTTTCTTGTACTACATTCATCTGACAGCTTCAGTTATTACAGTTATTTCATAGATATTATTAAGTAATTAAAACTGAATGATTATAATTCATTAATAAAATATACTGTGGATATCTTTACAGTATTTTTGGAAGTATTTTTACTTGTATTACATTTTACTGAAACTTTGATCACTACTCGTTTCCAAACTTTATTTCCTCTGTTTTAAACTTCAGTAACTGACAGTACTTTATGTATTTGTTCATGTTGTTGCAGATTCTTACGATCTAATGCTCTAAAAACCAAATACAAGGACATTTACCGTCCGTCTACGGGTGCTGTGATGCTGTTGGCTGCACTGCACACTTGTGACAAGGTAGAAACCACCATTTCTGCACCACACATCACTGTTTACATTACATTCCCAGCATGCACTTGTCTTGATGGCGTGCAGATGTTTTCTTTGCTGCTGGCCTTGTTGGAGCACGTACTGCGTGTCTGATACTTTGCAGCCTTGACGGAGCTGTGACGCATTCAAACCACAGTTATGCAAAAGCGTGCTTGTGAAATCCTCGTCGTCTGCAGTGCCAGATATCTGGTTAATTTATCCAATCAGCCTCCGATCCTCTGAAATCTTTTACATTTTTTTATAGATCTTTATTTTATTTATATTTATATTTCAGTACTTCTTTTTTCTGCACTGTTTTTTGACTTTTTGTGTGTTTTGTGTTGATAAAGGTGAGCGCATACGGCTTCATGACACCAGACTATAAGAACTACTCTGACCACTATTATGACAGCAGCTACCACTCAGTGGGCTTCTTCATCAACCACGACCTGCGGATGGAGATGGCTCTGTGGCAGCAGCTGCACCAGGCGGAGCTCATACGGCTGTACATGCACAAGTGAATCCGGATCAACCGTAACTGTCTACTCTGGGCGCACCAGCAGTCAGGAGGAGACAGGAAGAGGAAGTAGTGCAAAAATAGACAGCTCATTTTTAAAATTCTGACGTGAGCAAGAAAGAAAGAAAGCAGTAGCAGAGGTTTTCTTTACATGAAGGAAACAAAAAACCTTTCTGACAGCTGCAATGATTGTTCAGGATGCAGATTTAATTTTATTTATCAAACTTGTTTTTTTGTTTTTTTAAAGTTTCTAACAAAATTGAATCTAATTTTACCAGAACTTCCCAGAAAGCGCATGTTTTGGTGATTTGCAGGTCAGAATAGGTCCAGACATCCAGGTTAAAACCAGTTTTAAATATGGCTGAAAGGATCTTAGCTACTGTAGTCATGTGGCGTTCAAGGTCCTCAGAGGACTCGGATTACAAACGTTAATGTATGTTGGATGACTTTTCATGTAGCGTCACCCGCAGGTCAGCCTCACAGAAAACGTAAGCATGATTACACGTCTTACCTGCTAGTTAAAGGGTATGTCTGGCATTTATATATTCTGCCTTTACACAGAACTTCTCTCCAGAGAGTGAAAATGTGATTATTAGTCTTTGGAGTCATTTCTAAACAGCCTAATATGACCAGATTCTTCATAACGACGGAACATGTGACTCACTGACATGTTTTTAATAGTTTTTAACAAAACTTATGAGCTTTACAGCTTCATTACAGTTTGCTACAAGCTGAAATATTAGTTGGATTATTAAAACAAAAGTGCCAGTGTAGCCCAGTTTTATCTTTTGTTTTGTCTGCAAAACCACGTTTACCAGGATGACGTTAGAGTGTAACGTACAATCAGTCTCCGGCTGAGTTGAAGTTCAGTTTTTTTACTGTTTTTATGCCTTTATGATGGTGTGTTGACAAGGGACAAGACTGTAATTGAGTTGCCACTGTCTTAATATATCCTGTCTCCTATATGGACAGCCAGAGCACTGCTGTCAGTGGCCTTGTTCTATTCTGACATTTACTCACACCGTCTGTATTGTATGTCTGTGTGTGTTTTTACTGCAGAAGGTCAAAAAAACCCACTAAGTGTAACTAAAGCTCACTGGGGCAAATATTTGAACCTGACTGTGTATTTAGTTTAAGAGACTTAACTTATTTCCACTTTGTTCTTGCATCCGAACTGGTTTCTTTTGAAGCACACAGGTGTACTTTTTATTTGTATGTGATGATCAGAACACTGTGAGGTCTCTACTAAACTTTCAGTGCCTTTTTTAATGTGAATCACTAGCTTGGATGATGCAATTTGAGGTGAATCAAGATGTTTCTACAACACAAACAAGGATGTCAGCTGCCTTTTCTCAGCTACCACACCTGGACTGCTCTCAGAGCTACAACCAAGAGTCAATATTGGGATATAATATTGATTTATATGAGCCTCCGCTCGTATAAACTGGATTGATGCTCTCAATAACACATAGCCTCTGCCTGTATGATTATACTGATGAGATTATATCTTAATTGCATTACTACCATGACATTATACTGTTGGCCTATGATTGAGGGAAGGAAAAAAACCAAAGACTGTAAATCAGGGAATATACTCTGTGTGTATTTAAATTTAGCTTTTTGTTTAATACTGAATCAGTACATTCAGCTTTAAGTGTTTCTGTCCTCTGAAATACTGAAACATATGTTGGGGAGACCTTTATAGTGTAATTTCTGACTCTTTTAAAATGTGTATAAAAGGAAACTGTGATTTTATCTCAGGGGGTTTGTTATTTCTTGTTTTTCCGAAATTTCCAATCAATCAATACCAACTAAAACTTAAATGTGTCAAAATATGAAACTTTAGAAAGTACAGGCAACATTTCCAATAATAAATAATATCAAATGAACGCTTTTCTGTGATAAACTGTAGCAGTTATTCTGGAAATCATCTGTTTTGTAACTTCAACTTTTGTCTTTATTTTTTTTTATTACTTTCTTTAGTGCCAGTTTATGTAAGATTTGTCAGGAAAAATCATGACCCTGGCCACAAAGTCCAATAAGAAACAGGAACATTGAAGACCAGAACGCTGTATTAGTGACAATACACAGTGAGGTAAAAGGAAAAACAGTCAGATGAAGCGTTAATCATCAAACTGCACTGATAACAGGCCTCTGAGCTACTGTCAGGTGGATTCTAGCTCTTATCTTTCACGCTCTGTAGTGATGCTCTGGAGCATGGATGAACTCCTCTATCCATTGTCACCATGTTTGAGGATGTTGGGGGGAGACACAGAGCCCAGAGTGTGTGTGTGTGTGTGTGTGAGGTGTGGTCAGGGTGTGCGGGCTGCATCAGGGATTTACTGAAGCCATGAGTCAGGCTTTGCAGTGCTGCCAAAATGTCTGGCAGCAGGATGTTACGCTTACATACTGCAGTCAGTTGTATGAAGTCAGAATAGGAAGAAATGACCAGTTTGCATGATGTGAAACTGTGCATAGGTTTTCCATCAAAGCATAAAGCTGTCAGAGCAAAACAAACACCTCAAATCTGCTTCAGGTTTCCAGTGGGTCATGTGAAGTACTTTTACTTGTAATATAGTATTTTTACATCACTGTATTGGTACTTTTAGTTAAGTAAAGGATCTGAATACCTCTTTCATGACTGGATTTCAGGATTAATGAAATAAGTTACAGTTTGTACTTAGTAACATTTTAAAAGTTCACTTAAATCCTAAGACATTATATTATATTACTATATAGGCAGCTATTTTAACAAGTACAATGCAGCTGCAGCATGTGTTTACATAAAGATTACAGCACATTTGCATCATACTGAGCTCATTCTGCTCTTACAGTCTGTAGCTGAGACACGGATCAGAGATTACATAGAAAGCAGTTTAAGTTCATGATACAAAAGGTTAGTTATCACATGTTCCAGCTTTGTAAAGCATGTATATAATGTAGAGTTATTCACTGCTGACCCTTAGTGGTGACTGCAAGTCAGTGCACCAAAATGTAAGAAAGTCTCTGTTGTCCATGTACAGACTACTGATCAGAGAAAGGATGGTTCATTATTCAATTTATACAAGTGTGATGTTGAAACTTAAAGCGTCCAGTTGACATACACTGAAAAAAGACTTTACATTCACATTTACATATTCATTTTAAGGATCTTAACGTGGTAATTATACTTTTTTAATGTCTTGATAGATGTGTTGTGGATCTTTAAGCATATACTACTTGACTGTATAAGTTATACGAGTTATAAGAGCAAAATAAAAGAGGTAACAGTCTGTGGTCTATAACAGTCTATAGCTGTGGTGAGTGTGGGAAAAAGATTTAAGGTGCAGATAAGACACACACACACACACACACACACATGGTCCACATGAAATACGGTTGTGGTGTTTTGTAGTGAAGATAGAAACAGTGTGAAGTCTGAAAAATCACTATAAAGTCCACAAACAGTAAAAACTATTAAATAAAAATATTTCTAAAACCCTTTATAGTTATATATATATATATATATATATATATATCCTTAAATAAATTATTATTATTATTTATTATTATTATTATTATTATAACTACAGCGTCCTTGGTTGGATTGCATCCATACTCCAGTCCAGTAGGTGGCAGTAATTCGCCATTTTGTTGTTTGTCAACCACCCATAAAGCTCAAAAAGAAGCAGTAGTAGTAGAAAGTAAGTAGTATTAGTATTAGTATGAGTATGAGTATTGGTATAAGTATTGGTATTAGTATTAGTATGAGTATGAGTATGAGTATTGATATTACTATTAGTATTGGAGCTTGTGGTGGGTTTTACCGCTTTAAAGTTGTTAAAATAATCTCTTCTGCTAAGTTAGTTTAGCTTCCTTAGCATGTAATGCGGGGTCGTAACCTAGCAACAGTAGGCGTTAGTATGGGAGTTAGCGGCTGCTTCTAAGCTAGCTGAGCTAACAGCCAGTTCGCTTTGCGGGAGGTTGTGTGAAGAAAAGCTTCCGTCCTCGCCGGGACATGTCCAGACTACAAGGACACACGTTTATTGTGTGAAACAACAACATCAGAGTTGTCTCATTTTAAAGAAGACGACAGACAGCAACGCTGCTTTCATCCATAAAGTCCGGATACACCGAGCCGGTTTGTACACGTTAATGTTGCTTCTTATCTGACAGGTTTAGGCAGCAGCCAGATTTTGTTTTGGCGGGCTTTTTTTGGGTCAACTTTATTAACAGTATAGTAATATTACAAGACAAACGGCTCTTAATTAAATAAACTTTTACCCCAACATTAGCACCAAATAAAATCAAAATAAATCCATCCATATCTCCCTATATGAAAAGTGCTCTGAGATAAAACCACTGTTATGATTTGGAGCTATATGAATAAACTTGATTTGATATCTATTATTATGTCCAGCAGCCCGAGTCTGGACCTGGAGGACCCAGAACGTCGATATATAAAAAAGGAAGAAGATGAACTCTGGACCAGTGTGGATGGAGAGCAGCTTATTGGATGGGAAAAGGCACCTATCGCTACCAGAGATGAGGAGGAAAAGGCTCCATCTTCTCAACCTAATGGAGGACAAGTGGATGACAGTTAGGGTAAATTAGCCAAAGGTCAAGCTCACACAAACATTGTGTAGATTCCTTAAGTTCCAATCTAAACAGATGAAAACAGATAGTGACCAAAACCTAGATGCAGGTAGTCATTTACAACAACATGTAAAGGTTTGCCTGTGACATTACAACCCTGTGTGTGCGCCACATTAAAGATTAAAAACACAGAACATATTCCACACAGAAGAGAAACCTTACGGTGGCGATTACCGTCGTGAGTGTGGGGAAACATTTAACCAAGCCACTGATGAAAGGCTGGTGGACACCAGAGGGTTTTCAATGTGAAGTGATTACAGACATAACGGTAGATTATACTGATTTTAATCGTAAGAACGAACACATCAGATGACTCAGTGATGATGCAGCACTACACACTTGGTGTTTATACTAAAACTTAATCACAAATGTGACAAACATGCACCGAAAAACAAAAAATAGAAAAACACTGTGGATGAAGCATGACAGAAACAGCATGGTTTATACGTGTTGCAGCACCAGCTGGAGGTGAGTTGGAAATAAAGTTTTATTGCCTCAAAACGGGGCAGTGCAGGCTTGTTGCTGGTTGGTGACGCTTCCCTCGTCAGAGAGGGGAGCTCTCTTTTCAGTTCTTTCTTCTGTTGTTTTATCTTTGATGAAATTTTTGATTCTGACAGTGTGTTAATGAGTGTTGATGTTTATTAAGTACGATCCAGTGTATTAAAAGAGGATTTCCACACACAGGTTAATCCAGAGGAGCACTTTTATTGGCTTTAGAATTGTCCATTATTTGAACAAAACAGAGAATAAATAGATTAAGCTTAGATATATAATATAATATAATAATATCTGTATTTATATAACAGCACTTCTTGAACTGCCTCATGTACTCCAGAAACCTGCTGTAGTTGAAATTCCCTGCACAGGATCACAACGGATGACATCAGGCAGTGAAACCGTCATCATGACTCACGTGTACACTTTATAATTCATCACACCGGTCACTTTTAATGCTTTTAGGAACGTCACCCTGCGTTCTCACGTCCTGTGTGGCATGTGGTCAATGTCCTGCTCTGTGAGTGAAGCGCCTATGGCCACCGCCGCCTTCTTCACCTGTGGCTGAAAGTTATCCTCCATGTTCTCCAGGTGTATCCTGTGCTGGAGATCAGGAGACAAATATTGTTTTTACCATATTGCCAGTTACTCTCATAAAGAGAATAAGAGATAAACTGCAATGTTTAGAAACCTCAATTACCTAAGTGATTAGTCATAGCTGGGTTAGTCATGAGGTAGGTCATGGATGCTCTTATTAATATCTCTCAGTGCTGATCTCAGAGGACGTGTCATTTTCAGACCACAGCATTTAGGGGTGTTTTTGATGTACTGCGAGTTAGCGTTTGGTATGTATAATGTGAGTGAGCTGAGTAAACAGCACACAGAATGCAGCAGAGCGGAGGCTGAAAACATATTGCTGCGTCTCCGCTGCTTGTTTCATCATTCCTCTTCTCATCTTAAAGAACCCTCTTATCAAGATGAATATGTGCTTTTCTCTTTTTTTTCACTGATCACTGGGCAGACGTTGTAAAGACACACCGAAGATCAAACGAGAAATGTAGTCCACCACTTTGACAAATTATCACCATGGTATAAAAAGAGAAAACAAGGCGGAAGCAACTCTGAAAATATTGGAAATCGTTACTAGTTATTGACTCTACCGGCCAGTTACCATTTCCCCCTTTCAACATATCCTGTGCAGTTCTACTCACCAGATTCAAAGGTTCCTGTTAGAGCTGACACCCCCCCTCTCTGTCTCTTATATACGGGAAGATGCAGCCACCAGTGGCCTTGCACCTGTCTTCCCTCCCCGGTGTAGACATTCTCCATTAAAGCCTTGGCTCCTGCTGCTGCAGACAAGACGTGTCTCTCCAGATGTACTGGGACAAGACTCCACATTTGGCATGTTGATGGGGGTTGAGGCGGAGGACAGCCTTGGCTGGAGATTATTCATAGTGTGCAGAGCATCCAGAGATTAACAGTGATATGTCTGCAGTGGATGCTGTTGTGCAAGTTGTACAAGTCATTCCTGAATGTGTTAGTGTAGAGCTGCAATGATTAGTTGATTGATACAAAATAAATCGTCAACTGTTTTGATAGTTGATTATTTGATTTTTTTTTTTTTTAAGAAAAAGTGCAAAAACTCACTGGTTCATTTTCTGATTATGTTCTTCTATGATAGTAAACTGAATATCTTTGGGTTGTGGACTGTTGGTCAGCACAGGCTTTAGGAAACAGTGACAAGACGCATAATGTGCAGCATTTTCAGTTGGTTCTTCATCTTGCCAGACATCATAATTCCAGTAAATTATCTTTGACTTCTTCTCTCAAGGTTAACTTTAATATTATTGGCGTCCAGCCACTCTGCACTTCAGCCAGAGTCTCTGAGAGTCGGAGACAGATTTGATTGACACCCAGTAAGAGCCGTGAACCTGCTCAATCATCATATTTCCTGAGCATCTCTCTAACTGCTAAATGCTCCACTATGTTCACCAGCTCGTCTACAGCTAACTGCCTCACAGAGCTGCTAGCATACATTCTCAGTCTTGTTCCAATATAAGATTTGATGGCATCATTTATTTCACCAGTTTAACTTGAAGCTGTCTTTCCCTTGTTTCTTATTTCTAGGGTATTGACAGATATACTCTTATTTTCTCAGGAATGTACCGTTTCTGCATGTAAATAAGTGATCACATCAGAGCATACGGTGCTTACAGTACAGCACGACCCATGAAGCTGGGTTTGATATTTGCATCAATGTTTGTGTGCAAATCTTCCTTGGAGACATTATTTATGGAAGAAGGGCCCGTTGAAACCTCTGTGGTTTGATTCCTTCGGTGTATTGATCCGGAGTATCTGAAATCAGATTCCTAACCTTCCAGGCACATTTCGACTGTGTCTCCCCCACAGGCTGATTCATACTACGACTTCTATCAGAGACAGTTTAAAAATATTCAACAAAGCAGTTAAAACTGTGTGCAGTGTTTTCTTCAGATGGGCCCAGATGGGAATGTCTGTTTTAAAGAACTAGTACAGGAATGAAAACACTTTATGAGTTTGTTTGTATATTTAAAAGCTGCAGAAACATGTTTTAAGTAACTTTTATTTGTCTGGATCATGATGGCCTGAAGTTATTAATTATAGGCTGTATTATTGTGTGCCATGCACAATTTTAATCGTATGACAATGATGTTTATCATTTATTATATTTGACATGAAAATAATTCATTCATTGCCTTATTACAATAGTTTAAAGGATCAGCTCACAAAAAGGAAGATTACAACAAGTGCAGTTTTGATTTTAGTACTTATATTATTGTGTGTGTAGATGGGTGAGATATGTGGTGATGCTGGATGGCATGAAAACAATAAACTACGACTACAATGATCATCACTTCCACCTCGTACATTCTGCTTCATACAGAAACACAAAATATGTCGTGTTTCCATGGTTTGGACGAGACTCCTTTAGTTCAAATGATGGGATGTTTTAAAGCTGCAGCATACAATGATATTTTATGTGTTTCTAACTTTGTGGTAACAGTTGGGTCCCATTCCTGTTTTAAATGTGAGTGTTTTAAACATGAGCCGACTGTCAATCAACACCCACACAGCAGTCATCAAAGCTAGAGTCCTAGAAGTCTTCAAATCTTATTAAATGAGGAATAATTTCTAAAATGACCACCAGCTCACTAATCAGAGGGCCTGGATGTAGCGATTGAGACCAGAATGAAAACAATGTTGAAACCAACGATGACCTGGTATTTTCTTTACCAGAATAAATCCCTGCAGCCAGGTTCAAAAATCTGCTGGAGAGCCTGAAACTAGAAGAGTGGAGGCTTTAGCTGTCGATTAATGCCCATGTTTTTACAATGTACAATATGAAACTCTTGAAACGTGCCAATGAACTTAATAATAAAATTATTTTCTTAATACGATTCTTCTTTTGAAACAGGATGTTGGGGCATTATTCAGAAGTGTGAACCTTGTTTGTTTTGTTTTTTTTTATTCCAGGAAGTGAGTTAAGTGAACATTTCATGATGTCTTCCATAAAAAGACAGATGTGATGGATTACACATCTCAGGAGTGTTTTTGTAATGTTGATGTTGTATAGAAATTAATAAATTGTTTTTAAGAAATATTAAAAAACAAACAAACCCATGTTGTTACATGATTTGGTGGTTGCTCATGGTGATGTAACAAAGGCAAATGAAGCTTCTATCTATTAAAGCTATGATGTGGCAAATGAAGCTTTTATCTATTAAAGCTATGATGTGGCAAATGAAGCTTTTATCTATTAAAGCTATGATGTGGAATTCTAGAATAAGAGGTTTTAAGTGCAGAAGATTTCTTATAATTTTACACAAAAGTGTATATCTTCACACTGCACACAAGTATTAGTCAATACAGTCTATCGAGGACAACGACCGCAGACCACTAGCATTGTTTACACACCACTAGCATCGTCAACAAACCACTAGCATCGTCTACAAACCACTAGCATCGTCTACAAACCACTGCTGTCTACTACAGTAGTACCAACAAACTTCCACGTAACAAGTTTACTGCTGGATATTGTCTTTCTGTCTTAGAGACATGAACAGAAATAATAACCCAAGTCGTCGGGCACCCTGGGCAGACGTCGCGCCTAAAGAGCTCCCACAGCAGCACAGACCACCCGGGTGCGCCGATGTTGCGCCTCCACAGCAGTACAATCTGTCAGCTAAAAGAGAGATCGCCTCCCTGGTGATGAATCAGAAGATGTTGCACAACAAGGTGAAGCAGCTCGAAGAGAAACTCAGACAGAGAAATTCAGAGATCTCTGAACTCAAGGAAAATGTCAGAATAAAGAGCGAGCTGGCCGAGGAAATGGAACGTCTCTCGAAAGAGGGCACCATCTCATTGATAGCGACAAGGGAGAAGGACAAGGCTACTTTCTTAGCCTCTTCCGAGCTGAAACAGGAGACACTGCAGGCAAATCTCCAAATTCACGACGAGAACCTCACAAATATGAAACAGCTAGAAGAGCAACTCATCCAGAGGGATTCAGAGATCTCTGACCTCAAGAAAAGTTACCAAAACAAAAGCAAGGAGGCCGACGAAATGGAGCGTGTCTGGAAAGAAAGGTGCGACTCACTGACAGCGACATGGGAGGAGGAGAAGGCTGCTCTCCTAGCCTCCACCCAGCAGAAACAGGAGACACTGCAGGCAAAGATCCAGATTCAAGATAAGAGACTGAAATACCTGACCTTAAAGAGCACCAACCTTAAGGAAAGTCTACAAATGGAGTGCAAGAAGGCCGAAAAAATAATCGTAACATTGAACGAGGAGAAGGCAGCTCTCTTAGCCTCATCCCAACTGAATCAGGAGACGCTGCAAGCAAAACTTCAGATTCAGGAGGAGAGACTAACAAATATGACACTGCTAGAAGAACAACTTAGCCAGAGGGATTCAGAAATCTCGGACCTGAAGAAAAGTCTCCAAATGAAGAGCGAGGAGGCCGACGAAATGGAGCGAGTCTGTAGAGAAAAGTGCGACTCACTGATGGCGACATGGGAGGAGGAGAAGGCTGCTCTCTTAGCCTCTACCCAGCTGAAACAGGAGACGCTGCTGGCAAAGCTCCAGATTCAGGATGAGAGCCTGAAAAACATGAACAAGCTGGAAGAACAACTTAGCCAGAAAGATTCAGAGATCTCTGAACTCAACAAAAGTCTCCAAAACAAATGCGAGGAGGCCGACGAAATGGAGCGAGTCTGTAGAGAAAAGTGCGACTCACTGACGGCGACATGGGAGGAGGAGAAGGCTGCTCTCTTAGCCTCTACCCAGCTGAAACAGGAGACACTGCAGGCAAAGCTCCAGATTCAACATGAGAGCCTGAAAAACATGAACAAGCTGGAAGAACAACTCATCCAGAAAGATTCAGAGATCTCTGAACTCAAGAAAAAGAACGAGAAGGCCAATGAAATGGAACGTGTTTTGAGACAAAGGTACAGCTTAATGACAGAGATTTGTGATGAAGAAAAAGCTGTTCTTTTAAACAAACACCGCCAGCAACGAGAAGAGTTGGAAGAGCAACTCAACCGAAGAAACGCTGAAATCCTGGAGCTCAGAGAGACTGTCTCCAGGATCATAAGTAGAGAGACTGAACTACTCGAGAGCTGGAAGGCCAAAATAGAAGAGGTTGAAGCTGAGAAGAACGCACTAATTCAAAAGTATTCAAAACACATTAAGAAAGAAAGGAAACAGAAAGAAAAAGAGGAAAAGAAGGAAAAGAAACGGAAAGAAAAAGAGGAAAAGAAACGGAAAGGAAAAGACGAAAAGAAAGAGAAGGGTGTCCTGAGTTGGATACGGAAGAAGAAGAGTGACAGTAACAATAGGGTGGAGGAAGTTGCTGATTGTTCGGTGCAGGCCGGACAACAGTACACAACCGCCATAACCTACCCCTAACCCCCTAACCCCCTAACCCCCCCTCCCCAAACACCCGCCCCCCATCCCCCACCCCGTTGCCCCTAACCCCCCCCAACCACACACAACAACGCCCCCCCATGCCCCCCCCACACACACAAACACACACACACAACAACCCCCCATTCCCCCTAACCCCCCCCCCCCCCCCCCCCCCCACACACACACACACATACACACAAACCCCTAATTAAAATAAAAAATAAAAAAAATAAAAAATAATTCAAATGTCTGAGTGAATGTATACATACACACTACATGAGTCCTATGTTAATAATTCAGTGTACTTTTACTACTTTACTTCTGTGTAGAACATGTAACTGTTGACAATGATTATTTAATGAACTGATATGCTGGAAAATGAAACGAGTGCTTTTAATCATCAGTATCTAGAACTTTATACTGATCTCAAACAAGAAGAAAAGCACAAATTATGTTCAAAATGTGCCAAAGTGACTTTACGAACATGAGTTTATGTTTTGAAAAAAAAATGTTTTGAAATAGTAAAAAGACGCTGCACCTGATCCAGGATTCTGAACCTTCTGTCGGTAGCAAAATGAGCAACCGACATGTTGAATTAAGGAACAACTGGACACAGGTTACCAGAAACCAGGATACTCATAATCATAACCAGTTTGATGTAATGATCATATCCATAATATGATCAAAACCAGGATGAGCCTCAAGTCCAGGATACGTATCTCAAGAGACCTGGTTCCTGGTTTAACAAAAAAAAAAAAAAAAATTAATCAAATCAAGTGAGTATCTTCCAAAGCTACAGACCTTTTAGAACAACATTGGGCTACAGTGGAGAGTTAGTAACACCTCACCTTTATTTAACAGCAGACATGAAAAAATGTGAATTTATCCTTTAAGGGTTTTGCATGTCGACTTTCAGAGTAGAACCTCCTTTGGTTAATTTTAAAGAACTCCGAAAACAAAACTGTAGTTTCCTTGTCAGCTGTGGGGCAGCCAGCGGGGGTCTTGGCTTGTAAACAAGCAAAATGAGTTCTGCAAATACGATTTGACAGAATTCACAATCTGCTGTTTCCAGAAGCAACATGAAGAAGCTGTTGTTGATAGAGTTGCTGTGACAGACTCATTTTAAACGACTGGGACTATTTCTGCTTCCCTGCAGTCAGAGCACAATCCACAGCTCCTTTTTATCCCTGCACAGTTCGTTACCATAAATCTGTGACTTAATCAGTCTTTTCCCTGTGGACTGTGTCTCTGCCTGCAGGACACAGGTACAACTCCAACAGTCGTACAGATGCACACCTTCCTAATCACTCTCCCTGTTTGTCCTCTAATTATTTTCTGGTGCAGGAGGAGGATTCTTGAACCAGGTCTTTTCTCCTCTGCTAACGTATTATTGCTGAGTCTTGACAAATGACGTGCTCAGCCTTTATCAAGCCCTTCTTCTTATTGTTTGATGGTGTCAGTTGCTCATATTTTGCACTATTCAGGCCAATTTTTCTATTCATATCTAAGTCAGATGCACAGATTTTTCATCAGCCTTCAGGAAACGGACGCTAAGAGTCATATGGCGTTATAATTACGTAGAGTCTCATCACATACGTCCGTGAGTTTCCGTCTGTTGCATTTCATCTTTGTTTCTTAGATTGTTGCATGTGTTGTTTGCGTTATCCACTCGCATATTTCCAAACAGATTTTGGCTCAAACATTCACGGATGTATTTAAGAAGTTTATATTTTTCAAGTAAAGAACAAGAAAACGTAGTGAAATCCTCCTACTGCTGTTTGTTTTTGTAGCTGCTGGAAGTTAGCTGAGACGCAGCTTCCTGAAGCCAACCAATCAGAACAAAGCGGGCTAACTATGATAAGATAACTATGGAGCGTAACTGTCACTGTAAATCCTGTAAAGTTATTCCAGTATAGACCTAGATTACAAATATAGACGTGTAAATGTACATGATATAAGTTTTGAGCAACACCAAGGGCTTGAACTGCTGAGCAAGTATTGAAGATCAGTTAAAAACTGAACCAACAAGATTCTGACGGGTTTTTACAAAACCGAGGAATCATAAAAATGTGTTTAGTCGACAGAATAAAGTGACATTAAGCTGTAGGAGTTACAAGCTTGGTGATGAGGTTGCCGCTGGTTCCTGCTCTCCCTGCTCTCCCCCTGAGAACAGCTCTGAATTGTGGAGTGAGGCTGGAGATGGTCGGCTGGTAAAATACCACTGCTGTAATTCCATTTCTGCTTTCTTCTGCATACCATGATGCTCCTCTGTAGGGAAGCACGTCATAAAAGTGCAGTGATATACTGTAGTAAATTAAATGATCGTCACATTTGGTTTAATATGTGATTGGAAAGCTCAGTCCCCTCTGCAGGCTTCTCACCCCAGAAATCCATGTTATCCTCTTCTTTGTGTTTCCACGGAAACAGTAGACATGCAACACAATGTATGAGAGAGTCGAAGATGACATGATGAGACAGTGAAACAAGAGGATGAGGAGGCAGAGGACTTAGGAGGAATATTCCTGTCAGATGAAATCAAATAGTCCCAACATAGAACCCTCTATGTAAAATCTGAACTGTATTCTAATTCATCAAACTGTGGCTCCATTAGAGAGTAAATGGGTCTGAAGTAGAACCAATTAGAGTTGACACGCCATACATCACCCAAACTTTGATGGATTCACCGTCTCTGTAGGCAGTGGGAGAAGTAACTAAGAACATTTACTGAGTTTTGAGACACTTGTACTTTACTTACTCTAATTTCCTTTTCTGCTACTTGATGCTTCTACTCCACTACATTTAATACATATCTAGAATTAATTTGCATGTTCATATTATAGTATAAAATATAAGCAAAATGAATATGTAAAATGTTATTGATTAGTGATGTTCACATTGATTAATCTGTCTGAAATGGGCCACTCTGCTCAAGTACTTTTGGTACTTTAAGTGTATCAGGATACTTATCGTCTGTATCTAGTTATCACAGGACACAAGGAGACGTGTGGGAACCCTGTGGAGCCGGCGTATCTATAGGCTGTCATAGTGTTGCAAAGGTTTTATTTTTTCTGTGATTGCAGACGCATCAATCTGAAGCCAACAGGTGAACAGGTGTAATTGAGACCAGAACTGCTGAGGAGAAACTGGGTCACAGTCTGGCGCTGCTCTGATGAAGGAACGAAGGTACTTTGTTCAATATCTGGACCTCCAGACAAAATTTAAACGTCTTAACAAAATGTTTTGAACATCAGTGATTGTTCATGATGCCCTCATGAACAGACGTCTTTTTACCTGTTTTAGACTTATTTTGAAGAATACTGCACTGTACTAAAAAACTGTAGTGAAGTACAATTTAGAGGTACTTTTATTTTCAGCATTTCCATTGTATGCTACTTCTATTTTGATAAGAAGAAATATTGTACTTTTTACTTTACCATTAGGAGTTGAGCCGAATCTGAATCTGGCATTTGGAGAAGCACAGATAGTGGATTTTTACAGATATTTATTTCATTCAAATATTTTAGAAATTAGGTCAAATATCAGCGTGCAGGTCGGGACTCGTAACGTTGCGAGGTCACATCAACGTCTCTGTGTCATGGATGTATAAACAGCTGCAGCTCTGCATGTCTGTGGTCTGAGAGATTATTTTAGCATTTTAATATCCCAAGTTTAGAAGTGTAACAAAAACCCATATTTACACTTTTATTCAAATACAAATACAAATAATTTTGCTGTATCAACAAATACAAATACTATGCTTCTGCACATTCATACTTACCACATCTACAATGTACATTTTAGTTACTTTGTGGATCAAGATTTTCATACAAAAACAATTCAAAAATATGATCCTGAACCACCGAATAGTATAAGGAGTAAATCATCTACAGTACAAAGCTGCTCACACAGGATTATATCCATAATTATAAACCTGCTTAAGGAGCATTTTGACTAAATATACTTAATAAATAGTTTTTTTTTTTCTTCATGTTATGTCAGATGGATTTTCTTTTCTTTGTTGTTTGTTTGTGAGCTCACAACTAGTTTGGAGTTGATCCTGAATCTTACATGTAGTAGGAGACATCTTAGGTCCTGCAGTTAAAGTTGAAAGAAAAGAAAAGCGAGAAAGAGGAGATGTAATATTTAAAAATTCTAGCAAGGTATATTTTTTTTTTGTAAAAATGAGACCAGACACTGATTATTCAAAGCTGAGTATCTTTATGTCTTAAAACATGTGGGGAATCTTTAAATCAAAAAGTTGTATTCACTTTGAAAATCATGCCAGCCTTACAATTATTCATGTTGTTGAACACTTCTAGAAGGAGCTGATGTGTTGGACTGCTGCAAAGATTCATTTCTCTTCACTTCTCTCTGTTTCTCTGCCAGATCTGAGTGTTCACACAGAGGTTAGAAAATCACTGAGACTATATAATGAGTATTAATTATAAATAATATATCATATAACTAGTGCAACAAACAGTCTGCATGTTCTGCACCATAAGAATATGACAAAAAAAGGATGAATTTGTGCATTAATGAAGAATTCAATCATAGAAAAGTTGACTCTGCTGATGAGGAGGGGGAGGCAGGTGAGGAGAAGGAGTGGGAGAGGGTGGGGGAAGGGGCTTCATCCAACATGTATGAGCAGCAGTAGGAGAGACCCGCTGTGTGTCTTACATCACAGATATCTGCTTATCTAACAGGGAGATGAGGCTGCATATAGAGTCAAAATCATCCACAGAATCTGTTGATTTAGAGGTGATAATGTTAAAGCTTCTACCTGTTTAAAAAAAAAACAGAATATTTGTCTTGTTAACTGCATAAAAATCGATTCTTCTCGTCTTTCCACCCCCTTCACCCGGTTCTGTGTTGAATATTTCAGTCATCTGAACATGTTGGAGCAGCTCAGCAGCCCCCCCGCAGACAGAGAGCGCAGAAAAGCTCCATAAATTGTATTTGGGCGCATTACGGAGCAAGATGGCGCTGTGACTGTCAGCACCTCGGACAGCTGCCGGCGGCTCCGGCAGAAAGAGGAACCATCGATTCTCTCTTTTTATTTATTATCAGGTGTCACGTGTCTGATCGGTCTGTCACAGCTTTGTGGATGATGTGATTGTGACCAGGTGTCGGTGCAACCAGAAAGGAGGGAAATTGTTTTCTGGATCAACTTGACTGTGTCGCCTCCTTCTTCTCCTTTTTCTAACCTCCTGCAGTCAATCTGAAACGAGGAGGAACATATAGAAGATAAGAACCGGCCTCGGCCGCCGGTGACTTTATAGCAGCATCTGTCTTCATCATGGATGATGGGAAACCACCAGGGGCCGGTTCAGAAAGGAGGAATGAAGCTGTGTCAAAGAAATAGTGTTGTGTAGTTCATCCAAGCCTCCGAGCGGCTTCGATGAAGCCGGTGATGAAGATGCTGCTGCTGCTGGTGATGATGTCTTCAGTCGTTTTCAGCCCCGGAGATGCCTTCAGCTCCCATTTCAGCTCAGGTGAGCCGACATACCGCTGCTAACACTCCCACCAGCACCGCTTTCAATAAACACACGTTAATACTTAATGATAATGGCCGACACCGTATAGAAATGATGTAATCTTCCCTGACTGTAGGTGTCAATGCTCTGTGTGTCCTTGCTTGTGTGTGTGTGTGTGTTTGAAGGAGAGAAACAATCGCGCAAGTGTGTAAATGATGAATCTGTTAATAGTTCAAAGATGTTCAGATCAGTTGCTCAGCTGGAGGGCTTAAAGGTGCAGTATGAATGAAAGTGAAAGCCAGGTGGGAGAGTCAAAGGTGAAAAAGGAAATCTAGGAGCAGAGGCTCCCTCTAATTGGAGCAGCAATTAGTGTCATTAGGAAATGAAGAGGATTACCAGAGACAACGAGCAGAAGAGGCAGATTGCTTCATTGTCTCTCACATCACCATGAAAAAAGAAAATAGAAATTTTAATGTAAAAAAAAACATCATTATTATGCAGCATCAGCATCTTATGGCATGTCGGTCGGGTTGGTTTCTATGGTAACCAAAAGGTGCAGCAGTATGTGGCTTTTCCCATCTCTTGTTTCCAGCAGTGGGTAGAAATAAAAAATAAAAAAGGATTTTCTCAAACTGTGTATTTTAGCATTTTCAAGGATACAGGCCTGTTTGTTCGGGTTAGAGTGTTTTCAGTGTGCATGATGCTTGTCTCCCACTTGATATCCATCAAATACGCTCACTACGTCAGCGCTGCCTTTCTCTCAATGACTAGCGTTTCATAATACCCTTTTTAAAACACATTAATTGAATTGCATAAATCCTCCCCTCCATCCCAGCGGTTTAGTCTCTGCAGCAGTTAGTTTGTACCAAATGAAAACAAAGCTTTCCTTTTGTTTCACAGGAATCACTTGGAAATGTGATGAATATTTAATCAGACAACATTTGGATCCCAGTTGGATCTCAAAATTGATTTTGCTTCTTGCTGACTTTTTTCTCGCCATCTTCATTGTAGAGATTTCTTCCCCTTAAAGTCATGATAATAAGACGTTGTATTTGAGAGAAGTGACATGATCTCTTCCCCTGACTGTGTTCTGTATTATGGAGGCTGTTGAGTATTTTGTTTACATCTGTTAAAAGATCATCGCAGTTAAACTACGAGGAAACACGTATCAGTGCATCTCAATGAATCTCAGTGATATTTCTTCCAACAGAAATGGACAAAATATGATAATCTATAAAAAAAAACCATTTTATTCCACACTTTTCTTTGAAGCTTTATGATGTTTAAAGTGAGTGAAATGTTTAAACATCATGTTTTCATAGCTGCACACCTCCATGTTCAAATAGAAATATTCCAGATGTTTTGTGCATCATTTTACACACATTTCCCATCAAATTCTGCGATTACATTGATCAATAGGCATGCAGTCATGGCTGATCATGAGGCTTTACAGGATTTGCTTTAGTTTTATGATTTTGTGGTGATTCATATTTTCCATTGTGAATTGCTTTTATTATATATATATTTTTATATCATATGTATGTTGTATTATTTTAGTCCTAATATGTAGGATTAGGATCTGTTGTGTATATTTAAAATAAAGTAGTTATCAGTCCTTCAGTATTCGGGCTGCACAGAGCTGCGTCTTCCAGGTTTTAATTGACTATATCTTGTTTGCGGAAGCATCTTTTGCACAGATATGTTGTTTTCTTGTGTTTTCTTTTTACTATTCTGATCTGTTGAATGAGGTTATTGATCTTCTTTATAAAGGGGTGAGGGTGTGAGGCCAAGAAAATGGAGGTGAAGAAGTAGCCTGGTGGAAACGTTAAAAAGAAAAAGATTAGAAGTAACAAGGAGAAAGTGAAAGAGAGAGATAGAGAGAAAGAGGCGGGGATGACAACACAGCCCAGTAAAGGCAGGGTTGGGTGTCAGCGGTGATGATGATGGTGGTGGAGGGGGTGGTTTTACTGGCAGTGTTGGCTGGTTTCCCGGGCCCCAGGTTATCTATTTCACATTTCTCTGTGGGCTCCTTGCTGCGCATACAGCAACGCACTTTAATTATATGGACACAAAACAGACGAGGATACATGCGTGTTTGAAAGCTCAGTGGACCGTCCCTCTCTTCAGGCTATCACTAAACTACCAGGTCCAGATGCTGGAGGACACAGGCAGGGAGCTGGAGGAGCAGGTAAACCCAGGGGAGAGGGGCAGCTGGCTTGGAGGGACGTAAGTAAAGAGTAGATGTTGTCCTTCATACAGAGAGAAAACTAGGTTAAAGTACAGAGATGGGATTTTTATTTTTATAGTGTAGATGCTTAACATGGATAAATGAACTGGCGAAATACAACAACAGCACCAGACACAGAGAATAAAAGACATGTTCTCATTTACAAGTATCAAACAAAGAGGTGAGCATTAGTTAAAGGCGGTTTGAAGAAGTTTCAGAAGGTGGGGTGATGAGAGAGGAGGCTCCGTCACCCTGGGTTCGGTGTTTTGACGTCCTTTTGGAGGAGGGGGGAGGAGGTTAGGTTTCATGCCACCGTGTGATGCAGCTAATCTGCAACTAAAGAGATTGCATCGTTTGTAATTGGGATGTTTTAACTGAAAGAGAAACTCAGAATAAATTATGTAGAGTTGGCAAACTGAACGAGCTTCAGCTATAAACTGGATTCATGCCATTAAAAGAAAACAACTTCTAAAAGCTTTCTCCTCTGATCTACACCTCGAACGCTCCTGTGAGGAACAAGCCCCCCGACACTCACACTGATCTGAGAAGATGAAAGGACTGTGGTGGTCTTAAGTTGTGAGTATTCGCCAGCGTCAGTTGCTTTTCAAATTCTTTTTTGGTCTCCTCTCTGCAGCATTTTTCTCTTTCTGCAGAACAGCTTGTTCAGAACATAATCATTCCCGTATTGAAAGGCCCTGAGTGTCTTAAGTGAGGCTGCTGCAGACATGTCTCTGATTGCAAATAGTGTCTGCACTCTGAGAGCTTCTTTGTGTGTGTGTGTGTGTGTGTGTGTGTGTTTCTAATAATTGCATAGAAAACTGTTTCATTTGAAACAAACAGACTCCTACTTCTGCGTCTCCACCTCTGTTCAAATGAATTTCCAGCTGTTTGTTATTCAGGTGGTTTTCTGTCGACTTTAGATGAATGAAACAGAACACAAACATCCCCACATCATTCACATCAATCCAGACAAACACACACTCCACTGTGACACTTTAATGGCTCGATGCAACACAAACATTATCAATGAGTTGATAAACTTGTACTAAAGAGCAGATCAGATTTATTGAACATCACTATTTAAACCTGACATCAGTCAGTAACCCCTGTCAATCTTTAGTTGAAGGCTAGTAGTGAAAGCAATGGTCCAACTTAGTTATTGTCTATTCCAGTGTTGTATGTGATTGGTTTTACATTTCTATGGTGTTGCTTTCAACTAACTGTTATTTTAATTTATTTATCTGTCAGTTATTTTCTTGAACTATCAATTAATCATTTGATCTATAAAATGTCAAAACATACTTGCAGAGATAGCATCCTCAGATGTTGTGTTTTAACCTGGCCTACAGTCCACAACCCAAATATATTAGTTTACAATCTTAGGGTGGAGGATTAAAGAAACCAAATAATTGTCTGACCTCTTAATATTTTTAAAAGCAGTATAATGTGGATGTGAAATAAAATGCAAGTTTGATCAAATTGTGTTGATCACAAACCTTTTATATACTAGAAGCAGCACTAAAACAGTACATATACCACTGTGTGAGACCCTGGTAACAGACTGCTGAAGTTTTACTACAGCTTTTACTACAACAGGAATCAAACCACAGTGTTTTATCTCCTAATCCGCCCATCGATCACCTCTGATAGTCTGACGCAGGCAGAGTTTCAGCCTCGCTACTGCTCTGATTTGATCTGAAGAGGATGGCTGCAGCGGTGCCCTTGAGCAAGGTTTACGAGCCTGCCACTTCCATCTTGCTCTGTTGCAGGCCTGACTAATGGGATGAATGATGGAGAGTGACACCACTCACCTGTTTAGATCCCCTCTGTGCTGCTGCTCCGTCCCCTGGCCTGGATCTCTGTCTCTGCAGCTCCTGATGAGGCCCATGATAGTCATGTTTGATCAGAGAGATTGTTATGTTGTTGTCAGAATACATGGAAAGGCTAATGGGTGTTAAGTCCTCTGAGCCAGATGAGACAGAAGTAGGAAGAAAAGGAGAGATTGTGAGTGTTTTTCTGTCAGTGTTTCAGCACTATGGACAGTTCTCACAAACGGCAGTGAGCTAAAAAAAAAAAAAAACAAGAGGAAAGAAAACGGAGGATATGTTAGAGATTAAAGCTAGTATTAAACTTTTAAAAAACACAATTTGTGTAAATGCATCTTGGTAACACTTTATTTCAATCATAAGCAGCATTTAAAGAATGAATCATTATTTTTGGTCTACTACAGTATACATAGCTGGAGTTCTTACTTAGATACAGCAAATCAAATCCGTGCATGAAGCAATAACATATCGTTCTATTATCGGCAGAGCGTGTGGTCACACTCAGCCTGATAGCATCCTGCTACACAACACAAAAGCCACACACGCTGAACAACATTAGCTTTCCTGTTAAAGTCTCCCTTTTATCTAACTTACAAACATGAACACACATCTTGTTCTGCTTGTTGAACATGCACAACGGAAAAGTGCACAAAGTTAGCAACTTTGGACTTTAGGTGTTTATGAATATATTTGGCAACACCCTGTACATAAAGTTAATGAATGCTTTATAACACAGTGTAATATTGTATTTTATATTTCGAAGATTTAAACATGATAAAAGTGTTGCATAAATATCAAACAACTGATTATTCATAAACTTTAAACTACCAAAGACATATATTAATGCATATGATTACAACTATTCATTAAGTTAATATTAATAATCAATCATAATCAACTATATTAGCATTATATTAACATTATAAAGATATAGTATATTAGTCAATTATCACTCCTTCATCCCAGACTAGTTTTAAATGCATAAAAGTACATGGTGTTCTCCACCTCAACTAGTGACTCCGACTATTATTCCACTAAAACTTTAAATTGCACCCATATTACTCTTTCTGAGTCATACGAATACTTAAGAATCTGGCTGCAGACTGTTATTTAAGATTCATATTCAACATTTGACTCATTAAAGATCAAACTAGGCTTCTTATATATATATTGTATAGAATCACACACACTTCTTGCAACCATAAAATAATTGTCTGTGCTTGACTATCGAGATATTCACTGTCATTCTTCCCCATCATCACTTCAGCAGTTCAGCTCCATTTATCACAGTGCATTATACGCTTTCTCACAAATAACAATTTTCATCCATTGTTCATTGTTCTTTAGGTCAAAAAGTTGGACTTCCTTATAGTCAAGAATAGATAGCCATCTCATGTTATTCATCTGTAAAGCTGTATCTCACTCTTCAGTACAGTATATGAACTATACTCTACAGTAACTATTTAACCTTAGATGTACCTCATGTATGCACTGATGTTGGCAGAGCTAGTTTCAGGCACAGTACTATGCACCTTTTAAACAAACTGCTAACTGCCCTCAAACTTGATTTTTAAGGGTCGTTTATAATGATGTGAAATTTCAGACTGTAAACGGTGCTGTGCGCTCCAGCTGTGTCGGCAGCTTTGGAAAATGGATATTGATCACCGTTTACTGCTTTTTGATTGGACGTCAGTGTTTCTGTTGTTCATCAAATCGCTCTGAAAGTGATGCCAACGATATCGTTCCCCACTGCTGTCGCTGTTGTAGTGATGTTGAGGACTTTGCCATCATGTTGACTTGATTTTGTAGTCAGTTTATGGTTTTGAAAAGAAGAAGAAAAATACAGTCTTCAGTTATAATGTCCGCCTCACACATCACACTAATATCCTTTTTATACAAGACAAAATAGCAAGAGCAAAAAATGTTCTGGATGAAATCATGCAGGCCGTGATTTATCTTATTACTTTGCCTGTCCACATAATCATGAGTGTAGTAAAGGGAATAATTTCATTTCCTGACTCCTATTTTAGCTTTTCAGCTGAGGCATTAATGACAAATTGATTTTCTATGAAGTGAAACACACTTAGGGATGCATCCAGTTATCATCTTTGCTCTGTTTAGTCTGTTTGTACAGGAGAGGCTGATGAACTCGACTGCAGGATGGGAAAGTTAACAGATGAGTGGAGTTGATTTAGTCAATACAGAGTGCTGTTGATGCATTTGATCCTACGTTTTGTCCCTGTTTGGTGATTTATTATAAAGTTTTCGTTTTTTCTGTCACTCTTCTCTCCTCTGTGTCTGCACCTGTATCATTTTCCCTCTGTTTCTTTATTAATTAACCCATCTCTCTTTCTCTTTTCCTCTGTGTATCAGTATTTCTATATTAATCCAGCTCCATCTCTCTATGAACTGTGCTATGAAGGACCTCCCAGTCCCTGCAGTATAGCAGCAGGCTGTTAAGCCGGTGATTTAGTGGGATTCATGGCGCGCTGTGCTTGCCTGGCAGAGAAATGGAGTGATTGGTTCAGACAGTTACGAGTGCTTCCTGATGCAGCAACACAGAGAGAGAAAGAGAGAAGGAAAACGAGGTTGTGGACAGAGGAAAGAGAAGGAAGTGAAAGAAATGGACAGACTGGAGCTTCTCTTATAGGTTCAGGCAGAAACGTGAAGGTGTCACACACATCAGCTGATCTACTGTACATGAGCATCTTGATAATATTTGATGATGACAATGATTTATCATATGTAGCATAACCAGCTAGCAAAGCACTTTAATGTTATGATAAGGTCATTATCTTATCTAATGGTGCTGTTGGCCTTCTAAATTACTGTGCTTTAAAAGGCAGTTGACATATCGTAATGCCAACTGGCTCTAATTCATTAAAGAAACATTTGCTCTTTTTTCATCATTTTGTTTTGGCACACACCCTAAAATTATTAAAATGGAAAGTACTTTGAGTGATTTATTATCCAGGTACTTCTTTTTTTTTTTTTACAACATTCATTAGAGTAGGATTCTTAATGGTAGTTTTCAAGTACATCTGATTAAGTAAACCATGTGTGATATTCTTGCTGCGTATGACAACATGGAGTACTTCTTTATGTACTTTTGTTGTACCTGAAGAGATCCACTTTAAAAACGTGTTAGATTTGCTCGGTAGTTGACCTGTGAGGTCAGTGCCACTGAACACCCACACAGCTGATAACGCCACCAGATGCGTCACAAGCAGTAATGCTGCAGATACCCTCTCGGGCTGTCTCCATGGCAACACATCTCACTGAATCAGTGTTGTCATTCATTACCGGTTAATTCAGCATTTCAGAGTTAAATGACTGATCAAGGTCTGAGTGGGAGGGTGAAACATGTCCCTCTGTCCGTCTCTGCGTTATAAGTTGCACGTGAGCAGACAGACGCAGCACGTGATGCGGCTGCAGCTGGACGTGTTTGGTTGGTTGTTCATGTTATGGTGGGAACTAACGGTGAGGAGATACTCTGTGTGTGTGTGTGTGTCATCTCCTTATGCATGAGATACAGTGAGCGAGAAAAGGGAAAGAGCATCTATGTTTGTAGTTTATGTGTGTGTGTGTGTATGTGTGTGTGTGTGTGTGTTTGCACATTGTGTGACAGCATTTGCTCCAGTTTCTTTTGGCCACCCCCCCCTCATCTCAGTCACAGATGAGCTCATCCAATATTTCATGATCACAGCCAGTCGGGTCCAGAGCCAGAAAATTACAATCCTCCAGATACACACACACACACACACACACACACACAGTTTATATAGAAAATAATACATCAAAGAACTGAATAAATTGCACATGAATTCACGTAGAGGTTCAAGTGACTATTTCAACAAAATACAGAACATTTTGACAATTTTAATGCACAGTACCAGTATCCAAATCTATTACTGCAAATAGAAACCAGTAGAAATGATGTTGTTAATTGGAATTAAGATGAAATATTATTAAGTCATTGAGTGATTACAATTAGAGATTTTTTCATTTGTTTTGTATTTGTACATTTTTGCAGAATAATTTGGTCAAATTCATGATAAATACTGGATGATTTCTTTTAACATATACACTCATGTCAGAAGCTGCATATCATTTTATTTATCAGCCTCAACTTGTATCCAGATGACTGCAGTTTCAGTACTTATTCTGCCTCTGAACACATAGTGCTACATTTGGATGCCATTTCCTGTTAAAAGCACTTCAGATACATAATGCTCCCGACCATAAAGCCATTTTACATGCAGCCACACACTGAAATGAGGCAGCCTGATACACTAAAAAGTGTCTCCATGGTAACTGTGCTACGAAACCAGCGCACAACAGGGAGGCACTTTAGAGAAGGTCCACTCCCTATGATCATGCATAATCACAGCGGACACATATCACAAACCTGGCAAGCATCTCTCATTATTACTTGAAAGCATTAAGCAACCTGTGAAGAGACACGCCGCGGTCTCTGGGTCCTTCATACGGCGGCTTTTTAAATGTGAACACACTTGATTAGCTAAAAGCTGCTCTTATGTTATGCAGATGTCCAGAGTGAAACAAGAGAAATGCCACCACATTTAATGACACAGACTCTGGGATTAAGGTGAACTGACTTTATTCAGTAATGCAGTATTCACTGTACAGAGCTGTTTACAGGTTGTGTTTGTGGCCTTAGATTCATATGAAATCCACGTGTCATGATGCTCTTTAGCATCCTTTTACATATCTTTATTGACAATTTTTTACAAACATTATTGTTATGTATTTTTTCTTGTAATATTATACATTTTTTACATCTTTACTTTAGTATTACGTAGTTGAGGCTAATTGTTTTTTGCTTTTTAAGAGAAGCAAATTGGTTAAAGTTGATTTTCAACTGAATTTGAATTTGTAAAGAACCAAATAAATGCTTACAGTTAATGACATCCTGTAGCAAAGGCAGCTCATAATATACTTTAATTAATACAAAAGGAAGAGAAAACTTTAAATTTTAATCGGTTAACTCTACTTTTTAAATCTTGCACCCAGACTTTTCGTATTTGAAAGAAGAAATAACAATAACAACCTTCCTCTTACGAATGAAAAGTTGAATTCATAAATAAATCATACGTTGCTAATGTTACGGCCTCACGACCAGTATTGTGGATAATGGTACAATATGTTGTGTCAGATGTTTTGTGAAGCATGTTATATAAATAGAGTTTATTTATTATTAATATGAAGAAAAGAATATTGAAAATAGTACATTATACTTCAAGACCGACACATTACAGACTGGTGGATCAGAAAGTGTTTGTTATTAAAACATATATATCATAGCTGCTTTAATAATCAAAATACACTCCCATTAATTTGAAGATATGTTCACACTCATATGTTTAGTGTGTGTGTGTTACTTTTGCGTCTTACATGTGTGATAATGAGCTGCACTCATTTACTCCTGTAAGTTTGTGCGTGCGTGCGTGTGTGTGTGTGTGTGTGTTACTTTTGGTCCTTACATGTGTGATAATGAGCTGCACTCATTTACTGCTGTGTGTGTGTGTGTGTGTGTGTGTGTTATGTAATAGCTTCTTCGTGGCATCTGTGACGTGATGTCACATCTAAGCGTGGACGGAGGGCATGAAAAAGAGATTCCTTCTGCTCCAGTTGCCTCTTTAGATTCATCCACACACACAGACGGAGACAGAAGCGAATAAAAGAAATCTGAAAAAGTAAAGGAGGAGCAGTGTTTGAAAAGTGGATGAAAGCTCTCTGAGGAGGGAAGAGGAAGCCAGATTAAGGCCGTAGACGGAGGAACAGAAGAGTCCTGGAACCACAGTGATGTGTTATAGTTTGTATTTTCTGTGCTCCATTAAGTCCACTGAGATGATTCATCCCGATTAGGAGCACAGACGGCAGGATGCGCTCACGCTTTGCTCTTGTGCTTTGCTCTCATGCTCTATCAGATGAACCGTGTAATGTTCCTGCGTGTTTTCCGGCTTTCCCCATGAGCCTTTTGTACAATTTGTCATACATTTTCTCTTCATTTTAGCAGCACCTGTGTGCGTATCCACAGTGGCTCCTCATCTACATAAAGGCTTTTTATTTTGTTTTCACGCTTCACTGGTCGTGGTGCTACACGTGAGCTACACACTCCAGAGACCCATAATCCCCTGGTACTGTGCTGCTCTCCCCACTACAAGGACTTGATAAATGCCAGCCTTTCACTATGTATCACACTGAATAATAACACATACTCTGTTCATTGAAGCTGCACACTGAATGTTTATTTAAACGATTCAGAGGAATCATAAGTGTGTGTTCGCCTGGTTGCTCCCACACTGAATGCAAAATGGGAGAAAAAAACGTATTAAGGTTTCATATGTATTCATTATATGGAATAATACTGTAATACTATAACCAAACACACAATCTGGATATATTTTAGTCATATATTACAAGTGAAATTCTATTAATGATGAGCATTTGAAACTGCTGGATTGAAGCAACATACATCCTCTTTATGTAAACCCACAACTGATCTGTAATGCTGTCTGAGTTACGCTTTCCTTCAACGTAATGAGGAAATCTTATTAATTAACGTATTTGGCAAGTTGTCTAAATGTTGATACTGAACTTGTGAATGAAATCTTCAGAGACAACATATCTAGTTGTTTTTAAAATATCTGAACTTGCAGCACAATATCTGCAAGCAGAAACTACAACATTATCGTCTTAGAGAGAGATCGTGATCTCTGGTTGCTATAGTGACTTGAACCACCGTCTTTCACTAACTTGTGCTTAACCTGAACACCAACAGAACTCCGGGTGTCTGGTGTCTGCATCTTGTCCCGCCATCCACCTCAAGAGTGATATGTATATATATATATATATATATATATATATGAAGGAACATGTGATGAACAGTGTGATGAACAGTCCATCAACACATCAGCTTCAGTTTCACTCACAGAGGATCACAGATGGCAGATAGATCCGTATAGAACTGGGAATGTAGGGATATTTACACCCACTTATCAGCTTTGGCATCCAGCTGAAAGTGTGTGTGGCCACATAGTGGGCAACATGTGTGTGTGTGATCTGTTAAAGGTCACAACACAGAGACCCAGTGGTGTTACTGCTTCCCTCCCACTGACCTCTCGTCGTAACAAGCGTCCTTTGTTTGCCTTCATCTTTTCTGCTCTTCTCTCTCCATCTTAATACAACATCCGTGTCTCTGGGGAAGATGGGATTTGTTGTATATGTGTGGGTTTCTCCCACTGAAAGCAGCTACAGCTTGGTGATTTTACTCTATATGGGGATAAACAACAGTTATGTTGTTTGCTTTGTCATAGAGAAACAGGCCACCAGCTGTGAGGACTTAACTTTGAGTAAACAAAGCTGTGGAGGCGAGGGGAGATTATGTGGCTGTGGGGCTGATACCATCACATATAGATGTGAATATTAATGCAAATATGCTCTGAATATGATTGATGATTTGTAAAATCATGCTGTCTGATATTCATGAACTAATGGTGCATTAACTTGCATCAGTTTGGTTGGATGGTGGTTTACTTTGATTGAGGAGACACATAAAGATAATGGTGAAAAAACCACAATGTACAGTATATCATACTGTAATTCAGCACAATTAAAGGAAAGTTTATCTGAAGTTAATATGAAGCTTCAACCAACCAAATTAGTCAATATCTTTTAAAGTTTTGGACTTGAAAAGACTGTAAGTATGAAAGATCGTTTATTTGACAACTGAAGTCTCATATTATCTTGAGATAATCTTTTAAATTTCTGCTAAAAACCAGGACTGTTAATTTCATTTAAGGGCATCTGGACCTCTTAATGCTCAGGATGATCAGGACGAATGACTACAGCAAGAAAAACAATTTAATTAACATCTCACAAACCTGAAATACTCTTTAAAGAAGTACCTCAAATATTATACTGAACTGCAGTACTTGAGTAAATATATGGGTTATCTTCCACCTCTGCACGTCCTGCACTCGGCCTGTCAGCTGAATAAACCAGACGAGGCTGAGGTGTTTCTGAGCAGTGTGTTATCTGGGGAGAAAATTGAGAGCGAAGCCTCGGGTGGACGCTGTCAGACAGCTGAGGCCACACTCAGCATACTGAAGTGTTGCTCTGCCACAGCAGGGCAGGAAGTATCAGGTAGACGACACATCCATGCACACGAACACACGCTCCTGACAGTGCAGGTGATCCGGAGAGCTATTCTCTTATTTGAACAAGGTTGCTGAACAGATATCAGTGTATAGAGATGTGTTTCATGGTTAGTAGCTCTGAATTACAGCTTCCTGTGTAATTAGGTTCAAGTACGTGGGCTGCCTGCTGATGACAATGGAAGGCCCATCTCCCACATGACAGGGATAGCTAATCCTTGGTATGATGCTCCGTAACTCCACTGGAGGTTCTCGCGCTGTGCCTTAGAGCAGCAAGATGAGGGAAATGAAGGTTTCCAATTGTTTTTGAATGAATATACAGTAGGAGAACTGACTCCAGTGGTGTTAGGGTGACATATTAGGAGTTGTTACATAATTCCATATTCATATCATATCATATCTGCCATTAATACAAGCAGATATTGAATTTATCTTACCACAATTAACACTGAAAACTGTAAGTTTACTCACTGTACATATACACCATTATATATCCTGGAGGTCTAAGAAACATACCCGATCCATATCCTTCCTTATAAGACATTTTCTTAGCTTTAAATAGCACAAGAATCAAACAGTCTGAATCTTGCATTATTTACTAGCTTGCAGTCTTCCTCCCCCATCGCTGCGTTTGTTGGTGCAGATTAGTGGAATTGTAAAATGCTCGTATTCTAGTACAACATGCAGTATTTCTTCACCAAAATATGACTTCTCTTGCAGGTACAGTATCCATTTGTGCTACTGACTAGCATTATAGCATTTTTGTGGTTTTGTTTATGACAGTACTGTGTTAAGGTTTGTGAAAGTGAAATCATAATCAAATTTAACTCAGTGCTGTGAATTAAATCACAAGACACAACGTGTTCATTAACATTTAAATCACTAATCTCAACCAACAGTTTAGTACTATATAAACTAGGATGGAGAGGAGTAGTTTCCAGGAGGCAGGGTTGGAATAAGCTGCACCACCTACAGATGTTTAGACAACTACTTCTGGTTGTTTGTTTCCTTTCTCGTGGTGAAACGAAACGTAGGACTGCTGGTTTTATTTAGCTGAGTGTGGCTGAAGGTTAATTTGCCTTGGCACAGGGGCTGTGAGCATTAGGAGGGCATTTGAGATACTCTGAATGGGATATGAGGAAAGCAGTCACCATGGAAACCAGTGGAGTTTTTTATTCTTGCAGTCAGAAGCATTTAGTTGTGTTTACAGTCAGATGACTGATGCGACCTGTGCTGCATTACTGTTGTATGTACGTTGCTGTATGTGAGAAATGGCCAGAGGGACGATCGCTGCATCGTTTCTTGTGCACCGGCAGATGTACAGCAGATTGGTTTTCTTTCTGGCCCCTAACACAGATTGTTCATGACCAGCTCATCAGCTTCACGCTGTTCACATGTGTTTGGCCCATATGGGCTTGTTTAACCATCTCTGACCCTCCCTCCCTCCCTCTCTCCGTCTGTTTTCCTCCTGCCTCCATCATCTTCTGCCTCTCCTCTGTTGTTGTTGTTGTTTTTTTACTGATGAGTCTTCCTGTTGTCATCCTGTCCCCGTGTCTCTCTTCCATTGCCTGATAGAAACACAGTGTCAGCAGTAGTGTTGCAGGGCGGCAGAGGACAGATGATTTATTTTACCAGCGCCAGCATTTTTTGATACGGAGGCCCTGTTGGCTGTGAGAGGAGAAGCTTTGTCTCTGTCACTGGTACAGACACACTCACGCATATCTTACTGTGAGAGGAGGCTCCTATTGATCGTATGCCGTCCTTAACTACTGACCCCCATCCTGACCCTCGCCAGCGGCTTCCCAGGACATTTGCTTGACTTCGATTTGCATTCAATAGACTAAAAAAACAAAATTCAAATCATCAAGTCAAGTTGTTAGATGTAACACCTGAATACCCTTTAAAACATCAGGATTTACACTTTTATGTTATGATCAACACGCAGCGCTCTACACAGGCTGTTATTTTGTCAGTGGCTGTCTGAGTGTCTGTGGGTCGCAGGCATCACTCACCTGACTGTTCACACACTTGACACCTGCCTGCCAGAATTAGCCTGAAGCCTGAGACCTCAAATCCTGATGCAGCATGCAGGAGACATCCCTGAAATGTACAGCCATGCAGTGAATGCATTTGGCTGTGATTACAAGCATATTTATACATAGAAATTAACAGTTTGAGAATGTTGTCCTACCAAAATACAAATTATCTGCATTTTTTAAAATAAAATTCAGGAATTGAATTTGTAAGGAACATAAAATATAAATACATATAAAATGAGGCATTGATATACAGCCATGCATGATGTAATAGTGTGAGCCTGCTCAGTTGTCCTCAGTTTGATGTCTTTGTTGGATGGGGCCCTTTACAACATGCTATAGGTCACATTTGCATCAGACACAGAATGTTCTTTGTATCCTGATTCTTACCATGTTCTTATCTTGAACATCGGCGTGTGTGTGTGTGACTGTGTGTGTGTGACTGTGTGTGTGTGTGTGTGTGTGTGTGTCTTTTCCATCAGGGGTCCCAGCTATTTAATTTTTTTATTGCTTCCAAGGTTTTGTGACCATGATTATTTTCAGGTTTCTATTAATGAGATTTGAAGACGCAAGTCAGATTATTTTCACAATATTTCACAAGTTCAATGTTAGTTGATTATGATGCCGGTAACAGTGTCAAAATGGACATACAGGATTTTGTAATGAATACCGTTTTAATCTTTAATTGTGATCACAGGGTAATATTATGTCCAGTTTCCTATCCTCTGAGCTGTAGATACCTCTATTGACATGTATTGGCCTGTATTCACCTGTATTGGCCTGTATTGACCTGTATTGGCCTGTATTGGCCTGTATTGACCTGTATTGGCCTGTATTGACCTGTATTGGCCTGTATTGGCCTGTATTGGGCCGTATATAAGACGACCCTGATTATAAAATGATCCCCTTTTCCCAACAGCTGTTTTTTCACACTCATCCCTGAGTTACTATTAATCCAACAAGAATAAAGATCTCACCCTTGAAGTTTTTCTCTTGTGAAACATAAAGTGAAATACTTCCATTAACGCAGGATGCAGAGCCCTCATTTTTATAGCTTTTCTGTCAGTTACGTTCATCCTCTCCTGTCAGGCTCTTGGAATCGGTCTGTTTGAACTTGTCACTATCTGAAACAGCAGGAGCGTTTCTGCAATAAAGACGTCAGAAGTTGCTTTGGATTCATTTTCACTTGTCAAGAATTTATTTCCTCAGTGGCAGAAGCCTTCAGAAACATTTTCTGTACTGGTGAACATGTAATTGTCCTCAAATATAAAACGACCCCACTTTTTCAAATCTAATTTTCAGAATAGGATATTGTCTCATATTCAAGCCAATACAGTAATTTGGCTGGAGCGAGGACAGTAACCAGGTGGACACGGAAGCACGTCCCTTCTGGCTTAGCTGCAGAAAAGAAACAGACATCGCTCCCTCTATAGTTGCATGTCAGCTTTATTGAATAGAGGAGGTTTAACCATAGTGACACACTGATCACTGATGGCTGAAGTTGGTCATGAAGTGATCATACAAGCCAACACAGACATAAAAAACAACATGTATTTGTTGTATTTAGCATTTAGCAGCTGCAGAGTTGATGCGATGATGCAGCAACACGTCCAGGCTCATATCCAGGTTATAATGTTGACAAGGACTAAAGTTTGGGTTCGACTCAGTCTGTCAGCTCTAATCTAAATGTCCAACGTACCAACCACACTTTTGCCTGACAGGCCAAGTCACACCAGCGCAGTGACTCATATCTGTGCTGTCAGGCAGCTTAGCCGCTTACTGTTTGCTCTGCTATAAAGAAAATACAGACTTGGCTCAGACTGACAACCTGTCAGTGACTGCCGGGAGACAAAGGTCACATGACTGACAGAGCTGGCTGAGCGAGCACCGACACTGGGTCTGTATGTCACTTACCTAAGTGGATCCAAGCAGCCCATCACTTCTGATCACAAATGTAGTTTCTTTGACTTTACATTGGTTTGCAACACTTTTTAACTGCTGCTGTTTGTCATTTGGTGGAGCATCATGCTGCTGTCAGTGCATTTGGATCTGTGGGTCAGTGGATCTGGTCTAAGTATCCTCAGGTCTCCTTTCTAAATTTCACAAATTCACAGATTATATTGTGTTTTAAGAAGGAGTTAAATGCTGTTTCCCACTATTTAATACTGGGGAACTTTTCTGAAAGCTCTGATATATCTGACAATAATCACAAACATGCCTCACAAATCCAAACTTAATGTATATAATATAATTTTACAGATTTTAAACCCTCCAGTTACAACCTTCTTGCGTGGTTGTGAGTTAAATGCTGTATGTAAATGTGTAAATCAGACTGAAGCTGGCAGTCAGCGTTTACAGAAATGCTGCAGCTAACTCAATAACCTGCAGAAATGTCCCGAGTGATCACACGCTGCAGGTTCTGCTTCTGTCTGCTCTCCGTTAGACTTGCTGCTCTTCAGCCTCCTTCTCCTTTCTCAGCCTCCTTTCTTCTCTCCTCTTGTCTCCTCAAAGCCCGCTCCCTTTTCATCATTTAGTCATCAGGATGTACTCCAGCACGCTGCCTCGGGGGGCTAAAAATGGCTACCACCTCTGAGTAACTGAGAGCTTTATGGTACTCAAGCTGCTGCCATCATGTTGTAAAGGAGAGAAAAATGCAGCAGCTCGCTGCCAGTCCACCTTCCTGTGCTTCTCATTGTGTTCTGTGTTACTGAGTGTAGTTAATGAAGCTCTCAGGAGGGACTAAGCAAGCAGCAGACACTTGTCTCTTTGCATCTGGGCTTATTACAGCTAACAAGAGGAAGGACACTCTTCTTCCTCTTTCACTAAGATTACCAGTCAATGGATGGATTTTACACAGTCAAGGAGGAAAACACTACAACTGGATATTTTTGTGTGTTTGCTACTGCAAATACTGCAAAGTGTGACACATAGAAAACACAAACATTCAGAGAAATGCAGCTGTGATGACGGCACCAATGGCCAAACCAGCAGCTTAATCTATCTGACATGTTGTCTACTCACCTTTACTTTCATTTTCATTTTGAAATTGCAATGTCGGTGTTTTGTGCTCGTAGTGATGAACCTATAGAGAATTATCCTCTCAGCGTTATGGAGCGATTTTTAGCACCGTGTTCCATAATATGGGGAGGAGCATTTAGCAGCTAAAGAGCCAGATATCTCCCTCAGGAGTGGGTAAAGAGCAGAAACAGAGCTAACAGTGAATATTGGACTTAGGCTCAGCAACAAAGGAAGAAAATAAGGGCATTTGTTGGGGACTATTTTCAGCAGTTCTTTGTTGTTTTTTTTAGTCTTGTCTTTGGATTTGCCAACTATAGAAATAAAGAATATCTCCAGACTTCAATACTGTATACATTAAATTGATCAATTACTCAGAGGTTTTACCCAGAATAAAACGTATTGTGTTATTGTGTTTGTGATATAAAGTGGACCGTAGACTGTTTGTGTCTGTTTTCAGATAATAATGCAGAGCCTCACTCTCTCTGACTGGTGCTGCTGGAGTAACTGGGATTTAAATATGTCTCCTGCTCTCTGTAATTACCCCCCAGACAAATAAAGACTAATTAAATCTAAATCATCTTGTATAAAGTTTCAAAGCACTAAATGGTTATTGACTGATTTAGCAAGCTAGCTTTTTCCAGCCTTTCCTCCCCATCTGCTTCATGTGGCATCATATTGCTTCTTTTATGGACACTTTTAATGGACCTTTGATCGTATTCGATTGAAAAATTCAGACTCTGTGTTTCAAAACCCTCTGAGAGTCCAGCTAATGCAGCATTTAACTGTTAAAGTTGATTCTTTTTCTCTACCTCCAATCTGCCAGCCGGCCTCTTTAACAACAGTGTTCACTCGCTGTCCAATTATAGTAAGAGCCAGTCGCATCAGCTTATAGAGGATCAGCACAAACTGGCAGCAGAAATGACTCTCTGCTCTGTTTTATTGTGTGTGTGTGTGTGTGTGTGGAGCTGGGTGGCATCGTTGTTGGCAGGAATGTGAGAGATTTACAGCTGAACGCAATCCTGCATGGCTGTCTGTCCAATCTGTTTCCGTGGTAACCGTTGCATTTTGGGAAGAGTGAGAAAAACAAATCATCCATCGCTAAGAAAAAAAAAGAAAGAAAGAAAGAAAGAAAAACACATCTTCAAAATTGGGGACAAGATATATTATTTGTGAGATTGGGCAACGTGTGAGGTGGCACACGTGGAAGATAATTCAAACCATCAAAGTTTGAAAATTAGCTTCACTGGTGCAGAATGAGAGAGAAAGAGAAATCCACAGCGCTGGCTTTCAGACGTCGAGCTGTATGTTAATAATGTAAATAAACATGTGTTCATATTGTATCATGATTATATTTACATCTCACTTTTAATCAAATCACCAAATTTGTTGTTTTACAGATAAATCATAGAGAAAATGATGTATTTAGGACACATTTAGTATTTATCATCTCTCATTTTCAGTTCTGGATTACATATTTCCTTTCTGTTGTCTGTCTCTACTGAAAAAAGACAAAAACGCTCGACAAATAATCCTTACAGGGATTATTTCTTCACATTTCTATGTCTATTCTGGGGCTTTATTAAAATATCTTTGCATGATTTACAGTTAAAAAACAAACAAACACTTATTCATCTTTTACATACGTTCAGATCAAGTTTTGGACCTTTGACCATGTTCAACATAAACATTTGACATAACATTATAAAAATAACAGATATTCAAAAAAACTTGATATGTGTGTAAAAAAAAAAGTGTTATTGCTACAGGTGCTGTTACCAATCTGAAGGTGTTCAGAAATATTAAGTCTGTTTTCAAGAAATTCAACACTGCCTCAATCATATAGAAAAAAAATACACTTCAAATCACCGTAAATATACACAATGATATGCATGTACAGACCGAGGCTGCTGTGTGTTTGCAGTGTTTTGTCTTCCACCTCATTATATAAAAAATTCCCATAATTATTTGGAAATCACTTTAACAGTGCACACAGTGGACAGTATATGGTGATGACATTTTTAATGAAAAGCCAATTAGTTTAACAAAAATATGTCTCTGTTGCCTCTGTTGTCAGGTGAAGGTGATAAATGAACATTAATCTGGGTTTCTGTGTAATGTGATTCATAGGACAACAATGTACATATAATAGCATTTTATTTTAAGCAAAAACATGATGCCGAGCAATAAATCAAACATGTGAATGTCTCTGAACGGTGTCCTGCAGATGGCGCTCCACTGAGTGGGCTGTCCTGGTCGTCCTCCTTGGCTGTGGTGGCTATCTCCTTCTCTGGTCTCTTCACCTTCGTCTTCCTCATGCTGACCTGCCTCTGCTGTAAGAAGGGCAAAATCGGCTTCAAGGTGAGCGTCTCCTTTGTGCTGGTGCACAGAACATCATCCCTCACCAACTTCCACATGAAGTATGACAAAAATATGAGGACAAACTGACACACCTCCGTACTCTCTTTGCCCACAAGCATTACTGCAAATGGCCCCAACAGTTAACATAGGTAACATTACACTCAGGACACAAGGTCCCTAGCCATTTATACTCAGAAAATATTGATGTAAACAGACAAACAGAAAAAGGTGGTGGAGGCTGTGTTTATGGAGCGATGGGAGGCATCTTGTATCAGTGCTGCAGACCCCATTTCTGAGCAGCATGATGAAGTGGGTCATGCCATTGGAGAAAATAGGACAGAGTGTGTGTGTGTGTGTGTGTGTGTGTGTGTGTGTGTCTGTCAGTTTAGCTGCTAAATAAGACATAAATGAGTTTCAGCTTATTAAGATAATGTTTTAATCCTGAAATGGAAACAAGATGTAGACACAAAACTGGCATATTTGAAGTTGATATGTTGAACTAGCAAACATCCACATCCAGCAGTTACGGAGAAACATCATCATCATGTGGAGTCGTGTTTGTGTCCAGCTGGTGAATCTGAGTCCAATATTCACTCTGTTAGTGTTTCTGCTCTCTACCAACTGCTGAGGGAAACATCTAAATACTCCACTATGTTCACAAGCTGGTCTACAGTAACTGTGTCTGTGAGCAGCTGGTCTACATTAACTGTCTGTGAACAGCTAGTCTATAGTAACTGTGTCTGTGAGCAGCTGGTCTACATTAACTGTCTGTGAGCAGCTAGTCTATAGTAACTGTGTCTGTGAGCAGCTGGTCTACATTAACTGTGTCTGTGAGCAGCTGGTCCACAGTAACTGTGTCTGTGAGCAGCTGGTCTACATTAACTGTGTCTGTGAGCAGCTGGTCTACATTAACTGTGTCTGTGAGCAGCTGGTCTACAGTAAGTGTGTCTGTGAGCAGCTGGTCCACAGTAACTGTGTCTGTGAGCAGCTGGTCCACAGTAACTGTGTCTGTGAGCAGCTGGTCTACATTAACTGTCTGTGACCAGCTAGTCTATAGTAACTGTGTCTGTGAGCAGCTGGTCCACAGTAACTGTGTCTGTGAGCAGTTGGTCTACACTGTCTACACTGTAGACCAGCTGCTCACTGTGTAAGGATATGTTCACATTATATATATATATATATATATAATGTGCAGCGTCTTTTTACTATTTCAAAACATTTTTAAAACATAAACTCATGTTCTTAAAGTCATTCAAGTTCTAGATACTGATGATTAAAATCACTCATTTCATTTTCCAACATATCAGCTTCATTAAATAATTATTCATAGGACTCATGTTGTGTGTATGTATACACTCACTCAGACATTTGAATTATTATTATTTTTTTATTATTTTTTTTTTTAATTAGGGGTTTGTGTGTGTGTGTGTGTGTGTGTGTTTGTGTGTGTGGAGGGGGGGGGGGGGGGGTTTAGGGGGAATGGGGGGGTTGTTGTGTGTGTGTGTGTGCGTGTGTGTGTGTGGGGTGGGGGGGTTAGGGGCAACGGTTGTGGGGGATGGGGGGCGGGTGTTTGGGGAGGGGGGGTTAGGGGTAGGTTATGGCGGTTGTGTACTATTGTCCGGCCTGCACCGAACAATCAGCAACTTCCTCCACCCTATTGTTACTGTCACTCTTCTTCTTCCGTATCCAACTCAGGACACCCTTCTCTTTCTTTTCCTTCTTTTCCTCTTTTTCTTTCCGTTTCTTTTCCTTCTTTTCCTCTTTTTCTTTCTGTTTCTTTTCCTTCTTTTCCTCTTTTTCTTTCTGTTTCCTTTCTTTCTTCATGTCTTTTATATACTTTTCAAGGAGTCCGTTCTTCTCAGCTTCAACCTCTTCTATTTTGGCCTTCCAGCTCTCGTGTTGTTCAGTCTTTCTACTTTTGATCCTGGAGACAGTCTCTCTGAGCTCCAGGATTTCAGCGTTTCTTCGGTTGAGTTGCTTTTCCAACTCTTCCTGTTTCTGGCGGTGTTTGTTTATAAGAACAGCTTTTTCTTCATCACAAATCTCTTTTGAGAGAATTAAGCTGTACCTTTGTCTCAAAACACATTCCATTTCATTGGCCTCGTTCTTTTTCTTGAGGTCGGAGATCTCTAAATCCTTCTGGCTGAGTTGTGTTTCCAGCTCGTTCATGTTTTTCAGGCTCTCATCCTGAATCTGGATCTTTGCCTGCAGTGTCTCCTGTTTCAGCTGGGTAGAGGCTAAGAGAGCAGCCTTCTCCTCCTCCCATGTCGCTGTCAGTGAGTCGCACTTTTCTCTACAGACTCGCTCCATTTCGTCGGCCTCCTCGCTTTTGTTTTGGAGAGTTTTTTTGAGGTCGGAGATCTCTGATTCCCTCTGGATGAGGTGCTCTTCTAGCTGTTTCATATTTGTTAGTCTCTCATCCTGAATCTGGAGCTTTGCCTGCAGCGTCTCCTGTTTCAGCTGGGTAGAGGCTATGAGAGCATCCTTCTCCTCCCACTTCGCTATAATTGAGTCGCACCTTTTGCTACAGATACGCTCCATTTCGTTGATCTCCTCACTTTTGTTTTGGAGACTTTTTTTGAGGTCTGAGATCTCTGAATCCCTCTGGCTAAGTTTTTCTTGAAGCTCTTTCATTTTTGTTAGTCTCTCTTCTTCAATCTGCTTCATCTGCATCCTTGTCTGCAGCGTTTCTTGGTCCAGTTGGGATAAGGCCAAGAGGGCAGCTTTCTCCTCCTCCCATGTTGTGATCATTTTTTCGGCCTCCTCGCTCTTCATTTGGAGACTTTGCTTGAATTCGGAGATCTCTGAATCCCTCTTGCTGAGTTTCTCTTCCAGCTGCTTCACTTTCTTATCCCACTTCTTCTGATTCATCACCAGGGTAGTGATCTCTGTGTCCCTCTTTCTGATTTGTTCAGTATACTCCTTTTTGGTTATGGTCATATAGGCAGAGTCTAATGCTCTGTCCAGTGTGGGTTTTACAGTTTGAAACCAGCCAGACCAGTCAGTGATGTTCCTGTTAGCACTGGTAAGACAATGCTGGTAATATATGCAGTCTTGGCAGGGAGGTCTACCAGCTGGGGTTGGTCTGTGCTGCTGCGGGCGCTCTGTAGGCGCGACGTCAGCCAACCTGGGTGGTCTGTGCTGCTGCGGGCGCTCTGTAGGCGCGACGTCAGCCAACCTGGGTGGTCTGTGCTGCTGCGGGCGCTCTGTAGGCGCGACGTCAGCCAGCCTGGGTAGTCCGTGCTGCTGCGGGCGCTCTTTAGGCCTGACGTCGGCCAACCTGGGTAGTCCGTGCTGCTGCGGGCGCTCTATAGGTGCGACATCAGCCAACCTAGGTGGTCTGTGCTGCTGCGGGTGCTGCTGTGGGCACTCTGTAGGCACAACGTCAGCCAACCTGGGTGGTCTGTGCTGCTGTGGGCGCTCTTTAGGCCTGACGTCGGCCAACCTGGGCTGACGTCCTGGGTTATTATTTCTGTTCATGTCTCTGAGACAGAAAGACAATATCCAGCAGTACACTTGTTACGTGGATGTTTGATGGTACTACTGTAGTAGACAGCAGTGGTTTGTAGACGATGCTAGTGGTTTGTAGACAATGCTAGTGGTCTGCGGTCGTTGTCCTCGATAGACTGTATTGACTAATACTTGTGTGCAGTGAGAAGATATTCACTCTTGTGTAAAATCATAAGAAATGTTCTGCACTTAAAACCTCTTATTCTAGAATTCCACATCATATCTTTAATAGATAAAAGCTTCATTTGCCACATCACAGCTTTAATAGATAGAAGCTTCATTTGCCACATCACAGCTTTAATAGATAGAAGCTTCATTTGCCACATCACAGCTTTGATAGATAGAAGCTTCATTTGCCTTTGTTACATCACCATGAGCAACCACCAAATCATGTGACATGTTTTTTTTTTGTTTTTTTTTATATTTCTTAAAAAGAATCAATTAATTTCTATACAACATCAACATTACAAAAACACTCCTGAGATGTGTAATCCATCACATCTGTCTTTTTGTGGAAGACATCATGAAATGTTCACTTAACTCACTTCCTGGAATAAAAAATAAACAAAACAAAACAAACAGCCTCCCTCTCCTTTGCTGATATCCCATTGGTTCACACTTCTGAATAATGCCCCAACATCCTGTTTCAACAGAAGAATTATATTAAGAAAATCATTGTATTATTAAGTTTATTGGCACGTTTCAAGAGTTTCATATTGTACAAAAATAAATGGAAACCAGCGGTTCTCCAAGTTAGTAATCCATCTATCTACAAGTATACATTTGGGATGAAATACCATCTCCCAGGAGCCTATGGTGCCACAGAGCAAGACATAAAATACATAAATATAAGGTCATGAACTGAACAAAGACCGGACAGTAGTGCAAAGACAATGTAAACTATGAGACAGAGACTATAGTGCAAGATGTATGTAAACCTTTACTCTTTGGGCAGCAGGAAGTTTAAATACATGTTTTCATTTCATGTACGTGTAGGAGGATTTTAAGATTTAATCTTTACTAATATTCGGTGCAGTTGGATCTGGAAACTCACTTTCTTTTTGAGAGACCAGAAGCGTCTCTTCTTCTTGTCTTTTGGACACATTTCCTGAAGTGCGTTCATCCCCTCTTCGAGCTGTCTTAATCTGGCCTCCCAGCTTTCTTTTCTCTCAGTCAGTTCTTTTGTCTGTTGCTCCTCCAGAGCGTTGTACTTGGTCGGCCAATATTTCTTACTTTGACGGAGTTTGGTCTCTTTGCTTGTTAGCAGGTCAGAGGACTTTGTCTGTATCCTGAAGAGATCCTCTCTGAGCTCCAGGATTTCAGCATTTCTTTGGCTGCATTGCTCTTCCAACTTTTTCATGCCTGTTTCAGCTGGTATGAGGCTAAAAGAGCAGCTTTCTCTGCGTCCCACGTCTCTGTCATTGAGCTGTACTTTTGATTCCGGAGATGTTTCAATTCATCGGTTTCCTCGTTCTTTTTTTGGAGACTTTCTTTGAGGATTTTTTAGGCTCTCATCCTGAATCTGTAGCTTTGGCTCCAGCGTTTCCTGATTCAGTTGGGATGCATTCAGCAGCTTGCTTCTCCTCCAATGTCGCAATCATTTTTTCAACCTCCTCGCTCTTCCTTTGGAGATTGACTTTGAGGTTGGAGATCTCTGAATCCTTGTGGATGAGTTGATCTTCTAGCTGTTTCCTATTTTTGAGGCTCTCATCTTGAATCTGTAGCTTTGCCTGCAGCGTCTCCTGTTTCAGCTGGGAAGAGGCTAAAAGAGCAGCCTTCTCCTCCTCCCATGTCAGTGAGTCGCTGTCCTCTTTCCAGAGACGTTCCATTTCATCTGCCTTTTCACTTTTGTTTTGGAGATCAACCTTTAGGTTGGAGATTTCTAAATCCCTCTGGATGAGCAGTTGTTCCAGCTGCTTCACCTTCTTCTGCCACTTCCTTGGCTGGAAGGAGACCCCTGGTACTGGTGGTCTGTATTGGTCTCACAAAGTGAGTACTGGTCTCACTTTGACGGAGTTTGGTCTCTTTGCTTGTTAGCAGGTCAGAGAACTTTGTCTGTATCCTGGAGAGATCCTCTCTGAGCTCCAGGATTTCAGCATTTCTTTGGCTGCATTGCTCTTCCAACTTTTTCGTGCATGTTTCAGCTGGTATGAGGCTAAAAGAGCAGTGTTGAATTTTCTTGTAAACAAACACAGGATGTTTAATTGAACTGCTTCCTACCATTTGATAAATAGATTTATATAGACCTGTCCATGCTAAGGATTACTTTGTGGAGGTTATCCTTATTTGAATAAGGTATTTTAGTGTAGGTTGTTTTCTATGTTGGAATAATTTTAAAAATTTTAGGCACATTTGTGATTTTGGGCTACAGTATATAAAAAAAAACAAAAAAACCTTAACTTGACTCGACCAGCGACAGCTGTCACATGTTGTGAAACCCAGGCACATTTACATTTACATACATATATTATATATATAAAAAATGTGAACATATCCTTTAAAAGGTAGCCTGTTTAAAGGATAGGTTCACAGTTTTATACACATCAGTCAGGTGCCCATATAAACACTGCAAATTAAAGTCCTGTTTGTTGCGTCCCCATTGACGTACAGACAACTACAATTACTGTGATTGTTCATTCTGCAGCTTCTTTTTACTATTTCAAAACATTTTTAAAACATAAACTCATGTTCTTAAAGTCATTCAAGTTCTAGATACTGATGATTAAAATCACTCATTTCATTTTCCAACATATCAGCTTCATTAAATAATTATTCATAGGACTCATGTTGTGTGTATGTATACACTCACTCAGACATTTGAATTATTTATTTTTTTTATTTTTTTATTTTTTAATTAGGGGTTTGTGTGTGTGTTTGTGTGTGTGTGTGGGGGGCGGGGGGGTTAGGAATGGGGGGGTTGGTGTGTGTGTGTGTGGGGCGGGGGGGTTAGGAATGGGGGGCTTAGGGGGAACGGGGGTTGGGGGGGTTAGGGGCAACGGTTGTGGGGGATGGGGGGCGGGTGTTTGGGGAGGGGTGGGTTAGGGGGTTAGGGGGTTAGGGGTAGGTTATGGCGGTTGTGTACCATTGTCCGGCCTGCACCAAACAATCAGCAACTTCCTCCACCCTATTGTTACTGTCACTCTTCTTCTTCCGTATCCAACTCAGGACACCCTTCTCTTTTTTTTCCTCTTTTTCTTTCTGTTTCTTTTCCTCTTTTTCTTTCCGTTTCTTTTCCTTCTTTTCCTCTTTTTCTTTCTGTTTCTTTTCCTTCTTTTCCTCTTTTTCGTTCTGTTTCCTTTCTTTCTTCATGTCTTTTGAATACTTTTCAAGGAGTGCGTTCTTCTCAGCTTCAACCTCTTCTATTTTGGCCTTCCAGCTCTCGAGTAGTTCAGTCTCTCTACTTTTGATCCTGGAGACATTCTCTCTGAGCTCCAGGATTTCAGCGTTTCTTCGGTTGAGTTGCTCTTCCAAGTCTTCTCGTTTCTGTTGGTGTATGTTTAAAAGAACAGCTTTTTCTTCATCACAAATCTCTGTCATTAAGCTGTACCTTTCTCTCAAAACACGTTCTATTTCATTGGCCTTCTCGTTCTTTTTCTTGAGGTCGGAGATCTCTAAATCCTTCTGGCTGAGTTGTGTTTCCAGCTCGTTCATGTTTTTCAGGCTCTCATCCTGAATCTGGAGCTTTGCCTGTAGTGTCTCCTGTTTCAGCTGGGTAGAGGCTAAGAGAGCAGCCTTCTCCTCCTCCCATGTCGCTGTCAGTGAGTCGCACTTTTCACTACAGACTCGCTCCATTTCGTCGGCCTCCTCGCATTTGTTTTGTAGACTTTTCTTGAGTTCAGAGATCTCTGATTCCCTCTGGCTGAGTTGTGTTTCTAGCTCGTCCATGTTTTTCAGGCTCTCGTGTTGAATCTGGAGCTTTGCCTGCAGCGTCTCCTGTTTCAGCTGGGTAGAGGCTAAGAGAGCAGCCTTCTCCTCCTCCCATGTCGCTGTCAGTGAGTCGCATTTGTCTCTACAGACTTGCTCCATTTCGTCGGCCTCCTCGCTTTTGTTTTGGAGACTTTTCTTGAGGTCGGAGATCTCTGATTCCCTCTGGATGAGGTGCTCTTCTAGCTGTTTCATATTTGTTAGTCTCTCATCTTGAATCTGGAGCTTTGCCTGCAGCGTCTCCTGTTTCAGCTGGGTAGAGGCTAAGAGAGCAGTCTTCTCCTCCTCCCATGTCGCTGTCAGTAAGTCACACTTTTCTTTCCAGACATGCTCCATTTCGTCGGCCTCCTCACTTCTGTTTTGGAGACTTTTCTTGAGGTCGGAGATCTCTGATTCCCTCTGGATGAGGTGCTCTTCTAGCTGTTTCATATTTGTTAGTCTCTCATCCTGAATCTGGAGCTTTGCCTGCAGCGTCTCCTGTTTCAGCTGGGTAGAGGCTATGAGAGCATCCTTCTCCTCCCACTTCGCTATAATTGAGTCGCACCTTTTGCTACAGATACGCTCCATTCCGTCGATCTCCTCACTTTTGTTTTGGAGACTTTTTTTGAGGTCTGAGATCTCTGAATCCCTCTGGCTAAGTTTTTCTTCAAGCTCTTTCATTTTTGTTAGTCTCTCGTCTTCAGTCTGCTTCATCTGCATCCTTGTCTGCAGCGTTTCTTGGTCCAGTTGGGATAAGGCCAAGAGGGCAGCTTTCTCCTCCTCCCATGTTGTGATCATTTTTTCGGCCTCCTCGCTCTTCATTTGGAGACTTTGCTTGAATTCGGAGATCTCTGAATCCCTCTTGCTGAGTTTCTCTTCCAGCTGCTTCACTTTCTTATCCCACTTCTTCTGATTCATCACCAGGGTAGTGATCTCTGTGTCCCTCTTTCTGATTTGTTCACTATACTCCTTTTTGGTTATGGTCATATAGGCAGAGTCTAATGCTCTGTCCAGTGTGGGTTTTACAGTTTGAAACCAGCCAGACCAGTCAGTGATGTTCCTGTTAGCACTGGTAAGACAATGCTGGTAATATATGCAGTTTTGGCAGGGAGGTCTACCAGCTGGGGTTGGTCTGTGCTGCTGCGGGCGCTCTGTAGGCGCGACGTCAGCCAACCTGGGTGGTTTGTGCTGCTGCGGGCGCTCTGTAGGCGCGACGTCAGCCAACCTGGGTAGTCCGTGCTGCTGCGGGCGCTCTGTAGGCGCGACGTCAGCCAACCTGGGTAGTCCGTGCTGCTGCGGGCGCTCTGTAGGCGCGACGTCTGCCAACCTGGGTAGTCCGTGCTGCTGCGGGCGCTCTGTAGGCGCGACGTCAGCCAACCTGGGTAGTCCGTGCTGCTGCGGGCGCTCTGTAGGCGCGACGTCAGCCAACCTGGGTGGTCTGTGCTGCTGTGGGTGCTCTTTAGGCCTGAAGTCGACCAACCTGGGTAGTCCGTGCTGCTGCGGGCGCTCTGTAGGTGCGACATCAGCCAACCTAGGTGGTCCGTGCTGCTGCGGGTGCTGCTGCGGGCGCTCTGTAGGCGCGACGTCAGCCAACCTGGGTGGTCTGTGCTGCTGTGGGCGCTCTTTAGGCCTGACGTCGGCCAACCTGGGCTGACGTCCTGGGTTATTATTTCTGTTCATGTCTCTGAGACAGAAAGACAATATCCAGCAGTACACTTGTTACGTGGATGTTTGATGGTACTACTGTAGTAGACAGCAGTGGTTTGTAGACGATGCTAGTGGTTTGTAGACGATGCTAGTGGTCTGCGGTCGTTGTCCTCGATACTGTACTGTATTGACTAATACTTGTGTGCAGTGAGAAGATATTCACTCTTGTGTAAAATCATAAGAAATGTTCTGCACTTAAAACCTCTTATTCTAGAATTCCACATCATATCTTTAATAGATAAAAGCTTCATTTGCCACATCACAGCTTTAATAGATAGAAGCTTCATTTGCCACATCACAGCTTTGATAGATAGAAGCTTCATTTGCCACATCACAGCTTTGATAAAAGCATAATTTGCCTTTGTTACATCACCATGAGCAACCACCAAATCATGTGACATGTTTTTTTTTTTAATTTTTTTTTTATATTTCTTAAAAACAATTTATTAATTTCTATACAACATCAACATTACAAAAACACTCCTGAGATGTGTAATCCATCACATCTGTCTTTTTGTGGAAGACATCATGAAATGTTCACTTAACTCACTTCCTGGAATAAAAAATAAACAAAACAAAACAAACAGCCTCCCTCTCCTTTGCTGATATCCCATTGGTTCACACTTCTGAATAATGCCCCAACATCCTGTTTCAACAGAAGAATTATATCAAGAAAATCATTGTATTATTAAGTTTATTGGCACGTTTCAAGAGTTTCATATTGTACAAAAATAAATGGAAACCAGCGGTTCTCCAAGTTAGTAATCCATCTATCTACAAGTATACATTTGGGATGAAATACCATCTCCCAGGAGCCTATGGTGCCACAGAGCAAGACATAAAATACATAAATATAAGGTCATGAACTGAACAAAGACCGGACAGTAGTCCAAAGACAATGTAAACTATGAGACAGAGACTATAGTGCAAGATGTATGTAAACCTTTACTCTTTGGGCAGCAGGAAGTTTAAATACATGTTTTCATTTCATGTACGTGTAGGAGGATTTTAAGATTTAATCTTTACTAATATTCGGTGCAGTTGGATCTGGAAACTCACTTTCTTTTTGAGAGACCAGAAGCGTCTCTTCTTCTTGTCTTTTGGACACATTTCCTGAAGTGCGTTCATCCCCTCTTCGAGCTGTCTTAATCTGGCCTCCCAGCTTTCTTTTCTCTCAGTCAGTTCTTTTGTCTGTTGCTCCTCCAGAGCGTTGTACTTGGTCGGCCAATATTTCTTACTTTGACGGAGTTTGGTCTCTTTGCTTGTTAGCAGGTCAGAGGACTTTGTCTGTATCCTGAAGAGATCCTCTCTGAGCTCCAGGATTTCAGCATTTCTTTGGCTGCATTGCTCTTCCAACTTTTTCATGCCTGTTTCAGCTGGTATGAGGCTAAAAGAGCAGCTTTCTCTGCGTCCCACGTCTCTGTCATTGAGCTGTACTTTTGATTCCGGAGATGTTTCAATTCATCGGTTTCCTCGTTCTTTTTTTGGAGACTTTCTTTGAGGATTTTTAGGCTCTCATCCTGAATCTGTAGCTTTGGCTCCAGCGTTTCCTGATTCAGTTGGGATGCATTCAGCAGCTTGCTTCTCCTCCAATGTCGCAATCATTTTTTCAACCTCCTCGCTCTTCCTTTGGAGATTGACTTTGAGGTTGGAGATCTCTGAATCCTTGTGGATGAGTTGATCTTCTAGCTGTTTCCTATTTTTGAGGCTCTCATCTTGAATCTGGAGCTTTGCCTGCAGGGTCTCCTGTTTCAGCTGGGAAGAGGCTAAAAGAGCAGCCTTCTCCTCCTCCCATGTCAGTGAGTCGCTGTCCTCTTTCCAGAGACGTTCCATTTCATCTGCCTTTTCACTTTTGTTTTGGAGATCAACCTTTAGGTTGGAGATTTCTAAATCCCTCTGGATGAGCAGTTGTTCCAGCTGCTTCACCTTCTTCTGCCACTTCCTTGGCTGGTACTGGTGGTCTGTACTGGTCTGGACACTGTGCAGGTGCAATGTTGGCCAACCTGGCCTGGTCCGAGGTTATTATTCCTGTTCATGGCTCTGAGAATAGAATAGAATGAAGTTCCTTCTTGAATTACACATCAAATCAAATCATGTGACATCAGTGAGCAGCACCCACAGAAATCACCATTATCATAATTTTTAAAAAATAATTGATAGTAAAATAATGCAAAATAAAAAGTGATTAATCTTGCAACTGATTCATGTCCCGACAATATGTAAACAATTAATATAAGTCACTTTAGAGAAAATTGCAGAGACATTTATGCCACTGTGACACTGAATATGTGTTGTCACCGTCATCATTGTTACCATATCCCCATTACAGATTATAGTTAGTTAATGATTTGCTGCTGTGCATCTGTATCTCTATCACAAGTTTCACTGTTACTGTAATAATTCATCATTCATTGTAACATATTCTTATCATCCATTGTAATTCATTATTATTCATTGTACAATATGTGTGTGTTGATTTGTTCTGTACATGTGACATCATTGCACGTCTGTCCGTCCTGGGAGAGGGATCCCTCCTCTGTGGCTCTTCCTGAGGTTTCTTCCACCTTTTTCCCTGTTAAAAGGTTTTTTGGTGGTCAAGTTTTTCCTCACTAATCGAGGGTCTAAGGACAGAGGGTGTCACTCCCTGTACAGATTGTAAAGCCCTCTGAGACAAATGTATTTTGTGATTTTCGGCTATATAAATAAAATTTGATTTGATTTGATTTGAATATTTGTTCAGAAACACAGATCTGCTCTGATTACTACAATATCTGCAGCTATATTACATAACATCCTTTCCTGTCTGTGTTTATGTGTTTGCATCCTAAGTTGTTGGTGAGGCTGTGTGCAGTGTATGTACATGTATGATATCCTCATGTCTGGATTGTGTCGTCGGCTGTTTGGACCACCCAGCTTGGGTCGGATCTCTTCTTCAGGGTGTGTCCGAGGAAGGGGCTGGAGTGGGAAATGGAGAAGAGGGCGTGAGGAAGGGCATACCCATGAGTCCACAGTGCATCCGGCCTCGGGGTCCCATCTGGAATTAGACACAGCCTCTCCCAGAGCAGGAAGAGGGAATTTCAGGGAAAATAATAAAAAAAAAAAGAACTTGAAGAGGAAACAAAAAAAGCTTTCTGTGTTTTACAGACAGTAACATAAAGATGAGGAACAGACCGCCTCAAATAAGCTGCAGATAAACTTAAATGCATTTTTGGCACATGTGTGGACACACTGTGGATTTTGGCCTCCATCACTTACATTGAAATCACATTTGAAGGAGATCTTTTAACAGCCAGTATGAACAAGAGCAATGATTACTGTTCATATGTCATATGTTCATTGTTTTAAGACACACTTGAAACATTGTGAAGCTGCCCTTTAAGTTGTATGATGAGGCTGAAAGTCAGTGTTAAAAGACACTCTGTTTGTGTGGATGGGAATGTGAGCTCTGGGTTTGGTGGGGAAGGGGACTGCCCTGCAGATGTTTGGCTTCTGGGAGAGCGTGAAGGAGGAAGAGAGCAAGTGATGTCATGAGTATAGTATGTGAACCCCCACCTCCCTTTGCTTCCCCTCCTCCTCCCACTTTGTATTTTTCTGTGGGGACTCAGCTTCTCTTCTCTCCCTCATGAGACGACCACAGGTTCGGTCTCGGCTGTGAACCCGGGTGATAGTGCTCCTCCTCTTCCTCCCCCAACCCCCACCCACCCCTCATTCTTCACCTCATTTTCTCTCCCTCCATCCCCAGCAGTCCCTGGGACAGTCAGTGGTCAGCTCCTCTTCCTCCTCTTCCTCATCTTCCTCCTCTGTGGACTCCACAATGAGACTTTCTCTCTCTGCAGAATGATGAAGCCTTTTTGTGCAGCTGCTTCTCCTGGCACCACCAACCTCCTGTTGCCCTCCACCCATCACACCAATGGGAGCCCTGGGGAGGCCACTAAGTGTGCGTGTGTGTGTGTGTGTGTGTGTGTGTGTGTGCGTGTGTGCTTGCAAGAAACTGATTGAAATGCTTTAAGGTGTTCTGATGGCGTTGTCTGCGTCCAGGGCATCTGACATGTCGTCCTCACCTGTGGAGGAAAGGTAAGCTAGTTGGAGATGCTGTGTCACTGGCTGCTGATGTTTTGGGGTATTTTAGACTTTACATGTGTTAGTTTCATTGATTAGTTGTTTTCGATTGGTCCTATTTGTTTTATTTACAATAATTTGCGATTTGGCAGATATCAGGGACCATGAGAATGAAATCTTGGATTTAAAAAGATCTTTTTAACAGAAAATCTAAGTTCAAATCAAATCAAAGTGCTCGTTTTTGTGGGTTGAATGGTGCTGTAACTACAACTGCAATAATCTGCAGCTATTTTAATAAGTGAATATTTGCAGGGTCAATGCTCTCAGATGTGAGAATGTGTTGCTTTTCTTGGTGTTGCATTATTGCAAATGTAATATTTGAGGCTTTTGGACTGTTGGTTGGACAAAATAAGACACTTGAGGATGTTGTGATGGATGTTCATAATTTTCTGAGGTTTTATTTACCAAATGAATAATCGAATTTCGCAAAAACACTGAACACTGTCTGGTTTCAGCTTCTTAAATGTAAAGTTCCTCAGTTTTATATCATTGTTGACTAATTAACTTTCTGTTTTTTGGATTGTTTGTCAGCCAAAACAAGTTATTTGAAGACATCACTTTGTGTTCTAGGTAACTTTAACTGGCATTTATTCTATTTTTCCACTGAATGATTCATTTATTATTTCTTAGTTTTGATACATTTTACTGGTGCTAGTGTGTGTATGTGTGGGACAGTGTGTGTGTGTGTGTGTGTGTGTGTGTGTGTGTGTGTGTGTGTGTTTGTGTTGATGTGCCGAGTGAAACCACATGTTGAATGGGAGGGCGCGCAGGGCCGTGTGAAGATTTGGGTCTGTGGATGAGGGAGGGTGTGCACCGTACACATGTGTGTGTGTGGGTGTACATGATAACATTCTTGGGGGACAGGATGAAAGTGGGAGATGGAGGTGTTTATGTGTGTGTGTGTGTGTGTGTGTGTGTGTGTGTGTGTGTGTGTGTGTGTGTGTGTGTGTGTGTGTGAGTGTGTGTGTGTGTGTGTGTGTGTGGGTGTTACAGAGGGCTCCAGCAGGTCACATTTTTCCAGTGTTGGGACCCTGCTGCTCTCCAACTCCCAGCTAAGAGATTCTTATTCTGACATCCGGTCTGTGGATGCAGCCATCCCCCCCAACCCCACCCCCACCCTCCTCCTCCTCATCCTCATCCTCATCCTCTCCTTCATCCTGCGATGTGTCTCTGTGTTCAGCACACAGAGCGGCTGATCCAGCTCAGGCCTCAAAGCACTGTAACACACTAACATGGGGAACTCATAAAAAATGGATAAACCCACGAGAGCCTGCAGTGTGCTTCAAAGCAAACTTTCAAAAACCAGAATGGTCTAAAATCAGTTCAGTAACTGTTAGTGGCTTATTTCTGTTATAACTAAGTTTTAAACTGGAGTGAGATGGAAAAATAAATCTAGATTTTTGCATCGTTGCTTTTCATGACATTTATTTTTTGGTCTGCACCTCTCACAGTCTTAATTAATAGCACTTATATTAAATGATTAATTTTTAATATCGCCATCTTTTCTTACCTCATGTTATCAATCTTCTGTTCATGCATATACAGAAACAAATATGGAAGCACGTGGAAAACAAAAAGTTGTTTTAGGAGCCAACTGTAATATACATATTTACAAAATAAGTACGTATTTTTTTAACATATTGAACAAATCTGCTTCTCCTAAATTAAGATACTGTCCAGTTTCAACATTAAGTGATAAAATACCAGATCTCAGCTGCAAACATAACAAGACAAATAATACATAACATAACTGTCAGTACCATCATACATATATGCAGTTTTGGTTTAGTCCATAAATCTCTGAACAAACACATGTTGAGCTTATGTGGATATTCTAACTGATCTTCTTTCTCAAGCTTTGATATAGAAAATATATATTTCTCAATATTTTCAAGTAACATTCAGTCACTTACTCAAACTTCTCTCCGGTTTGTGCTCTGTATGTTTGCAGAAAACATTTCAGCACTAAAATCGTTGAGCTTAATTGCAAACTTCAGTGTTAAGATACATGTAATCTTAGCGCTAATCATCTCTGCAGATACCAGACTGGGACAGCTTGCTCTGCGTCAGTGGGAGAGCCAAAATATCATCAGTTTTGGATTGTGTTTCTATTGTTTTCTACATACAGTATAGATGCAGTCAAATATACTGCATATAATAGAGGTTCGTCTTCACAAATCATATCAGATCAACTGAAAATGAATTTGCAACTATTTTGATAATCAATTAATTGTTTTGAGTCATTCCAGTTTATCAAATATGAATATTTTCAGGTTTATTTGAAGATATGATGATGATTGTAACCTAAACAAATTTCATCTTGGACTTTGGGAAACAGTGATTGATATTTGTCACCATTTTATAAACCAAACAATAAATAAATGGTAAAATCCTGGACTTATTTCCATCCTTGTCCCTGTTTTCACAGACTATACAAACATTTTACTAGTTTGCCAACCGGCTGTAAATAAGCTGCTGTAAAATCTGAATGATCTTTCACGTCTTTGTATGTTTGTGTTTGTGTGTTTCAGGAATTCAAGAATGTGGATGGGGAGGAGTACCATGCAGATATGTCCACCTTGGCCTCGCCGGCCTCCCAGGGCAGCCCGGACGTCTACATCCTGCCACTCACCGAGGTGTCCTTGCCGGTCGCCAAGCAACCTGCCCGATCAGGTGGGTTCAAGTCCTCCTCAGTTCAGTTTAACTTCTTAAAGGAGACGTATCATGTAAATGTGCACGTCTATATTTACATTCTGTGGCACTACTGGAACATCTTTGATATCCTGGTCCTTTCTGCAGCCCCTCAGTTCAGCCTCTGTCTGAAACAGGCCGTTTTAGCTCCTGTCTCTTTAAGGCCCGCCTCCTGATGGGCCCGCTCTGTTCTGATTGGATTTCACTTCCTTTCTTTCATTCTTTACTCCAACTAGGAAGTTTTCAAATACACGTACCTATTCAAATCTGACCTGAAATATGCAAGTGTGAACAAACCTTAGCAACAGACGGCTGACAGTCAGAAATCAGTTTGATTCAAGAGGTTTGCAGCTTCCATAGAGAGCTGCACTTCTTTCCTGCTGTCAAAAGACATTAAACATAAGATGATGTCAAAGTTAAAATTCAAAAAATGTCCAATCATGATATCACTGTTAACGGTTCTGTTAAGTTCTTTGCTGCAAACTGATGCAAACCTTAAACATGCCAGAACGTTTCAAGGGTGTGAGAGTAATGACAGAGAGCTGCGTATCTGGTATCAGTCAAAGCTTATCCCTGGAGTGAGCACCGCCTAACGCTGGCCTCGGTCAGCTGGGCCTCCACCTATCCCACAATCCCTCACTGCAGGTCCCTACAGAATGAATTGTGTGCTCTTTAGCTTTCGCTCTCTCCCACAAACATCTGCCTGTTGCATAACAACGTCCAGGCGGGCAGCCTACACTGCTGCTTGTTGGTATGTGAGGCATGCAAGAGCACAAGACCCCAGTGAGAATATTCCTCTTTCTTTCTGCCTCTATCCATCTGTTTCTACGTGACAATGGTGCTTGTTGTGTGTTAATGGGCTGATGCAGCCTGATAAACTTATGACACTGCAGTGTGGTGAGATGTAATCAGGCTGCATCACAGATCAGTTTGACCCACGCTAGCGGTGGTGGAATATTAAAAGTATAATTTAAAGGTGCTTGCACTTTGCTTGAATGTTTTCATGCTATTTACATAAAAACACATGATAATGTTTTAAATGAAACTATGTTGTTAAAGATTAAATCGCCCTTTTGTCTTGTGAGCTCTTCAGTGTGTAGTTGTAGCTCATGTTTCAGATGTTTATGGGTTATTAGCCTTTCCTCTCTAGATGTCTCATATGGTTTCATTTAATTAACTGTTCACAGAATAAACATTTCCAGTATTTCCCAAACACACAAAGTTTTGTTTCCCATTATTCATCTCACGACCCCTCAGATTTATCTGGTGACCCTTTGGAGGGCCCCGACCCCTAGGTTGGGAACCACTGGACTAAACTAGCTAACTGTATATAAAGTAGTTGAAACTAGCTCCACCTCCAGCAGCTACAACAGTAACATGCTGCTCTAACACTGATGCTTCAGTATTAATAATGTACTTTATTAAACGTATTTAATTTATCAGTCACTGTGGAGGCTTTACAACAAATGTACAAAACTAGTATTCTTTTCTTGCAATGCTTAAATTTACCTGGTAATTTCTTTGAGCATTTCTTTTGTTCATTTCATTAAAATTACACTTTTGTTTTGTTTGTTTTTTAACTTTAAATCTTTCTGTCCTGTTCTATCCTGTTTTATTTTAGGTGTTTTTTACATTGTGGTATCGCTACTTTTACTTGAGTAAAGGATCAAAATACTTCATCCACTGCTGCACACAAGTCAGTCTGTAAAGGAGCTGGTTAACTAAGAAAACCCGAATCACAAAATGAATTTAGTTTGTGATTCTCAATGCATTAAAAACCTCGACCTGGTGAGAAAAGCTGCCCCAAAGCTGTGCTTCTCTGGATAATGCATATAAGTCTCAGCGGACAGAAAACAGTTTTGGTTGGAGACGTTTCAGAGGCACATATGTCACAACTCCTGTCTCATAACATAGAAATTTATCAGCATGGCTCAATAATACTAAGTACTGTCAGTGAGAAACTATGTTCTCACTGTTTTCTGTGACTTGGGTGAGCTGAATCCTTGAACAGATGCTTTTGTCTTCAGTGAATAATAAAAACCATATGGTATTACAGCAGCAGCAGAGGTCAGGGATTCATTACTGCACCTTCAGGACGGCCTCGCCCAGTGACATCATGAGAGGAGCTAGACTTTAATTTGAATGGAGTGACAGAAATGGATCCATCGTGCTGTTCAGATTCCACAACTTTTCATCCATAGTTTGTCTTCATTTCCTGCAAATGTTCTAGTTCAAGTTGCTTTATTACTTTCTTTATTAGCACAGTGTTGAAATAGAAGATGAAATATAACAAATCAAATAAAAAAAAAAATGTTTAAACCACAAGGGCGTGAATGTGCAGGCAGATTGTGAAGTTTCCCTAAAGAGAATCACATTTCATCCTCACAACAACATCATGTTTTATAAATTAAATCATTTCATGCACTCATCTGTGTCTCAATCGTCAAACTAGAAAGGTACTAAACGTCTGCAGACCGGTTTACAAAAGTACTGGTGATTTAATTGAGTTAAATTCAAATAAATATAAAAATGTGTAGGGATTTGATTACCTACAGTATATCTAAATAATAAACACGCACAAATGTAGAAGATAAACAAAATCAAAAGCAAAAAACTAATATGATTATAAAACCCAAATTAAATCTACTCTAAAGGACTTTAAGCAGAATTTTAACCCACAGAGAAAAGTATTTCCGTAAATGTTGATCGTTGTATCTGGTTGAAAACGTGCTTCTGGTTGTCAGATGTTCAGGACCGTCCCTGTTAGAGATCCTGAACTTGGCATCTGACGTTCTTGAAAATTTAGGCGAGTTTGCAATTTTATTTGTGCGGCTCCACTTCAGTTCAAAGTGCTTCATAGCCTGATGAAATATTAAAAACCAGAAAGCTAAACATACAGCAACAGAACGAAGGAAAGTATAGAAGAACAGAGGAGACTAGCTTGAAAACAGCACAGAGACAAAGAATAGAAAAAACTAAAGAAAGGCTTCCTCTCCTCCGTCATCCTGCTCTGGGACTGTAAGGGCTGCGAGGTCCCCGAGATCCACCCTGATGCAGCTGCAGGCTGCAGGCTGCACTGCAAACACTAATGGAGACATATGAACAGCAAAACAAGTCTAACCTTTGTGTCGATGCAGGCATATTGATGCATCCTGCCATCACATAGTATACATCAACCTCTAATTCCAACCATTTCTAACTGAGTTATGTAAGAAAAGTGAATTTCAATGATTGTCGAAGGACAGCACCTCAGCAGAGACCACGATGCTTTGGACTGGAGGAGGATAATGGGAATCCCATTTGGCCCTGAGGAATTTAGCCGGCAAGCATCTCTAAAGACTTCCTGCATACTATAGCGTTCTTTGGAGAGATGCAGCAAACAGCTTAGCAAAGCCCAGACAGAAATGTGAAATGGAAATTGAGTTAGTGCATTGGCTGTAAAGAGATCTGAGAGCTAGTCAGGATATTTTCAGTTTGACACAATCACATGAAGCACTTCTACAAACGCTGCACTTACCACAGTTTTTAATATTTTAATGATGGACGAATACACATAATCATGGGAAACTGTTTTTTATTCATTAAAGTGAGTAAATATGAGAAAATGTGAAAATGCCAAAAAATGCAATCAAAATCTTGTTAAGAATAAAATTAAGATAAATTAGTTAATAATAAGTCATTTAATCACATCTATATTTATTATAGTCTGTGACTCTACTGGAATATGATTTACAGTTAAAAATAAAACTCCTTATTTATTTATTTACTGCATGCAGCCCTGCAATTTTTGACTTTTGACTTGAAGAAAATCACAAAAGAATCCTGTTGAGCCTCTTTAAAGTGTAAAATCACAGAAGCCTTCGTACACTACAACAAGATAGTACACATCACAGATAAAACACAGTACGATAAAATACAAGAAATAAAATAAAAATTCAAATTCGAGACTGAACAGAAACAAGTCCTAAGAAGAGTACAAGTAGGGTTTAATTCTTGACATGTAGGTGGAAGTAGACGCTTGTAGCTCGGTGTGAAGCGGCTCTGCTCTGACTCTTAGTTAACCTGCATCATGTGACCTGTGATGAAGAAGCTTGTAGTTCAAGAGTTGTTCATCTTCTCGCATTATGAATATGATAGTTGGATAAAACATGATGGCGTAGGTGGGACTCATTGCTGGCCGCTGCTATCAACAAAACTCAGTTCATTGGTATGTCATGGAACTGGTGGATAATAGCCCCAGTGTGTGTGTACTAACTGGTCCTAACTGGTGCCATGCTGCCCTGAGCCGGCACACAATGGTGGTGATTCTGCTTTGCACTGGAGAGAGCGTGAGTGGGTGTAAGGAATGACCAGTCTGGGGAAGGCAACAGGGGCGTCCAATATGGCCTCCACACAGTGACTGGACTGTGTCTGGAGGGGGGGGGGGGGCGCAGCAACACAAAGATCTGTCTGTCTTTTGTCTAAGTCATCGTGGGAGACGCAGAGAGAAAGAAAGGATAGATGGTGAGGAGGGGTGAGAGCTGCTGTCACTCCTGTTTCATTCGACCGAGCTGGGCCTGGACGGTCGGGCGTGTTCACCAGGCGGGAAGGACTCGGGTCATCAGTGGAGGCTGACAGCGATGCATCAGGGAGCTGGAGGACAGTCAGACAGATCGGTGCCAGAGGCGGCTCAGTATAGAACCAATAACACTTCACTTGTGTGTCATGGACAACGTCAGCTGGCATGTCGGATGAAGATGGATTCTACTGAGAACACTTAAGAACCCAGATGTGGTGCGTTCACTCATGTTACTGTCAGGCTTTGTTCTCATGTTCTATTACTGAAGTCTATGATGCATGTGAGGATGACTGAGGACATACTGTGTCTTATTTATGAATCATTTCATTTCATAAGTCACTACAGTGATGTGATGAGATAAACGAATGATTAAACGTAACTGAGGAGTACTAAAACCTGGATCATCAACGTTCAGTAAAGTTTATGTCTTGTAGTTTGGTGAAATGTTGAAACACATGTAATATGTTGTGTGTCATGTTGTTCATGCTCCCTTGTTGTGGTTGTTTCTTCTGATATTTCGAAGGTTGATTTTAAGTTTTAAGTTGATTTTAAGTTTTAAGTTGTTTTTAAGTTGAACTAGTTTAACGGACTGTGGCTTTGAACGATATTTTTCACACTAATAGTGTCTGTCAGTGTGTTGGTTGAGGCTGTTCTGGTTCACTCTCATCTCTCACAGCGTCGTTTTCGGCGGTTTTCAGGGGAGAAGCTGTAAAAAACACAACCTGCTCAGCACCAAACCGCTAACACACAGTTACTGTAGAGCAGCTGGTGAACATAGTGCAGCATTCAGATGTTTCCCTCAGGAGTTGGTAGAGAGCAGAAACACAAACACGACTCCACATGATGATGATGTGTAACTGCTACACAGCTTGTATACATAAATACACAACTGTACATTGAGATTTGAATAATACACTCACATGGTTTGTAATGTGATTTGTAATCCATGAGCAGCCACCTCTTCTTTTGTAGAGGGATTACTCATCACTGAAACACCTTTTTCTCTCTTTTCTCTTCTTTCAGTCCAACTCCTGAAATCCACAGATCTCAGCCGCCACAGTCTTCTGTACCTGAAAGAGATTGGGAATGGCTGGTTCGGAAAGGTAAGCTCACTTCTGACTCCTCCATCATCACGACCTGCTGCTGCTGCTGTTGGGTTTTACAGCCGCTGCAGCATCAGTGAGGCTCACATCACGGCTGTTAGTCTTTCTCTGTGATCCTGGACGCGTTGGAAATGTCCGACACGCTGTGTTACTCGTAGTGTGTAATGTCGGCCTGATCCTCGGCAGTAGTGACACACTGAAGCGTGTGCTGTGATTATTGTGTCTTTACAACCAGATAACATGTTGTTGTCATTCTCTCCCTCCTCTGTTTCTTTGTCTGTTTCTCCTCCTTTTCCAACTCATACTCATGAATACACATCCGTCTCTTCCACACTTGTGTACCTTGACTGGGTATGTCCATCTGTCTGTATGTCCATCTGTCTGTCCGTGTGTGTGTTTGTCTCGTTGAATTATCGTTGCTGAACTCATGCATGACTGCTTCATGTCCTTTTTGTCTGTCTTTGTGTAACGGTCACTTCCACTTCATGCTCGTGTCTGTGTAAATGTCCATCTGTGTGTCTGTCTGTGTGTCTGTCTGTCTGTCTGTCTGCCTCGTGCATATTTGTCTCTATCTGTTGTGTTTCAGGTTCTTCTTGGGGAGGTGACCGCTGGCCTGAACACCACCCAGGTGGTGGTGAAGGAACTCAAAGCCAGCGCCAGTGTTCAGGACCAGATGCACTTCCTGGAGGAAGCACAGCCTTTCCGGTACACATTCACCTCCGTCACCAGCGTTTTCTGTTTCTCTCATTTCTCTACATTTTCTACTTTTTAAAGGGAAGCTGTTTTACTTTTTACTCCTCTACGTTTACCTGGTGGCTGGAGTTACTGGTTACTACATTTATAGTACATTTAAAGCTTAAGATAAACTGTTGTCATCTTATCGGTTTAGTTTAGTTTATCTTATTTGTACAGGCAGAAAACACCAACATATACAATAAATAAACACTGGTGAGATTAAAAACTTATATAATACATATAATTAAAAAAAGGAAAGTAGAACATAAAAATAATACTAATCAAATCAAAACATTTAAAAACAGGTGATTTGTGCTGAAAATCGTAAAAATAATGGAAGAGCTACAGAGGACATGCAATATATGATATATATATGATGTGTGTGTAGTATGTACTAGACAGTATGAAAGAACAGGATGATGCATGTATACAGGAAGGATGTCAAGAAACTTCCACATGTTGCCTTTCAACAGGAGTCATGCAAGGCATAAATTAAGTAATAATAAGTACTATTTAAAGGTGTTTTCATAAATACTGCTGATATACTGAATGAATCTTTACAAACAATATGTCGGTATGGATATGAAAAATGAGACCTTGTGCTGTGATCTCATGCTGTCCAGGGCCCTCCAGCACCCAGCTCTGATGCAGTGTTTGGCCCAATGCACTGAGGTCACTCCCTACCTGCTGGTGATGGAGTTCTGCCCGCTGGTCAGTATCCAAACACACACAATACGAGAGAAAGAGATTAATACACACACACAGAGAGTCTTTTACTAGATAAAACTGACACGACCCAGTTTCATTTAAAGATTTTAATATTTTATTAAATCACTGTGGCATGTCGTGTCGCTTTGCCAGTAAGTAAAATCAGATGTATTAAAAGCATCTACAGTATGAGACTAGATACCTTTTACATCAGTCCATAACTCATTCAGGACATTAATGGATTGAAAAAAGTTGTAATATGTAATTCATGGGATTTTTTTTCTGTTAATTACTTTTGGCAATAAAAACATTGTTGGCAGCTGCTGCAAAATGTTGGCAATAAGTCATATTAGACTTGTTCTGTACTCACAACTGTTAAATCGACCATCAGCCATCACAGGACTGATTACTTCATTTAACACTGATATGTGTCACGTTTTAATCCCTCTGCTCAGAAAGTAATAACAGATGTTATTTTATTCATTTAAAAATCTTTTTATTTCAGATTCTTGAATGAATGTATGTGTACAATGTACAATGACAAGACCGCCCTCCAGTGGTCAGAGGTTGTAACAACTGTGCTCTGTGTCCAGGGGGATGTGAAGGGTTACCTCCGAAGCTGCAGGACTGCAGACACCATGACCCCAGAGCCGCTGATCCTACAGCGCATGGCCTGTGACATCGCCTCAGGGCTGCTGCACTTGCACAAACACAACGTCACACTCAGGTACTTGGCAGCTTCTTCTGTCGTTGCATGTCAGATATTTCAGGATGATACGGGTTTTGCTTCCCGGTTGCTTCCTGGAACAATATCCTGGTGCTGCCTGAGTGCTCCTTACAGACTCCAGCATCAGTGATTTTGTTGCAGGCGGTGACTCTTCGTCTCCAGAACAACTCGGAGCTCCACCGACATTTATACGGTTAATATTTCATCCTGTCAGTGTTGTTTGTATCCAAAATACTTCAAGAAATATGATCCTCTCTGAAATGTTCTGGTTTTGTTTAGTATGTTTATAAATAATGAAGAGATGTGACAGCGGTTTACACCCTCCTCCTCCTCCTCCTCCTCCTCCTCCTACTCATCCTCCTCCTCCTCCTCCTCCTCCTTCTCCTCCTCCTCCTCCTTCTCCTCCTCCTCCTCCTCCTCCTCCTCCTCCTCCTCCTCCTCCTCCTCCTCCTCCTCCTCCTCCTCCAGTGACCTGGCCTTGAGGAACTGCTTGTTGACTGCTGATGTCTCAGTGAAGATCGGAGATTACGGCCTGTCTCACACCAAGTACAAGGTAGAAAATCATTCAAGCAAACACAGACGTGATGAATAAATTAATGAATGAAAGGCTGAGCTTGAATGAATGAGTGAATGAGTCACTCTCTGAACTCAAGCGAGCTTCTACAGATTTAATTCCTGAAGTGTTTTTGTAATATATACACTGATGTGATAATGCATACATACATTTCCACTGTGTGTCTGTTAACAGGATGATTACTACGTGACTCTGGATCAGATGTATGTGCCGCTGCGCTGGATCGCTCCAGAGCTGGTGGATGAGGTGCATGGAAACCTGCTGGTGGCCGACCAGACTCAACAGAGCAACATCTGGTAGGATCAAAACACACACACACACACACACACACACTCATAGTGTACACAGCATCAAATACACTGCATGTATATTAAATACTATTATTATTATTATTATACATTACTGTTCGTTCATTTGTGATTGTTATATTCCACCTCCTTGTATATGAGAGGCAGACTTTAACTCACAGTGTTCATATATATTTATATTTGAGGATCAGGCTCATTTTTTAGTGTAATTAATCCAAACATTGTACAGACTGACAGTTCAGAAACAACAATTTAAGATTTTGTATTTTTTGACAAAACATTAATCTTTCACAATTATATGGAAGCGATTCAGGGTTTGTGTCCGTGTTGGGGAACCGATAGAAGAACAAGGTCCAGTTAAAACCCAGCACAAGTCAAACAATAGAAACCCAGCTAGAAAACCCTGATGGTGACCCTAACCCAAAATAACAAAATGATTTACAGTATGTGTACATAGTGATTACGTTTTATCTTTTATCTCATGTCCTCTGCCTCAGGTCTCTGGGCGTTACTATCTGGGAGCTGTTTGAACTGGGAAACCAGCCCTACAGACACTACTCTGACAGACAAGTGCTGACCTACGCTGTGAGGGAGCAGCAGCTGCGACTGTCCAAACCGCTGCTCAAAGTGCCCCTGGCTGAGCGCTGGTGAGACACACATTTAGAAACATCTTTAAAATATTTAACAGCCCTTAAAGGAGGAGGAGGACAAACACAGCAGAACAAACAGAGCACAATCTCATTAAATGATTTATGTTATTTGACAGGGATGGGACACTTCTTCCAACCCTGTCTGCTAAAACTTACATTTATATACAACTAAATTATTTTCTAACATATGTTAATTAAGAACATGTTTTCATTAACCCCTCAGGTATGAGGTGATGCAGTTCTGCTGGCTCCAGCCTGATCAGAGGCCCAATGCAGAGGAAGTCCACTTGCTGCTCAGCTACCTGTGTGCCAAGGGGGCCAGCGAGGCCGAGGAGGACTTTGAGAGACGATGGAACTCCATGCGTCCAAATACCGGAAACAACAGCCTCCGTGGTGCCTGTGTGACGTCACGAGACCACCCCTCATTGACCTCCTCCTCCTCTTTCCCTCTCCTTGAGCAGTTTTCAGCTGGTGATGGATACCACTCGGAGTCCGGGGATGACATACTAACAGTCACAGAGACCAGCCACGGCCTGAACTTTGAGTACAAGTGGGAGCATGCCAGGGCAGAACAGTCGTATAGAGCACCGGACTCCTCTAGTACACTGGGTCATCATTGTCAGGAGGCATTTTACCCACCAGGAGGCATTGTGGGAGGCTGCCCCATGGAGAGCCTCAGCCATGGAGTTTCTCCTCCTTACTACCAACCAAAACATCTGCATGCTCCAGGCGTACTCCCCGTCCTCAGTGCCCATAGCCCCTCAATGAGCAGTGAATACTACATCCGCATTGAAGAGCCAGTAGACTGTAACATTGATCTGGACTACACCATGTGCTCCTACAGCCCAGACTACCAAGGCAGCAGCGGGAGCTTCCTTACTGGGAGTGCCGACTCAGGCGAGTGTATGGCCTGCCCATCACAGGCTAAGAATATGGCTTCCTATTGGTCAGCAGACATCCATAAGTCAGATGTGTATGACTCGAACGACTCAAGTCCTGCTATCTCCCTGACAATGGAGCCCCTTTTAGGGCAAGTGTCGGACAGCAGCCCCATACGGCCCTGGGAGTCTAGTCACTATGTGTCCTATAAAGACCGAGATGGGGGTTACTACTATGAGCACTCGCCACCTTTAGATCACTATCTGATTGGAGGTGAACTCTCCAGTGAACGTCATCATCAGGAAAGCTGGGGGTCCAGAAGCCTTCGCCAGGCCTTGGGTGAGTTGGAGAACCCGCTGGGTATATCTCCTGTAATCAGCCCGCCTCAACAGGCCTACAGAGACGTATACCTAGACACAAGTCAGGCCTCCATCATTGGAAAGAATGTGACCGGGGGATACTACGACATGATGGGCTCCCTGAGGAAGACCATGCCCAGCCACACCAGGCACAACAGCCACTCTGTCAGTATCAACATGGAGACAGAGGGGGCGCTCTTCATCGGGCACAGAGACAGTGATTCAGAGGAGGAGGAAGAAGAGGACATATTTGTTGAGAGACACACCTGCAACACTTGGCCTTCAAAACATCGCCACAGCAGTGTAGGTCACCACAGGCGTGCGAGCCACAGCTGCAGGCAGGACGCTTACGTAGATTTCCACTACACAATGCCGAGTACAGACATTGAAGACTCGTGGCCAGAGGAGCACAGCCTGGCCTTCCACGCTCTGCCCAAACCCATTGACTATCTAGAGCCCCACCAGGCCAAAGACAACAGTGCCTGCCTTAATCTGAGTAAACACCACGCAATGGTGCCCTCAGACAACTGCAACGCCTACATTTACCTGTGCCACGAGGGCGAGACTCAGGTGCCAGTATCGGGGGAGTGCTGCCACTCGCACTTTGTTGATCCGCTCACTGGTTTGCTAGTCAGAAACAACAGCTACAGTCACAGCTACAGTCACAGCAACTACATCAGAGATAAGGTCATTAACATCCCAAGCAATGAGGAGATGATCAATCTATCACCGGCTCCAGGTGGTCCCATTGTGCCCAAACCTGCTTTGATAAAGACTGAAGACAGTGGAGAACAATATGTTGACCTCACAGCTGATGACCCCCTATTCAAAGAGAAGAAGGAGGATGTAATCAAGGAAAATCTAATCATGCAAAAACCAACAGAGCCTAAAATAGAAGAGGCGACGCCGATAATGACCAAAGCCACTCCGCCTCCCGATGACAACATGCATGTGATGGTGGCCCTCGCAGATCCACAGTCAGAGACGAGTAACGCCGGCGATAGCGGTGTCGACAGAGGTGGCTCCAGCGTGAGCCTCGCTGACATCCTCGACTGCAGTGACGACGACGAGAACGATGACATCACAGACGACATCACTGACGTCACCTCAGGCATCTTTGCTGACGAGGCCGGAGAGTTGAATGCTTCTCCTGCCTTTAAGTCATTGCAGAAGCAGGTAGGAACTCCTGATTCCATGGATTCGATGGATCTGCCATCTGCAGCCGGGTCCTGTGAAGGCTTCAGCCCTGCTTCCTCCCACCCGTCCAGCTCGCCTAAAGCTATGGATAGTGGCTATGATACAGAAAATAATGAGAGCCCCGAGTTTGTCCCCAAAGAGCCTCATGAACCCCGCGACCAACCTCTGGGAAAGCCTACTCTTGATACGAGCCTGGAGGAGGATGAGGAGCATGAAGTCGAGGTTCAAGAGGTGCCAACAGAGGCTGAGCCGTCATTGGATGAGGATTTGGATTTAGGGGCTTCACAGACATGCAACAACATCCTGTTACCACTGAGTGATAAGACCCCGTACAGAGACTCTGCCTACTTTTCAGACTATGAGAATGAAAGGTTGTCCAAGGATGAAGGGGAGGAACTGCCAGAGAAAGTAAAAGATGAAGAAAATGTTGAAAATGAGCAGCACATGGCAGAAAAGAAGGGCGAGAAAAGGAAGAATGAAGAGGACGAGGATCTACAGGACACTGTTGTGAGCAAAGACATAAAACTTGAAATTAACGCTTTGACTCAAGGAGCAGAAACTTCTTATTTACCAGAATTTGAAGCATGTTTACCAGAACAATGTGACCCGGATGAGATGCTCGGGTTATCTCTGGAGCCCTCCGACACTACCTCGATAGCAGAAGGCGGACTGGACGAATGGCCGTCTCAGGAGGAGAGCTCTTCCCTAGGAGACTGGGCAGCAGAGGTGGTGGGAGCAATGGAAGAGGCCCTCGGTGCCCTGAATGAAGTATGTAAGTCCAACATCAGCGTAGAGGAGGAGGAAGCAGAGGACACGAAAGATTCAGAAACAGCAGATGAGCCAGCAATCAAGACGGTTCAATACAAGCCATCAGGGATATCTGGAGAAGTCCTGCACAGCTTACCCAAAGATGAGGTGGCCTTGCAGCACACAGCACACAGCAGGCGGTTTTCTTCTTCTTCTCCTCCACCTCCATCCACCCCTCCCCCTCCACTCCCTGCAACAGAGGGCCGAGGATCTCCAGCTGATGGGGAAGAGGGGGACGAGGAGGACGGTAACACTGACGACAGCGACGAGTCGGATGAAGATCTGCGAACCTACAGTGTGCAGGAGCAGAGCGGAGGGGAAGAGAGCGAGGACGAGTGCCACCCGGTGCCCATCGTGGTGAGCGACAACAGCGAGGCCCACAAGCTGCGCAGCCTCCTCAAGATGCCGACGAATCTAGAGGAGGAGGTCGAACGCAAGAAGAAGACAGTGTCGTTTTTTGACGATGTCACCGTCTATCTGTTCGATCAGGTGGGTGTCGTAGAGGATATACGGAAATGTTTTCTTTCACTTATTTACTATTTATCATTTACACTACAGGAACATTTGAAGGGGATCGTCTAGTATGAACAAGAGGAATGATTTCAGCAAGCAAAACCTGTTCCAAGTGTTCATATGGGGCTGTTGTTTTAGGACTTGAAAACTAACCCTAACTCTACCTACAGCTGATGTCAGGTCTGTCTAACATATAAATAAAGCTTATGTATACTTTTCTTCACACAGGAAAGCCCGACTAAGGAGCTGGCCGAGCGGGGCTTCCCTTCAGGACCAGAGGGTCAAAGTTCACAGAGCAAAGACAGGGTGAATCCCTCGGATGACTCCTCAGATGGGAACATCTCAGAGGAGAGTAAGTACAAATAAACGGTAATTAAAGACGAAGTCAAAAGTTTATGTGAAACTATAATGAATTACTGTCTTTTCTCAGGCGCTGGGTATGAATGGGACGACGACTTCCCCCTGCTCCCGTTACCAACGTCCTCAGTGACATCGGACTCCCCTCCTCCCCGCTCCATCTCCAAAGCCCCAGACCCTAAACCAGCCATGCAGTACTCCCGCTTCACTGTGTCCCGCTTCTCCATCACTCACATCTCTGACTCTGACATGGACTCTGCAGGAGGTGGGAACATTTTAATTTTCTGGTACTGAGATGCAGATTAAATTTTAGATTTGATCAACTACAGAGAGACATGTGACTGGATGGTTCAAAGCTGCTAAAACTGTGAAATATAGCAACAAATTAGAGTATTTGTACAAGATATTGAACTGGTTTTATACATAAATGCAGGACATATATAAAGTATATATAATATATAGACAGCTAGATAATTGTGTCTTTCTGAAACACATCCTAGTTAAAGTCTCTGGAGTTGGTCAGAGTAAATGAAGTAAAAATAAAGTATTTGTTCACAGTACTGACCTGATATTACAGTAAAACAGTAGTAAAATCATCTCTCCTAGTTTTTCATGACATGTGAAAATGTTTTCATCTTTACAGTCATTTTTTACTGTAATTAATTAAGTATAATTTAAATCTAGAACTACTGCAAATCACGTATGAACATGTTTCAGTTAACACGGCTACTTTAGTCGTGTATTAGACTTAATCTCTATCTGGGAAACGGCCCGGTACAGATTGTTGTTCCCACAGACTGAGTTACAATAAACTGTCCCACATTAATGAGACACGTTCATGCCAAATGTACGAATCTGTCAACATTTGGGAGGATGAAGATGTTTACATTATTCTCTTCTGTCTTGTTGTCGTTTTTTGCAGGAAGCAGCGAGGACGGAGACAAAGAGTGACGAGCTGTTGGGGTCTGCTGCCTCTCTGTGAAAACAACTAGCATGACTTCTGATTCATTTTTTAACGTCAGGTTTTTAGAAACACAAGACAGTGCCTCTTACCGCCTGTGGACACTTTACCACAACGTAGGACTGACCTAAGCTGTTTAGACTACTGAGAAGAGTATGATTAATATATAAAAACTCAGAATATTAATATATACTGGATGTACTGGATGAATTTATGAAAGCAGGAGAAACATATATGTTGAATTATACATATTTTTCAGATCAAAGGGACAAAATGGACAGACAGACATTTAAAAAGCACGTTTGACTCCTCCTTTTCCTTTATGATGAGGAGCATTTATGAGCGTGTGGAACAACACGGGACAAACCTCAGTGAAAGACACACTCAACAAAGGATCAGCACTTTGAACAAGACTGAACAGCAGCACAGACGTCATACTTTTTGGGAAATTGCTTTATTTGTCTTAATGAGGTATCACAAGTAATATTGTTAATATTTGGGTCCATTCAGACATAAAGGACACTTAACTAAAGGACGCAAAGGGAGCTTCAACCTGTCTGGTTGCAGTGTGTGTTTTTGTGGAAACAGCTGATCAATCTGATTATTTTTTCTTTCCTTTTTTTTCTATCAGGATCAATACGGTACTGTTTTACATAAATATGTGTCTCATTCTCTCCCAATCAATCAGACATCGATACCAACATCAGACAGAACGCTGTCAGTGACAGGAAGTGAAACGATTTCACTCTTATTCAAAAGATTTTTAAAATATATCAGTGCATGGTTTCAATAACTAGAAAAAATATCTATAAGAATTTACTGTTTAGAGACAAAAGCGGAAAGTTTTTTGTTTTCTGTTTTAAAGTCGATTCAGACACACGTGGAAATCCACTTTCATGTCACTTGGCCAAAAGTAATTGGCAGCAAGATGCAACAGAAACTAATGGGCCAATAGGGGCGGGCGATATGATGAAGTCCTCCATCACACACGGTTTATGTGAAAAGATTTCAATAATGAGACACAATGGGAACGTCTGTTTTAGATATGTGTTAAAGAGCAGACAGGTGCTTCATCACATTGATGCAAAATCTTGTCAATCCAATATTTACAGAAAGCAGTGATGCTAATTTATTCACAACAATATTTAAATTGGTCAAATGCAGCCACATATATCACAGGAATAGATATTATACTTTGGTTTTTATCATCGTATTGCCCAATTTTACAGGCTAACAAATCAAAAAAACATAGTTGCGCAACAGTATTGCTGTTAAGTGAGTCTGAACAAAAGTGTAAATTTACATTATACATCCAGTGTTTCTGTTCATTTTATCTGTCACCTGCTGTACATTAGCGACAAGCTGAACTTTGTTCCAGTTCATTATAATTTGGTTTTATTATTATAAAACATAATAAGATGAGGATTTCATAGCACTTAAAAGCTTGGTGGAAGAACGTGGAGCCATGTTTAGGTGGGACAGATCGGATCAGCGTTGAGGCTAGTTTGATGTATTATCATGAAGTGTTAAAATGCTTCCTGTGTGTACAGAGGGGAGGTTGTGGCTGCTGCTTTTAAAGCCGATCAACATGTCGTGTCTTTAAGTGTTTGTTTGCCTTCAAAATGCTTTAATATTCTGTAACGGTAGAAACATCTAGACAGCTGTCCGTAATATTTTTGTATCTTGACAAGAATACTTTTATGAGTATTGATGTACTTGTACCTGTGGAGGAGGGAGAGTAAAAATTAATAATTATAGATTAGATCTCTCGTGTTTATTGTTGCCAAAGAGATGTTGTGTTGTGAGTGTTGGAGCAACACGACAGCAGCTTTGGCCTCATGACAACAACGTGAGCAGGTTTCAAACACCGTCAGTAAAATGTTCCCCAACGCTCAGCTGGTCATCATCACTTCTGTTCCTTCTATCAAATATAAATAAAGTCTGTTTTACACATCTTAAGATATATTTTCATTTTTTTTGTCCAGTTTTAGAGATGCAACTAATGACTATTATTATTAGCTGGAACAGATGTTAAATTTTCTTATTAATTAATTGATTAATTGGTTGCAGATTTATTTCATGTTAATATTTTATGAGATAAGAAGCGATTGCAAATATAAACTTGTGTTTTTGTGTTTCCTGTTTTACGCCTGAATCAGACAACATGATATCAGAAGTAATTTATGATCTTTGAAAGGTGTAAATCTCATATATTCTCGTGCAGTATGAAGACACATAAACACAATACTGGTAAATACTCGATTCTTTAATCAGAAAATGGAATTGAAAACAGACGCTGTTTGCTATCAAATCACACAATGATACAATATTGACTGTCGGTCTTCATTTGTGTTGTACTCAGAGTTACACCAGTGTAGGTTAAATCAATACGAATACCTGAAGTTTTAAAGAGTAAACCTGCTGCCACCTAGTGGTCACTACGCTCTGCGGTACCACGTTTCACGAAGCATCACGACGACGTTATAACCTTCACAGCTTAGCAACTGTAGCTAGGCACGGCTCATAACCCAACATTACCTCCAATGATTAAAAGAAAAAAAACATTAAAATTAAAGAACATCAGTGTTCAGCAGGTTCAAGGTTCACGTGTTCTGTAGCACATCCGTGTAATAATAGTCACGGATGCTACCACAGTTAGCAAGATAAGTGTTAGCTTTTCACTTAACGTAAAATATACTGTTTTAAAAATAAGCAACTTCTTACGTGTTATAAGTGAAAACTAGTCCTGCAACACGTGAACAGTGATTATTTACATACAGTATCTACACGGATAATCAGCTGGCGGCTTTATTCAGCGTATATATTTTGCCATCACGTGTTTGTATGTTTTAAAATCTTTTCCAAGATTCTCGTTTCTTGAATTAAACCTTGAAGTATTTGATATTCCTAATAACCTGTATTAGTGTAACTCTGCCTCCATGTCACTCTGCATCAGTCCACTTATATTAAATATAATAGATCACATAAAGTTTATTTTCTGCTGTTGATTGTTTCATTAAATATTTCTGTGTTGGAAATGTTGCTTTAAGAAGATCCTAAAACATGAATCAGGTGAAATATGGAGCATTATTACTGTAGATACAAACACCTGCAGCGCTGCTTAAGAGTACAACTAATATTACACAATATATTAATATAATAATATATTTCAATTAGTTGAACTTACAGTACTATGAGTCGTCATAATTTAGATGATCTGCCTCGATTCAGACGAATAACTTTCCTGCTTTCTTTCGTTCAGGTGAAACACCTGTCGGGGTGTTAAAGTGAACATCTATTATTAACCATCACTGTGAGGACATGCTGAAAACATCCTGATTTTCTTCTTTCTATTCTTCTATATTTTCTTCTTCTTTTCATCGCAGATCAAATATGAATCAAGTCTTTATTTACATTATCTCTCAACTAATACAGAAATAATGTAAATGTTTGATCGTATTGATTTCTTATTATAAAAGTAGCACTATAGTAATACTGCAGCTGAATCATCCACCCGCAGCTGGTTTAAAGTGGGGGGGCTCAGTAGTCCTCTGGGGGGGTCGGGGCCTTCTCCACGAAGTCATAGTGAACTGAATCAGGAAGTTCGTCCTCGACCTCACCTTCATCATCAGAAATGGGCGGTTTGGCCGGGGCCTCCACAGCCGGCTCGATGGGTGGATCAAAGCTGGCAAGAAGAAGAAGAAGAAAAACTTTATTAAGGGTCTTTTTTTAAATTTGATAAATTAAATATCATGCATACATTTACCAACAGTCAGGAAGCCAATAAAAGATGAGTCATGCAAAAAAAAAAAAAAGAGGAAGGAGAAGCTTGAATGATGCAGAAACATGCAACACGTTTCCTGACATGTCCAGTTATTACAACCCACAGCGCTGATGATGCAGACGGATCACATTAAAACACAAACAGGGATGGAAACAAGACGCCAGCGAGCGAGAAGCCGAGAAGACGACCGGGACTGAAAGGTCAGTCACTTACGCTGGTTTGAGGTCACTCAGAAACGGGCGTAATCAGGCCCTGAACTGGAAGGCAGAAACATCCCGTGTGTTTAGGTCACATGTTAAAATATACAGAGCTCAGTCATATACAGCAAAGTTCTTATTTATGACACATTTAGGTAGTTTTAACACAAAGCTTCTTAAAGAAAAACTACTGAGACCATGATGGAGACGTCTGGGGGCAGAACATCACCCTCCACCTTCCTGCCAGGAAGATCCACGTTATGAAAACTTAATTTTCAGATACTGCTGATAATATTTCATTTATCTGAAGTTAATAAAAAGACGTGAAGTAAATTTGTGCAGGTTTAAGTTAGATTTTAAATGTAGGACTTTTACTTTTCCATCGTGGTCTCACAGTCTAAGAGCTTCTTTCTATTTGATGATTTGTTTATGAAGTTTTATGAAGTTTTTGGGATAATTGTGAGATATCAAACATGAATACATTCATCAAACTGATTACTGCTCTACTGCTCTGTAATTATGACCCAAATATAGTATATATAAATATATAGATATAAATAAAACCTCTAAACACATGTGACAAAAACAAAAACATGCAGGCATATAAACCAACACAGTGGATTAATAAAACAAACACGTTAATATGAAATAAATACGCTGTGAAACACAGTCGAGTTGAAGAAGGTACCTTAGCTAGCAGCAGGAGGAGCAGGTCAGTGGATGGATGGCAGGTTCAGGATGCAGTGTGACTACTACTGTGTACTAAACACACACACACACGCACACACACACACACACACTATACATGCAACAAGGACGGTGGGACGTTATGATGGGAGGAGCCACCTCGGTTAACCGCAGGTTAATGTGTTAAAGCAGGAAGTTAGTTCAGAGAAAGGAAATCATTTTCTTCTTTCAGCATGTGTTGAGCAAGAAGTTCATAAAGTCAGAAACATTTAACGCTTCCATAAAGTCACAAATAAAATTATTTACAGACCTGCTGGTGACGCTTTATTATTTTTAATTTTCCTGTAAATCTTCAGAGTCGTTTGCAGGTTTTTAATAGTCGAGTTTTAGGTGTATAAATCTTAATAAATGAGACTTAATTAAAATTAAAAAATATTTTTCAGTCTGTAGTTTTTTGTGTCATTAACATCCATCAACATTTAATTATTTTATGGATTTTACATTTTTTCAATAGTTGCTGTTTAACTGTTAATAAATAGTTTATATGAAATGTGCTCATTAAGAAACAATCTAATATTTTAAAATCTAGTTTGAAGTCAGTTAAAGAATTTTTAAGTGTCTAATTTGTTAAGAATATTTTCAAATTAACGTATGAAGCCAAATATCTTGATATCTCACTAACTTAATTAACTAAACTTATTTTAGAGTTTTTTCAGATTTGCTAAACTTAATCGCTCCACTTTTTGTGTAAAATGTCCTAAAAACACGTTAAACTTTTCCAGGAATTAAGATATTTGTGTTTACAGGTCAAAAAGAGCAAACACGTTAGACCTTTGAAGATTAATCTGCAGACATAAAAACATATTTAACACAAAAAGCCTGACTTTAAACGAACAGAAACAACCAAATATATCCAGCTGAATAAATTTATTTTATACTTCTTTAAAGTAGAAATTCATACATTTGAGGTCATCAATGTTACACTTCTTTGGTGCCCCCAAAGCATGCATATCCATAAACTCTCTGTACAATACTTTGATTTTTAAAGATTCTTTTACAACAAAACCCTTCAAAATAAAAGCACATCAGCTGATGTTGGTGTGCTATCTCTGCAGCGATGGCAGTCATACCTTGGGCTTATTCTAGTGGAGAAAGAAGAAACACTGGCAGCTTCCAGTCGTTTGCACTCGACTTTTGTCTCTAAATTCATCAAAACAGAGATGGAAAAAAAAGGGGGGAGGTTGGCAAAGCTGAGGGGGGAAGACAGGTCACACAAAAACAGAGGAGAGAAGAAGAAGACAGCAGACATGTGCAGCAAGGACAACATTTCTACCACGCAAAAAAAGTCCATCTTGACCCAATTAAAAAAAAGTTTAAAAAAAACAAAAAAAAAACGTAAAACACTCAATCGCATTAAATAATTTAAAGACAGACATTTTTGCAGAGTAGGAGTCATGAGAGAGGTAACCGAGGTAACCGAGGTTACCAGGCGGGTCACAGAGAGGTAACCGAGGTAACCCAGGTTACCAGGCGGGTCACAGAGAGGTGCACCTCCTCTCTTTGGTGGAGTCATGGGTTTTAGAAGCAGTGTTACAGGCTCGAACTAACATCTTTATTCAGCACAGAGAGCATCAGACAAACTGTTTCCTCCAAATACACGAAGCCTTTCACTCGAGGCTGAATGAGGTTTCAACATCAAGTTAACTCCTCCCCTTCAACGCTGCAGAGACGCCCAATCACAAAGCTGCTCACGCCTCATTTCATCATATGTGTTATCATCATAACGGCATCTCATCCATTCAGTAACAACAACTGTGTCAGGATGTTAAAAGATTTAAATGTTTTGATATCTTGCACCGAGCCAAACGGCAGCAGGCTAGTTGATCGAAACACGGCTGCAAATATTGATCAGTTTTATAAGCGTATTAACTTTTGCAAATTAGAAATCGTCTTCTTTAGTCTGTAAAATGTTTTTTCTTTTGTTTTATTATTTAATGTTCAACTATTTAAAATCAGAAAAAGCAGCATTTTATCCACATTTGAAGGTTTTTTATTTTATTTTTTTTGGTCGATCGACTTATGATTAATAAACTCGTAGCTTTGTGTGTCTCTCAGGGACGAGTTACAGTAGTTGACCCCATTCAGCCATGGCATATTACACACACACACACACACACACACACACACACACACACACACCCCGAGCACCTGTGTTTGTGTGTCTGAGCACAGTGTCTCCATAAAGAAGTTGGAGTTCAAAGTTCAAAGTCTGATACTGAAAACATGACATTAAGTTTGTTTACACAAAGTCAGAAATATAAAGTATTCATAAGGTGCGTCATGTTTATGTTTGTTTATGAACTGATCATAGATACCGTATGACACATATATGTACAGTAAACATTCCCGTCCATGAGTTAAAACATTTACATTAACTGTTCACAACTCGTGATCTCTTCTCTCAGATACAAAATGTCACAGCATGAAAAAGTACTGAAGGACCCAGTAAAAGTATTGATTATTGATTATTGATTGGAATGGGTTGTTTTTACATTATGAAAATCCTCTAATTTGACTTTTAACTCCTTCACATCGTCATTCTGATGGAAAGCAGGTTCCTTTGGCGAGGAGATATTAACCCCCAGCGATATATAAAAGAAATGTTCATGCATGAAAGACGAGCAAAAGATACATTTTCCTGAAAGAAAATGTCCATCACGTTGATTTTGATTGTTCGGATGGAGCAGAGTCCGTTTTGTTCGGCTTCGGCTTCGCCGGCGGACAGTTAGACAGGACGGGGAGCGAGCGGGGAGACGGAGGGGGCAAAGATACACACAGGAGCCTCCTCCTCACACTGATCGGCTCGGGACGGTTTACTGCCGTTAGCAGGGGGGTGGAGGGGGTGGGTGGGGGTTGATTGAGGTGCCTGTCCTATCGCATCGTCTGGCTGAGTCTGCGCCTGTTTGTCTGTCTGTCCTCACACTGTTGAAATCAATTTGCCCTCTGTGGAGCTGTGGACACAGAGAGGAGACGCTTCCAGGTGGGCTGATGGAGGAGAAACAGCAGCAAACACAACGAGGAGGTCGAAACACGTCGACTCCCCAAACACAAGAAGAACGAAGCCGCAGAGCCCCGCCCGATCTGACGGCTGCAGTTAATCAACAGATCTCATGTTTGGAGCCAATAATGAAGTATTGTGTGATATATTTTAATCTCCATCGTTGTGCTGACATGTTCATCACAGACTCATAACTTTCTATTATTGTGTTTTATGTATTTTGTCTTGCATGCATGTACTTCTAATGCTTCAGTCTTTGCATATCACAGTTAATGTGTTAATAATAATAATAATATTAATAATTAATAATATTGTTCTGCATGCTTATAAATGTTCAAATTAACTTATTTAAAATCATATATTTTTTGAGGGATGACACATGAAACATATAAGATATATCAAGCTTTGGATAAATAGATCAGTTGATCGTTGGTTTGGATCCAAGCATGAGATGTGTTGACACATAAATCTAGAAACAGAGCAGACTTCTCCTTTAGTCTGAATGAGGGTGTGAAGCAGGGACTGGGTGGGTGGATGGGTGGGTGGGTGCAGTTAGCAGACGGAGGCAGCTGGGAGGTCAAAGCGTGAGTGTTTTAACAAATTAATGAATAAAAGAAAGCTTAAATCAACTTAAACCAAATGAACCAATAGCATGCCTTAAAATAAAATCTACTGAAACTAGAAACACGTCCTGTTTGGGTTAAAATGGGTCAATACGCAGAACACAATATATGTGACAATATATATATATGATGTGTAGCATCTAATCAGACAAGAAACACAACTGAATGGAAACATCAAAGAAAACAACACAAAACCAAAGGTGGTGTTTGTCCTGCTGGTTGTGTGTTTGAGGGTCTGAACTGGAACCGAGTTGATTACAACAATATGAAGTTAATATTAAAGAGTGAACAGGTGTTGTTACCTGGTGGGGAAGCGGGGCTCATACTCTTCACCTCCTTGCTGTAAAGACAAGAGATTCAGTCATTTAATTTATTCTGAACATAAATAATAGTTTCAATAACCAGCAGATGGCAGCAGAGAAACGAGCAGCGTCTCTTCATGAAGCTGAAGACGTCTCGTACTGAGACGGATGTGGACAGACAGCAGCATCATCAGGACATATGTTTCAGTCCCAGTCCGACTGTTTCTGGTCTTAAAACGCTGAGTTGTTTATATGCAGATTAATTATATGAATCTGGAAGCAGAATTATTGAATTGAATTATTGAATATTTCAACAAAACAAGTTCATTGATCTGATAGAAAAACAGCAATGACGTTGTTTACTGTCTATAAAAAGTATTTTATAACTATTGATGCTTTTTGTACTACAAATTAGTTATTAGTACACAAAATCACAGTAAACAGAATTTTAAAAAGTCTTAAACGTCATAAAAGATTCAAATTTTACTTAAATTTTTTATCGTCTAGTTTGCTCGTTAATGAGCATTAATTTGGTCATTTGTGGTTAAAAAGACATTTATGGTAAATATGTTAAAACTGTTTAAATAATTAGTTTTAATTAAAATCCTAAATGTGTAACTTTAATTGTATTTTCCAGTTAAACGTTTCGTTGTCTTCATAAAATCATTGTTTTCTATGTGATGTCATATTTAAGATGACAGAAAGCGGATCGTCCCTAAATGTCAGCCGAGATGTTTCCGTCTTTAAATGCTGCGAAGCGTTTAAGTCGTTACTCGCCTGCTGAGACATTAAATTTCACCCACATGTATCGTTCCAGGTGAGACGTAGGCGGGAAGCCGGGCTGATCGAGAAAGGGTTCAGTGTTGCGTAAGTATACTTCTGATTATTCCTTTTGAAAAATTAACTCCCCCCATCAGCCGCCACAGCTGCTGCCTTCTGTCTCCCTCCTCTTTGCAGCCAGACGCAGGTAAACGCCTCCAACCTGCTCCAGGAGCAGAAACATGTGACGTGAAGGAGAACTGATCTCCACGTTTATATAAGTGGACGTAGCAGAGCCCAGGAGATGACTCAGATAACGGAAGAAGCAGCCAGTCAAAGCAAAGACCGCTGTCTTTATTTACCTCAGTTACAGGTAACTGTTTAACTAACATGTAGATTATCAGGCAGCAGCAGTTTAACCAGCCCTGTTTGTTTCCTTTATTTGGCCATTATTGGAGATCCGGCTTTTGATTGGCTACCAGCCGCTATTAGAGGAGATGCAGATATTCCTCTTCTGCAGGTGAAAGCTTTCTCCAAACTTTCTGAGACAGACGAGCACCTTTCTGTGCCAGGTTTGTTGCGACTCAGCTACTGTGTTATGTGTGAACCTGTGTGTGGGTAGATGCCAGTGTGTGTGTGTGTGTGTGTGTGTGTGTGTGTGTGTGTGTGTGTGTGTGTGTTTTGCAGACCCCCCACCTGTGAGAAGCCTGGCACCGCTAAGCTGTAGGGGCGTTGTTGTCTGCCATGCAGAGCAGCAGCGCTCTGTGCAGCCATACGGGAGTGGAGGCCGTAATCATGCACGGGCAGAGCCACGTCTTCCCGCTCGAGAAGGTTTCCTGTGCTGCTGCTTTTCCCGTGATGGAGGCTGGAAACACAGACAACGAAGAAACCGTAAACACGTTGTCCCCTGGAACAGTGAGTGTGTGTTGGTGTGTGTTAGTGTGTGTTGGTGTGTGTTGGTGTGTGTGTGTGTTGGTGTGTGTTAGTGAGTGTTAGTGTGTGTTGGTGTGTGTTGGTGTGTGTGTGTGTTGGTGTGTGTTAGTGAGTGTTAGTGTGTGTTAGTGTGTGTGTGTTTATTGGGAACATCTCTCATGATTTGTTATTAAATTCACCATTTCCATTTTTTCAAGTTTCATAAAAAAAAAAAAAAAAAAAAAAAAAAAAATCAAATTAGAGCAAAATTTTCACCAAAATAGATAAAAGAAAATCTATCAATAAATATGCCTACAAAAAACAAACCCTGAGGCTCGCCTGCTGTAATGTAATGATTTACATTTACATAAACACCTACTTGTGTACTCGAAGTTGCCTCATGGAGTCGCCGTCACTGTCAGCGATCACCCGCGTGTAGGAGAAAGGAAACCAGCCACGCCTGGAGGAGGTTTTAAAAACACAGAAAACTCATTTCTATGTACGTCACATTCAGTGGAAACTAAAGCAAAGGAAGCAAAGTTTTAGGTGCAGACGCCATGACGACTCTTCACCTCTATAGTCTACAGAGGAGCAAATAAAACATTTCTGCAAATACACGAGTCAAACGTACATCCTTGTCTTCTCGTTCTCTCCGTAGTGCCACCCATCGCGGGCCTCGGGGACCAGCAGGGTGATCACGTCGCCCTCAGTGAAGCTGAGCAGGGTGCTGTTGTCGCCGGCTGCGTGGGAGAAGATGGCCTGGACGCGGGTTCTCCCGTTCCTCTCCAGCCCCGCCGCCATGGAGCTGGACCGGGGCAGCGTACGGGTCTCCACTGGGACAGAGGTAACAGGAGGGGAAACAGACAGCAGTCAGCCTCCTCTTCTCTAATGAACACTATAATATACTATACTATACTATACTATACTATACTATACTATACTGTACTATTCATCAGTTTTAGCAGCAGACGGTCCGGTCTTACTCAGTGGGGTCTTGCTCTTGGCGGGGGCGACCTTGCGGACAGGCAGGGTGTTGGAGTAAACGTCCCCTCCGTGCCGCTGGGTCTGCGGTGAAGGCTTGCCCTGCGCCACCTTGCCCTCCATCCACTGCTGGTAGTCCTCCCCTCCGTGGGCGCCAGCCGTGCCGTTCATCACCGACATACCTTCCACACCTCCCATCAGCCTCTGCAAAGGTGGCGATTATTACAGAGTCTAACCTCCTGCAGCGCATCAATAACCATGAACAGGGTGGAAAGCGGCTCTGGGTCAGGAAATACTGAGTGCGTTTGTTTAAAGCTGAACATATGGAAACATACGCAACATATGGGAACATTAAATATTGTAATTTGCTGCTGATAAAAATGATGATTTTTGGGCAGTAGAGGAACTGACCTGCTGCCCCAAGCCCCCGCTGGCTCTGAGGGCTGCCAGCTCTGGCGGCACCGGCAGGGGTTTAGCTCCAGGGATGGGCTCAGAGATGGACATGCCGGGGTGATGAGCGCCAGCAGCCACGGGGCCCACTGCACTGCTCATCTGCTGGGCCAGGAACATGGCACGATCTGGCAGCTTGTTGGGCTCAGCACACACCTGCTGCCACACTGGGAGTTTGTGGGATAAAAGCTCCTTCCCCTGGAAGCAAGAGACACGAGGCGGGTTGAGGCAGGCGCGTGTTTAAAACACAGATATATTTTCACATCTTCTTAATTAAATCAACTTGATCTGCATCAAAACAGAATCATGGGATACATGCGTGTGTTTTTCAATGTGAAACGTTCAGAAATGCAAAATGTCCTAAATCCAGAATGAAATGACCTGAATTACATCTGTTAACTAGTTTTTGAGATATTCTACTAATAATAAAAATATATGAAACTTCTGGAGTTGATGATGGGATGGAGGGAGTTTCTCAACATGCTATTATTCATATTAATTAAAGTATAGATGACTGACTAGATGGGAGGGGTGAGAGGCGGGGTATGAATCCTCCATACATTATACAGCACAGCAGTTACATAAAGAGACTCATTTGCATTAATCATCAGTGAATACATGAATATGAGAACGATGGTGAGGAGACTCTGCTGCAGCAGGCTGGCGTGGAGGATAAACACGGTGAGGATCCAACGGTTGTCTGGCCCTGCTGAGTGTGTGTGGGAGGGATGACCAAATACAATAACACATATATGAAAAGTACAGTGAAAACAAACCCACGTTAACAGAGTGAGCATCGACTCAACGAGGCTGTGTGTGTGACAGGTAGAAACCCACTAATATGTGACATGATTACATCATAAAGAAGTGTGTGTGTGTGTGTGTGTGTGTGTGTGTGTGTGGTCAGCATCTTTACATTCATTCTTCCTCATCAGCCACATGACAGACCTATAGAGGTTTTTAGGGATTTGCCAATTTGCAAAAAGTAGAGACGACTCAACAACGATGTCCTCACTGATCGTATCTTCCTTTATGTTAACACGTTAGCATACGGCTACGTTGAGAAGCCCCTCAGACTCCAGTTTACTGTCATATATAACAAAGAAAAGCATCGTACTGTGAATGTGAAGCCGGGTGGAGTCGTTGCAGCTCTTTTCATAACTCAATAACAGAATTTAAAGGCTGATTCAGTGTTTTTTAACTTGTGTTTATGCATCGTTACATCAGCAGTTCGCGCCCTCGGCCGCCTCCCTCTGTCTATCAATCACTCAGACACTTTCACTCCCACACGCACAGCGCGAGTCTGAACCAAGTGTTCCTGCAGAAGTAGGTCATTCTCCCTCCTGCTGCCTCCCCCCTTCACTCTCCTCCTCACCCACTCACCCTCGTTTTTTTCTTATCTATTTCTTGCATGAGATAATTCAGAAGAGGGATAACTTGGATCAATAACTACAGAAGGTGACTGTATGTGCAGTATGTGACTGATGATTTCTGCTAATACAATAATAAATACATTTCTCAGTGACGTTTCAAGTATGAATATATATTCAGAGTGCCTCAACTGTAATTTTCAGAGCTTAAATAAAACAGCGATTTGCCTCGATGTCGAGGTTAAAACTAAACGTGGTATAAATAGGCTCCATATAACTGTTGTGTCAGCAGCATTTAAACGACTATAATGTTCAGTTACACAGTGAAATATGGTCATTAACGTCCAGAAACTAACATGACACCCGAATTAAAACAGCTGCAGCTCCTGAACCACAGTGACTATATGTAGAAACTAGTCAGAAACAGAAACAGAGAGGAAGGACTCTGAAGGCAGTAAGATGGGAGGCGGGACGGGGCGGGGTGGGGCGGGGCCGGTTCAGGCAGATTTCAGAGTCAACGGTGTGAACATGATGTATGTTTTATATGTTTTATATAACCAAGACCTCAACCTAAACATGTCTTCTTAGTACCTGCCGTCACTAGATCAGTGCTTGGTGCGTTCTGCTGGAGGTTAGATGGGACAGGTAGAGAAACGTTAGCGTCTCAGGTGGTTCCTTCTCACCTTGCCGTGGTAGGTGCCGCTGTTCTTGGCCACGGCACACTGGCGGTCCACCAGGAAGCAGTACCTCCTCCTCTCCTCAGACAGAGCGTTCTTGTAGCCCTCGGCGATGTAGTTGTCCAGCTCGCTCTGCTTGTTGCTGATGGCCTCCACATACTGCAGAGAGGAAGGAAATCCTTTGAATCACTTCAGCAGATAAAGACGACATTTTCATGGATTTGTTTTAGGAATTAAACTAAAACCATCACAATCGTGACGTATAAAAAGCAGACAAATTGTGTTTTAATGTGCCGAACTGAAAATGTCAGAGCACATCAGAGCTCAGACTGCTGGATCATCTTCATCTTTTAAACCCATCGACCCTTCATCCACTCAGGACGTCTCTTCTCCTCCGAACAAGTAGAAGCGCTCACCCACATCCACACTTACAAAGGTAAAAGGTTTCATCTAGTGTTCCCAACGTCCACAAGTTCACTTATATAACCGACAGCATCAAATAATGTAAGAAACAGCCGGTGCCAGACGGTGAAGTGTTGGAGCAGCCTACGCTCTGCCGACCGGTCAGACTAACAGCAGAGACGCTGAAGGACAAACTCATCTAATCACACATTAAGATAATCAAGCTAATCAGGTCTAATCATGCTAATTGATGCACTTAGTGGCAAATATGTCTTCATACGCCTGTCTTAATAAAAACTAAAGATATTAAAGACCCAATCTGGAGTTTTCTGACTTTATACATAAATATCAGATATTCTAATAACTGGTGATTCAAATGTGTTTATTAATGCTTCTAATGAAAACAACAACAAAACAAACATATCTATGTGAATACGTGGCGTATACGTGTATAATTATGGTCTTTGAATGCATAAGAAACTGCCAAACATTGCATCATTTTCCATAAGTTTTAAATTAATCTCGTATGTTCTTCTTTCCTCACTTTAGTCTGACATAAATATTGATGGGAAGAGTATTAAACCTTTGATCAACTGATCACCTCCACCTGTCAGTCTTCATCACCTCCACCTGTCAGTCTTCATCACCTCCACCTGTCAGTCTTCATCACCTCCACCTGTCAGTCTTCATCACCTCCTCACTGTCCTCACGGCCCGCCTGTCCGTCACATCTCTGTAATGAGTCTAATAGTCCAGGATTGACAGTGACTTCATCTTCCTGCCAATAAATCTCCTCATTTACGGACTGATTACAGCGAGATGAGGTGAAATCAATACGAGTCAGTGCTGATGTTGATATCAGAAAACTGACGACAGACTTGATATTCAGATTAATCGTCTTTAGATTATTTGTCAAAATGAAGAGAACAAAGTCACATTTGTCACATGACAGTCTCCTCCTCTAATGTCTAATGTGACATGTAATCAACACGCAACCGGAAAAGAGGCGTGTGAGGAGATCATCACTCTGTATATGGTCGTCCTTCATGTGGGCGCATAATGGCTGAAGACTGTTCACACACAATGAGGAAGATGAAGGTCACATATGAATCATAAAAAGCTTCTCAGGTAGCCAATGAAAACACAGCAGACGACCGTGTTGACCGGATACAGAGCGTCATTCTGCGATCAGCCAATCATCTGAGAGACAGACGAGGATTTAGACCAAAGAAAAACGTCCACAGCAGAGTTGAAGGTGACACTTTAAATATTGTGTTTCTCCACAAACGCAGAAATATTAAAACTTATAAATCATAGAAAACAACAACAAGCAAATAATTGATTGATTGTTTCAGGATCAGTTCAGTCTGCCATCAAAGATCAATACCTGACCAGGTCACAGCTACAACCGTTATCACTAAACTTACATGTAACATACATGTACATGTATGTATAGACCAAACACTTGATTAGATCAATCAAGAAAATATTTGACAAATGAACCAATAATGAAAATACTCATTCGTTGCAGCCCAGACCAGGTGATCACAGACCAGGTGATCACAGACCAGGTGATCACCTGGTCTGGGTGATCACTAGATTTGTGTTGAATTTATTCATTTTATTACTTAATCCTGTCCTATAGAGGGTTTTAAAACCTGTATTAGTTCAGTTGAGACTGCTCTGATATACATTAACGTCTCCCCCACAGCTCGGTGTTTCATTATTTAAGCAGAACCTGAACGCATCAGGCCTGCAGCATGTGCAGTTTACGCCTGCTGTAATCGCTCTCAGATACGGAGCCCTGATTAGAGTCCAACCGGCTTTTCATGCCACTGTCCATCAACCGATATTCACCTAAAGCTCCCCTCTTTACACAACACATAAAACCAGCCGAACGCCGCTGCTGGTTTCTGCTGACAGCGAGCATGATCAGCATTTGCCAGGAGGCGACTGTGTGTGTGTGTCCAGCATTTATTGACTTATTTCACATTAAAGACGGCCTGAAGTATGAAAAACGGCAGTGAAACAGATTGACAATAGCAATTAAACTGTTAAGAGCAAACTCTTCTGTTCTAGATGCAGAGGTGGAAGGATACCTGAACTGATCCAACGCTTTTTATTTTATTATATTTTGTTTTCATGCTTCACAGCATCAACTTCTCAAACTGCCAGGAGGGTGAAAGTAATATCTGGTCTCAAAGCTCCCTGTCAGCTTTAAAGAATAAAAACATAAAGGAGAAGAAGATCTCATCCCATTAAAAACATGTCAGAGACTGGAACAACCATGTAGGCAGGTTGGACCGAGCTGATTTATGGATGTTTCACAGACATTTCTCACATTTTGCAGCAGCATCGCGTCTTTCTTCTCATGATGAAGGATGATAATTGTGTGCATGATTGGTGTTACTACTCTACACTCACACATTCAGCTCTTCATTATGTAAGTGTGTAATAACGTGATGTCGCCTCGCGTGTAGAAATATCCTCTAAAGACGTCTCTGCAGGCGAGGAGCTTTTCTTATATAAGAGAGAAAGATGAGGAAAGAGTTTCCTCCTACTCTGTGAATCCGTCTCCTCTCCTGAGGGTTCAGTTTCAAGTTTCAAGTGCTGCAGGAATCATAATCAGGACCTTTTTTTGCTTATAAATTAATTAACCTTTTGGCTTGAAAATGTCAGAAAATCTTGAGTTTGAATCTCATGTTTTATTCCCAACCAGCAAAATATGTTCAGTTTATAATGATATTAAACATTAGCTGGAAATAGACATGTTTTAGGATTACAAACGTCAAAATGTCTGATGTGATTTTCATATATTAGTTTTATCAAATTCATTTTAAATCATAATAAACAATAATATTCTGCAGCATCAGCTAAAACCACCACCCATGCATCCGTCTGTATGTTTTGCTTTGAGGGTCTCCGTCAGGTGACTTTTAGTTTTAATGTTCAGTTTTCATGAGCAGGAGGCGTAATGCTGATTATTTTAAGTTTCTATCTTGCTGCTCTAAAAAAGCACCAGTGAGCTTCTGCATCACTTAATTAAAAGTTGGAGAGAAGAAACAAGTGAGCCAACAGGCAAAAACATACAGTCTGCCGTAAGCACCAGGACACGTATATCTGACATATTGTAGAGTCAAAAATGCAAATCTGTCCTTTTATGTTCGGCTGTGAGCTCCACAGTGCAGGACGCTGATGTCTCCATGTCTGCCAAGACCTGGTTCCCACGAGGACCCATATGACGCACAGCAGGCACCTCGCTATCTAAACACACGGCGCCGACACCCCTCAGTACACACACATGCTGCTCAGGAGGCTAACACACACACACACACACACACACACAGAGAAGCAAAGACACTTTTCTGGAGGTAGTAAACACACATGAATGCAACGTTAATGCACACACACACACACACACACACCGTCGTGTCTCTTTCAGACTCTCATGCCTTATAAGCCATTGAAGCCCAGAGGAACTGCAGGACTCTGAATGTTGCTGTAGCTCCTCGTAGCGCTGCGTATTGATCTTTGTAACAACAGGCCCGTCCGTCCCTTTCACGCTCCACCAGCCATCCATCGCAGCAACACTAACAGTTACACAATAATTACCTCCCCTGCTGCTCCTGCAGAGCCTCTGGAAGTACTGCACAATTAGCCCTTAACCTCTGACACCATGTTGTCTCTGCACCGCGATGATGAATTTAGAGCACACAGCGTCTACTGCAGGATTCACTGAGCCATGGCTGCCTTTTACTGCCTCTATACATCTTTAACCGTTGACTTCACCTGCCTGTAAGAATGATTTACATTAGATATACTGGCTCCTACTGAAGTAAAAATGGTTTAACGTTTGGTTCTCGAGTATTTCTGGCAGCAGGATGATGTGTGTTAGAGTCAAAATGAACTACAGCAGTGCAGCTCATTCACGGTTAATCAGAGGAAGAAGATATAAGGCCTCGGATACACACAGAACGAGTCTCTGCCGCCGTCTGTAGGCGGTGCAGACGGCGGTGCAGACGGCGGCAGAGACTCTCGTCGTTTCCTCCTCACGCCTCCGCCGGAGCAGCGACCTGAACTTGAGAGAAATATGCCTCCTTCAACTCCTTCACCTGCCCATCATCTAAACAAACATTATGCAACGTTGATAAAGTGCAGCAACTAATATAATAGATGTAAAGCTATAGGAGCGAGTGTAATGTTTTATATATTTAATGTAAGTTTATAGTGTTCATTCACTGTACAGTCTAGTCTTTTCTTATTTCAAGTAAAGATAAAATATAATTTAAAGTTTTCTGAAGACTTCTTACATATATTTCTGAAAACATCCCTCAATTATAGCCTTCGTTTTCTGCATTTCTCTCACTGTGACGAGCAGACTGGCACCCAGACTGTGTGTTCCCAGTCAGGGGGCACATCCCATCAGCCCCGGCAGCAGTCACGGATTATCAGCCACGCTGAAGCTCAGATCTCCTCAGGGAGGTGGGGGACGCATCTAAGAGCCAAACCTCTGGGAGAGTAGAGTCGGCCTGAGTTTAGCGGCTCTATAATTCTGATTTTGCTGGAATAAAGATGAGGCGAAGGCTCACTTACTGGGCCGAAACCAACAGGGTCACATTTCCTTGGTGGTCTTCTATGAACCACAGGGCCAAGACTCCTCACTGGTTCATAGAAGAAGGACTCACTCACTCACTCACTCACTCACTCGCTCACTCGCTCACACTGACCTGCATCTCCTTGTCTCCATACTTGGACGGGTGCTTGCTGCCTTGGCTCTTTCTGCGCAGTTTCTTCAGCTCTGCCTGGCACTTCTCCAAACTCTCCCCTTTGCTCTTGTGCTCCATCTGGTACTTCTTCAGCGCAGCCTGAGGGGGGCAGCACACAGTCAGCAGGGGCACGGCAGCGCTCGCATGTGTCAGCACCCACACGTGATCCTTTACACCGACATACTGTACATTCGTTTCAAGAACTGACCTGACGAGTGGTCAGCTTCTGCCTGAATGATCATCACCACAACTTTTTTCTTCTTCTTGTTTCGTTACTCGTTCGTTCGTTTGTGTAATCAGACTGTAATTTTGTACGGTGCCCAGTTTCTTTGTTTCTCTGTTATGAACCCCAAAGTCATAGATTCATTCATTCATTCATTCATTCATTTTCTATTCTCCCTCATCCTGTTCATGGTCACAGCACCATTTACAGTATATGTTTTAGTATTTGTACGTAAAACACCAATATAGGATTTTAAACAGGAGATTATTATGTGTCTCATCATATTTTCTCACTGTAATGATCTAAATGAGCCTTTCCAACATGTTGGTACACCTCCAGTCTGGAGTGATGAAATGTTTTTGGGATGGATTCCAAACTACTGATCACCATAAATTAATTTGTCTATTTTATTTATTTATTTTTTTTGCAGAAACTCCTCATTTTCACAGAATGAGTCATAATTCACACGGCAGAGTGGGAAGTAATTTATGCAACTTGCTGCAGTGGTTTGGATGAAAGCCGGCGGGGAATTAAGGAGAGAGCGTGCATTTTGTTTCTGGCCACTGATTTTATGAGAACATGGTTCATATTGCTCATAACTTCACTCCCTGGAAACCGACATGAGTCAGACGTGGTGTTGCATTCAGGTACACCGTTACATAATGAGTATAAATATGATGCCATGTCTTCTACATGAAAGGTGATTCTATTAATTGAAGCTGGATTTGCAGTTTTTTCTTTCAAGAAAGACAAAATACTACAATTAAATAATGTCCAGCCTCAGCTCAGTATAAAGTATATAAAGTACAACACGCTGGCTGACAGAAGAAAACATTAAACAGTTCAGCTTTCGGTCAGTTTAGTTTCTCATATAAAATTACAGTGAGCTGAAACATGATGCTATATTCTTATAGATAAATGGGTATTATTATATTACTATTGTACTGGACACCTTGTTATCATAAGAAACAAAGACTTTAAGAGCTTTGTTCATAATCTGCCCATAATAACTTCTGTGACTCAAATATGTATCTGTTAAATATAATAACAATATAATAGGTCCCTCACTGCATTCAGTGCTCGAGACCTAATAATCATTTTATTATTTTATTCATTGATTTTGTTTTTATTCAGGCCACTAGAAGGCAGAATAACTCTGCAAGAAGCTGACAGACACACAGCCCCGACTTGTACCATTTCTCCCTCCTCTGTGTGTGTGTGTGTGTGTGTGTGTGTGTGTGTGTGTGTGTCTGTCTTTCCTGGTCTCCATGGCGACGGAGGACACGCGGTTATATCTGTTTTTGGTGGCACATCCTCCTGATCAGATTCTTCATATATTGTGTGTTATTAATCTACATATAATGTTGTCATCTTGTTCTTTTATGCTGTATTTCTGAAATTTTCCTGTGTTGGTTTATTCTCTACACGTCTGTCCGCCGCTGTCGTCAGAATCAAAACTAGGAGCTGCAAGAGGCTAGAAAAGTTCAGTTCACGAGTCTCACGTTCAGGTAGCGTGCATCCAGCTCCACCTTCTTCTCCAGCTCCGTCAGCAGCTCGTTGTGGAAAGACTTGAGCTGTAAGACACATAGAAACACAGAAACAACTAAAGAGACCAAACATCAAGTTGGTACAAGCGAAACCAACAGTGGATTGTTTCCATAAAGGGAGGTTTAGTGTTGAAGGGATGCATTTATGTTGTCATCAGAAGTGTCACACCCAGAGGAATAAGGGAGGACATCTGCTGTGTAAAAGACAATGTGCGTGTATATTATATATTTAATACTTCTACTAAAACCTACAGGACACATTTCAAATGATTAAATAACATAACACATCAGTTCAATACATAATATCTTCTTTCTACTATCAGCAGGATATTTGCTGAAAACAAGGAAATAAACATTGAGTTCATGACGAGCTGCGTTTCACAACATGCAATATTTTACTTGACAACACTGTTGATTTAATTCTCATCATAACAGAGATAAGTATCTGCTAAATGACTAATTTGCAAACTGTACCAAAATATCATGACTGCCTAAGATGTTTGACATCCGTTATCCAGAAGGATGAGAGGACCTTCACATCAAATATCCTTTCAAACGCTCTTATTTGCTCTCTCGGTTGGCTGAATGTTCCCTGCAAATGTAACACAATCGGCCAATTTACGCTTCGGAAGACTCAAATAACGGTTTTCTAGAGAGCTGAACTAAAAAACGGCTGTAATTTATATATCAGAACACGACTAAACAAAGCAAACTAGAAGCTGCTCGAGTACACTGATAAGAGTGTTATTACCTCCAGCCGGGCTGAGTATTAAATATCAAATTTACAATCTGTTTGGCTCCAGAGTTTCAATTTAAGAAGTATTGATTTTAGCAAACATGCTCACCATCTCTTCAAGCTGGATCTGGATCTGTCTGTGCACTTCAGCCATCTGAAAGAGCACCTCCCCTGCAGAGAGAAGACAGAGAAAAGAAAGACGATAAACAAAAAAGAGGAGAGGAGCAGCGGAGAAGAGAGAGGAAAAGGTAGACAGTAAATCTTTCCAATGTTTGAGAGAGCTACATACATCGTGCAAAAAAAAAAGAAAAAGAAAGAAAGACCATGCAGCCACACAGAGACAGGAGGTGGACAAGGTGAAACCTCTCATGATACCAACGAAGAAGACAAACGTCAAAATATTACAGAAATATGCAGCACAGACACAATGAATAAGAAAACAATGAGAGTCAATGCAGAAATCTACTGAATGTTTTTAATACTACTGCTTACATCACTACTGCTATTAATAACACAAGAACAAAAAGTATTTCTTCTTTAACATGTTGTACTACAACATAACAGGAGAAAGAAAAACACCAAAAAGCAAAATCCAGGAAGAAGTCAAAAGATTAAAAAAAAACAAAAAAAAGAAGAAGAGAAGAAGAAAAACAAAAAAAGAAAATTAAAAAGTAAAAGTATGATTCATGCAGCCAGGACGGTTTAAAGATACCTACATGCTGCCTCTTCTGAATATGCAATGCATTGTAAAAAAAGGAACAAAAAGATCTAGTTTGAGCACAGAACAAAAGGAAAGAGACTCGATAGACGACGACAGATCAAAGTACTGCAGAACAATGAGACGCACCGCACAGAAACAGTCAGACAGTCAGTCAGAGTCTCAACTCATAAACACCATCTATGAACATACTGGAGTCACATACTGGAGTCACATACTGGAGTCACATCCTGGAGTCACATCCTGCTTCCTGCTTATATTTTAATAAGTAAAATCCATCCAGTAATTAGAATAAAGTCCAACTGAAATCACATTTAATCACACACAGTGTTTTTAAACGTGTTGATAATAGTTCATGACGGACGGCACGTCGCTAACGGCAACGCCGGGTCCGACATCTGCAGCTTCGTTTACATGATGTTTAATATGCAGCAGCTAATTAACATCCAGCAGGTTTCAGTTTCTGACTTCAAAGTGATTTACGGAGCAGATGTTTGCTGCAGTCGACAAAAAAAGACATTTTAGTTTCAGTTGGACTTTAAATAAATAAATCAGATATTAAATGTTTCTTATAAACACAACATAAACAAACATTTTGACAATAATGCTTTAAATTAGCTGTAATGAAGGTTATACTGAGCAGAGCCCGACTGACGCCTGATACGTCAGCAGATCACAAGTTAAAGTGTTTGTAGAAACTGTAAAAGCAGATTAATGTCACAACTTTCTAAAATTACATTTGATATCTTTATAAAATCTGAAATATTGGTATCAACCTTAAATATCCGGCATCAGTCGAGCAAACAACAAAATAAACTGAACTTTACTGGAAATCAATACATGATCAGAAATATACATAAAAACACATCTTATAAATCATACTGTATATATATATATATATATTTCTTTTTGTATATCTGCCAACATACATGGCAACACTGATCCAGTATATCTGTGGTGAGATGATGTCAACAGATAATATTGATCTATACATCAATCAGGCATCATCGATCAAGAATTAATCTATAAAATAAATAAACAAGCTTTTGGTACATTTCTGAAAACACCAACAGTAACACGTCGTACAGCTGCGGCACCACTAAGAACTGATTTATTCTAAATGAGCCCAACGATATGCATTAACAGCACTCATCCACCTGCATGCTGACATCAGATAAAGTGCAGACGAGCCGCTGACACGATGGAGGTGTGTGGGTGGGGCATCGAGCAGAGGTGAAGCCGGGGGGCCGCAGTGAGTGGGCTGTCTGCAGGGGATTAATGGGGCTTGATGGAAATGCTGCGGCCGTGCAGACGAGACGAGTTGAAGTAGAAAAGATTTAGAAGCAGGAAGTGGGCGGCTCGGGGGGCACGAGGGCGTTTTTACTCCAGTACAAGATTAAAGTACAAACCAAAGAAGAAGAAGACGAAGAAGAAGAAGAAGAAGAAGAGATGCTGCTCGACGTGTGTGATGATAACGACACATCTCTTAGTCACATTTCACCAGCTTGATAGGTGCCAAGCATGGCTGGATTTACATCCTATGAGGCCCCTATTGATCATTGATTCATTGACCAAATCAGCTGTAAATCTCTGCCCTCAGTTTTCTATGAAAGCTCAATATAGACTAAAACACGTGGCCTTAAATTAATTATAACACCAGGACCACTAGATGGAGGATCACAGGTGAAATTAATTAAATTATATAAACCCAAAGTACTCAGAGTAAACCTTTGTTGTGTTTGCAGTACTTCTTCTACCACTGGTGTGTGACATCATCCTAACATACACAGATATATATTAAGGTAAACTGGCAGGACACAGAGGAAGAGCTCCCATCTTCACCGCTGCTCCTCCTCCTCCTCTCCACCCATCTGCTCATAAAACTGCACTGACAGCTATAACACTGAACAAGTGTTTGATATTAGCTGTAGGACAGGAGCAGCGAGGCGGGAACACACACACACACACACACACACACACACACACACACACACACGCACACACACACACTCTGCAAACCATTAATAAACAAAAGAGCCAGCAGCTATTGACAGGCTGCTGAACTCGAATGCCTCCATCACACACACACAGAAACACAAACACACACACGCACACACACACACACACACGTGAAACTAATAGGCTATTATTTTTACAGAATATAAGATAATATGTGGGTTTTATTTCATAGAATATAATATTGACTGTAGTCAAATAAAGTATTAAAGTACGAAGATGCGACATCTGAGAAAGAAGCGGTCAGGGCGTTAAATGTGTTTTAACTAACTAACTATGTAAACCTATAGTTCAAACACACACACAACAGATGAGTTACTGTACAGATAAACCATAAATCTCCTCCTGTCTCCATCTTCACTTCACACTCGCCGTTCAGCAGGCAATGAAATATATCTGTAGGATTAACTACACGTCACACTATGCTCACTCCTATAAAACACAAACTCAGTCATTTGGCTTTTATAACAGATGTGTTCACCTATAGACTAATTAATGTTCTTCATTGATCTTCTCTCGTTGTCCTCTGGTAGAGTCCAGCAGGGCATGGGTGGAGCAGGTGGTCAACCACAGGTCACCCTGACGGGTTTCATCCCTTCATTCATTCATTCATTCCTGGATGTTCTTGTTTCATTGCAGCCAGATAATTCTTGTATTGTGAAATGTTGGACTTTCACCTGCCACAACTAAGCTGATGATCAGAGCAGATCACAACATCTGAGGCTTGGAGCGAGTAAAGCACCAACAAGTCCGGAGCATTTAAAGAACACACTAATGCTGCTTTGGTCTATGAAAGGCTCTCGTGAATTGATAGTAAAGATGTTTTTTCCCTGTTAATCTGACTTTCATCAGGGGTTTTGACTTTATATGCCAGTGTGGAAAATAAAAGGCTGGATTTTAACTGAGAGTAAAGACATTTCATCTACTAAAGTAGGAAAGTTTGTGGGTCTAATACTCACAAGATCCATCGTTAAGTCTCCGATTCAGAGGTTTACGGCACACGTGGGGAGAAATTAGAAAAGCAACAGCGTCCAAAACAAAGCTCACAGGATTAAATGTGAAGAATAAGGACCCGTCTATCAAACTGGGGTAAAGTTCATGCAGAAAAGTTTGGTCTCAACTATCAAACAAGTGGTCAGTGTGTGTGTGTGTGTGTAGCACTTCTAGCTGCAGGGAAGGAAGCCCATTACTCAGTGTGGCTAACCCAAGGGCAGCACTCACATCTGGGTTTATTACCCCGGCTACTCTCTCTTGTGACTCCTGGGCTCAACAGAGGGTGAGACAGAGCAGTTAATGGCCATATGGAGGAAGGTGTTTTATGTAGTGTGCATCTCTGCAGGGACTGTATTATAGGAGCCTGAAAGCAAACACAAGCAGCTCTAATCCCCAGAAAGCTGCAGTGGCAGGAGTACAAGGTGCTGCGGGGAGATTTGTCCTCCTCAGAGCCGAATGATTGACGCCGTTATTGTTGTGTTATTTTATTTCTTTTTCTAACAGCGTCTGCATGTACGCCACGTAAAACACGCCCAAGGACACAAAGTGTAAAAAGCCTTCATAGTATTTATATTTTAAGCATCTAATTGACAAGTTTTTGTTGCAGTTACCAGAACAATTTATCTACATTTTTGTGCACCTGCAGTCCAGTGTGACCATATACAATCCTGACCAGCTTTACATTATCATTACAGGGCGGCTGATGAGGGTGCAAAATGGAGACTGATTATTCAAGCAAGCTGCAAGCGAAGGACGGAGGCACGGAGGGAAGAGACAGAAAAAACACGACACACACAGGCCCCAGCTGGTCAAAAAGACCTCCGTCATCTAAACTCATCATTTCTGGCCTCTAATTGGGTCCCACAATCAGAAATCAGTGAGTAAAGTTGTTTCTTTAAATGATCCATCACCTGGTCACCTTATTTGTCTCAATGGAGTTAGCACGGATTACAAACATCACTTCTCCCACAAATAAAGAGGCGTCGTTTTAAAAAGTCACGGCAGACAAGAAACGTGTGTGAGAAAAAACAGCTTCACACTACAGTCTGGTGATAATAAGATAAGACGCTGTTACTATGATTTCATTTTATAAAAATAAAAACTGGGATTCCCACTATACTGAGTGTATTTAGACCGAAGACGCTCATGTTTTCAGTCTCAGAGTAACCCTGTGTAAGAGAGACCCCACTGAGCATGTGCAGTGGTTCTGTTTACAGCTTCATTAGCTTGTTGTGCTACATATCACAACCTCACACAGCTCACACAGAACTACTCTGCAGAGACTGAAAATGTGGTTGATGTTTAGCCGTTTAGCCAAAATCTTGTGCTGTGACTCACTGACGTGTTTTTGGACAACGGAGGTCTACGGCACAGAGGAATAAGAGAATCACACACACCATTTGATGAATATCGTACAACATATTTGTGTGTGTGTGTGACCTGGATGTTTGGCAGCCAGTTCATTCTGCAGTGCCTCTAGACAGAGCCTGTGCTTCACATTATTATCAGCATCATTAAGTCACCATTTGGCTGAATCCCCACATCAAGGACAATGCGACACCTCAAGGACATTTTATAGTCCGACAGTTTATTAAAGCCACATTAACTCGCAGTTATATTAATTTACAAAATCAAACACTACGAAACCTCCGTGACTTCACTGATACTAAAAAAATAAAAAAAATGAAAAAGTGGCTTACAGTTGACAAGACAGCTTGTTTGAGGGGCCTTGATGAATGTGACACTGAAACGAGAAACAAGAAACAGCCAGACGAAAAGCGGCAGGCGGGTGGTGTGGGGTGTAGTGATGAATGGCGGGTGGTGTAGGGTGTAGTGATGAATGGCGGGTGGTGTAGGGTGTAGTGATGAATGGCGGGTGGTGTGGGGTGTAGTGATGAATGGCGGGTGGGGGTGATCATCGGGTTTGTGTGCTCCATTGGCAGCAACGTTTTGATTTGACCAGAGACTGTCTGAAGGCCGCTAATGAGGCGGGAACACATTGCTCTCTGGCTCGCATGCCTCTCTCTCTCCTTTGTCTCCGACTTCATTATGTGTCTCTCTTTTCTTCCCAAGTCTCTCTGTGTCCCAGGGTGAGTCGAGGACAAGGACGTACTAAAAGGACAGAAACAGCGAGGGAAAGCTAAATCGGTACAGTGAAGCTGCTCTGATGACGCGCAGACAGACGGAGGATAGCTGCAGCTCCCATCTGAGGATGGTCACTTGGGTTTTGGAAATAAAATAGTAAGTTGACCCTGGATAAAAATTAAAATGCACCACAGAGAAAAGAGATCAAAAATCAAAATAAAGAAAAAAGGAAAAGTTCAAATTATGTGCATTCATTGCATTCATTTATTGAGCCGTTTAATGTTTCAGCCTCTTACTGCATTGGGTTAACCACACACAGTATACAGTAATCATCACAGCAGGGGGTACGAGACTCTCGCATGCTTCAGTCCTACCCCGACGCCACACTACTGGGGCACTTGAAGAGTTAAATACACCTCTATTTGCCCCAACAGCCCAAGTCAGCAGCCTCAACATAACTGGTTGGCAAAACTACCCCTGTGATAGACTCAGCTGCCCCTCTAGTTTACTCAAGTGCTATGATTGGCCCACGTAGTGACCCTAGTTACACCTATGTACCCTTCTGGTTGGCCCACGTGCCCCTCTAGTCGGCACATGTACCACTCTGGCTGACCAAACACCACCTATGGGCGAACCAACTGCCCCTCAAGGTGTCCCGATTAAGTCAATTTCTTGGACCATCTGGCCCTCTAAATTACCCAGGTACCCCTCAGGGTGGCTCATGTGCCCCATTAGCACTTGTTGGCCCAACTACGCCTCTAATTTACTCAGGTGCCCTTATGATTGGTGCAGCATGTTTCACTCTGGCAGGCCAAAGTACACCAAGCGGTGTAACTGTCCCTCTAAATCACCCAGGTACCTTTCTGGTTGGCCCACATGGCCCATTAGTACTTGGGCACCAAGTACACCTACAGTAACAGGTGTACTTGGTGCCCCTCATTAGCCACGTCCAGGGAATAAAAACAAACTTTAACACTTTACAGACGAGCTGCAGCTTTTTCCATGTTTGTTTGAGTACATCCCTGCACAGAAAGATAAAGTCTTAACCAAGTAAAAGGTGTCCATCCATCTGACTGTCACAGTGCAACCACCAGCTTCTTTATATAACTCAATTAGATCAATTAAACTCCAGTAATAGTCAGAAGGCTGTTTGTTCAGACTTAGGAGAAGTTTTTACACTGCAAGATGGTGAGATGACAAGGCAGAGGAAAAGAAGAAAAACGCTTTGAAAGAGTGCTCTGGCTGCAGTTTCTTTCCTCTACACGACGTGAACGCCGGCTGAATTCAGATTGGGGTTGAAGCTCGGGGGAAATTCAGCCTGCGGAGCCCGAGAAAAACGAGGGTCACAGAGAGGTCACCAGCTTTTCCTCAAACTGCAGCCTGATATTTCAAGCGAGTTGAAATCACAGGTTTGAGGTAAATAAGCGCGAATAACAGCAGCAATAACAGGTGTCACCTCGGATGTTGCTTTATTATAACTTTCATCTCTGGTTCTCTGCTCTTCTGTTGCTGTGATTTAAGTCACCGAGACGAAGAAAATAATACAGTCAAATATCTGGTGTCTAATATCTGTACCTGAGCCCACTGGTGAACAGTATTACTGATGAAGTGGAGGCCGACACGCTCTTCCACATCATGTTCCTATGAATTAATTATCCAAAGGCTAATTGATTCCTGGACCTTTAAATTTGGCCATCTGAATTAACTTTAAATTGTTTTAATGAGATGGATGTCATGTTAAAGTGTGTTCAGCCCACAGCAACTGGGATATAAGAGAGAATTAGTAGAGGACATGTTTAATTAGAGACAAAAATTGGAGTTTAAAAACACGTAGATATGAATAAAAATCCAACGGGGGATGTTTGCTTTTTGTTTTTCAATGTAATTTAAATATCTGGTAATTCTGTGTTGTAACGACTATGAGTAAAGACTGATAATAATCCGGATTAAAAGATGATTTTGAGGCGCCCCGGTATCTTTCTGCGTATGCCAACGTCGCTGGTTTGATTCCAGACAGGGACCTTTGTTGCATATCGTACCATCTCATCTCTACCAACTGTCCAATAAAGGAGCAAGAAGCCAGAAGCTGATGTTAATGTAAAATAAGTACCATTTATTGTTGTCTTTATTTGCAGTTCTTGAGTGGACTTTGGCACCGTTTTTTTGGCATCTATTTTCAGACCTATCATTTACTGATCTGCGTCATCTTGCAGCAAGAGCATAACAAATTATGGGTATGAAGACATAAAATTCAGGGGAAAATGACTTTGAACTTTAATTAGAAAATCCTGATATTGTCTGTAAAAAAAAAAAGAAAGCGATTATGAATGATGGAAGATGCTGGATGGCTGGGTTTGTCTCCACGGTGCCACTTTACGTCGGTCTTTTGGAAGATGCTTATATGGATGTTTTATTTCAGATTTCATTATAGCAGGTTTGTGTAATTATCATCTTAACTTGTGCCAGAGGACATCTTTAAAGATTATAAAAGATGAAAATAAATAAAAAGGTTTAAATAAATGCTTTAAATTTGTCCCTCTTGTCCTTATATGAATAAAAACTCCCCATTGTTGAAGCACAGACTGCAATACTGCAATCTATGGAGAGACATCAACCTCCGTATGAAATGAAATCATTCACAGATTATATAAATGGATGCTTTGCTTCATGCCTATGCTTCCTTCAGGTCTGTGTGCCAGTGCACAGATTTGAATGAGTATCACCTCTGCCCAGATTTGCATGTGAATGGCTGAAGCCTTATATGGTCAGAAAGGGGAACCGGAACTGCAGGAGCTTCCTTTTTCTTTCCTCCTCCCTCACAACTATGTCCATATTTAGTATACGGAAGAAAGACGATGTCCTTTTCTGCCGTACTGACATCACCGACGAGTCATTTTTGGTCTGCGCATCGAGCATCGTCCTCGGAGTCTCTCCTCCTCCTCCTCCTCCTCCTCTCGGAGCGGCTCCATTCGAGGCGTTTTGTTTCATCTATTTTTAGAAGTGTGTGCAGAGTCGGCGTGTTCTCCAGGGCTGCCTGAGCACCCACATCAATGTGGGGGCGTTCACAGACACAGAGAGAGCAGTAGTGAAAAAAGAGGAGAGGATGCAGTCATGGAGTATCTGGTCTCTCTACGCAGAGCAGTTGTTCAAACTCTGACAGCTTTGTGTAAATTAAGAATAAGTGAATGAAACACAGTGAGGCATCATTTCCTCTTCCTGTGCCAAAGTCTCGGGGCTGTGTGGTATCAGCTGTGCTACACATCACCTCTCTCCATAAACAAGTGTCCCCATGAGGAGACGCGAGTCAGTTTATTTTGGGCTACACAAGTGGATAATAATGCATAATTTTTTGTGTACTGATTACTCAGTTTGTGCACTGCCTGCTCCAGCATGTGAGGGTGTGTGTGTGTGTGTGCAGTAAATTTGAGTATATGGATGTGAATTGTCTGCTAATTGAGGAATTTGTCATTCAGATTTTGCTTATTTGATGTGTGAGAATCATTTAAATTTTGCCATGTGTCAACCAACACGTAAAGCCAAGTCTTCACTAGGGCTGCACCTAATGATCGTTTTCATTATCAGATATTTTAATCAATATTTGTCCTTAAAATGTCAGAAAATAGTGAAAATGCTGTTATAACTTCCCACGGTCCAGGTCAGTGTCCAAACCAAAAGATATCCAGCTCACTGTGACGATGAAAACCATAAATCGTCTCGTTTGAGAAGCTGATGCTTTGCATTACTACTTAAAAGACGATTAAAAGACGATTCATTTACTAAAATAATTGCCGTTTCATTTCCTGTCGATTGATTAATAGACTAATCGTTGCAGCTTAAGTCTTTACAATATGACAGAGCTCATAAATGTGCCATTTCTCTTCTTTTCACCGCTGCCTTTGTTTAACATCAACCATGTCTCCATCCCATTAGCTGTTCCATGTCAGTGAGTCAGCATACGCATTAGCACAGCCCTGATAAATGTAACGCAGCCATCGTTTATGTTAAAGTCAACCTGTGCTTTTCCTGCTTTGTCAAGATCAAATATTTCCCGTCCTGTATCCTTTGTCCTGCATCCTACATGTAGACGATGTCCCACATTCTGATTGGCTCCAATTTTCAAATGTCAAACCACTGAAGGACAGACGCTTCTCTGAAACCTGGCGAAGAAAGCAGGAGAGCAGCTAGTCTACAGTGTTCAACGGCTTCTTCTCTGAAGACGACGCTACGAGAGCTCAGAGTGAACCTGAACAGTAAAGTTGCCGCCGTACAGACAAACAATGAGCTGAAAGTCGCTATAAAGCTCCGTAAAGGAGCTGCAGAGACTCTGATGGTTTATCACTACGAGTCACGACCAACACATTACACAGCAGTGATGTTATCCACCGAGTCTGGATATCATCAATGATGCCAACGTGTCATTTATCACCAGTCCAGTGAGAAAAAAAACAAAAAAACCCGACCCTTTTCTCAAACCCAACTCTCCGTCTTCTGCATCTTGCCGCCCCGTGCCGCTCCACATCCTCTGCTCGTGTGCTAATGCTATTAGCTACTCTTCATCTTAATGCTCTGATTAATTAGGTTGTTCCAGCGACAGGCAGAGCTTTTCTGGCAGAATTCACTCTGCAGGTTTAAAGCTCAGACCCTGTTAATTCAGCTGCACCACACCCTCACACCCCCAACAAAACCTAATTATATCAACAATTACAAGTTGGCCTGCAGTCCTCGTCAATTATGAAGCATGAGGTAAAACCCTGGTGAGTGATTACCTCTGACAAACATACACACACACACACTGGTCACAGCCACAGGTACGTGCTGGCTGAGGGCACACACACACACACACACACACACACACACACAAATACACAAAATCTTTGTTATTTACTAATTAATAAAAGTTGCAAACCTCGTACCACAAAATGTTCTTGTTATTATACAGTAACAGGCTGATTACTTCATCACAGATCAATAAATACACATAAGGAGAGAAATGGTTGAGCAACTATCCTGAATTATATTTTAACTAGTTGTTTCCCAGACATATATATACACATGATTGTGTAAATACTTTCCTAATGTTTATGCCTTTCAGAAGTCTGTTTGGGAATGCATTTGTAAAGGTCTGGTGAAAATATGCATTTGTAGAGATTTATGGCTTCAGAAGTTTCCCCCATAATCACATGATTTTACCCATAAACAAATCCTCCACCTGTGGGAAACTTTGCGAGAGCTTTTATGACCATGACATACTATAATACTGCAGATTGACCTGAAGTGATCCTCCTGAAACAACATTTCTCCTGCAGGTGATTTACTGACGCCGCGAGGCTCCACACACAGTAATGAAATATGATAAAGCATCCAAAAAGCAATAAAGCGTCGTCCCCCTTCAGTCTGCACAGACCACAGCTGCTCTGAGCCCTGATGATGTGTGGAGACAGCATCAATCCATTCTGCTCAGCCTAGTCTGTCATTTGACTGGAGGCGGAGGGAGTTAAAGGGCTGCTGAGTCATGGTTGGGCTGCTAGAAAATAAGAAATCCAAAAAAGAGGGACACAAAAACAGGAAACATGCAGGCAAAAGACAACAGAAGCATAGAAAACATGAAGAGTACAACAAATGTGGACGGACAGATGGATGAAGGGATACCAGTCTGCATTATTTTATATGTACGTATGTCAGGAGCATTTCTTCCTCACGCTAAAGCGAGTTTAAATGAGTCCTTGGACGGCAGTTTTAAACGGATTCAAAATGATTAATGACGCTGTGATGATAACAGTTTGAGTTGGTAGCACGAGGTGGTTCTTACTTTAACATTTATTACATGGTGGGCGCATGCCTTTAGCTGTACTCTGAGGTGCTGCTCAATAATTAAATGTTTAGACTGACGTACGTTCATTAAAGTTGCAGGATTACAGCAGGAAACAGAAGAGTGGTTGGGACGAGATCACTGTACGAATCATGAAGTTTAAGCTGAACGGAGGGACAGTAATGAGCTTTTCACTATACAGAATTACAGCAGGCACACAAGCTCAACTGAGTATTTACTCAAAGTGACGCAGGAAGGAAAATTAAATGACGACGCTCCAGAAGAAGTGTGAGGAAGCTCCAGAAAAGGTCTTCACATGAATAATGAGTGCAGCTTTTAAATCCTCCTCGCTCGCCTCGTATATCCCTGTTTTACCCTCCTCCTGCCAGCTTTGCCTCCTTCCTTCCTTCCCTCCCTCCTTTCCTTTGCACTTTCAGTCCACACCTCCTGTCTTTGATCGGACACTCGTCACACTCCTCTGCATGTGACTGGAGCTACAACTATCACGCAACTCATTTCATACAGATGTTTGTACTTCTGTATCTGCAAAAAAAAAAAAGGGCCTTCAACTCTCCCCTTTGCATATTAACACTAAAGATAAGTCTATAATAAGCAGAACCAGAGCTGATCCAACTGAAACCAGACAACACGGCGGGTGAGAGCTGAGCGAGACATCGTAAAGAAGGAACTGTAAATGTACAAATCCACCTCACTATGTGCTTCTGTGAATATCAAACGCTAGACAAATCTGCAATATGAAAAACAACAGGAGCCTTTATTTTCCCCGAATACGAGAGAAACAAGAGATTAACCAAATGGGCATGCTGTGACGAACATGCAGAATTAATTCTTTCCCCAATTGAGTTTATGAACTGGGAGGTGATAATGCAGCAAATCAGCTCCAGTGAGAAGTGAGAGGGGGACTAATGGGGGCTCTGTTTATGTTCATTGAGTATAAGCATTCAATTTATCAAGAAAAAGTGCCGTGTGTTTGTGTTTGTGTTTGTGTGTGTCCGGTTTCAGGTTGGTCATCAGCTGCTTCTGCTCAACATCCATCTGCTTTGTGCAGCCCCCCTCCACCCCAGCAGGGGCGCTACAGCCACTACGAGGACTCACCAAGATCCTTAGAGCCTTGACTCTCACTGGCCATCTCGCCCATCCGCACCAGAGCGTCGAAGTAGCCCTTTGCAGCGTGTGTGACACCTGGAAACATGGAAGCATTGGGCATCAGATCAAGGGTGCTGAGTTGAAATATCGTCTTCTTCAGCTCTGCAACCCTCCCCTGCAGCCTCCCCCCCCAGAGAGGTAAGGTTGGGCATGGGAAATAAAGAGCGACAGGCGGAAATGGAGACCAGGCAGGAAAAGAAAAAGCTCTATGGAGGCAACTACAGGAAGCAAGTACAGAGAGAAAGCTGCAGACACTAATCTCACGCACTACAAGGTAAAATGTCTTTAAGTTCTCTACATTTTAATGGTTTCCAGCCATGCAGACAGTTTTAGGTTATGCTCCATCTCCTGCCGCCACTACGTTCGGGTTCTGGTTGTTGGTTTGCCAAAATACTTTTTATGTCCTCTACAGAGAAACAGGACAATCAGGTAAAAACAGCAGAAATACAGATTTGATGTTGAGTCGTCCAGCAGGAATCGTGACTGACCAACGCAGAGCTTTGCTGGCAAACGTTGAGCCGGTTGAAACGAATGACGGCGGCTGCGTTTGTTCATGCTGTTCTGTCTCTAATGCATGTTTAATATATTTCTATTCTCATTGTATCATATGTGACTTATAGATTGATTTTTTTTCATATTAATGTTTGTATTTTCCTTGTGATGGGATGTGATTAGACATTGATTTGCTTCCTGACATGTTGTTGGCTGCAGATAAGATTAAAAAGGGAGCTTTGATTTAGCGTGAGGTGCTTTTTATTGCTGTTGTCCGTCTGTGTGTACAAAAACCAAAAGTACGACCGTTCTCTAAACCGATCGAACCGACGCCCAGCTGAAACATCACAGTTCACTTTTCATGCTGTCATTTAAAGTGTTTTTTAACTCAATACTCGTCAATCAGGACCTCCAGTATGTGGAGCAACATAAAAGCTCAACCTAGATACTGTAGATTTGATATAAAATGATGTCGATTCAATACTAAAATTGATGATTAAACTGTCGCCATCACTCCTGAACAGACGAGTTTAATTTGTGCTATTTGAACCATTAAAAGACTTATTTCCAATTTCTATTAATCCAGAGATGAAACCAAAACTATCTACATGGTTGGATCCCTAAAAACATACTCTAAAGTACGCTAACAAAAAAAAAAATGTCAAAGCACTCTGCAATTCAAATATGGCAGCCATTATTATTATTATTATCTGCGCTGCACTTTCACACAAGCCGGAGACGCTGGCTGAGACATAACAGTGACTCAGGCCTCAAAACTGGGACAAGATGGCCCCGAGCAGCAGTGAGGATGAATTAAAGCAGGTCAGGGGTCATCTACACCGGGACTGACAGCCATGAGGACAGAGGACACATGTCCAGTCAGGAGATACATATGGATGAGGGCTGAGTTTATAGCAGGGCCGTCATGTTGATGGCTGTTTGTGCTTTGAACTGTCAACCAAGAGAAGAAGAAAGTATTTATACCCCCACATGGAAAACAATGGAAATCTATTCTGAGTTCAAGTTCACATCTTGTTGTTTTCATGCTGCGGCTGAGTGACGTCCACAGAGACGCCGAGCGAAGACCACTGCTATGCACGTTATTGTCCTGAAAATAAAGATGGAGTCTGGCAGTCTGTAAACACACTTTACAGATTCACTTTAATAAAAGGTCTTGTGAAATAACTTGGTCTGTGTTCACTTCCTTATCAAAACTGAGATAAAAGCATCGGTGCAACTTTAGACGAGCCAAGAGCGAGGCGATGGAGGTGAGGCACGGCTAAATTTAAATCAGTGTCCGGAGGGCAGGTGAGGGAGGATTAGTCTGAGGAGATGCTTTGCTGTCTGTCAGCTGGAAAGTGACAGAGCGAGCAAAAGGTAGAAGAAGAAAGGAGGAGGAGTAGAAGAAGAAAGGAGGAGGAGGAGTAGAAGAAGAAAGGAGGAGGAGGAGGAGGGTCTGCCTGTAAAGTGGATTAGAACAGTGATGTAAAGCTGATACAGAGCAGAGAGTCAGTGTGAATGAAACAAAGAAAGAAACCTAAATGAGACTTCACTCTTAATCACGTCTACCTTCAATCACCGTCCCAGTCACGTATAATTGTATAACTCGACTGTATAAGTTCCTGATATAATCTTCATGAATTGATTAATAATTTAAAACACTTCAAACGTCTCTAATGTGAGGATTTGTTGCTCTTCTCTGTTTCAGACCAACTGAATGTGTTTCGTTTTGGAACGATGATCAAACTAAAACAATTTTAGGACGTCAATGGAAAAAAACATTAAATTAAAAATTAGCAAATGACCAAAGCTTTAAACTAGAGCTGCAATATTTCACCTCCGGGTCAAATGTAAACCAGTTGTAACCTCGACTAGACGTCTTCTGACCTCTAAAGGACCAAATCAGTGTTTACTTTCACACATACAAACATGCAGCCTCGCAGCTCCTCCACTGCTGCACCAAGCGCCGCATCTCCAACCACACCGCCACGCTTCAAATCATCCACAGGGGGATGCAAACCTGCCGCCCCAGTTCTAGTTAAAAAAAACCGAGGCTGCACTGGCATTTTTCTGGCGACAATAGATGCTCGCTGGGCTCTGCACCGCTGTACTCTGCACCGCTGTACTCTGCACCGCTGTACTTCAACGCCTGCCTCCACGCCGCTGCCTGGCATTGATGAAGTGTAATCCCCACTCAGGGAGTCGCAGGGATATTTTTAGATTTATCTATCAGACTGGAGTGAGGCCTCTTTTATTGGTCTTGTGTGCTGCTGAGTCTTCCCTGCATTTCGAGTCTGCTAGGCACACAGCATATCATCACTGAAGACGATACGATGCCGATAACTTCCTGCCTGTTTTATCTATAAGTCACATACATGACGGGAAGCATGAAATATCTTAATCAATACCGACTGGGTTTCTCTAATCAAAGTCTGTGGAACACCAATAAGCAGCAGCTGATGCATGTTTCATCCTTAAGTCAGTTTCTTCTCGTCTCTCTTTTCCTCTACCTGCTTTTCATTTTTTACCCCAGCGTGTCCTGGATACCGGCGCCGTCCGTTCTCCTTTCCTCGGCCCCGTGGGGGGGCATCGTTATTCTCACGACTCCTCCTGCTCCACTTCCTATTGGTTTATGCTCCACTTAGCTCCCCCAAGACATTTGCAACGCATTTGTCGTTAACCTTGAGTCTTTGTCTTTTTCTCTCTCTCACACACACGACCATGCAGACACACCCGTGCAAGCCACAAAAAGAACATACATGTTGCGGTGGACATTTAATATCAATGAAATGGTGCCGGAGGGAAGACATAAAGACATGGACATCATCACAGAGGACATGAAACCCAGAGTGTCATTTCTGACAAGCACATCTTTAACATTTGAGTGAATATTGAAACACAGACGGGACGTTACTGCCGTCACTGAGACAGAGCGTCAAACCAGCTTCTGTAGCTCAAAAAAAGAAAGACGTCAACAGCGAGGCGTCTGGGTCGATGCAGACGCCAACAACTCCACAACATCCCAGCTCATCTCTACTCAAATATAACAGCAGCGCAGCAAGTGTCGGGTCAGTTGGGCCTCTGCCTGGACCACAGGAGGAATGAAAAAGGACGAAGACAGAAAGAGAAAAAGACGGTCGGTGTACTCACTGGTCAGCGCCTTCTCGTAGCTTTTTCCCATCGCTATGAAGTTCCGCAAGCAGGGGTTGAACTGCTCCATGATGGA